>OY728145.1:70247731-70942468 GCA_963277665.1 Viscum album
ATTATATATCCATTCAAGATCACCTAAAACAATAGATAGTTAATTTATCCACAAATCCCCCTATTCCCTGTCATATATATATTTTTTGGATTACACATTAGTTATCCTTTTATAATTACTTACATATATTTTTTAAAATATAGAAAAAGAAACCAATTGAAGAGAGGTGACATAAAATGATGATGGAAAAAAATCATCACATTGATGATATGGGCATTCCACCACTAGTTCCTGTAGTGAGTATTTTATCTCAAATATATATATTTAAATAATATATAATTTCATGTGATTAATTTTTTTAAACTTTTTTATAGGATCCTCTTCTTAGGAAAAATTTTTTTGATTATAAGCCTAGTATTGGTCCAAGTACTCGGGCTGGTGGTATGAGGAAGGGGGGGTACGAGAGCTAGGCGATATGGTTAGTATAGCTGATTAGACCCTGTCCCTCCCAATAACATACCATCTATCATAAATTCTGATCCCGATGTTTCATTAGACACACATGGGATATTTAGGCCTCCCATAATTTCACTACCCTTTACATCTAAGTCTCATTACCCATATTTACCATGTGCGAAGATGATTCCAAGTCCCCATTCAGCATTAAGTCAACCATATGTGCCATCTTCTTTTACTTCTACTTCCTTCTCTCAGAGATTTTATATTCCATATTCATTAAATCTTGCTCTGCCACAGTATTTTCCTATAGAGAATACACTGGGACCCAATCCACCTGTATAGGGCCTTTCTTTAGTTTCTACAGATCCAGCAGTGCCCAATGATCAAACTACCGCAGGTATATTTATAGAACCCTAACAAATTTTTATACCATTATTTATTTTCATTATAATATGTATTGATAAAATATTTGTTTTTCTTTCATAACAGATACACCTACATATAGGAGGTGAGGGGCGGGGGTATACACAAATGTGTTCGGTATGGAACCACCACATGCAGTTGATGATGGACTACAATGAAGACAATCAAATGATTGAAAAAAGGGCAGCAATGTCAGAGTTTTTTTGTGACGCTTTCCAAATACTCTGAAATTATTCCCGTCAGCCCGATCTAGTGGAGATAGTTGAAAAATGAAGTCAAGGATAGTGATTGGGCTTAGATATGGGTAAATAAATCTATTGTATTTAATTAAATATATCAATTTTTTATTTATATGTATTAATATTTTGTTGTCAACTTCGGTTTAATTTCCCCGATGGTGAGGGTGCACGACCAGCACGTCTGAATGATTTAAGTGAGATTTGGAGAGCCTATAAGCACGAGTTGTATAATGGATGGAGTTATAGAGTTATCATAGAGTTAGAGGTAGTACCTATCATGAATGATTTTCTGATAGAATAGTATTAGCAGATGATTACTAATCGGATGACTATCTGGTTTAAGGTATTAATCACATTTGAGGTATTCAAATGAAAATTTTCATGTTTTTCATTAATACTATATTTTGTATTATTGAATTTTATTTATGAATCATCCAAAAGAAATAAAAAAAACATTGACTTTAAAAAATACCTCCACACATTGGGACATACTACGATGTCAGATTATGAGAAGAAGCAGTTATGACAGTTTTTTATAATTTTTTTTACGACTTGAACTTTTTATGGTTTCCTTCATAATTTATTCAATTGCTAAAGTTTTCATATAAATTTATTTATGAAATTAATTCATGGTAACCTACTTTTAATTATGGATTCCTACATTCAATTTCACTGTAAATTAAAACATTGAATATTGAAGGACATGTTCCTTGAGAAAAACTGTATTACTTTAATAGAATAAAAGAAAGATAGAAGTGTGGTTAAAAAACCGAATCAGTAGCTGACTGTAAGTTTTACTTTTCTGATTTTAGATTTTAAAATCTATTTTGTAACTTAATAATCTATTTATATTTTTAATAAGATACTTAGAGGCCTTTGATGCCCAGGAACCAAACAATTTTGGGCCAAATTATCACTTACATCAGGTGTTGGGAGATGAGAACTCTAGAAGAGTACGATGACAACCTAGGAAGAGCATAGTACCAAAGAGGTATTGCCCCTATTTAGGTACATTTTCTAGTGCCACCGAGATCCAGAAGGTTAAGGATGAGGAATAAAATGATGAAAAAAGGGCCACAGAGATGTAAGAATAGTCTTCTAGGTAAAACACTACATTTATATAAATGATGGAAGTTTCACGTCCAACACTTCCACCAGAGGCCAACACATCATGTGATGAATATATGTCATTGATGCATTCTATATAGAGTGGACCAGGTAGAAGTTCTAGTAGTGGTTAAGACGAGAAGGAGGGGGAGGCAGAGGATGAGTCTAAGGTAAAGGCGGAGGACGAAGAGGAGGCCGAGGTGGAGGAGGGTGAAGAGGAGTCTCAGGCGGAGGATGAGGGAGAGGATGGAGAGGAGGAGGCCGAGGCAGAGTACCAGGGTGAAGAGGAGGGCGTTGAGGAGGGTGGGGATGATGGTGGGGACAAAGATGAGGACCAGGATGAGGATGGTAATGACAGTGATGATATTGATGGTGATGAGGGATAGAGTGATCCGTTACATTTTTTAATGATATTTAACATTTTATGTTTCATGATTTTTTGTGCCAGAATATATGTGTCATTAGGTAGGCCACATTATCTTTATTTCATTATATATAAATAATAAAACTAGACTTAATGATTTGTTGTGAATGAATATATTTGACAAATTCAACCCTCCCCTGTACACCCCCACCCCCTTGGACAACCCCCAACCCCACTAGACAGCCCCCAACCCCCTGGACACCCCAACCCCCAGGACACCCCCACCCCCTGGACAACCCCCACCCCCTGGAAACCCCCAACCCTAGAAAGCCCCCCACCCCCGGAGACATCCCCCACCCCCACCCCCTTCCTAGACACCCCCACCCCCGTCGGAAATCTCACACCCTACTGGACACCCCACCCCTAGAACAACACCCACCCCTAGACACCACCACCCCCTGGACACCCCAACCCCCATGGACACCCCCCACCAGATAGCCCCACCCCCCAGACACCCCCAACCCCCAACCCCTTGGACATCCCCCCCGGACACCCTCACCCCCTTGGAAAGCCCCCCAACCCATGGACATCCCCCACCCCAACCCCTTGGAGACCCCCACCCCCTTGGAACCCCCCACCCCCTGGAAAGCCCCCACCCCAACCCCTTCGAGACCCACCCACCCCCTGGACACCCCAACCCCTGGACACCCAAACCCTCACCCCCTTGGACATCCCCCCACCACGGACACCCCCACCCCAATGTACATTCTCCAACCCTTGGACAACCCCCATCCATTGGAAACCCCCACCCCCTTGGACACCCCCACCCCACCCTAGAAACCACCCCACCCCTGGAAACCCCACCGCACGGGACACCCCCACCCCCTTGGACACCCCCACCCCCTAGGGTTCCCCACCCCCTAGACACCACCGCCCCCCTAGACACCCCCACCCCTCTAGATAGCCTGCGGCCCCCTAGACACCCCCACCCCCCCACCTTGCATAGACCCCCCCGGACACCCCCACACCAAAAGACACCCTTCGAAAGCCCCCCCCCCTTGGATAGCCCCCACCCATCCCTCCCCACCCCCCTATATAGCCCCACCCACTGGACACCCCCCCACCCACCCACTTGGATAGCCCCCACCCTCACCCCATCAGATAGCACCCCACCCCCTAGACCCCCTTGGACACCACCTCACCCCTAGGCACCCCACACCCTGAACATCCCCACCCCCCCACCCGCCTGGACACCCCCACCCCATTGACATACCCCACCCCCTGGACACCCCCCTAGACACCCCCTGGACACCACCCCACCCCTGGGCACCCTACCCCCTGGACATCCCTTCCACCCGCCTAGACACCCCCACCCCCCTGACATCACCCACCCCCTGGACACCCCCACCCACATGGAAAACCCCGACCCCCTAGACAGCCCCCACCCCTAGACTCCCACCCCCTTGGATAGCCCCCCCCCCCCCTCGGACACCCCCACCCCCTGGACATCCCCCACCCCCTCCTCCCCCGAACACCCCCAGTCCCTTAGACAACACCCCCCACCCCACCCCCTGGACTACCCTCACCCCCCAAACACCCCCACCACCACCCCCTTGGACACCACCACCCTCTACGATCAAATTTGCATGTGTGCTGTTTGTGTAGATGTTTGTTTTCAGTGGGTTCTTGTTTCCATTACTATATTTTGTTAGGTGTATTGGTGTTATTATGAATTTTTTATAGTGTACTATAATTGCATTGATGTTATTCTGATGGAATACTATTTGGATGATATTAGTCTTCATTAGTTTTTTTTGAATTATGAATAGTGTATTGTAATTGCATGTAATTTCACATGTAATTGCTGGTAATTAATTTTGAAAACTTGTATAGGTTTGTTATTATTCCAGGTAATTGGACAAGGGGAGGTGGGCACTGCCTGCAGCTGGAGTTGTAGCAACTCTATACCAACTGTTTCAAAACCGTTGGTATAGATGTGAAAATTGAATCTATACCAATGGTTTGATGAAACCATTGGTAAAAGACTACACCAATGGTTTACAATCCGTTGGTATATACCTACTAACTAAATATTTACCAACGATTTCTATAAATTTTTGGTAAACATATTTACCAACAGTTCAAGAAACTGTTAGTATATATGTAAAGTGAGTTATATTGCAATGGTGTAAAACCATTGGTAAAAATTTATACCAACATTTATAGAAAATTGTTTGTATAATGTGTTTTAAGATGACATAATCCAATGGTTTTTGAATAACTGCTGGGAAATGTCTATCCCCATAGCTTAGTAGCCAATGGTTGTGAAAACTATTGGTATATATTATACCAATGGTTGTCCAACCTATCCCAATAGTTTAAAACCATTAATATATCATAGTTTTTTAGCGAGGAGGTTCAACTGATATTCCTTCATCGGTTATAATGTGTCCAAAAAAAGAAACTTGTTGTAACCAAAAATCACATTTTCTAAACTTTCCAAATAGCCTCTCCTTCCTCATAGTTTTCAATATAACAGTTATATGATCCTCATGCTCCTCGTGACTTTTATAATATACCATAATATCATCAATAAAAACTACCACAATGTTATCGAGGTAGTTCTTAAAGACTATATTCATTATATAAATAAATATAATAGGAGCATTAGTCAATCCAAATTTCCTAACAATACAGTCATAATGCCCATATCTTAATTAGAAGGTAGTCTTTAGAATATATTTTTTTCACCATCAATTGATGATAACCAGATCGATGATTAATCTTGGAGAAGAATTGAGCCCCATGAAGTAGGTCAAATAAATCATCAATCCTTGGAAGAGGAAACTTTTTCTTCACTATGACCTCGTTAAGTACTCTATAATCAATGCATAACCACATTGATCCATCCTTCTTAACAAAGATAAAAGGTACTCCCCAAGGAGACACACTTTGTTGGATAAACCCCTTCTCCAAAATATCTTGGAGTTGTTTCTTTAATTACATTATCTCCACAATTTCTATTTTATATAGGGTCTATGATATGAGCTTGGATCCAGGAATGAGTAAAATTGAGAACTCTACCTATCTTTGTAGGGGAGGTCTATGTAACTCCTCCATAAATTCTTCAATGTATTCCTAAATAATGGCAGAAATATATATTCATATACTTTAATTTCCTTATTAATTTCCAATAATTATTTCTATAAATAAGGCTAAGGTAGGTGCTTCTAGGAAAAGATCAGGTAGAGATATATCTCCTTTGAAAAAAGCTATAAGTTTTCTATTCAAGACTACGAATATTTCCTTGCTTTTATAGTTGATCTTAGAATTATAATTTGAGACCCAGTCCATATCTAATATAAAGTATAATTCCATAATACAAATTACTACAAGATTTGCGATGAGATTATGCTTTCCAAAGTTAATACTAGAGTTTCTACACACTTTTTATGCTTTAGATATTCCCTCTAGGACTCTTTATAGATAAATATAATTTTAGATGTTTAGGAATTTATTCTATATTATTTTCAAACTTTGAGTAAAAAAAGGAATGTGTAGAACCAGAATAAAAAAAGTAATTTCTAGATTTGAGAGAATAATGAGAGTACATGTCACCACATCATTTTGGGCTTCAACTTCTGCTATTGTGATAAAAAAACATATCCTTTTTCCCTTTTCCTATTCTGAGGTTGTTAGTGATTCCCCTCCATTAACATTGGATTTGGATAGTGATTATTAAATTTCCCATGATTTATAAACTTGATGCATTGTACATCAGGCTAGGCTTGCACCTTCTTCACTTTTTCATTAGTGTTGATAAGTTAAGGCTTCAAATCACTATGAATGTTTCGAAAAATATGGCCATATCTTTTACACTTGTAATGTTTCCTACTCCTAAGAAAGAAGTTCCCTAAATGATTCATCCCACATTTGTTTCATGTGAAAATTTTCACTAAATTTTCTCCTTTTTTATGTTCAAAGTTACTCCCCAAGTTTGGCTCCATTGATCTCTTCTTTTCATTTGATCTATGATACCACTACATCTCTCTAAATTCCAATTTATCCTTCATATCACTTCTCACTATGTCCTTGTATATAACACCCTAAGATTCCATGATACGTTTCTCTTTGAATAATGTAATATCTTGCATTGTACACAACTTGGAGTTCTAGCACACCATGACCAATCAAACTAGCCATTATGAATAGTAATACCAACTATTTGAAATTTTATAAATTTTATTTTTTTATATGGACTTCATTTTTGGAATCGGAATATTAAAATTAACTAAGGGTGAATTATTGGTATTTTTCTGAAAACATTCAATTTTTGATGAATAGTGAAAACATTGTGTTATTGTTTAAAACAAACTTTTTATTTAAATAATTATTTATTTTATTTAAATTTATTTTTGTTCATAATATATTCATAATACCTATATAAGTTCAATTTAATTCATTAGAGTCATTTTATAATAAAATTAGATGTATAAAATTTTATTGAACATTTTAACGTTTTTTCCCACCTTTAAGGCACATTTGCAAATTTGCATAAAATGTAATTTTACTGCTTCTCTGATTTGAATTTCAAAATTATAAGAGTAAAAGTTGATATCATTAAGTAAAATGTAGTTTAATAGGATGAAAATAATTTTTGGTGAATAGTATCTTTAAAATTTTATTTACCAAAGTTAAAAGTAAATAGGGCAATTAAAGGTAAAAATTATATTATAATTACCCTAAAACATGTCGTAATTATATTGGACAAGAGTTTTTCGACCAAAATCAACATTAGGAATACAATATGATCCTCTTTGATCCACATGTATTAGATTAGGACATTTATTATTATTTTAATTATGGAATAGTTAAAAGTGTTAAATTAAAATTGTAATAACTAAAACATTTGTAATATAGGGTTATACATATGATAAATTCAAATATAAATAATAATTAGAAAGATGAAATTATTTCCAACATAATTGTATTTTACTTATAATTTTTATAAATTAAATAATTAAAATTATTTATGAAACAATGATGATGATGTAATTACCTTATTAATGAAATATTAAAATAATTGATATTATAAATATCCAAATAAATGTAAATTGAGACTTTTGATGCATTAAACTAATTTTATAGGTTAATATGAAATTTTAGGATTGATTTAATTTATTTTTTCTAATTAAAAAAGTTTTTTTGACTTTCAAAAAAACAAAATACAAAATAGTGTCAAAATTGACATAAATAAATTTTTAAAATAAATACTATATTATTAATTGATATAATATTCCTAAAAATATAAGGTTTAGAAAAAGAACTTATATAAGGTTATATGTGTAAATAATGAACCACATGGGGTTCTCTAGTATTTTTATATTAATTTTATTAATAATTTATTATAATAATACAAGAATACATGCTAAATGGTAAACTATTTAATTAAGAGGTAAATCTATAAGATAAGGTTAATATGGTGACCTAATCCTTTCTATAACATATTATTTGGGAGTTTTTTTGACATAGACCCAAATTATTCTCAAGATAAATATTTTTTGAGCCATTATTAACCGAATATGATTGTATAATAAATTAATATTTCAAGCTTTTCATAATGTAACCCTCCCCTCTTATAAAAAGGTACTTCCCCTTATCTACAAACCACACCTCCAATTCCATTTTTCTCGACCTAAACTAGCTCCAATATCTTCCCAACTACCCTCACTTTAATCTAGAGTCCTTAATTTGATCAGAAATCCAACCTAGGGATCCGTTTTGATCAAATCAAAAGGAAACACCCGAAGAATCGGTAATAATTTATCACCTCTTTTCAAAGTTCTTTTCTTATTCCACTTCCTCTTTCTATTTTTGTTTCCATACCAAAATAATAACTCAAGTACCTTATACATACTGTGATTTTATTATAAATATGTTACAACCATATTCATTATTATATCCATCCTATGAATGACAGAGTCACCATACATGCGTATGTACAGCTTACCGTCTCCACATCATGGTGTAGTTTGTTATTCAACACTTCATTATTTAGATGGGTATAGTAATGAGTATAATTGATTTAAATAATAAATATAACTTGTTAATTATTCTTTATATATGATATACTATCCAATAACATAGGATTCTATCATCGATATAATGGTATTGTTGCTCATGCGTACGTACGGATTATCGTCTCCACGAACGCAATGAGATTCATTCCCCATCACAACCATTAAAGAATAGTTTTCATTTTATGATTAAAAATAATGTTTGATAACTTAATATCATTATTTATAGGAATAAAATACATCTTATCCATAAAAATGACTTATGTAATAAAACATATAAAGGAAAATGAATTAGTTAACACCTGAAACAATGATACTACTGAAATATTATTAAAAGAACAATATTAAAAGATCATATATAATATCATATTTATGTATAGCATTCTTTTATAATTTAATAACAATTATTTAAATATTATATAGGAGGTTAACATTCCCTAAACCAAGGAAAAGTACAATTTAAGGGTTAAATTTACAATCTTTTTATTATCCAAGGTTGTTTATAAGTGAGTATCTACTTGGACCTCTTTATCATCCACATATGTGTTTCTTAAAAATGTATTTCAAATAATTTTTAGTATTAACTTGACTATGGGTTAATGTAATTTATACAATTTTTGTATTTTTTTTTAAAATGGTTTGAAATGCATCTATCTTTCGCTTTCCAAATAAGGTACATTATGACATTTTCAACAAATTAAGGTAAGAATGTTTTTTAACTTATACGACGGGTGAAGCTATTTTACACCGTTATAACACCTTCAGAGATTCCCTTGAAATCCAATAAAAATATTTTCAAAATAATTTTTTTCTTTTATATTTATGTGACTTTTAAACGATTTCAAAATATAAATATATATTTCTCTCAAATAGTTTTTATTTCATCTATGTTAACATACATTTATGGATTTTACACATGTTTAAAGTTGAATTATTATGTTAAAATATTCCATTTTTATTTATGGTTTTGTGAAATTTGTGATTGTGGATGTGTTATTTTTATACCATTCATGGTTTATGGTTAAAGTATTAACATTTTTTATGTTATTTTTAATACGAATGTTTTTGTTATGTTTCAAAATTTTCATATGAGGAATGCATTGGAATTATTAAGTGATGGGTGGAGCCCACTATAGCTCCTCAATGCATTGGTAGGTCTGATGAGGAAAAATATTGTCTTGTAATAAGGTCTTGAAATAATCTTATTTGTAGTCTTGGTACGAGGCCTTGACTATGTGGTTATGATGTCTGCATTATGCATTCCATCATTATGAAATTAGTTATTGATATTACATGTGATTATTTGACTACTATAATATCCATTTGAATAAGTAAATGGAATTATTTGACTTATTTTTTCCATATTATGCTGAATTTTAAGTTTAAAAGGATTTTATTTTAGTCTTAAACATTACCTTAAATGTTTATTCTTATTTATGATATTTTCTTCTATATTGTTATCCTTAATCAGCATCTAATCTCACCCCTTTCTTGTGTTTTATTTTACCCAAGATGTGAAGAAGTATATTATGATTAACTTGTAAGAATAGGCCAAGGGATATGAGTGTGTTCAAAGGGGACATAGTGTTGCTATTTTTCCATTTCATAATGTAAAGTAAAAATTATATATGTATCTAGTACTTACAAGGATACGAAAATAATTGGTCTTTAGAGACTTGATCTCTTGTGATCATGCCAATGTTATGTAATAATGCACCAACTCTGGGTAACTAGGGTCAGGTTATTACAGTTGGTATTAGAGAAAGATTAGTACAAACCTTGGAAGCTAGATTTTGAAAAACTCTCATTAGAGAACATTACCCTAAGATAGACTTTGAGGATTAGTATATAATCACTTCCTATAATTTTGGTATTGTGGAGATTTTTTGTATTTTCCATGAAATACATCCCTGTTTGGATATGAGCAGGTAGTGGCAGCTCTGGAATATATGTACCTAAGACTGAAAACTCTAACAAGGAGATTCGGTCTTGACCTGGGGTATTCTAGTACACGACATCAAGCCTTATGACACTCTTGGATACGACCCTCCTAGGGGACATGCTTAGGATAATTCACATTTTATTTACAAAAAATTATGAAGGATTTATGAGTAAATTATTCCTCAAAGAAAACATTTTTTTATGATTATGGATTATATACATAAACTGCCCTATTTATGGTAGGTATTTTACTAGTTTAGAATTACATATTATGATTCATAATATAATCTAGTGTATTCCATTTTTTAGAAATGGAACCCAGTGGAAGGAATAGAAAATTTATCAACCCATGTAATATGGGTAGGTATTTCTCTCTTACTCTAGTTAATTATATTGCAGCTGGTGAAGCAACCGATTCTGAACAACTTATAACCATACTGGGAAAACTCACTGAGGTTATGAATAATAACCTTACCCGTATGGAGAACCATAATCCAAAATGTGTAGGATCAATTTTAGACTTCTTCATGAGGCAACAACCACCAACATTATATGGGACTACAAATCCATTTGTATCTCATCAAAGGATCAGTTTCTTAGAGAAAATATTTTGTGCTTTAGGGAGTAGTGAAAGGGAAAACGTTTTCATGGCATTTTATCACCTCATGGGAGATGTAGATCAATGGTGGTCATTAATTCAAGTCACAAAGGAAAATGAAGAAGTATAAAATATGGAATAGAGTGAGTTTAAAGAGATTTTATTAGAAAAATACTTTCCTCATGACCATCGAGCGGATATGGAAAGATAATTTCTGATTCTGAGGAAAAATGATGAAGAGAATGTCGCAAAGTACAAGGCTATCTTTACAAGGTTAGAAAGGCATGCAACAGATTATATATGTAATCCAAGGAATAATTTTGATTTATTATTTGATTATTTAAAACCATTTCACCATCGAGCATTAGTCTCATAATCCTTTTCATCATATGAAGATATTGCCTCATGTGATATCATGATAGAAAATGAATTCTCTAAGTCTTACGACTTTAAACCAAAGTAGTAGAAGAAGAGATATACAGAACACTTTGGAAATGGAAATTTGGAGAAGAAGGGAAATGTTTAATTTCCATCCTACAGTAAATGTGGGAGGAAACACCCTAGTACTTTTCTGTAGGGAATGGGGGTTTGTTAAAAGTGTTACGAAAAAGGCTACTAAGAAAGTGATTGCACGAGAAATAAAGAGGCTATCAATGTAGAATGCTATAATTTTAGAGAAATGGGGAATTATGTGAATGAATGTCCTAAGAACAAAGGAAACATACCTCTGAAAAGGCCAAGGGAGCAAGGCCAAGCTTATGCGATCACTACTTCTCAGGTTGAAGCTCTGAATGACGTGGTGGTAGGTAATTTAATGGTTTCCTCAAATTTAGCCAATGATTTACTAGATTTCATATCATCGTGTATTATTTCATATATTCCTAGTTTTCTAAGAAAATTAGATATTTCTAATTTCATTTAACAGGGGAGTTTTCAATCAAATCGCCTAAGGGAAGTATCATTGCAACAATGTTTTGTGAATCAGTTCCCATTAGGTCATATAAATGGGCTTTATATGTTGATCTCATCATCATACCCCTGATTGAATTTGATATAATACTAGGTATGGATTGGATTTTTGAAAATTATGTGAAAATTTATTATTAGAAAAAGGAGGATACAAATTTTGATGATGATAAAGAGTACCTTATATTTAGATAAGAAATTTCACCATTGGATTCTTATCTAGATCCACCCCCAGTAGCTCTAATAAATTTAATTATTGGGGAGGAAGAGTGTGAAATAACTATGGGTGAGGAAATGAATATTCAAATAGAAGACATACCTATTGTGAAAGAACATGTTGATGTGTTTCCAGGTGATTCACATGGATATCCTCTAGAACTAGAAATTTAGTTTTCCATTGATTTAATTCCAGGTTCAAGGCCCATATCTAAGACCCCTTATAGAATGGCCATTGTAAAATTAGTGGAACTAAAGAAACAACTAGAGTAATTGAGTATTAGAGGATTTATTCAACCTAGGGTTTCTCGATGGGGATCCCATATTCTTTTTGTTAAGAATAAATATGGATCTATGAGGTTGTACATTAACTACATGTAGGTCAATGCTATAACAAAAAAGAACAAGTATCCCTTACCTCTCATTGATGATTTATTTGATCACATTTGTGTAGATCAATATTTTTCAATTATTGAACATCGATCTGGATATCATCAATTGTGTGTGAAGAAGGAATACATTTTGAAAACAACATTTCGAACTAGGTATGGGCATTATGAGTTTAGAGTAATTCCTTTTGGACTCACTAATGCACCCTCTATTTTTATGGATCTAATGAATGGATTTTTCAAGGAATATATCAATGACTTAGTGGTGGTATTTATTGATGATATCATTGTATACTCAAGAAGCTACGAAGATCATTAAAATAACTTATGCACTATTCTAAAAACCCTTATAAGAAATGAATTTTATGGGATGTTTAGAAAGTGTGAATTTTGGATTTAAAAAATTTCTTTTCTTTGGAATATTGTCTCTAAGGTTGAAATCTTTTTCAATCCTTCAAATACCAAGGAAATCCAATACTTTCTAGTATCGACAAGTATAACTGAGGTACGCAGTTTTATTGGTTTATTAGGTTATTATTGGTGTTTCGTCTAGAATTTTTTCATATTGGATAACCCATTAACCAAGATCACACGTAAAGGGGTTAAATTGTTTTTGGACAAAAGAGTGTGAATAATGTTTTGAATAACTGAATAGAATATTATTCAATGCTCCTATCTTGAATATACCATAGGGGAATAATGGGTTTGTTATTTATAGTGATTCTTCAAAGAAAGTACTTGGTTGTTTCCTTATACATAATGATATTGTTATAGCCTATGCATCACGAAAGCTAAAAATTCATGAAGAAAACTATTCCACTCATGATCTTGAGTTAGCAGTTTTAATGTTTTCTTTGAAGATATAGAGACACTATCTCTATCATGAAAAATGTGAGATATATACTGATTATAAGAATTTGAAGTATATTTTCTCATAGAAATAACTCAACATGAGGAAAATAAGATGGCTTAAATTACTCAAGGATTATGATTTCACTATACACTACCACCAGGGGAAATAAATTAAGGCCGCAGATGCTTTGACCAGAAAGGATCATGGAGTTTTGAACAATATGAGAGTTGAAAAGGATCTTATATTCATGGATCTAGTAAATATGGATGTGGGAATAATCATGGAAGGTGACACATCAATACCTTTCTAAATGGTTTCCCAACCATCTTTACTAGAAAGGATAAAAAGTTCTCAGACTGGTGGTGAGGAGTTTCAAAGTAAAATTAAACTGTGAATGATGGGAGATTGATTGACATCATATATAAGGATGACAACGTGAAATTTGGGAAGGTATTTTGGGTTCCTGACATACCAAATCTAAAATGGGAATTGTTGGATGATGCTCATAGAATCAATTTCTCTATACACCTTGTTAGCACTAAGATGTATAGATATTTTAAGGAACATTTTTTTAAGACAACATGAAGAGGGAGATTGCTGATTATGTGTCAAGATGTATGGTTTTTCAATAGGTGAAGGCTAGAAGACAACATCCTAGAGTATTCCTGCAACCTCTTCCCATGCATGAGTGGAAATGGGATGACATTACGCTGTGCTTTGTGATGGGGCTACCAAAGACTCATAAAATGAATGATGAAATATGGGTCTTTGTTGATCATCTTAGAAAGTCAGCACATTTTCTTGTTGTAAGAGAAGATTTACCACTTGAAAATTTATCAATACTATATATTAATGAATTTTTAATACTTCATGGAGTACCCCTATAAATTTATTATGATCATGAACCCCATTTTACATCAAGATTCTGGAAAATTATTTAGAAATCCCTGGATTCTGAACTTCGTTTGAGCACTGCCTACCACCCTCAAACTAATGGAAAATCAGAACTGAAAATTTAAAACATATAAGACATGTTGAGATATTTATAACTTGACTTTCAAGGTATGTGGGATCAATAATTACCTATGGTTGAATTTTATTATAATAATATCTTCCATTCAAGTATTTAGATGGCCCCATATGAAGAATTATATGGAATGAGATGTTGTACACCAAATTGTTAGGATGATGTTGGTGATATAAAACTAGTAGGCCCATGAATTGTTTAGGAAACAATGGAAAAGGTGAATATTATCCAAACCCACATCAAAGCATCTCAAAGTATGAAAAAGAGCTATGACGATAACTGAAGGAAGGATTTGGAATTTCAAGTATGAGATCCTTTTTTCTTGAAGGTATCTCTATGTAAGGGTGTTATACGATTCGATAAGAAGGGTAAATTATGTCCCAGGTACATTGGACCATTAGAAATTCTAGAACAAATTGGAGTTATAACATACCGTTTAGAAATTCCTTCAAGTCTCTCTAAAGTTCATGATGCGTTCCACGTATCACTACTAAGAAAATACATGCCTGACCCAACACATATACTCACCAATGAAGAAATAGAACTGAAACCTGATCTGTCTTATAGTAAAGATCCTATCAAGATTCATGATACTAATAACAAGTGTTGAGAAACTGTACGACTCATCTTGTAAAAGTTATATGGAGAAACCATAAGATTGAAGAGGCAATGTGGGAACCCGAGGATCTTATGATAAAGAACCACTTGAATCTTTTTAAGCAGTAGTATTCTATAAATTTTGAGGATGAAATTATTTGAAGTTGGAAAGAAAGTAACTCCCCAAGCTTCCACGATACGTTTCTCTTTGAATGATGAAATAGCTTGCGCTGAACGCAACTTTAACTTCTAGCACACCATGACCAATAAAACTATCCATTGTGAATAGTAATACCCACTTTTTGATTTTTTATAAATTTTATTTTTTAAAATGGAATTCATTTTGGGATTCTGAATATCAAAATTAGCTGAGGGTGAAATTTTTGTATTTTTTTGAAAACATTAAATTTTTTTATGAATAGTGAAAAACAACGTGATATTGTTTAAAACCTACTTTTTATTTAAATAATTATTTATTTATTTTAATTTATTTTATGTCAAAAATAGATACATAATACCTATATAAGTTCAATTTAATTCACTGGATTCATTTTATAATAAAATTATATGTATATAATTTTATTGAACATTTTAACATATTTTACCCACCTTTTAGAATCATTTTCAAATTTGAATAAAACATAATTATACTACTTCTATGATTTTAATTTAAAAATTATAAGAGACACAGTTGACATCAGTATGTAAAATTTGGTTGAATAGGATGAAAATAATTTTTGGTGAATAGTAAAAAGGTACTTCCTCTTCTCTCCAAATCAGACCTCCAAAGCCTTTTTTTCTCACCCAAACCCTTCTCAAATATCATCCCAACTACCCTCACATAAATCTAGTGTCCTTACTTTGATCAGAATGCTGAACTAAGTATCCCTTTTGATCAAACCAAAATGAAACAGCTGAAGAAGAGGTAATAATCTCATCACCTCTTTTCAATGTTCTTTTCTTCTTTCACTTCCCCTATAATTTTTGTTTCCAAACCAAAATAATAACTCCAGTACCTTATACATACTATGATTTTTTTATAAATGTGTTACCACCATATTCTTTATTCTATCCATCCTATGAATTAAAAAGTCACCATACATGCGTATGTATGTCTTACCATCTCTGTGTCATAGTGTAGTTTGTTATTCAACAATTCATTATTTGGATGGGTATAACAATGAGTATAATTGATGTAAATAATAAATATAACATGTTAATGATTCTTTATATATTATATACGATCCAATAACATACGATTTCACTATAAATAGAATAGTATTGTCGCTCGTGCGTACATATGGAATACCGTCTCCACCAATGCAATAAGATTCATACCCCATTGTAACCATTCAAGAATAATTTTCATTTTATGATTAAAAATAATGTTTATGAACTTAATATAATTATGAACATGAATTAAATACATCCTATCCATAAACATTACTTACATAAAAAACATATAATGGAAAATGAATCAG
The DNA here is from genome assembly GCA_963277665.1 of Viscum album. Taxonomy (NCBI): domain Eukaryota; kingdom Viridiplantae; phylum Streptophyta; class Magnoliopsida; order Santalales; family Viscaceae; genus Viscum; species Viscum album. The sequence goes on from OY728145.1 coordinate 70,264,409, forward strand.
TTAACACCAGAAATAATGATACTACTGAAATATTATTAACAAAACAATATTAAAAGATCATTTACAATATCATATTTATGTATATGGTTCTTTTATAATATAATAACAATTATTTTACTATTATACAGGTGGTTAATGTTCCTTCGACTAAGGAAAAGTTCATGTTAAGGGTTAATATTACAATCTCTTTATTATTCGAGGTTGTTTATATGTGAGTACCTACTGGGACATCTTTATCATCTATAATAACATTTCAAATAAATGAATTTAAAAACATTTTTACTATTTTCGAGACTGTGGTTTAAAATAATTTATATCCTTGTTTTACTTTTTATAATTTTGTTTGAAAGAAAGCTTTTCATCGCTTTCCAAATAAAGTACTTTATGACCTTTTCGAAAAATTAAGTTAAGAATGTTTTCTTTAAATTATATGGTGGGTGCATCTATTTTCCATCATTATAACACCTTCAAAGCTTCCTTTATAATGTTATAAGAATATTTTAAAAATAAATGTTTTCTTTTATAATTATGTGACTTTTAGATGACTTCAAAATAAAAAGAGAAATTTCTCTCAAATAGTTTTGATTTCATCTATGTCAACATACTTTGATGGATTTTATACTTTTTTCAAGATGATTTATTATGATACAATCTTCCATTTGTATTGAAGGTTTTGTGATTTGTTTGATTGTGGATGTGTTATTTTTATACCATTCATGGTTTATGGTCGAAGTATTAACATTTCTTATACTAGTTTTAATACGAATGTTTATGTTATGTTTGAACCTTTTCATATGAGGAATGCATAGGACTTAGTAAGTGACGGGTGGAGTCCGCTATAGATCCTTGATTAATAAGTAGGTCTCATGAGACAAACTAGTGTCTTGGAATAAGGCCTTGAAGAAATATTATTTATAGTCATGGAACAAGGCCTTGACTATGTGGTTATGATGTCTGGAATTATGCATTCCATCATTATGAAATTAGCTCTTGATATTACATTTGACTATTAGACTAGTATAATATCCATGTGAATAAGTAAATGGCGTTATTTGACTTATCATTTCCATATTATTCTAAAGTTTAACTTTAAACATCTTTTATTTTCGTCTTATACATTGCCTTAAATGTTTATTCTTATTTATGACAGTTTCTATCATATTGTTATCCTTAATGAGGATTTAAACTCACCCCTTTAATATGTTTTCTTTTTCCAAAGATGTGAAGAATTATATTATGATTAACCTCTAATAATAGGATAAAGTATATGAGTGTGTTCAATGGGGAGACAATGTTGTTGTTTTTTCATTTCATAATGTAACATAAAAATTATCTATGCATATAGTACTTCCAAGGCTACTAAACTAATCGGTCTTTCGAGACTTGATTTCTTGTGATCATGTCAATGTTATGTAATAATTCATCAACTCTAGGTTACTAGAATCAGGGCGTTACATCGTAGTTGTTATAGTCTCGATTGGAAATATTCTTCCATAGATGGGGTCTTAGTCCACCAAAAAATACCATTAGGATCCATGAAAAATATATATGTGTAGCGACAAATCCTTGTAAAGTTCATATCATAACATCCAATAGATATATTTTCCTTCTTATTCTACTCTAGTAATTCCTTCTCCATTTTCGATCAAATCGAATGGGGAAAATATTTTTTGAAAAATGTTACCCTGAACACTTCCCACTCTATAGCTTCAATATTCCTTCTTGTATTTTTTTAATCATTTTCCACCATTAATAAAATTATCCCTCTAAGCAGTACACATCCTGGGTGACTTTCTCTTATTCTGAACAATAGAGTATAGAAATGATTTTTTCTATAGAGATTATCCATTATTGTTCAATCAAGGGGTTGGTAGATCAACTAAAACATGGTGTTCCTTGATTCATAAAGGACTAAACAGAATATTTCTCCCTTCAAGGTCAATCCTGCCTCTCAGCTTGAATCAAGTTATTGTTCAAAACTTGAGTCAGTTGATTCATCATTCTCATGATGTTTTCCAATCTAACGTCCATCAGAGGTTTTTCAATTCTTGGTCCATTACTATCACTATTTCCTTGATTCCTTCTATTTTCTAATATTTTTTGAAATCCGAAAAAATTAATGATAAATGTGTTTCTTTTAATTATCCTATAATTCTAAAACAATTTTATGTCTTAAAACATCATTCTTAAATATGTTATTCTTAAACAACAATTACATTTTCTATAGATATATCATAATGGTTAATAACAATCTTATGATTAACCAAACATATCCCCCGGGAGTGTCAAAACAAGAGTAGAAAAAGTCCCATTATCATGCATCGGTTCCCATTTGAGTATATCTGAAAGTATTTTTTTTTAGATTTACACCTACATACATCTATGTCATATCCACATCTTCTTGTTTGTATCTAGACAAGGATTTATTTTCTCAGAAACCACTTACTTATTATTTCACCAAAATACTAGGGAATTTTTTAATATTTTAACATTTCCCTAAGGATATTCTTAAATTTTTCAAATCATAATTTCTAAAAACAAATAAACCATCATTTGATACCAAATATGGAATCCCACCTTTTTAATACATAATGTTGCATTTATATTGTACAATATATATGATCTTTTAATGTTTAGTTTCTTGGAAACAAGGTAAATAAAACTTGAAAAAATAAAACATTATTCTAATACACTTGAATGGATTCATAATAGTTTCATCCTAAGTAAATTTACTACATCTCATAAACTATATACATACATAAAAGGAAAGGGTGAGCATAAATCTTAGTAAGGGAATGTAAGGGAAACAGTTTGCATGTGATCATGTGAATTATCGATAATAACTTGAGGAATAATAAAAAGGTGAGTTAAATAGGAATATTATTATAATAATAACATGAATCATAACTTTAAAATATATATAAAACATTTTAATGATACATTAATAATCATATCACCATAGTTTTTCACCATGATGTCATAAAAATTACCAAGGTTATTCACCAAGGTATCGTAAAACATGTCATCTCTAGAGAATAAATTCTTTACCCAATTCATTGGAGAGATATTAATGTGTACCCTTAATTTGTCTTAATTAATTGTATCCATATATATAATAACAAATATTTTCATAAATAACCGATATAGAATAGAATAAATGTGTTTCATATAAAAATCATGGCATTCTAAAACGTACTTAAAGTTAAGATTTTTATGTCATTTATAACCCAAGGAAGGGAATGAGAGTTTTATCTATGTTAATTACATAATAAAATAAATAATTTTTACATCTTGTTGAGTAACTCAAGAAAATAAATATGTTTGGGTATTCACATAAATAAAATAAAAGGGAATTTCTTAAGGAGAGGAGAGAAATGTTAAGAAGTAAAATCAACAACATAACGGGTATAAACATGGTTTTAGACATGGTTAAAAAGATAGTGGATAGGGGATAGGGGTATACAAAAAACAAAATAGTCTTAATAAATTAAAGGGATATAATAAAATTTGTATAAGAACATATTTTGGAAATTTTAAATACATTCCACACAAAAAGGGAATTTGAAAAACAATGTTGAGATTTCTCTTACCTTGAAGAGTAACTCCTAAAAATCACATATTAGAACCTTGGGGGATTTATTACACCTAAAGAGGACTAATTGGGAGATAAAACTATCATATATTCTTGTAGGATGAATTTTTAGTGAAATCAATTGGATAGATTGGTGGTTATTTATAGTAAAAGTGGAGGATTTGTTTATTAATTTCAAAATAATGTATCTGGACACATAGTTAGTGGTAAATGAAAAATCATGAGTTTTACCAAGGTATTTTTCCAATGGTATTGAAAAAATGGATCATATTGTATTTTATTTATCCCCAAATATTCTACCAAAATTTTATATTACATATTTTTGCAAGGAAAATTAATGTTTTCGCAAAATTACATTTTTAAAGTTAACATTTTTATTTTAGAATTTGTATGGTAAATTATATATTTGGAAATTGATTAAAATATATTAAAATACTTTATATTAATAAAATAACATATTTTAAGTCTTTTTTTGTGTTTAATTATTTATTACATCATTATAAAATAATTATAAAGTCATTAAACGTACAAAGAAACTAAAACAATTTTTTTACTATTCAAGAAAAATTAAAGTGTTTTAGAAAATTATCATAAATTCACCCTAACCTATATTTGACATGATGGTTTCAAAAATGATATTTATTTTTTAATAATAATTATATAAATATGATAATTTTAACCTTTTAATATAAAAATATTTATTTATTTAAAATAACAGCGGATTGAAAATGCATAGTAAATTTTTTTACACTTAAAAAAATAAAATTATTTTATATTTTTTTAGACAATATTTTTTTAATCATATTAATTATAAAAATAAAAATTATTCATTATACCCTTTTTTATTATAATTATTATATCTTTTCTAAAAATTACAATTTTTGACTAAAAAATCAATTATTCAAATTCCATCTGAAATTAAGAAAAACTATTCTTAAAACAAAAACGATAGAATTAAAATTTTATTTATACAAAGGGCTTTAAAACTAAGTAACAAAGGCCTCAAAACATAACCCCTTATAAAAACCCCATACAACCTAATTGTGAGGTGTGTGATGGTGATAGACTCATGGGGTGGCTTGCGTAACATCACCCGAGTTGTAATTTCCACTAACTTGAACTCCTCCCATAAGAGATTTCATTCAAGCCTCACTTGTTGAAGCTCAGATTGGGATTGGTCAAGAGTGAATCCTAGTAATGCTCCCTCCCTCCCATGTTACAAAAAATGGGCATCATATGGCATGAATCTACTAGTTGAGACAATTGTTTCTCATTTTTTCATTAATTATCTTTTATCATTTATACTTATAAAAACTAATTATAACTTCAAAATTATTATCAAGTGTATAGTTTCCAAAGGTAATAACTGACCAACGATCATATAATTGTCGAAACCCAAATTTCACATTTTAATTTACTCCCACTTCATTATTAATGAGATATAGGTTTTTTTGTATAAAATAATATAACACACATTTTTAGGAAACACTTATCATTCAAAAAGTACATGTCCTTATAGCATTGAAGTTGGATAATTTCAGTCTGTTTATCCAAATCATTTGTTTATCTTAGAGTTTATTGGATCAAACTTGAATGATTGCTGCATATTTAATATACTACCAATATTTAGTTTCATTCTACTGAGTGAAACACGTATTCCAATACCACATATAGTGTATCAACTAATCAACTCGATAAACTACCATCATGAATTATCCAAATCTAATATCTTGATGAATAGGTGATTTATAAGGGATCCTGACTATATAGAAGGCTATGTGCTTGGACATACCTCTATCTTAGAAACAAGGGTAGTGCATTCCTGAGCCCAATTTCTATAAATACGTGTCTATTTTTAATAAATATATTATAAAATATTAATTTATCTATTCTTTGAGATAGGACACTCAATCTAGAGGATCCTTCGATATGGATTGGGGATGGGATTATAGGGTATTTCCAATCTATATAGATTTCCATGAGGAACTTATGCAAGTAGGGATTTATGACGAACTTTGGGTGTTATCACGACCCCCTTACCCTAATGAGTACCCCTCCTAGGTCGTAAATGACATAAGGGAGATGGTGACCTCTTGAGTCCTGCCTCTGATAGGCCTCATGTTGGTGACTGACACCGAGGGTATAATAAACATATAATGGGGGGAATGAACCTCTAATATAACATAAGGAATATAGAGATAAGATAGATATAGAAATCATGAAATACTTATAATATAAATTAAATCCCATTTTTATAAATTAAATTACATAAAATAGTAAAATAGCTGAAATGAAAACTATAAGTACCAAAAATGAAAGCTCTGTAGTAACCATGAAACCCTAATTGGTCCAAAAACAATGAGCTAGTAATATATAGCTTGATATCCAACCTTATCCTACTAACTTTAATATAGTTTATATATATGTATAATGATCATAACAATATACTAAGTAGGACCCTCCCTCAAGAATCTCATGTAAAAGATAAATAAATTGTGCTAAAGCATAGTTAACATCAATGAAACTAACTCATAACCTAAATAGGTATACTAAGTTAACATCCTCACATTGGATAACTATCACCAAGTATCACATAAAATATATCATGAATTATAATAATAAAACATCAAGGGTAACCTGCTCTCGCTTCCCCACTGGTTTGTCACTCTGCCCCAACATCACATGTCTTATGCCATCTCTCTTGAAAAGTAAGACAACCCATAGACACCTATTCTAAGTATCACAACATGCAACTCATGCATCAAATAAAAAAAATATCCCATATTGAATCATCGTATAGTAACTAGGAAATTTATGGGATCCACCCAAACTCATAGGACATGCATCGTATATCATGTATTATATCTCAATCTGTCGCAGCCCATACACCGAGTAAATTACCTCACACCATCATAACCCATACACATTATACATATAATAACGATTTGGATACTATATATGAAGATACATGTGTGTGAAATAACAATAATCCATCACTTACCTCTAAACATATATATGGAAAAACTAACCGTCTCACATACACAACTAAAAATATGGTTTTATCCAGTGCTAGTCTTTATCAATGCTAAGAAAGAAACGATAAAGTGCCGTATTTATCAGTTCTAAAAAAAGATTTGATAATGGTGGACCATTAGCACCATTTGAAAAATCACTGATAAAGGGGGACCTTTTATCAGCACTGATAAAGGGGGACCCTTTATCAGCACTCATAAAAAAATGTAGATAATTGTGTCCCTTTATCAACACTAGTTAAAAAGTGTTGATAAAGGGGAGGGTGCTTTAGCACCACTTTTTTACTACCACTGATAAGGGCTCCCGTTATCAATACGTTTTTTCTAGCACTGATAATGGGTATATTTAATAAAATAAAATATATTTAATTAAAAATAATATATTAATATATAAGTATATTATGTTGATATAAATATAATATTTTTTGAAATATGATATGGATAAGGATAAATACATATTTAAACTTAATATATAAGATATTTTGTGAAAATGGGTTAAAAAATAATTAAAAATATTATTAATTAATAATTTTGAAATTATTATTGGGTAGTAGTTATTTAATAATAATGGGATACCATAAAAATTAAATGAATTAATGAATAGTCGATGATATGTTAAAAACATTAATGAAACTTCAAACAACCATAACCTTTGATCCATGTGTCTATTTGATCTCTACCACATGTCAAATCGAAGCTTGTGAAGTGATCTACGCCTTTTTAACCAAGGGGAAACTTGGTCATTTTTTCAAAGTTCAAAAAGGCCGAGAAGGCCTCTAGAATTGATTTTTCAGTTGGGATACCCTAATTTTTTAAAATTCGATGGTATTTTATCTTTTTTGAAGAGAGTCTTATTGTTATTTTCATTGTAGATTGTATTTATTTCCGGGGATTACATTCATATTGTTACTATGGTTTTTAAATTTTATCATTTTTCAAATATTAGTTTATTTTATAATTAAAAATATTCATATTTTATTATATTTACATTTAATAAATCCACATGTATAAATATATATTTACATAAAATTATATTTTTAAATATATAAACCATATGGAAATAAATAGTTATTATTAATTTAATTTAAAATAAATAACTATCCATTTTATTTACCTTATAAAAAATCACCAATATGTAAACTTAAGTACCTATACATGTAATGTTTATATATTAACATGTGTGTTTCAATAAAAAATATATTTATATGTATATTATAATATATGTAAATAAATACATATATATGTAATTATTTATGTATGTATATGAGAAATATAAATGTGTACTTGTGTGTGTAAATATGTGTATGTGTGTGTTTATCAATATTAAGTGTATACATCGTATAAAAATGTATTTTTATATAAATATATCATTATCATTAAATATAGTATATAAATGAATTTACAGTAACTCTATATGAATATATATATACACATATACATAGTGTTTATATATACATATGTGTGTGTATTGATAAAAAAATATATATATATATATATTCTAATATATATAAATGGATATTAATATATAATATTTTTAAATAAATTTAAGTATATATATATATCATACACACATGCACACTCACACAAACATATATTTTATAAATTTATTATAAAAATAATTATATATAAATTAATAATAAATAAGTTTGTAAATATATATAAATAAATAGAAATTATATCATAATAAACAATAATACAAGGCAGAGTGGTGGTAAAGACGTTTACTTCACACATGAAGGTTGTGGGATCAAATCCACATACACACACGGGTGGGTGAACATCTTTCTAGCACTAACAGATAGGGGTCACAAGTACTAAAGAATGGGGTGGGTGCAGTGCAGCTGGTTGGAGCACTACGAAAGGGGCCATGAGAACTGAGAAAGGGTGCAAAAAATATTTATTTTTATCTGTTTTATCAAATCTATAAAAAAACACCGATAAAGGCATCATTTATCAGTGATAGAAAAAATGTTGATATAGGCGACCTTTATCAGTGTTAAATAAAAGCGCTGATAAAGGTCTCCTTTATCAGGTCTTTTTTCTAGCGATGATAAATATTGACTTTTAACCTTTCTTTGGTAGTCATTTATTTTTAATAACTGATAAACCCTAGTACTAGCACTATTAAAAGTGTGTTTTGTAGTAGTGATAAAATCATATATAACTACAAATATAAGAAAGCATATACAGAGTGAGTAGTCATCCATCCATCATCCCAATGGGTTGTTAGGGAAAGAACTCTTCGAGAGTCAGCTGGTTGTTTGTTTCCTTAACTAACATGGTTGGGGTAGCATATAAAATCCCAAAATATACAGGATATCATATATCTCAAAAATTCACTATGGGAATTACCTAATATTAGATTTAACTATAGATAATTCCACTAAGACTTCTGGCTACCACTATAAAGACTAGATATCCTATAAGAACACAATAATTTTAAAGAGAAACATTAAATTACATTTCTTTATTTTTATTAATTTAATTTAAATTAATTAATTTGATAGATGTTAATTAAAAAATCAATCCACCTACATTTTTTCATTTCATATTTCCTTCATTATCAAAGTGAATTCCATTCCCTCCATGCATAATCCAAACATAGTATACAGTTTCTCAATATCATTACTTATTCATTCCTACAATAACCATCCTCATAGGTTAAAAATTTATTAAACATTATTATCTTTCCATTATTCTAGTACTCTAGGATAATCGTCCTTAGCTACCGGAAAGAGGAATCATGTATCTAACCACATCCATTTGCCTCAATAAGTGGGGAAAGGATTCCACATAAACAAGAAATATGTCCATAAACCATTAAATATATTTATATCAATTAATAATATAGGTTTATCAAAAAAGTGGGTAATACCATGTTCAACCTGTTCCCTCATCCCTGGTACCATCCTTTATACTCAAAAGCATATCCCAATGCATATCACCATTACAAGTGTCAATTGATGAAACATCATCCAAGACTCCCAAAACATATCTAAAATCATCCATCTTAAGTTTAACCATCCCAGGCATATATCACATCACATAAAAAGGCTCACATCTATATAAAAATAGAAGGTAATAAGAAAATAAGAATAATCAATAGGTCCACTTATCTTTAAAATAAGGTATGTAACATTCATATACAAACAAGATCTCATGGCTCCCGATATATGGGATTCAACCTTTATAACGAATGGGTGCTCACGGATCAAAATATTTATCTTTAACAAATGAATTCATTTTATTCCATATTGAATTAATTGGTATAATATTTATAGGTTCCAACTACGGGAAACCTAAGGCATCAAGCGATAACATTCTATCAAGAGTTTAAGATGCACCTAACATTAATTATAGTTTCAAAAAACCTAGAGAATCCCCATTATCATTTAGTATGACTTTTTCTATTATCATTAACAAGAATTAAAATTCTTTAAATTATATATCAATTAAATTAACTCATGGAATATCAAATTCTATTAAACTTGTTCATTGGATTAATTTGATAGTAATAATATTAAAATACTGGATTACAAACACATATATTTTTTAATTATTAAGAAAATTAATAAATTGATTCCATATTTATGTTCTTTAATATTTTCTAATGAAATAATAATTCTAATCCAAGAATAAAAAAAAGATACACTCACATATTATTTATAGCACACTATCTAGAAAATCAAGGGGAAACCATTATCATGGTATCAAACATTTACATATGATCTCTATCCCATTTTCTTTTTAGTTTGGTTCAATATTTATTTTGTAAATTCCATTTTCATACAAAGGGATAAAACATTCTAACTTTAAAATCCCATGAAAATAAGTAGGATAATTAGAAAATTTTATACATAGAAGGTGTCGACATTATTCACATGAGAACAGACCAACGTCACATTTCTCGATCACCTCTCCTGCAAGAAGTTTCATCCCTCTAGGGATGATACACCACAACCTCACCAACAAAAACAAAAAAAATCTATTAGAACATTGAGGGGAACTGAAATCACATGGAATGAAATAAATGGGAGGAAAAATATATAATAACTATAAGATAAAAAGGGAGAACTAACCTCGAATCACTACATATCTAATATGGGAAGCCAATAATCGATCCCATTTTAAGGGATCCTGAAATGGATTCAAAAACTATCACTAGATTCTTAGAGATCTCAGAGAAGAATATGGTTGGGATAAAGATGAAGGGAACATCATGTTATAACATTCACTACCTAATAGATATTTATTGTTTAAATCCCCAATTAACATTATAAACATGTCAAACATTAATATCCCCTAAAAAATGCATCGCCTCAAACCAAAAGTCCAAATTTTAATTCAAGTTGTAAATTTTAGATTTAATGTCAATTCCATGGGCTTGGTCACAGAATTTGTAAAACCATTTTAGGCCATAAAACTTATAATTATTATGTAAAACACACTTACACTGTAAACCACTTGTTTTGATGTAAATTATCCCTTCTTCATTCTTTCATTATCTAAGCACCTATGTATCCCCACTAAACCTCCTCCGAGCTTCACAAAATAGGGAAACTTGAAAGGGGTTGTTCTAGAAAGATATAGTCCCTTACATAAGTTACATCTCAAAGAATTAGGATGATCAAGAATTCAAAACCAAACCCAGATAGAAAACAAAAGGGTCATCCAAATATACACCCTACGAGATACCACTCAAATATCTCACCATCATAGGATATTGACAACCTCATTATAGAAATATTTAAAACCCATGCTACAAAAAACCTACTCCAAAACAATTTCCAGGGGATATACCTCTTAAATGAGAGTGAATCCAAAAAATAAACAAGATGAAACCATTTAATAACTATAAAATGATTCAATAGCCACAACTGGAATTAAAACAAGAAAAGTGATAAACAAAGAATATTCTCTTGTTAATAAGTAGGAATTTTTGAGTCATTTTCCTAAAAACTCTCTTTCATGCCATAGTGCCACTATAAGACACAAACAAAGGGAATACCATGCCCACAAAATAATTTCTCATGGAATTTTTGAATCTCTACAAGATTATATTTGAAGGTCTCATCATTATCAACATCGATCTAACCCCAATAGATGATGTGGTAGTTTTCATGAATGTAATGGAAGAGTTGTGACTTTTGAAATCCATCATGTATTAGGCACATATGTAGGGGAAGTGTTACCCAATAATCCTCGGCTCCATGGAGAGCCAACACCTTGAAAGGAACAATAAAATGGGGAGAAATATTACTCCTAAAACCAAACCTTTTTTTGCTTAAAATGAGGAGTCACCTTTAGAAAAACATGATCTTCAATGTAAAACTCCGGAGGTCTCCTTCTATGATCTACATAGGATTTATGATGATCCTATGCTATCTTCAACATTTTGGAATCACATGAACCATCTTTGTCATATTATATACCACTTCCTGCCCAATAATTATTGACTCTCTAACCCCAATCTAGTATAATAAGGAATGGAATAGTCATCCATACAAAAATTTAAATGGTTCCATACAAATGGTTTATTGGAATTTATTATTGTATGAAATCATAACCAATAGAAGATTCTGCATCCATAAACCTATAAAATCTAGTACATAATAGTGAAACATGTATTGAAGAGTCTGTGTGTTCTACTCTATCTAACTATCTATATGAAGATGAAAAGAGGTTTTGAGGTATAATTGGGAGCCAAATTTCTGTTGGAGACCTCTCCAAAAATATTTTTTAAATAGAAAATCTCAATTAGATATGATCATACGTGAGACTCCATGGAGTCTTAACACCAACTCTAGATAATTACTCAAAAAAACCTCTACTGAGATTAACTTCCTAGTCTCTATGTAGTAGGATTATTTCATTAAACAATCCACTATGACCAATATATTATTAAAACCTTCCTATAATTGAGGTAAAATTGTAATGAATTCCATCTAGTTGTCTGCCCACATCCACTAGGGAAAATCTAATTGATAGAGAAAATCACCAAGAACATTGTTCTTAGCCTTAAACTTATAATAGACCTTACATTGAGAAATAAACTCCATAACTACATGCATTAACCTAGGACACCAAAACTGACCTCTCAAGGGTCGTTATATCATTTTCATAATGGGATGTATCGCCAAAGGTTTTCTATTGAACTCAGATATAGCCATCCTACACATCACCTAAGGGATAAATAGATTTCCCAAAAATAATACCCAGTGTTGATCATTCTCTGACCAACCATCAAGGGAATCATGAAAAGAAACTTGATCTCTCTAGACCTCCACCTCAAAATTCCCCAAAGTGAAATATTCCCCCTATTTCACTAAAGGCAATGAAAAAATAATTTGAAAAAGAAAAATGTTTCTTATAACCACACCAATATCAAGATGCATCTCTTAGAGTCCTTCTACCTCTCTCTATGAATCTTTATATTCATGCACAACATCACTACATGAATTCCTACTTAGCACATTAGCTACAATATTTTTCTTTCTTGAATTATATGAAATCTTGAAATCATAATCCTATAATAATTCCATCCACCATTACTATTTAAAGATGATGTCATGTTAGTAAAATACATACCTCAGGATCTTATGATTGGTAAAAACCATAAACCACTTTTTGTGAGGTAATTTCACCACAAATTCAAGTAAAACACAACCTTTTCCAACTAATAATCATGGGTTTCATATTTATGATAATTAGTACATATGTTCCAAGACCTATATAAAGAAACTGATATCTACTACATTAGATCATATCCCAAACCAATATACTATGTATCATAAAAACCTCAAACTGAACTCCCTCAGCTAGAAAAAAATTACAAGAGAATTGACAAACTTCTCCATTAGGTACTCTATATCTTCATGAAACTAGTCATTCAAAAATAAGGATTGATCTTTCTTGGTAAATATTTTTAGAGGTGTCGTAACTAGAGATAAATCAGCTATGAAACTCTTATAATTTCATTCAAGGTAAAGGAAACTCCACAATTTAGTTGTTGTCTTGGGGGTGGCTCATGAAACCACTGCCTCGTTTATTGATGAATCCATAGATACTCCTTATTAGGACATGAAATGTCGCATGAAATGAAATTCATGATCCCTGAGCTCAAGCATTCAAAATATCCCAAACATATTCTCCAAATTAAGAACTCTCAAAATGTTATGCAGATACTCTCCCTAATCCTCATCATACACAGAGAACACGAGGATGTTATTGATGAAAAATACCCAAAACTTATACAAGATCAATATAAATGATATGTTTATAAACCCCATGAACATAGATAGAACATTATTCACATAAAACAGTATTAAAACACCTGATAATGACTATGAATAAAACAAAAGGTGGTCTTTAGAATATCTGCATTATTCACCAGCATCTGATGATATCCTAACCACCGAACAATTTTCAGGAACTAAATTTTTACTCTAAATTGATAGAATAAATAATAAGTCCCTAAAAGAGGATAATGGTTCTTAAATGTATCCTAGTTCAAGAAATGATAATTAATACAAAGACAGAAACTATATTTGGAATTCTTTACAAACAAAACTAGTTCACTCTATAGTAGAATCTCCAAGTTATATCTCTATCCCAAAATCAATCTCCTATCGAGGGGTAACACTACAAAATACATTGGAAATATATCAAAATATTCCTCCTAAAACCTAGGAAATACCCACTACTAATTTTCTAATGTGCCCAACATAAGCTTGTCTGTTAAGGAAGATAATGATGGAATACACCTTTGACCCGTCCGAGGGTCTCTCTCCCCAAGAAATGATACTAGATCTCCACCAACATCATAGAACACTACCCAAATCATAAAAAAATCCTTAATAGATTTCACCAAATACAACCAATCCATGTTGAAGATGGTGTTATATAGAGGTATCCATAAATAAATGAAGTTTCCCAAAGAGCAGTGCTTCCCCAACAGTAGCTTGCAGTCTTTACAAACTTTATACAAATAATCTTGACCTCCAACTTGAGAATTTAACACCAAAGTCATTGGAAGAATCTGTAACTCAAGTCCCAATGCATGGATAAGTTTAGTTTATTTGAATGAGTGTGTCAGTCCGGAATCAAACAAAGCATTAACCCTTGTAGAAAACATGAAAAGGGTACCTTGAACAATGTCTGTCTTTCCCGATGCTAGAAAAACTAAAGCATGAAGCTGACCAAAACATTCTTTATAGGCTCTTTGACCTGACTGATGACCAAATCCAGGGCATCATTCTGTACTTTGAGTAAGAGGATTATCTTGGGGTTATCGTATGCTTACCCCATCTCCTCTATGTTTATCCCAAATCGGAAGACCCGACTACTGCTCCCTCGGTTGAAACTGCCTCAATGGAGGAACATGAAGTGGACCACCTGGTATATGATGATTACTCAGAATGGTTAGGGACTATCTTTATTTATGACCATGGACTCCCCAATAAAACATACATATGATCCCTTATAATAGGTCTGAGATCCACCACCCATGAGAAATGAGATTATGGGAGTTGGGACCTACCCTCAGCTGATGAAAATTTATTTTGTCCAGGAAACTTAGAATCGTAGACCATAACTCTAAATTTTTAGGAATCCTGAACACTCTCCTCTTATAATTATTTTTTTCTATTCTGCATCATATCAGTGACATATGACCTTTTTATTACCTCAAGATATGTTGTGAACATTAACATGGTGACCTATCACTAGATCCCTAGACACAAAAGCTTCCTCATAATACATTCCCATGACCTCCACATCATGTAAATATGTCAAAATCATATATAGAATAGTCTTGAAATGGATTCCAACCTATCAAAAACTGAAACACCCCTATAAAAGGTAAAAAGATCATGTAAAATGACCACCTTCATGGTTAAAGAAAGAAAATATTCTTGAAACTCGTAAATAACTTCTCGCATTAGAATTAAAACTCCTCATGATCCCTGAGGAACATGATCCACCACTACCTCACAGTTTTATATAGAATATTCATAGTCGAATAAACCCAATGCTCCATTTTAGCATAGATCGAACTAAAAAATATCTCAACCTCCTCCAACCCGTATTCTATGACTGAATCTAAAATGAATCCTTTGTAATTATATATAATCTATCATTGAAAATCTTTGATTTTTCCCCTCCAAGTTTCATAATTATCAACCTATAATTTGTGACGACCTTATTTTATATCTTTCTAAACATAGATGGCATGAACCTGATGTAGACATCGACTTGAATCCTTATTTTAGAGAATAAAAATCTGTAAGAATCATAAAAATGTAATATGTATTATTTAACACTAATTAATTATTTATTTCATTATCTTATTTAAGGTTTAACCTATACCAATTTCTACCCATTTCAAACATAGTCCCCAATAGGAATGATGCATGGTCCTTTCCTAGGTATCTACCCAAAAAATAACATCACTTCGTTTAGTAGGATCAGAAAACATAAAGGTACGTGCATCAAATCACTTGGGGCCAAAATACCCATGTCTCAGCCATTCTCCCATGTTCACACTGCTTACTAAATTTAGTTGAAATTGTTTCCCTACCAACCCATGCAATATCTCCTATTCCTAACTCAAAATCCGTTATATCCCTTAACCCAAACCTATGATACCACTATTTCATGAACCCTCCCCCCAATAGTTACCCCTCATGAACCAACAATGATAGAAGGGAGATGGTGACTAACCGAGTTCCACCTCTGGTAATCCCCGAGTTAGTTATTAGTACTGAGGGTCTACCAAACATACAGTAGGATCCATTTCCCCTAATATATCATGTGGAATAGAGGGATAAGATAGAATCAAAAATAAAAACCTTATCATATGTATAAAATAAAAATAAATTGAATAAATGTAATTACATATAGTACTGCAATTATGGAAAATAAAACTACAACTACAAAAAAGGTATATTCAACCATGACCACAAATCCCAAAAAAAACCTGAAAACCAATGAGCTAGTAATATCCACCTCGATATCAATATTTCTCCTATTTAACAAAAAACATATTATATATACAAAGGTTGATTGTAATCATATACATAGTAGGATCCTCCCTAAATGTTCTCATAAAAAATAAAGAAATCATAATAAAGAACAATGGACAACACTGAAACTAACTCATCACCTCAATAGTTATACTAAGTTCTCTTCCTCATCATGGAAAAGACTCACCAAGTATCACATACAAGATATAATTTATTATAACAATAAAACATAAAGGGTAAACCACTCCCACATCCCCACTTTTTTTCCACTTTACCCCAACATTGCACTTCCGGATCCATATCTCTCCAAAATTAAGCCATCCCACAGACACCTAGGCTATGTATGAGAACATGCACCTCGTGCATCATATCATTACATCATATTTTATCAAAACATCATATATTATCCTGGTGGTTTCTAGGATCCACCACATACTAAAGGATGTATATCATACATTAGGTATTATACATCAAGCCATTATATCCCACATACTGTGTATGGTACTTCAAGCCATAACAAACTATACATGTCAAACTAATAATAATCCTTTCGATGTTATATCCAAATGTAAATGTGTGTAATGTAAACATATGAAATCATCATCCTCTATATTGATATATGGGAAAACTAATTGTCTTGTATACCAACACATATGAATAGCAGGAGAATAGAGTGGGTCCATATGTAGTAGTCACCTATAAATGATTCCACTAGGATATTGGTAAAAACACATTCCCATGGTTCACTAGGTGTTAATCACCCTAACAGACATTTGTGAGGTAGAATATGGAATCGTAGAGTATATAGGATATAATATAGCACACAACCAGACTATGGAAATAACCATGTATTAGAATCAATTGTAGATAACATCACTCAGACTCCCAGCTTCCACTACTAAAGCTCGATATCCTATAAGCACAAAATCATTTTAAAGAGATACATTAACTTACATTCATTCCATTTTACCAGTTGACATTATGATAATTAAATAATTATCCATTAATTTTCAACATTAATCCACTTATATTATTTCATTTCAAACATAATTCATCATTAGAGTGATGTATACACCCTCTAGGAATAATCCAAATCAAGTCCACAGTTTCTCAAGATCATCTATTTTTCATTATAGAAAAAAATGACCCCATGGGTTAAACATTTATTTAAAATTACTATCATTCCATAAATTAGGTGCTCTAAGAAAACTATCTTAATCTACCACAAAGAGGAAACAAAAAACCAAGAACATCCATCTACCTCAAGTAGTGTGGAATGGAATGTAGATAAACAATAAATATGGACATCATCCATTAAATAGATTCATATCAATAAATCATCCATCTTTATCATAATAACAATAATCCCAGTTTCAACCTAATCCATCATCCCCATTTCCTTCCTTGACACCCACATGCATATCCTGATTCATCTCATTATTATAGGCATCAGCTACTGACACATAATCTAAGAATCCTCACTAATAAGTCACATTGTTCATCAAAGGCTCAGCCATCTCATACTCATATCACATCACCTACCAAGGAAAACATCCAGAGCACATCAGAAGGAAAAAGGTAAACAATAATAAAAAAAGTAACTTGGACCTAAAACCAGGCATTCAACCTTCATATAAAAAAATTCTCATGAATCCCAGCACAAGGCATCGAACCTTTATAACAAACTAGCGCTCAAGGGTAACTTGCTCATGCCTCTCTTGTAAAAGATAAAGAAAGTGTGATAAAACAAAGTAAACAACAATAAAACTAACTCATCACCTAAATACGTATACTAAGTTTACATCCTCACCTTGGATAACTATCACCATGTATAACATAAAAGATATCATTTCTTATAATAATAAAACATCAAGGGTAACCTGCTCCTGCTTTCCCATTGGTTTGTCACTCTACCCCAACATCACACGTCCTAATCCACCCCTCTCCAAAAGTAATCCAGCCCGCAGACACCTAGGCTAAGTATCACAACATGCACCACATTCATCAAATAAAAACAACATCCCATATTTAATCCTTATATAGTAACAAGGATGTTTCTGCGATCCACGCCAACTCATTGGACATGTATCATACATCAAGTATTATACATCAATACATCGCAACCAATAAACCGAGTAAGGTACCTCACACCATCATAACCCATACACACTATACCTATAATAACCATTTGGATACTATATATGGAGATACATGTGTTTGAAATAACCCTAATCCATCACATCCCTCTACACATATATATGGGAAAACTAACCGTCACCCATACACAACTACAAATATGGGATTATCCAATCCTAGTCTTTATCAGTGTTAAAAAAGCATCAATAATGTTGGGTACTAATCATTTCTAAAAAAGATCATATTATCATGGACTATTATCAGGTTTAGAAAAAATGAACTGATAAAGGGGGTCTTTTATCAGAACTAATAAAAAAATATAGATAATGTTGGCCCTTTATCAACACCAGTAAAAAAAAATTGATAGGGGGGGGGGATTTTCCACCACTTTTTACTACTGCTAATAATGGACCCCTTTATCAATACTTTTTTTCTTGCACTGATATAGGGTATATTTAATAAAAATAAAATATATTTAATTAAAAATAATATATTAATATATAAATATACTATTTTTTAAATATGATATAGATAAGGATAAATACATATTTAAACTTAATATATAAGATATTTAGTGAAAATGGATTAAAAAATAATTAAAAAATATTATTAATTAATAATTTTATAATTATTATTGGGTAATAGTTATTTAATAGTAATGGGATAAAATAAAAATTAAATAAATTAATGAACAGTCGATGATAAGTTGAAAAAATTACTAAAACATCAAATGATCATAACTTCTGATCTTAGTGCCCATTTGAGCTCTACCACATGTCAAATTGAAGCATGTAAAGTGATCGATGACTTTTTAACCAAGGGGTAACTTGGTCATTTTTTTCAAGGTTCAAAAAGGCCTAGAAGGCCTCCAGAATTGAGTTTTCAATTGGGATACCATATCTGTTTAATATTCAACGGTATTTTATATTTTTTAAAGAGAGTCTTCTTGTAATTTTCATTGCAGATTGGATTAATTTCCAAGGATTACATTCCTATTGATACTATGGTTTTAAAATTTTTTCATTTTTCATATTTTAGTTTCTTTTATAATTAAATATATTTATATTTTATTATATTTACATTTAATAAATCCACATATATAAATATATATTTACATAAAATTTTATTTTTAAATATATAAACCAGATATAAATAAATAGTAATTATTCATTTAATTTAAAATAAATAACTATCCATTTTATTTACCTTATAAAAAATCATAAATATGTAAATTTATATACCAATACTATTAATGTTCATATATTAACATGTGTGTTTCAATAAAAAATAAATTTATACGTATATTATAATATATGTAAATATATACACACATATATATATATGTAATTATTTATGTATGTATGTGAGAAATATAAATGTGCACTTGTGTGTGTAAATATGTGTTTGTGTGTGTTTATCAATATTGTGTTTTTTTAAAGGTTGGGGTCGAAGCCTTAATTTATTATATTTAAAGAATAGAACTCTTTAGACTGGGTAGAGGGAGACCCATTACAAAGCCTGAATGCCCAAGGCCAAGTGGCCTGAAAACCAGGCTTGAAAGCCCATAATATGGCCCAAAGGACCCCGTAGTGAACAGTACTGCTACAGTACCCATGCTGCTACAGTACAGCTTCCGCTACGGTATCTGATATGGTCCCTCCACCGCTACAGTGCCACCTCTACAACAGTTCGACAGCTACTATTGTCTCGCTAATGCTACAGTACAGCTACAGTGCCCTACTACAGTACTGCTATAGTTCCCTAGAAATTCGCCGCTGCCCAGATTTGATCCTGGGACTTTTGGATGCCAAGCAGGAGCCTGTACCACTAGGGTATAGGCTCGTTGGCATTATCAATATTGTGTGTATACATGATATATAAATGTATTTTTATATAAATATATCATTATCATTAAATATAGTATATAAATAAATTTATAGTAAAACTATATGAATATATATATATATATGCACACATAGTGTTTATATATACATATGTGTGTGTATTGATAAACATATATATATATATTCTAATATATGTAAATGGATATTAACATATAATATATTTAAATAAATTATATATATATCATACATACATGCACACTCACATAAACATATATTTTTTAAATGTATTTAAAAATAATTATATATCTATGAATAATAAAGATGTATGTAAATATATATAAATAAATAAAGTTATATCATAATATACAATAAAACAAGGAACAGTAGTGCTAAATAGGTTCACTTCACAAATAAAAGTCGTGGGATCAAATCCACATGCACGAATGGGTGGGTGAACATCTTTCTAGAACTAATGAATGGGGGTCGCGAGTACTAAAGAAGGGCGTGAGTGCAGGGAAACTGGTTGGAGCAATGAGAAAGGTGGCCTTGAGCACTGAGAAAGGGTATAAAAAATATATATTTTTATCTATTTTTATCAACTCTATAAAAAAGCACTGTTAAAGGCATCATTTATAAGTGCTAGAAAACACATTGATAAATGGGACCTTTATCTGTATTAAATAAAAGTGCTGATAAAGCTCTCCTTTATCAGCTCTTTTTTCTAGTAGTGATAAATATTGACTTTTAACCTTTCTTTGGTAGTCAGTTCTTTTTAAGAACTGATAATGCTTTTTACTAGCACTATTAAAACTGTGTTTTCTAGTAGTGACACCAAAATATATAACTACCAATATAATCGAGCATATACAGAGGGAGTAGTCATCCATCCATTATTCCAATGGGTTGTTAGGGAAAAAACTCTTCTAGAGTCAGATGGATGTTAGTTTCTGAAACTAACATGGGTGGGGTAGCATATAAAATTTCTAGAATATTTAGGATATCATATATCTCACAAATACACTATGGGAATTGCCTAATATTAGATTTAACTATAGATAAAGTCCCTCAGACTCCTGGCTACCTCTACAAAGACTAGATATCCTATAAGCACACAATAATTTTAAAGAGAGACATTAAATTACCTTATTTTATTTATTTTTATTTAAATTTAATTAATTAATTCCTTATATATTAATTAAAAAATCAATCCAATTAATTTTTCCATTTCATATTTCCTTCATGATCAAAGTGAAGTCCATTCCCTCTAGGCATAATCTAAATTTAGTATACAGTTTCTCAACATCATCACTTTTTCATTATGGAAACAACCAAACTCATAGGTTAAACATTCATTAAACATTATTATATTTCCATTATTTATGTACTCTCGGATTACCATCCTAAGCTACTGGCAAGAGGAAACATGCAGCTAAGCACATCCATTTGCCTCAATAAGTGGAGAAAGGATTACATATAAACACGAAATTTGTCTATCAGCCATTTAATATATTTATATCAATTGATCATATAGGTTTATCAAACCAATGGGTAATATTGGGTTTAACCTGTTCCCTCATCCCTAGTATCATCCATAACACTCAATAGCATATCCCAATGTATCTCACCATTACAAGTGTCAACTAGGGAAACATCATCCAAGACTCTGAAACCATATCTAAAATCCGCCATCTTATGCTCAACCATCCCAGGCATATATCACATCACATAGAAAGGCTCACATCTAGATAAAATTAGAATTTAATAAGAAAATAATAATAATTAATAGGTCCACTTATCTCTAAAATAATTTTTTCAACCTTGACATACAAACAAGCTCACATGGCTCCCGATACAAGGGACTCAACCTTTTTAACAAATTGTCACTGACGGACCAAAATATTTATCTTTAACAAATGACTTTATTTTATTCCATCTTTAATTAACTAGTAATATATTTATAGGTGTGAACTACGAGAAACCTAAGGCATCAAGATATAACAAGCTATCAAAATATTAAGATAGTCCTAACAATAATTATAGTTTCAAAAAACCTAGAGAATCCCCATTATCATTTAATATGGATTTTTCTATTATCATTAACAAGAATTAAAATTATTAAAATTATTTATCAAATCCATTAACACATGGAAGATAATATTCTTTTAAACATGTTCATTGGATTAATTTGATGGAAATAATATTAAAATACTATATTAAAAAATGTTTATTGTTTAATTCTGATGCCAATTAACAAATTGATTCTATATTTATGTTCTTTAATATTTTCCAATGAAAGAATCATTCTAATACAAGAATAAAAAAAGCTACACAAGCATAGTATTTATGGAACACTATCTATAAAATAAAGGGTAAAACCGTTATCATGGTATCAAACATTGACATATGGTCGCTATCCCATTTCCTTTGTAGTATTGTTCAATATTTATTTTTGTAAATTCCATTGTCATACAAAAGGGATAAAACATTATAACTTTATGATCCCATGAAAATAAATAGGATAATAAGAAAATCATCTACCTCAAAGGTATCAACATTCTTCACATGAGAATAGACCAAAATCAAATATCTCAATCACCTCTCTTGAAATAAGTTTCATCCCTCTAGGAATGCTACACCGCAACCTCACCAACAACAACCAAACAAATCAATTAGAACATTGAGTGGAACTGACATCACATGGAATGAAATAAATGGGAGGAGAAAGATAGAATAACCACAGGATAAAAGGGATAACTAACCACAAATAACTGAATATCTAACATGGGAAGCCAATAATCGATACCATTTTAAGGGAACATGAAATGGATTCAAAAACTATCACTAGTTTATTAGAGATCTCAGAGAAGCATATTGTTGGTATAAATCGAAGGGGAACTTCATGTTATAACATTCAATACGTAATGTATATCTATGGTTTAAAGACCTAATTAACATTATAAACGTGTCAAACATTAATATCTTCTAAAAATTCATCACCTCAAACCAAAAGGGCAAATTTTAATTCAAGTTTTAAATTTAAGGTTTAATGTAAATTACATGGGCTTGGTCACAGAATTCATAAAACCCTTTTAGTACATAAAACATATCATTATGATGTAAAAGAAACTTACACCGTAAACCACTTGTTATGATGTAAATTCTCCCTTATTCCTACATTCATTATCCAAGAACCTATGTAGCCCCTCTAAGCCTCATTCGAGCTTCACAAAATATGGAAACATGAAAAGGTTTTGTCTAGAAAGATATGGGACCTTACATAAGTTACATATCTAATCATTAGGATGATCAAGAATCCAAAACCAAGCCTCGATAGAAAAAAAATGGTCATCAAAATATCCACCCTGTGAGATACCACTAAAATATCTCACCATCACATGAGATAGACAACCTTAATATATGAAAAGTTAAAAACCATGATACAAACAACAAGCTCCAAAACATGATCTTGGGGAGATACCTCTCAAACTATAGTGAATCCACAAAAATAAACACGATGAAACCTTTTCATAACTATTAAAATTTCAACAGCCAAAACTAGAATTACAACTAGAGAAGTGATAAACAAAAACATTCTCTGGTTACTATGTTTGATTTTGGGACTCATGTTCCAAGACACTCTCTTTCATGCTGTTGTGACACTAGAAGACACAAAATAAGGGAATAACACACCCAAAAAACAATTTCTCCTAGAATTTTGGAATCTATACAAGATGCATTTTGAATTTCACATCATCATCAACATCGATCTTACCCCAATCGATGATGTGGTAATTTTCATGAAGGTAATGGAAGTGATTTGACATTTGGAAACCATAATATATTAGAAACATATTTGGGTGGAGTGTTATCCAATAATCGTCGACTCCAAGGTGAGCTAAGACCACGAAAGGAACAATAAAATGGGGAGAAAGATTACTCCCATAACCAAACAATTTTTATTAAAATGATCAGTCACCTTTAGAAAAACATAATCTTCAATGTCAAACTCTAGAGGTCTCCTCCTATGACCGACATAGGATTTATAATGATCCTATTGTATTTTCATCCTTTTTGGAATAACATGAACCATCATTTTCATATTCCATACCACTTCCATCTTAATAATTATTGGCACTCTTACCCCAATATAGAATAACAAGGAATGGAATGGTCATCCATACCAAAATTCAAATGGTTCAATACTAATGGTTTATTGTAATTTATATTATATGAAATCTTAACCAGTGGAAGTTAAATCATCCATAAACCTATAAAATCCAGGACGTAAGAATGAAACATGTATTCAATATTTGGTATGTTCTACTCTATCTAACTATCTATTTGCAGAAAAAAAGAAGTGTGAGGTATAATTGGGAGCCAAAGTTATGCTGGAGACCTCTCCAAAAATTTCAATTAAATAGAGGATCTTGATTAGAGATGATCATCCTCATGACTCCATGGAGTCTTACCACCTCATCTAGATACTTCCTTGAAAAAACCTCTACTGATATTAACTCCCTGGTCACTATGCAATATGATTATTTCATTAAACAACCCACTATCACCTATATAATGTCAATGCCTCCCAATAATTGTGGTAAAATGGTAATGAATGCCATCTAGATTTCTTCCCACATCCACTAGGGAACATCTAATAGATAGTGAAAATCACCATGAACATGGTGCTTAGCCTTAAACCCTTAATAGACCTAACATTGAGAAAGAAACTCCATAACTACACGCATTAACCTAGGACACCAAAACTGACCTCTCAAGGGTTGTTACATAATTTTCATAATGGTATGTACCACCAAAGGTTATATTTGGAACATAGATATATCCATATTACACATTACCTAAGGGATAAATAGATTTCCTGGAAATAATACCCAGTGTTGATCATCCTCTGAACCGCCATCAAGGCAATCTTGAAAAACAACTTGATCACTCTAGACCTCCACCTCATAATCACCTAGCTAGAAATATTCCCCATATTTCACTAAAGATGAATGAAAAATAATTTTTAAAAGAAAAAAATTTCAAATAACCACACCTATATCAATATGCATCTCTTAGAGTTCTTCTATCACTATCTAGGAATCTCTATATTTACGCAGAACATCACTACATGACTTGCAACTTATCACATCAGCTACAATATTTACCTTTACTGGTGTATATGAAATCGAATTCATAATCCTATAATAATTCCACCCACAATCGCTATTTAAAGTTGTAGTCATGTTGGAAAAATACATTCCTCAAGATCCTATGATTAGTAAAAACCAAAAAAATACTTTTTGGTGAGGTAATTTCACCACAAATTCAAGTATAACAGAACTTCTTTCAATTCAAGATCATGGGTGTCATAGTTATGATAATTAAGACATAAGTTCCAAGAAACATATGAAATAAACTGATATCTACTACATTAGAACATATCACAAACCAAGATACTAATCATCATAGAAAACCTCAAACTAAACTCCCTCTGCTAGAAAAAAACAAATTGAATTGACCAAATTCTCTTTCAGGTACTCGAAAGATTCATGAAACTAGTCATTTCAAAATAATGATTGGTCCTTACTGGTCAATATTTTTAGAGGTGTCATAACGAGAGATAAATCATCTATGAAACTCTTATAATTTCTTTCAAGTCAAAGGAAACTCCACACTTATGATATTATGTTGGGGGTGGCTCATGAAAGAACTTCCTTGATCATTGATGAATCCCTAAATAATCCTTATTATGACATGAAAATTCCTAATAAATGAAATTCATGATCCCCGAGCTCAAACTTTGAAAATATACCAAAAATATTATCCAAATTAAGAACTCTCAAAATGGTATAAAGACACTCTACATGATCCTCCTCAGACACAGAGAACATGAGGATGTCATCTATGAAAACTACCAAAAACATATCCAAGAAATATCTACATGATAATTTTATAAACCCCATGAACACACCTGGAACATTATTCAAACCGAACAATATTACAAAAAAATAATAAGGGCCTTGAATAAAACAAAAGGTGGTCTTTAGAATATCCGCATTATTCACCAGCATCTGATGATATCCTAACCACTGATCAATTTTCAGGAGCCAACTTTTTCCTCTCAATGAATCAAATAAATCATCAGTCCCTAGAATAGGATAGTAGTTATTCTATGTAGCGTAGTTCAATAAATGATAATTGATTGAAACACGCAAACTTCATTTGGCCTTCTTTACAAAAAAACCAGTTCACTATATAGTAGACTCTCCAGGTTATATCTCTATCACAAAATCAATCTCCTACTGAGTGGATAACACTACATAATCCTATGTAAATATATCATGGTACTACTCCTAAAACCTAGGAAATACCTACTATTAAACTTCTAATGATCTCGGCATAAGCTTGACAATTAAGGAAGATAAGGATAGAATGCACCTTTGACTAGTCCAGAGGTATCTCTCACCAAGAAACAGTACTAGATCTCCACCAACATCATATAACAGAACCCACATCCTAAAACAATCCATGATAGATTGCACTGAATAAATCAAATCCATGTTGAGGATGGTTTCATATGGAGATATCCATAAACATAGGAAGTTTCCCAAAGAGCGGTGCTTCTCTAAAAGTAGCTCACAGTCTCTATAATCATTATACAAGTCATCTTGACCTCCATCATGAGAAGTTAACACCAAGGTCATTGGAATAATTTGTAACTCAAGTCCCAATACATGGATAAGTTTAGTTTATATGAATTAGTGTGTCAATCTGGAATCAAACAAAGCATTAACCCTTGTAGAAAACATGAAAAGGGTACCCTGAACGATGTCTGGCTTTCCTGATGCTAGAAAATAAAGCATGAAGCTAATGAAAACATTCTTCATAGTCTCTCTGACCCTACTAAGGAACAAATCCATGGCCTCACTCTGCCCTCTAAAAAATAGGAGCATCTTGGGGTTGTCCTCTACTACCCCATCTCCTCTCTATAGATCCCAAATCAGAAGACACGAATGTTGTTACCTCGGTTGAAACTACCTCAATGGAGGAACATGAAGGGGACCAAATGGTATATGATGATTGGTCAGAATGGTTAGGGACTATCTCCATTAATGACCATGGACTCCCTAAGAAAACATGAATATGATCCCTTATATTAGGTTTGAGATCCACCACCCCATGATAAATGAGATAATGAGAGGTGGGGCCTACCATCAGCTGACTAAAATTTATTCTGTTCTGGAAACTAGGAACCCTAGACCATAACTCTAAAATTTTTGGATTCCCATAAACTCCCCATTTATAATGATTTGGTTCTAGTATGCATCCTATTACTGACATATTCTCTTTCCATCACCTCAAGATATGTTGAGAACCGTAACAAGGTGACCTAGCACTAGATATCTAGACACAAAGATTCCTCAAAATACATTCCCTTTACCTTTAGATCTTGTTAATAGGTCAAAATCATATAGTATAATGGTCTTAAAATGGATTCCAAACTCTTAAAAAATAAAACTCCCCTATAAAAGGGTAAAAATATCATGAAAACTGACCACATTCATGGTTAAAGAAAGAAAATCTTCTTGAAAATGGTATCATAACTTCTCCCCTCAGAATTAAAACTCCTGATGATCCCCGAGGAACACGATCCACCACTACCGCATTGTTTTAAGCGTAATCTTCATAGCCGAAGAAACCCAACTCTCCTTTTAAGCATAGATCAAACCGAAAACTATCTCAACCTCTTCCAACCAGTATTCTATGAATGGATTTAAAATTAATCTTTTGTAATTATATTTACTATAGCATTGGAAATATTTAATTTTTCTCCTCCAAGTTTCATCATTATCAACCTATACTCTGTAACGACCTTATTTTATATCTATCTGAACATAGTTTTCCTGAACCTGATGTAGACATCAACATGAATCCGTATCTATGAGAAGAAAAAACTATAATACTTCTAGCCATGTAATATGTAATATTTAACATTAATTAATTAATTATTTCATTATATTATGTACGGTTTAATATATCCAAATTTCTACCCATTTCAACCATAGTTCCAATGAAGAATGATGCATGATCCTTTACTAGGCCTATACCCCACGATTAGCATCACTTCGTTTAGTAGGAATAGTAAACATAAAGTTCCATGCATCAAATCATATGGGGCCTAAATACCCATGTCTCATCCATTCTCCCATTCTCACACCGCCTAATAAATTTAGTTGAAATTGTTTCCTTACCAACCCATGCAATATCCCCTATGCCTAACTCAAAATCCATTACATACATTAACACGAACCTATGATACCACTATTTCATAAACCCTCCCCCAAAAGAGTACCCCTCCTGAGCCATCAATTATAAAAGTGAGATGGTGACTAACCTAGTTCCGCCTCTATTAATCCTCGAGTTAGTGATTAGCACTCAGGGTATAACAAACATACAATAGGATCCATTTCCCATAAGATAACATGTTAAAGAGAGGGATGAGATGGATTCAAAAATAAAAACCTCCTTACATATAAAATAAATACAAATTGAATAAATGTAATTTCATATAGTACTAAAACTATGGAAAAATAAAACTACAAGTACCAAAAAGGTAAGTTCAACCATGACCACAAATTCCGAACTGCACCTGCAAAACCATGATCTAGTAATATCCATATCGATATCCATATTTCTCCTATTGAACTAATAACATTTTATATATAGATAGGTTGATTATAATAATATACATATTAGGATACTCCCTAGATCTTATCAACCAAAAGAAAAAGAAATCATAATAAATAATAATGGACAATAGTGAAACTATCTCCTCACCTAAATAGGTATACTATGTTCTCATCCTCACAATGGAAAACTACCACCAATTATCACATACAAGATATAATTTATTATAATAATAAAACATAAAGGGTAAACCACTCCCACGTCCCATGTTTTTGTCCCATCTACCCTAACATCGCACTTCATTATCCATATATCACCAAAATTAATCCATCTCATAGACACCTAGGATAAGTGTAAAAACATGCACCTCCTGCATCATATCATCACATAATTTTTTATCACAACATAATATATTAACCTGGTGGTTTCTAAGATCCACCACATCCTAAAGGATGTATATCATACATCAGGTATTATAAATCAATCCATTATATCCCATATACTGAGTAAGTTACCTCAAACCATCCAAACTATACATTTCAAACTAATAATAATAGTTTTGATGATATATCAAAATGTAAATGAGTGTGAAATAACCACATGTAATTATCATCTTCTATACTTGATATATGGGAAAACTAATTGGCTTGTATACCAACACATATGACTACCAAGAGAAGAGAGTGGGGCCATAGGTGGTAGTCACCTATCAATACTTCCACTACGATGTTGGTAAAAACACATTTGTATGGTGAACTATGTGTTAGTCACCCTAAAAGACATTTTTTGGGTAGAATATTGCATCATAGAATATATAGGATATAATATATCTCACAACCAGACTATTGAAAAAACCAAGTATTAGAATAAATTGTAGATAACATCACTCAGACTCCCAGCTTCCACTACTAAGGCTAGATATCCTATAAGAAAAAAATAATATTAAATAGATACATTAACTTACATTCATTCCTTTTTATCAGTTGACATTTTGATAATTAATTAATTATCCATTAATTTTCAACATTAATCCACTTATATTATTTCATTTCATATTTAATTGATCATTAGAGTGATATATACACCCTCTAGGAATAATCCAAATCATGTCCATGGTTTCTCAAGATTATCTCTTTTTCATTATAGAAAAAAAACCAAACCCATGGGTTAAGAATTTTTTAAAAATTACTAACTTTCCATAAACTAGGTACTCTATGAAAACCATCCTAATCTACCACAAAGAGGAAACACAAATCCAAGAACATCTATCTACTTCATGTAGTGTGGAAAGGACTATATATAAACAATAAATATGGACATCATCCATTAAATTGATTCATATCAAGAAATCATCTATCTTTATAATAGTAACTAGTAATCCCAGTTTCAACCTAATCCATCATCCCTAGTTCCATCCTCGACACCAACATGCATATACTGATTCAGCTCATTGTTACAGGCATTAACTACTGACACATTATTTGAGACTCCTCACCAACAACTCACATTATTCATCACATGCTTAGTAATCTTAATCTCATATCACATCACCTAGAAAGGAACACATCCAAAGCACATCAGAAGGAAACAAGTAAACAATAATAATCAAAAAAGAAACTTGGCCCTAAATCCAAGCATTCAACCTTCACATGCAAACAAAATCTCATCAATCCCAACGCATGGCATTAAATCTTTATAACAAACTAGGGCTCAAGGAAAGAAATATTCATCTTACAAAACAAACAATTTTTATTATATTCTGAATTAATTGATTTATTATATAAAGGTTCTGACTATGGGAAACTTAGGGTAACAAGCTATCAAAATTTTAAAATGACCTTCACTTTAATTCCAGTTTAAAAAACCTAAAGAAGAACCATTCTAATTTAATATGAATTTTTCTATTATCATAAAGAATAATTAACATATTTCACATTATTTATTAATTATATTAACACATGGAAGATCATATTTAATTAAACACATTCATTGAATTAGTTTGACCATCGTCAAATTACAACACCAAATTAAAAAAATGCATATTCTTCACTTATTAATCCAATTAACAAATTAATTCATGATTTACATTCTTTTACATCTACTAATGAATGAAAAATGAGAAAATAAGCATAAAAACATGCTACTCAAGTATAGTATAGATATAACACTATTTTTAAAGTCAATATGTAAATCGTTATCATGGAATCAAACATCATAATTTGATTCCTATCAAATTTCCTTATTAATATGATTAAATATTTGTGAGATTAATTCCATTCTAATAGAATGTTCCAAAACATACTAACTTTGTGATTCTAGGTAAATAAGTAGAATAATAAATGAATCCCTTATGTTGAAGGCTTTAATGTTCTTCACATGAGAATAATACAACATCATAGTCCCCGGTAACTTCTCCCGCAAGAAGTTGCATCCCTCCAAGGAAGTCACACTGCAACAATTACAATAACAAAAAAAACTGAATTAGAATATGATTAGGAACATCTATCTCATAGAAAGAAACAAACAACAGGAATAATGCCAAATAACAATAAGGGAACAACAAAGAAATAACCTCGGATCACCAAAAATCTAACAAGGGAAGCTAGGAATCGATCCCCTTCAAAGGGATCCCAAAACTTCTTGAAAATCATTACTAGACACCTGGATCATTGGGAGAAGTATATGGTTTAGGTGATGTAAATACCCATATTTTCATGAATGCATGAATCGTTTGTTTTCGTAAAATAAATTTAAACAACCATTATGATGTTACCTAAAAGATTCACAGAGGTTATGATGGTGTCCATGGCTTGTTCATATCTCGAAACCACATAAATTTGGAAAATAGACTCGGCCACATCGTTAAGAGATGCCATACAAACTAACTAACATGATATATCCTAACCATGATGGGTGAAATAGAGGAGAACTAGGATCCATATGGTTAATCTGCAATCGTGTCACTCCAAATGAATAACTGTGCAAACCATCTACATTTTTTTACAAAAGATTTTTCCATGGTTTGTTCATGGTTAAGGAGATCGTATGCCTTAACAATGTGGGGTATCTCCTTGGATAGTGGGTTAAGCATGGTTTGTGCATGATCTGGCCAAACCTTGCAGCCAAACCATGCACCACTATTTTTAAGGGTGAAATGTACAATTGTTTTAATGAACCTAATTTCTAAGCCTTCTCACCATTTACCTCGTAATTTAATAGACTCCATTGGTTTATCCTCCCATGAGATCTCATCTTCCTCAACCTAGGTATTTCAATAACTCTCTGATCTGATGTCTGAATCAATTTCTAAGGAAGTTTTGTATAGTTAGACATATTCTCTTGAGTTCTCTTCCATCCATTCTAAGTTCATTATAATATTTTTTTTAATATTTTGGTTTAAACTATTCTGCCATGTTTTTAAGTCATTAGACCATATCTTTGATTTCTCCCAATATACTTAAAATATGAGGCTACTATCAGATGAGGAGTCGTCAATAGTCCTATGTTAGGTGGTTAAGTTGTCTTCCTTAAAAAAAAGTTGTTTCCATAGCCGCGTTATTGTGTCGTATGCCAGTGTTTTCCACACATTTCCATAAAACAGGTTTCTTCATTATAAATTGATATACACACCTTTTTATACTCCATAGGATCATTATTTAGTAATTAGAGGATTTCAACTTCAATTTTGGACACCCATTGGATGTTCCCACCTGATATTACCCTTTATAATTAAATGTTTAAATTCTCTAAACACCTCCTAAGTGTTTGTCTTGGGTTGTAATTGAAATTTACAACTACCATGTAAATAACCATTGAACCAAAGAACCTTAGAAGTTCTTGGATTAAATTATAAATGGAATTTCCACTTATGGGTAGTTTCACAACTGATAATGGAACCTTATAAGTTCTTCATTGAGCCTTGGAAAATAAATTTTCATTTCATGGTCAATTAACTCAATCGATTAAATGGAATGGACTTCTTCAAGATGGTTTTCATTCTTAAATAAATTAAATATATTAAATGAAATGGTTTATAAATGGTGGAAAGGTTATGTCAATTTCTCCATGCCTTATGAAATTTTTTAATTGAATTGTAATTACTTGGGTATAATAGTATTGGTGAATAAAATGAGTGAGAGGTAATTCCTCATGTATATTATTATTATTATTAAACCATTGATATTGGTTGTGGAATGACGGTTAAGGTAATTTTTGAGCACACTGATTCACTCTCACTTACATCAGGTGTTGAGCTTGACATCTCACACCATTAACATTTTTTGGATGGTGGGAATGATGCGCCATGCCCCTTGCTTTGGGTGTTGGCTTGATATGTAGGGATGGTACCCTCTGTATGAGCTTATAGGGTTGTTCATACTGGTTAAGGATGACTAAGTTACACCCTTGTCTATCCATTACATAGTATTATAGGTATATGGCAACATACATCCGAATTTACATAGCCTATATAGGTGAATTTAGTATATAACTATACTATATATATATTATTACTATATATATATATACAGTGATTGATCAAACACTCATTTCAGCCATTAGCCGAAGTAGGTAGAGCTGCCCGGTGTCCTTAAAGATCCTGAGCTAGCTGGTACTTATATATTGAGTATTGTTGATTATTCTATATACCTACAAAATTTTGGTTAGATATTTACACTGATTGGATCACTTCTTGACATTGTTGGTGGTGGCCTACTGAGATTTTATCTCACACCATACACTATTGTATGTGCTTCCGCTATGGTAGGTTATTGGTCCAGTATTTTGTGTCTATTTAGATCATGCTTCTACTATATTATTATTTTTGTTTTTATCCTATATGAAATTATTATATGAGGGTATAGTCTCCCCCACTTTACCAACTTTATACCCTTGTCGATAGTCAGTATCCTCTGGTGTATGGGGATGCATGCTTGAGGCCATGTGACCCACTGACTCAGCGAACATGTTAAGTGAATCCCGGGTTAGGATGTTAAAAAGTTGTATCAGATGGTTATTTTTTCCTTTGTCTTTATATTTGGGTAATAGAAATGAGACTATGAGTTAAATTAAATTTATAAATGACACTATTCCTAGATGTAGCTAATCCATGTTGATGTGAAACCCAAGTTACTAAGGATGGGAAATTGCTATTACTGATTATGTTTGTTATAGTTGACACGCCTTCACCATTGGGTGAAACACTTGTTTTATGGTGTTATTATTATTAGTCTTATTGAATTAAGATTTATTTTACCATGGAATAATCAAATGAGGGAATTTTATTACATGCATCATTATTGGTACTGTTGGACTAATATGCCATGCATTTTTTCATGTCACGTCTACTTTTAGCATGCATCTGCCTATTTCATATTATTATTTCCATGATTATGTTTTAAAATGTATTTAAAATTTTTATAGGGGATTTAAAAACATTATTGAAACTTAATGTTCCTACCTGTACATAATAGTGTTTCTCTGTATAGGTTAAAGAAAACACCATAAGAAATCAGTTATGGCATGTTGAGCCATGGACCATTAGTCGCATGGGCTGGATCGTGTTATGGTATGGGTTAATTGGACACCATATTTTTTTAATGAGAAGTATGGGACCTTATGGATTGGAAATAGAGATCCATCTAATTCAATCATATAAATAGATTTAAATATTTGAATAAGCATGAATTTAAAATGAATACGACTTTTAAGTGAGAATAACCATCTTATATGTGTGATATGATACCTAGACCTAGAAATGGACTTAGTAGTGGGTAATGGTGTGTATCTTACATTCTTATGGCTATTATGGTATTTTATTTACCACATAGAACTAAATTTTGAAGTGTAAAAAAAGGTTTGATCTATTTATTGGAAGGTTATGCACCAGTCCAAATTGTCTATCTACAATATTTTCAACTGTTATGTTCTCTTCTACGGAGTGCATTTGGTATTATAGTTTCATTCTGCCATGACATCCTCCAATCATATGCCTTGAAGGCAGTGATGGCCATGGACCTAATGTGGTGATCATTGATCTGCCATTTACTCTTCCTTCAATGCCACCTGTGGAACCTCTTCCTATTCCTCATATGGGGACTGCCACCTAGTTCTATGAGGGATTTTTCTATTTGATAAAATCTATGAATGGTATCACTTAATCTACCACAACTATGGAATAGTTAACTTGGTAGTTCCATCAGCTACATGCTCCCATATTATTAAGGGATGGAGGACCTCATGTTTTTGAGTCCTGGATTGAAGCTATTCTTTATATATTCGAGCATCAAGATATGTATATAGAGAAGAGGATCAAGATTGCAGTGTATATGCTATGTGATTCTACCAAATGATGGTGAGATGTTATTAACAAGGAATATTGACATGGTTAATATGGTTGGGATGGATTCCCAGACTATATTCTATGGATATTTCTTTCTAATGACTATGATGTCTAACTAGGATAGATTGTTTATGAACATATAGTAAATATTTATTCCAGTCATGGATTATTTTATATTCTTTATTGAGCTACAACAATTCATGATAGCTCAAGAAGGTTATGATCTTATGAATTCTAGGTGATCCAAGGATGGATTGGTATACACCTTATGGCCATGGGTCAATGTATTCAGGTTGACTACTAATTCCAAAATCATCAACCAAGCCCTTATTACCAAGTGAAATCTAAGGGAAGTTGATGGTGCAAGTAAGGGTGGTTCCACAGCAAAATCTATCAGTGATTATTCTAGTAGATGTAAGTGTCGCTTTGAGGTTTCTCATGGGGATAGAGGTAGTCAGGATCCTCATGCAGATAGTTTCTTAATATGTCAATAGTGTGAGAAGTCTGGATATACAAAACCACAGTTCTTACGGTATCCAATAGAATGCAAATTATACAGATGGATGGCGAATATCTAGTTCTCTTGTAAGAATTTTCCATCATTTCTTAGAGAGTAGGGATCTACTCCTACACCAAGTTTCGATGTGGGGTCGGTAGGATCACGCTAGGCAGAAATCTGGAATACCATCAGACACTCAGGTCGAGGTGGTGGTGAAGGAAGTGGTAGTCAGACTCATGATTCCCAGCACCAATAGAGCGGGATCACTTAGGGTAGTTAGGCAGTGACTCAAGACATAGGTATAGGCTAGTTACATCTAGTTTATCCTATGCTGGAGGAGCATAGCGCTAGACCTTATATAGTTTGAGGTGCTATTCTAGAAGCCTCCACTTTAGTGTCTACTCTCTTTAACATAGGCATGTCTCACTCATTTATATTTGATATGATCATGGATATTCAAGCCATTTAAATTGAACAATTTTGTGGAACTTTGATGCTTGATACCATGTTAGGTATCCTATCAAAGAGAGTACAGTAGTTTAATTATTATTCGCTTTAGATAGGTGGATACATATTCATATGGAATCTTTTCATCCTCGATATGATGGTATTTGATGAAATAATTAAGATGGGCTGGTTATTTCCCTATCTAGACCATATTGAATTCTATCATCGGAGGGTGGAGTTCACATCACTAGAGGATAGAAGGAACATGAACAATGGAGAATTTGATGTACAAGCTACGTGATTAGGACCTGAGCAGCAAAGACTAGGCAGTGTGAGAAATCATATCTCCAGTCTTTTATCGGATGATCAGGGGTAACAACCTGTTGTTTTCCATCCAGTGGTGGATCATTTCAAGGAAATTTTCCCTGATGATTTTCCAGCCTACCTCCATTGCAAGAGGTAGAACCCACCATTGAACTACTGTCAGGATCAGTATTAGTGACCATTCCTCCTTATAGGATTTCACCAATGTAACTTCTAGAACTCAAGAGGTTGTTGGAAGATCTAGATGATAAAGGATTTAAATTCCCCAATACTTATACTTAGAGTTCACCGGTCCTTTTTTTCTGAGAAGTTTGATGGTACATTCAGGGTTTACATAGATTACCATCAGTTAAACCTTCTCATGGTAAATAAGTGTTCTTTATTAACATTAATAGACAACCTTTTTTATTATATCTGAGTAAATAGAGTGTTTTAAAATATAGAAATGAGGTAGTTCTATCATTTAGTTCATGTCAGGTTATTAGACATCCCTCACTTAGATTTCAGGAGCAGGTATGGTTTATACGAGTACTTGGTCATGTCGTTCAGTCTCATGAACACACATATAGTTCTATGGATCTAATGAACCTGGTTTCCCACCCATATTTGGATTAATTAATTTTAGTCTTTTAAAAAACATTTATTGTATTCATGCTCCATAAATTACCATTCCAACTATCTTGAAATTGTTCTGAATACACTAAGAGAGAATCATCTTTATGCTATGCTCTGAAAATGACACTTTTAGATCGAAAAATTCCACTTCTTGGGTCAAATTATATTAGATTCAAAAGTTTTAGTAGACCCAAAGAAAGTGAGAGATGTAGTTTCCTTGGAGTATCCCAGGAAAATATTTGACATGTAGAGTTTCTTAGGGACAACTAGATATTATAGATGCTTCATCCAAGATTTCACACACCTTGCATCACCACTTATAGGCTTTAAAATAATAGTGGGATATTATTATGGTCAGAACCATTTGAATAATACATTTAGGATTTTAAGGGAATATTAACTTTATAACTGGTATTGATTTTTCTAGATCTAGGAAGAAGCTAAACAGTCTAATATGAAGCATCAGGTATCGGGCTTAGATCTATTCTGGTGTAGGATGAGCGAGTCATTGTGTATGAGTCTCATCAATTATAACCTCATGAGTGCTATTACCTGACACATGACCATCATCTAGCTAATTAAGTTCATGAATTGTGTTATTGGAGACACTATTTATTTGGAAATTATTTTTTGATATTCACTGATCAAAAAATCCTAAAGATTATCATCATGAAAAATGATCTAAATAACAGTCACTGCTGATGGGTCGAATACCTACAATCATTTGATTTTGAGCTTTCCTATACCCCTATTAAGGGAAATGAAGTAGCTGATGCCTTGTGTTGGAAGACTCAGATACATGTATTTCAAGAGGCCAATGTCATATTTAAGCTCATATATTTGTTCTTAGAAATTAATGTTGAGGTTCAAGTGGACCATGGAACTATTATACTATCAGCCCTGGTATTGACCTCCACCCTTCTGTAATTGGTGAGAATGAAGAAACTATCAGATATAGAATTCATTTCCCTAAAGAAAAGTGTCTCAGATGATGATTTATCATCTAGTT
Organism: Viscum album; assembly: GCA_963277665.1. Lineage (NCBI taxonomy): Eukaryota > Viridiplantae > Streptophyta > Magnoliopsida > Santalales > Viscaceae > Viscum > Viscum album. The sequence goes on from OY728145.1 coordinate 70,302,957, forward strand.
GGACCATGGATGAAGATGATAATTTTTCATTTCATGGGAATGTATGGGTCCCAACAAACATCAGAGAGGAGATGATGTAGGAATTTCATGCCTCATCTTCGGAAATTCATCCTAATGTCGCCAAGATGTATTGAGACAAATTATTCTAGTATTAGTGGCCTAGTATAAAATGTGATAATTCCATATTTATTACTCAATATTCCACCATTCAACCTATTAATGTGGAATATTAGTTACTAGTAGGAATTTTACAACAATTTTCCATTCCTGAGTGGAAATAGTATGACGTTTCTATGCATTTTGTGATTGGTTTACATATATAACCACAAAGAAATGATATATTTTGGGTTTTCATTAATCATTTGAAAAAGGTCTCACTTTTCTTACATATGTGAGAGACCTTATCAGTAGATGAGCTAGGGAGACTATATATTATAATGGTCATACATCTTCATGGATCTCTTTATTCCATCATTTTTGGAAATGATGCTTGCTTTAAATCACGGTTTTGGAAGGGGTTATAGAATGCCTTCGATATATAGGTGCTTCTGATCATGGCCTATCACCCACAAAATAATAGAAAAATAGAGCATATGATTCAGGTGTTAGAGGATATATTATGTGAATTTTTCCTTGACTTTAGGGGTTATTAAGAGAAACATGTATCCCTTATTTAGTTCTCTTATAATAATATCTTTTAGGATACCATTCATATGGATCCTTATGAAGCATTATATGGTAGGCCTTTCTAATGACCTCTGTGCTGGATGGATACAAGGGAGGTAGTTTTTCTTGGAGCATATCTCATTCAAAAGACTACAGAGCAAGTCCAGTTGATCAAAAAGTGTATAATGATATCTTAGTCTAGACAGGAGTCATATGCCGATAAACACTAACAACCTCTTGATTTCAAGTTCTGAGATCAGTTTTTCTTCTGAGTCTCACCCAAGTTGGGCCATGGATGTATTCAGAGGTAGGGTACGCTCTAACCTAGTTTCATTAGACCCTTTGAGGTTGTGAAACATATCAGACTAGTGGATTACTATATAATAGTTCCTTAAAGATACTAGTCAATGCATGGCGTCTTTTATTTATGTCATCTTTGCTAGCAATATCCTAACCCATCACATGTATTTCATCCTGACGAGGTTAAGTTGGATATGGATTCTTCCTTCATTGAGTATCTAGTGTATATTGTTGATCTTAGAATCAAAAACTTATAAGGAAGATAAGTTCCTTTGGTATGGGTGTTATTGAAGTATGACTCAGTACAGGATAAGACCTGGGAGAGGGAAGATGATATATGAGCTTAGTGGCCGGAACTCTTTTCTAACAACACCTCTTTACCCTTAGAAGGTCAACTCAAGGACAAGTTTCTTTAAGGATGGGAGGTTTAAATGACCTTTATTTTCATACAGGTATGAATTGTTTTTTTTTGTTTAAATTTATTTAATTGTTCCTTATAATGTTACCTAATGGAGTCACAAAGATTATGAGGGTTTTAGGGGCATGTTTAGAGCTTGAAACCCCAAGAATTTGGAAAATATATTGGGTGTCATAGTTGATAAAAACCATGTTTCACATCCTTCATGATCTATCCTAACAATGTAGGGTGACACATAAGAGAACTGGGGGATGCATGGTCTGTATACAATAGTGAAACCCAACGCACATGCCTATGTGGTCCATCTTTAGTTTTTGACTGAGGATTTTTTCATGGTTCTCACAAAATTAGGGAGACCATGTTCCTTAACCGTGTGGGGTCTCTCTTTGGACAGTGGGATAGGAATGGATTGTACATAGATTTCCCAAACCATGAACCCTTGTTTTGAGGGTGAAATTTACAATTTTCCCTTAATGAAACTAATTTCTAAGCCATCTCTCTCTTCCCCTCATTCTCCACTGAACTCTCTTAGTTTCTACTCAAGTGAGATCTCATAATTCTCAACCTAGGTATTTCAATAACTATCTAATACAAAGCCCGAATCGAGTTCCAAAGTAAGAATTAGATATCTAGAGATATTTTATCTATTCCTCTTCTTTTTATTCTAAATTAATCATTGGATATTATGTGCTATTTACGGGCAAGATATTTTCCCTATTTTAAGGGTGTTGGATCATATATTCAATTTCTATAAATCTACATCGAATCTAAGTCTACCATCATATGAGGATTCATTAAAATCACTAAGGTAGGTGGTAAAGTTTTTTTCTTTAAAAATAACGTCATTTCCCTAGCTATGTTTTTGTGCTTCATGTCATCCTTTTCTGTACATTTCCATAAAATGGTCTTATTCATTATAAATTTATATAAACACATCATTACACTCCCAAGGAATGTTTTTATTAGATATAGGAAGTTAACCTCAATTGTGGGCACCCCTTTGGTGTGTCAGCATGATATTCCCCTTTATAATTAAAATTTTAAATCACCAAAGCACCTTCTAAGTGTTTGGATTGGATTTTAATTGAAATTTATCACTACCAAGTAAATGATTTTGGAAGTGAATAACCTCCTATTTTTTGTCTTGACTTATAAATGGAATCTCCCCTTATAAGTAATTTCCCAATTGGCAATGGAACCATCTAAGTGATTCATTTATCCTTGTAAACTAAATTTTCATGTCTTGGTTAATTAAATGGATTTAATGAATGGAATGACTTGTTTCTTCATGGGTTTATTAAATAAATTAATTAAATGGATTTAATGAAATGTTTTATAAAGAGTGGTAAGGCCACATTGATTATTGCATGATTTATTAAATGCTTTAGTTGAACTGTAATGCCTTGGTTATAATGGTCACGGTGAATAAAAATCATGAGAGGTAATGCCTCATGGATATTATTATTATTATTACACCATTTATATTGGCCATAGAAAAATGGTTGAGGGAGGTTTTGAGAATGATTATTCACTCTTCCATACATCGAGCATTGAACATGATGTCTCACACTATTGAAAATGTTTGGATGATGGGAATGATCCACCATGTCCCTTACTTCAGGTGTTTGACATGATTACTCACCCACCATATTGAGTGATGAGATTGATTTCTATCATTCATAATGAGATGTATTGCTTTTACCCTCTTCTTGAGATTATAGGCTCATTCAAGCTGGTTATGGATGATTGAGTTATGCCGCAGTCCAGCCGTCACATAGTATTACAAGTATATGGCTACTTACTTCTGAACACCCATAGTTTATATAGATGGTTCAAGTATATAACTATACTATATATATTATTACTTTATATATATAGTGACTGATCAGACACTCATTCCATTCATGATCCAAAGTAGGTAGAGTCGTCGGGTGCCTTTTAGGAACCTGATTAGGCTGGTACTTATTTATTGAGAATTGTGCATTATTCTATATACCTGTATATTATTGTTTAACTATGTACATTTCTTGGATTACTGCTTAACACTATTAGTGGAGGCTTACTAGGATTTTATCTCACACTCTATTCAGGATGCCTTTGGTACTCGAGTAGATTACTTTTTTGCATGTATAGACAAGAGAAAACACCCTGCTATTGATTCTTGATATGATCTACCTATAATTAGAGCATAGGAGTAGAGGACCAAGCATATGCTTGTTATTATAGTGGTGCATCGTTTTATTTTATTTTATTTGTTTTTTTAGAATGTTGTATGTGCATGACATATATTCCTCTTTTTTTACGTCATCATTCCATGAATTCATATATGTGACATAGCCTTATGGATTTTGATTATTATTATAGTGTTTTTTATTTACACTTACAAATTTATTTTTTATATCTTTTGTATGTGCTTCCGCTACGGCGGGTTACTGGCCCTATCTCTAGTGTCTGTTTATATCATACTTCCACTATATTTTTGTTATTGTTGTTATAAGTTATTCAATTATTATATGATGGTATAGTCTCCCTACTTTACCACCTTTACACCCTTTCTTATAGTGGTTAGCCTCTAGCAGATGAGGAGGAATGATTAAGAGAATGTGACCTATTGGCTCGGGGCATGAGTTAAGTGGACTCCATGTCAGTATGTTACATGAAAAGCTAAGGGTAATTTAATGTTATAAAATTCACTACCCATGGGGTATTTACATTGTAAACCCCCCCAGTTTACATTATAAACATGTTGAACATTAATTTATACTAAAAAATTCAACTCCTAAAACCGAAAGGACTATATTTTATTCATGTCATAAATTTCTGATTTATGGCATAAATTCCAAGGGCTCATCAACACAATCCGTAAAACCCTTTTAGGTCATAAAAATTATCATTAAACCATAAAAAATAAGTTTTAAACCACTCATTAAAATATAAATTCTCCCTTATTCAAATTTTTAAATACCAGACACCTCTATTGCCCCACTATGCCTCCTCCAAGTTCTATAGGATCTGGAAGAACAAAAAAGGTTGGGCTAGTCGGATCTAGTCCCATACAGGTGTCATAATCATATTTTCACTATAATAATGATATTATCCCATACCTATTTAGTATATATATCTTGGACATAAATACGTTTCATATGATTTATTTAACTTCCATAATAAGTCTCAAGTATATGTTTATAATTAGTAAAGATTCAATTTGTGGGGATATGTATAATGAATTATTTTCCTAACCTGATCATGGGAAAAAGAGGAATAAATAATTGGAATGATAACAACTTAGACTAATGAGAAACACAATCGGAAAGTAACTCCTCCAATAAATTAATAACCCTTTCAATAATTCAGAAGTTCTATTTTGCATAAAAAATTGGAAAGAACTATAGAAAAGGTGACATAAGACCTACCCCACCCATATGAAATGCAGAGTATAGTGTGTGTAATAGTCAATTCTGGTGGTAGGCTATTAAATAAAGTGGGTTTTAGAGGTAACTCACTATGTTGATCAGTTTCTCCACCAAGAATCCTTCATAGTGACTTTTCTTAGTGGATACATCCTTTCTATGAGAGTATCACACATAAGTGTAAGGGTTAGAATAATCATGAAAGTAGTGAGATAGAAAGAGATAAAAAAGAAACCAAAATGTACTAGTATTGATCAATTTATATAAAATATGCAAACATGTCAATATGGGGAAGGTTCCATATAGGATTATAGGCCCCTTTCTAGTGCTATATGGTTCTATTAAAGCCCATATGTTGGGTTATGAATGTAATAATAACCAACCCATCCCTGATGCCCAATTTTGACCTTACCTATAATGCTTATGTAGAGTTAGGACACAATAATTGAATGATTGTGATGTGAGAATTATACTAAACCATCATAATTGTTTCACCTTCATTCCATTGAAATCACCCTAGAATCATGACTGAAAATGAAACTAGAAGCCACAAAGCACATGCATAGAAAATATCATTAATAGATGGTTTATTGACAACTATAATTGATGGGGAAAAAATCTATGAGTGATATTAAACATGAATATTTTAGAGAAAAATAATATTATTACAAAATAAATGTGATTATCGACCTTATAGTGTCCATTATGAATGTGTCCCCATGGTGTGATGATAATTTTGGATGATTGGTACATTGGAAGAAAAAAATATATGTGTTACCTTCCTACTAGTTTATGTCCATATCATGATCGCGATAAAATATTCTAATATCTAGATTCAGTCATAGACTAATCAGTAATTTTCTGACCTAATTACTCCATTCATGGATTCAATAGAAGCAAAATTTTGTAAATAATGGGAGCATCAGGAAGGGGCATAAAATCCTAATAATAGAGTTCTCCATTAAATCCTTCAGTGGAAAAAATGTTATGGATGTGAGTGAGGAATTTTGATGATATACCATCAATGATAAGAACTAATAACCTTATAATATTCCCTTATAATTCTTAGTATATATAGGCTTAGAAGAAGTGAGACTCATAAAAGATCACGCCATCCATTTGAGGGCTCTCGGATGGAATCTAGGTGGTGTCGATCATTCTGACAGGGTTCAAAAAAGTGACCTCATATATTAACCTCTCCTATGATATTCACTCTAATGAATTGTAGGCCTATATTATAGATCAATAATCTATAATTGACTCATTGAAAAATATATACTTTTACATGGGTCAAGTATCTGAGCTACTGGGGTGAAATCTTTGTGGTGCAGAATATCTTACTTATTAGTCCTAGTGGATCAACTGGTTACACTAAGAGGGGGAAATTATCACAAACTATATTTACAATTTCCTCCTTTGAAATAAACCATAATACTTAGTTAGGAAATTAACCTATTAAATATATATCTCAACCTTTCCTGATTGAAATGAATGATACTTAAGAAAAAAAATTCACATGGATTTTTATAAGTTTTAACCTCATTATGAGAGTCTACTATTTCATTCAGCTGCCTATTATCCCAAGATACAGATTTCCACTAATATATTTTTATCAATATAAGTGGTTGGTCCAATTTTTATCATGAGACCCATGATTCCAAGTAATAAACCGACTTGATAGGTTCAACTATCTTGTGATAGTTACAATAAAATACAATCACCAGTAGATCATAGAATTATTCTTTTGGATACAAGTTTCATTAAAAACATATTTTTAACAAACCAACCCAGGTCAACTAGACATGTCACCAAAGTTGGTCTACCACAAGGTGCGGTATAAAAAAAACATCCAACAAGTCCCATATATAACCAAAATCATATAAAATAATTGTGTACAAAGTAAAATAATAGTACACATACATTAGACATAAAATATCAATCCAAATGTATAAACTTTAAAATAATCAAGACAAGCCTAAAATGAGTCTCTATGTGACCATCCACCACCACCAATCTATCCCACCAAGAGGGTGATAACTAAGGGAAGTTATAGAATAACATGAAACCCTTCACTTTACTTGAGTCCTACAAAACCAAAATCTAAAAATAAAAAATGTGAAAAAATAGGGTGTGAGCACAATCCTCAGAATGATTTCTCCAAAGTATCTATGTAATATCTTGTACCATGAAAACATCTATTCTACCTTCAAAAAATATATAGTTTATAAAGAATTAAAAAAAGAGAAAATATTTTGTAAAAAATACTTTTTTTTTAAAAAAATCATTCCATATTTAGATAAACCAGGTTTAAGTTAAATATATGTGAGATTAAAAGAGATTATAAGAAATACCAACCATGGACACACAATAAGATAAACAATTTAGAAAAAAACCCATGAAATATGACATCTAGTGTAAAGCCAAGAATAAATAAATTATCGCAATATTGGGATCTATCCTATGGGAATATGTACATTGGCATATATAAACACTAATCTAGGAATCATGTGAATCCAAATTATATTGATTCTTATTATAGTCTTTCGATAATAGACCTCTAGTGGTGTTACAAACACAAAAGTGAAAACATTAATTTCTTAACATGCCCAAGGTTACCAATGTGATAAGTTTTCCAAAAACCATTTGAATACCATGATCACTATTTAATAAACATTTTCACATCAAATAATTACCTATTTTGTGATTTAAAATTCCTTTTTAAATTCAAATCCAACAGTGAGGCATTTCATTGAACACATAATTGAACAAGAAAATTTTAAAAAAACTAATTTTAAAAAATAGATTACAGGAATAAAATCCATTTTGATATCAAATACAAATTTTAATTAAAAAAACCAGAGTAATTGAACTATAATTTTAGGAATTTTTGGAGTTAGAACTATTTTATAGAGACACCTACCTCAAGAATGAAGTAAATATACTCATATTTGAGAATAGAGATTGAGAACAATAAGATCAAGTACTCGGGAGACTAGATTCCTGATAATAAACATTAAACCTATATCAAACCAGTTATATCTAGCATCCAAAACCTGACAGGGTTCCAATGAGACAAGGGGATAAGAGTTCTAGCGAGTATCTCATAAGAGTGAAGAAAACTAAATAAAAATTAAAACATACCTTAATTATATCAACCATGAATGAAGGGAGATTGTCAATAATCTTATGGGAGAAGCCTCTAGAGAACTAGGGAAGTTATAGTTCAATCCTAATAGAGATTAAGAGGTATTTATGTATAAAATAAACCAATGTAAAATAGGTAAATTTTAACTTTTAGAGGTTCGAATTAGGGTGCACAATTTGAAAAACCATATGCTAAATGTGTGTGGCCTTTATCCATTGAAAATTGGATGTACATGTTTATCTAGTTTAAAATAAATGTATTGAATAACCATTATCAAACCATAAAAAATGGCACAAGAACCTCACAAATCCATAGTAGATGGTTACTACACAGTTATACTGATTGTCAACCTAAACCCTACACCTGTCCTTTTTTCTCAAAAAAACAAATTTTCAACTCCTGGTTCCTCGAAACCTCTGGATAATCCCCAAGGAAAAAACCACTCTCAAACTAAGGAATACCTATTACCTAGATTTAATTACAATTATACACACTATAAATTCTTTATATCCTCAAAATGGATAAAGATTATGAACTCATAAAAAAATAAGGTCACTACATTCACATCAACGATTCTCTTTCCAACATATCACGGATATCCCATTTGTAATACCACATTACATAGACCATGAGAATTGTTTTACCATGTAGTACCTTATCTTGGTGATTAATATTCTAAACTGGTTTCCCAACTATATGAGTGTTAAAATAAATATCAACATCTTCTCATTGATCACATGGGAAGGATCTGGTTGATACCACCTCAGTTGGGATGAATGAAATATAACATGAATCAATGTAAAACGAGATGGAAATTCCAATTGATAATAAAACATTATATGTCATCTAATGATGTCAAAGGGGCCAATAAACCTTGTTGCTAACTTAACTTTCTTACCAAATACATAGTTTCCCAAGGAATATAAAACTATATGAAAAACCATATCACCAATATATGAGTATATAGGCCAACTATGATGGTCCATATAACATTTACTACGACTCCATGACATGAACAATAACTTCCAAATAAACTATACCCTTTCTATCATCCTTTATAAAATTATCAATCCAATTAGAAATTTTCTCCCAACTCTTCCTAGCCTAAGGATGATCCACATGGATTTCCATATCACGCTTCAAATGGAGACATCTTAATCAAAGAAAGATAAATATTATTCTCGAAAAATTTGACTAGAGGAATTTTATTTTCCCAAGAACCTATAAAATAATTCATGCACACCTAAAGTATATCCTCTAAAACATTAATATATTACTCGGTATTTTCATCTATTTGAGGATGATATGTCATGATTAATTTTAATAGGGAATACATCTCCTCTTGAAAATGTTTTAAAAAACTTTATGTGAACCACAAATACCTATCAGAAACAATCATATAGGGAACCCCATAAAGCCTCAAAACCTCTGAGATATATAAGTTTCTTAGAAGCTCCTCCTTCATTGTCTCCTTGATTGGGAGTAAATGATTTGATTTTATAATTTGACTAATGATCACCCGATTCACATCCTTCCCACTATGATTCTATGGAAAACCGATGATAAAGTCCATGTAAATATCATCCCAATTCCATAATATAATGGGAATAGATTTCAAAAAACAAACAGGATTATGGTGATTCATCTTAATCCTTAGATAAGTAATTTACTCTGACACAAAGTATGTAATCAATCGAATAATCGTTGACCATCCATACCAATGTCTTGGATCATAATACCTCTTTATAGCTCTAGTGTGTATAGACCATCATGCCCTGTTTCTATTGTCTATCAATTTCTACCCTAGAGATATATGAACAACCAGAATACCTCAAAACAAACAAAGAAACATAGGGTTACTGAGACCAACCCCCAGAGGTCTCCCCATAATTTATGATTTTTCTAAATCACAAGAAATCATTGTCTGATACCTACTTGAGCCAAATCCATTAATCTAACCATGGTCCATCCTTTACTGAGGACAAGAACACCCTACCACCATTCTCTTTAACTCCCAAGATCATATAATTAAACAAAATCATCATAGACCACTCCTATAATGATTCATTCAATTATTGAGACGGTAATTTTCTACTTAATGCATCAATGACCAAATTTACTTTCTCGTGAGTATAATAAATATTGAAATTGAAATTATAATTATAATGACACATCCTTAAAACATTACATAATCTTGATTTAAGTCAATAATTTTACATTATTTCACATTAATTATATTTTCAGGTATTATTTTTATATAATTATTCCATGCTTCATATATAATAACTTAAATATTACAATGTAGACCCTTCTACTCACAATCAATTTTTTCTAATAAAACCAAAACTTTTAAAATGAAACATGGTTTCATTTCATGTTTAATCATCATAATTTTTTATTGGATACCGTCCTTGTTGTTATTATCCCTAAAATCCCATGAAAGGTAATTTAAAACTGGGGATGAGAATAAAACACTATGTTAGGGATACATAAAGAAGAAAAACTATTAGTCTTATCAAAACATGAAAACATATTTAAACTTTATCATAATGTAATAATTTTCACCCTTAAGAAGTTGTAAATACTTTCCTTTTAAATCAAGTTCATTCCATAACCTCTTTTTAATAAAAATATTACCTTAAAACCCATATCAAGCATAGATAACACATAATGTTAACTCGGTATATATTATACTTAAATGGAATAATTGTGCGGTCTACTTCCATACATGTCACTATTAAAAAATAGAATAAAAATATGGTGAAATTCCATAATCAATGCATTGGTGGTTATAACGTAACCACCCATCCTTGGGTTTTCATGGAACTACCCTTCATTGGTTTATCATGTAACCACCCATAAAATTTCCAAGTACCAATATATGATCATAACACAAAAAAGATTTCAATTTTCATCATTTCACTCGTAAAATTTCATATGAAATCATAAGAAAAAATTTCAAGATATTAAAATAATTGATCCATTTTCAATACCAAATACCTAAAAAATAGAAATGGGGTTTCTATTCCTTTTATAAACATGAAGTCGTGTAGAGGAATATAAATAGTAAATAATTTTCTTGGTGGTGTAGAAGTCGTTGTTGTAATATACATTAAAAAAATTCCTTTTATCATTTGTAAAGAAAGTCACACACTTCGAATACAAAACAAAAAAAAAGATTTATTTTTTAAAACCTTTTAATGAAATTAAAATTCAAATGGGTTTTTTATACACCTCAGAAAATAAGGTGGTGTATAACATCAAAATATTCCTCAATGAAAGGATATTGAGATGAAGTCCCTTACCTCGAGTCTGATTCATCACATATGTTATTTACCATCCTGAGTAATAAAATTAGGTTAATTAATTACATTCTTGAGAACCATTTTAAAGTTTATTATTACTTTTCTATAATTTATTTACATGTTATAAAAATTAATTAATTATTTAATTTCATGTCGGATCTTTTGATGATATTTGGTACATGGGTCAAAATGAATTTGGTATGATGTTTATAGCCAAAATTGGTCATTGTTACATCATATATAGAATACTATTCATGAAATAATAATCAATTTAATATATCAATTATTATTTTAAATCCATTCATTAAATATTGATATTAAAAATTAACTACATTATAATCATGGAGAGGGTAAGTCATACATACCCATGAGTAACGTTTCCATTTTTCAATGATCATTATGGAAATAATTTAATTATTATTTTATCTTTAAATAATTATAATAATATCATTAATATAATTTTAAAAATTTAAATATACTTATATATATCATACAAGTTATGTGGTGAAAAAAACAAATCACATCGCTTCCTAGAGGTGATAGTTCACACGTATGAACGAACGGCGTTATCATTTTTATGTGCATGGAAAGTAAGAATGTAATTGAGATATTGTTATATTATAATGATATATATGTCATTAATATAATATATAAACATTAATTCCACAATTGTATCTAGTCTTGAGAGACAACGATGGAAAATGAATATATCGGTTCAGGTAGGTGATAGTTCACACGTATACACGAACGATTAATTATTTTCCCATTTAATGGAAGTGGAGATGGATTAAGGTGATAGTATTAAAATAAAAACATATCAGTATATTGACTATATAATATTTATTATTTCCTCATGGTGTATGAATATTTTAACAAAGTGTAAGAAAACATAAAATAGAAACACTTTAATAAAAACAATATCTCTTCTTCGGGCGATCTCCTTTGATTAGAACTTTAAAACTTATAAAGAGGGTGTTATACCTAAAATAATTACTCTAGAATGTAGGTAGGGACTTTATTAAGTTATTTAGGTTTATCTTGGGAGAAAAAAATGGGTTTTAATTGGGAATAAATGATAATATGTAGTTCACTTTTAAAAGAGATGGGAGGGGAACCCTTAGAATTTACTATAGTATTAAATTAAGATAAATTACTTTTCTACTATAAATGGATAAAAATTGAGTTATTTTGAATATATTATGAGTATGGGTCTAAATACATTCATCCAATAAAATTTATACGTATTTTAATTATTTTTGTATTCCTTATCGTATGGTTTTTACCCTTATTTTACCCTTTTAACTCTTACCATGTTATCATGTAATTTACTCTTTGAGGGTTAATATAATTACTATAACATGCCAAAAGAAAAATAAATGAGTAATTTATAAAATTTTAGTAATTATCACAATTAATTAGGTGAATTTAATATTTTAGTAAGTTTTAAATCATTGAATGAAATATTATTTATTTTAAAATATCAATAATGTCAATTTTGATATTATTCATTACTAGACTTATTAAAAATATCATAAAAACAAGAAAAATTCTAAAATAATATTTTAAAACATTAATAATATGTCAAAGTAAACCATAAAATTAGTGAATTACATTAATTATATCAAACTATATTTATTTTAATATTTTTAATGTCATTTATTTGATTCCTTCATTAATTATAAAATTACTACATCATCATTGTGTCACCATTTTAGGTAAATATTATATCACTAAAAATTATAAATAAATTACAATGATTTAGATCAATATTTTATATTTCTAAATATTATTTCAAGTCTAACATATCCCTTATATAACCCCATATTAAAAATATTTTACTTGTTAAAAATAAAAGTGGGAGAAAATTGACTTTCCATTAAATAGAATAATATAAATGTCATACTCAAACTCAATTGGCTTCAAAATGTTAAAATCTCATACCAAGGATACCTACGGTTGAAAAATATTTATCTAATTAAATTAGGATAAGTTTTAGTGTGCATTTATATTATTTATAATATTCATTTTAACTTTAATTACATGATTTACCATTAAACGCGGTAATAAAAATAATTGCTATAGTTTCTTTTAATATTGCCCAAAAATAAAAGGGATCTATTTATTAAATTGTGAAATTATTATTAAAAATATATAACCCAAATTTTAAAATTTTAAACACATAATTTAATAAAATTAAATTAAAATTAATCTCATTGACGTATCGAGAAAATGTGTTTTTAAAATAAAAATTTTCAAAAATTTACAATGTTTTATATCCAATTTCAATGTGGAATTTATTCAAAAGAGATAAATTAGATTACTTGATAAAACTTATTTAATAACACTTTAAAACAAATTGAAACATATTTTAACTATATAAATAAAATGTACAAAAATGAAAATCTGAACTAATATTTTGTATTATTCACTATTCATCAAGATATGAAAGTTCTTAGAAATATATCAAAAATTCACTCAAAGTAAATTTTGATATTTTTATTTCAAAAATGAAGTATAATTTTTCATATAAAAATTATAAAAGTGTCAAAAATTATATTTAAAATTGGTTCACCATCAAAATGTGGAAAAACGACATTTAAAAGATATTAGAACTTTTTATGCTTAAAACTGGATTTATTCTTATTTTAAGCCTATAAAATCTATTGAATGAGTTTAAAAACATATAATAAACATTTTTAAACATAATATATTTAGTTATATTTATTCTTGATGATATGGATAGGTGATAAATACGAATTAAGATAATAATATTATTAATATATTATTTTTTGGTATAACTCAGTCTTGAAATGAAACATAAGATTTTAGAGAAACTCATTGTTTTGTGTCAGGTAGTCTATCAATCATAGTTTTACCTATAAGCTAAAATTAATATCTAATTCATAAATATTAATAAATAGAAAGAATTAGTATTCTATAATTACCCAGGGTGTTACAATAATGATACACGACCCATCATCTTTGTCACAAGTTCATATCTATTTGACAGAAAACCTACTTATGTATTTTGTGACATGAATGTACCATGAACTAATCACTAAAGAGATAGTGATGCCATGTTTTGTGAATATTCATAATAATAGCTAACTAAATATCATGGGTAGGGTAATTCTTCTCAAGAGGGTTTATTTGGCATAAGCCATATGCCACCACCTATTTTCCCTACATCAATGAACACCATAATCCTTTTCTTGAAGAATATTAAAAAATCATAACCTGAACCTGGTTCCATAAGAATCAGAACTATATCTATCATTAACCTCACCTTTAGTTCATTAAAATATCTCTAAAAATTTTCATTCCACTAAAAATAACATCCTTATAGGTTAAAGTCATTCTTAGATATGTAATCTTAGATAAGTCACAAAAAAACTTTCTTCCTAGATCCAAAATTCACACTTAGAAATCTTATAAGACAAGTGATGTTATTTCAAGATTGTATGGATGATTCCAAATAATTCATGTGTTCCTCCTCTAACTTGGAGTATACTAAATAATCATCCATGATCAATATTATGAAAAATTCTAAGAACCAATAAAATATTTGGTTAATCAATAACATAAATATCTCATGAGATTCAGTGAGACAGAATGCAATTATCAAAAACAAATAATTACCATACCAGGTCCTAAATAAAATCATGGGTATATCCTCTTATCGGATACTCAAATTATGGTAAGCCTATATAATTTAAATCTTTAAAGAACAACAATCCCCTTGGAGTTAATCAAAGAGATCATAAGTTATAGTTATGGTATAATTATTCCTAACTATTACTTTATTTAACTTTTGATAATCAATTAAAATTTTGATTATTCCCTCTACCATATTAGAAATGATGATTGGATAAACCTATTTTTACATGCTAGGATGAATAAATCGATTATCATAAAGATCTATAAGTCTAACATTAAGGTCCTCTAACTCAAAAGGTGCAATGCGATAAGGTAGAGTACAAATGGGAATCATATTAGGGATAATTTTGATAGTAAGCATGACATATCTATGTGGTGGTAACTAGGAAGAATAATTAGGAAATACCTTTTGGTATATACTCACCACTGTAGGAACTAGAATAATCAAGTGAGAGTTAAATACAATAAGAAAAAATTCAGATAACTAACATGAGATCATTCTATCATAAGGAACAATGTATCCTACTCTTCCAAACAAAGAGTACCACTCACCCTAAATGACATAAGAGACTCTGTCAAAAGATAAGAACTAAACTTGAGGATGATAACTATCTATCTAGTAATTATCACTGATCATCCAATCTATTCCCATAATAATGTCAAAGGTATCAAGATTTAGGACATCAAAGTTACACACCATTATAAGGATGACTATCATCATCTGACACATGGGACATCAGAAACCTTGTTAGACCTCCTTCCCAAAGGCATGTAATGATCCAATAAAATGGAAATAAGTTATGAACATAATCCAAACATTTCAATTAACTTTAATGATATAAAATAATTAGTATCACATCTATCAAAAAAACATAATTCCATAGAGGATAAAATAAACTTTGTAACTCTAACAATAGCCAACCCTACTTCACATTCCACTTGTACATACTTTTCTACACAAATATTTCTAGTATCAACTCCTGCTCGAGATTTCTTATCCAAATGAACATCCCCAATGTCATTTTTATAATACCCAAAACCCATAGAATCATTAGAATGATCCTTTGAACCCTTGGTGAGAGTGAATCAATCCTTACTAACTTGAGAAACCATTCTGTAAAAATTCCAAAGATATATAGATTTTCCACAATGATGATAAGGATAGGGTGATTCCATATAATTAGGCGTGGTATGACTGGGCCTTCCACACTAATAGTAAACAACATATTTCTATCCTAAGAAAGCCCTTGAAACTAGTCCTAATGAAACCTAACTACCCTTATGTTTCATTTTCTGGATAGAAGACACATCTTGTCTAACAGATGCAATAAAAAAATCTCCACCTAAACCCATTTTCTCATCTATTTCTACCTCCACCATAGCTACATTATTGACTACCTTCACAAAGGTCATAAGGCATAATAGAATGAACATCGTCTGAATATTTTCCCTCGAAACCATCTTAATAACTTTTAAGTAATCATTAGTAACAAGATCATGTGTTATATTCCTCAACATAGTGAAATGGGTGGAATATTCCAAAACTATATGATTCATTGGTCTATGTACAAAACATTCTTAGGTATTTTCCACTCACAATTTTTCAGGATATAACTATTGGTTAAATATTTTTTTAAAATATGTTTGGATAAGATCCTCATTAAACATAGATTCTATGATAGAGTCCCACCATCTCTTTCCTGGTCCTTTAATAATATAAATGGAATAATCCACCATATAGTCCCCTAGATGTTTTAAAAATAGAAGATCATGTCAATCCACTCAAGCCACTCTTCAGGTTCTTGGGTACCTTTCTAGTATGGAAGTTGGGTGGATTTTTCTTTCTAAATTCTGAGCCATGATCCACGATTAATCCCAATTTTCCAATACCTTTCTATCTATATGTATAAAGAGTTTGGATTATATATTTCACCAGAGAAGGTTTTACAGAAGTATTTTCCTATGACAATAGTCTCACAACTTACTCACTCAAAATAAGAAGATATCTTCTAGGAGGAATTGTCTAATAAACATAATACAACAACCAATTAGCTTAAGATAAAATTCCCAAATCATATGAACAACTTCTAGAATCCATATTAATGAATTTAAACGATACAAATTTAAATAAATAATGGAACCTATAGATAAAATATAGAATCTTAAATAATAATATGTACATTTAAATAAAATTCAAATCCATTTCATATAAATAACCTCAAACACCATGTCCTAACCCATGTAAAAATCCTGAAAAAACCCATGGAAACTCGAGTTCATTCTTGGAAGTGAGTTGAATAGACACCCTCCCACACTTACTAAATGAATTCAGATATTCCTAACCCATGTATAATCATGAACCTAAAGCAAATTGAGGTAGTTTTAAAACACTTTTGGCTGGGTAATATCTATGATTATATTTTTTCAGAAACCAAACAAGTTCAACCAACATTTCACCAAAGATAGTGTCCACAAGGTGAGGTGAAATTTTTTTCAAAACTTATCATGTTTAACTGAAAGGAGATAAAATAATAAAGTATAAATTAGAAGAAGAGTACACATCCATGATACACAAAAAATCATGTCAAATGGACAAACTAAAAAATAACCCAGAAAACACTAAAATGAGTCTTCATATAACCATATGTCACCACCAATATATCCCACTAAGAAGGTGACAATAACTAAGGGAAGCTGGTGAACTACATGATGCACTTCACTTTACCCGGTCCCCAAAAAATAATTATCTAAAAATTCCTTATGGTAAAAGAAGAGTTTGGTCACAAATTCTAGTTGGATTCCAGTGAAGAATATACACAATTTTTAATATAATGAAAATGATAGTTATATATTTAAAACAAATCTAGTTAGAAATAAATATCAAATTAGAAACCATTTTGTAAAAGATCCTATATTTTTCATAAAATCATTCCATATTCACATTAACCAAAATTATGTCAAGTATATGTGACATAATAAGAAGGCATAAGAAAAACCAACCATGGAAACATCATAATATAAGAATGTGAGAAACCAACCATGAAATTTATTATCATGTGTAAAACGAAGCATAAATTAAAAGGCATAATATTGTTCTATTTCATATCTGAATAAATACTAAAAAAATAAAGAAATTAATATTAAAAACATCAATTTAATCCCAAACATATTGATTCTTATTAGAGATTATCGATATCAAACCTATAATGGTGCTACACACACTAAAGTGACATATATCCATTTCCCAATACACATATGGTTACAAATTTACTATGTTTTCCAAAATCCTTTTAAAAACCATGATCATTATTTATAAAACACTATCACAAAAATTTATTACAGCTACCATAATTGAAAATTCTTTTTTAATTTAAAATCCACTATTGAGGTATTTCATGGGACACATAGTGTGTAAAAATCAATTTATAAATAAAAATGCATTTAAAAAACAGATTTCAAGAATGAAATACAATTTGATATAATATCCATCATTTAAAAAAACTATGTTATTATATAATAAAATCAATAAATTCATGCATTAGAAAAATTTTATAGTGAATCCAAGTACACGAATAGAGGAAAATTAATTGCCTTTGAGAATGAAGATTGTGAATGAGTAGATCTGGTCCTCATGATCCTAGATCCACAATAATCAATAGAAAACTTCATTCGAACCCCTTAGATATAGAAAAATAAGCTTAATTAGATTCCAATAAGATAAAGGGATTGTATATATTACAAGGATATATGAATAGGGAAAACATATGATAATAAATAGAACATAAATTGAAGAGAACCACCAAAAATGATGGGAGATCGTCAATAATCCAATGGAAAATATTTTAGAGGGATGAGGAATTTTTAATTCAAGACATTGGGGATTATGAGGTATTTAGTTATAAAAAGAACCTAGGGAAAAGTGGTAAATTAGAAAAAAATATAGGTTTAGATCAAGCCACACAGTTAGGGAACATGATTAGACAAACCTTGCAACAACCATGCATAGTCTTTCTCCTCTTAAAATTGGAGGTGCATGGTTACCTAAGATAATCCACAAAACTTAAAAATCTTGATCAAACTGTGAAAAATTCCACTGAAACCTCACAAAACTATACCACATAGTTACTTCATGGTTAGACTAACCATGCACTTAAACCGTGCAACTGATATGTTTTCTCCAAAAAAACAAAATTTTCATCTTGAATCCTAGAAAACTCTAGAACTTCCCCATGGAAAAAAGTAATATCTAAATAAGGTTTACCTATGGACTTGATGGCATCATAGATTAGAGATCATGCATGTTTGACACACATTTTTTCTAACCATGTGGCCTAACCATCTGCCCCAATCAAAAACTCTAAAAAGTTGGAATTTACTTCTTTTACCTATTTTTATACATAAAAACAGACTAATCCCAATTAGCCTCAAAATAAACCATATATAACACTATACACTATTATATATGTCTTATTTTTTATACAGGATTCTTTAGAAATAGATTATAGACCATAAAGTTTGTGCAAATACCATAAAATATAGAATATAAAGCTCACTTTCTTCACGAATAATCACTTAAAAATATACCAGGTGAATAAACCTTGATCAAACCAATATTTCTTAACTCACTTCATGAAAAATTCATTGAGGTTATGCTTCTCATTATTCTCTCAATATTATCACTACTAGATTAGAAAAAATTGTATTTTCATTTACATATAATAATGACTACAGTCATAAATTGTTTTTATATACAACTCTAAAAGCTTGATTATATATATTTTTTTCTACTATAATAACCAAGGCTTCATGAAATCCTACTCATTTTTATTCTTATCTAAATCCCTCATATATAGTATAGTGTTGCGTGACATTTTATTATCTCCCCAATCAACAGAATTGTATTTTATATACTCATAACATTTCACTTTTACTGATATTTTATTTTTCCCGTACAAGTGGAAACATGAATATATCCATTCTTTATACATTTCTAGAAATATAATACTCCAAGTTGAATCAATCCTACCAAAATAAATTCTAATATTCACTTAACTATTTTTCTTTATCTATGATCCCATGTGATCTATTCATAAATCCCAACATGTGGTCTAGTTATCCTTGTCCCATTATCTAAATGATTTTCCCTAACTACCATTGAATTTATATCCTTATAAAACTAGAAGTTTAGATTTTCTTGACAGACCTCAGTATGAATACAACTCATACAATCCTCATAGAACACTCAACATATATTATTTAAACTTCTGCATTCAAAAACCCCCAACATGGATGCACTCTTGGAATGATGAGTATTTCAGGGCTCAACTGCTCATTCAAAATAATCTTCAAAATATCTCATACTTTAGAATATATCTTCTAGCATAATATCTTGATTAGAATGTGATTTATGATCCAAATAATAACAAAGTTTCATCCTATTTAATCATCTAAATTATTTTGTAAGAGTAGATTAAATTCGTATTATCCTCATTGAGTACTCCCTTATTTGGTTGTACCAGTTAAATATATTTTTCATCATGATGTGGGGATGATATATTCTTCATGTTACTTGAATCAAATTTTTAATTTGATTTTTTTATCATTGAGGATATGCTTTGGAATAATTTTATTTAAAATTCTTCAAAAAAATAAAATAATGTAAAATCAAAAAATTAATAGAGAAAAATATCTTTATCATCACATCCTTATGATATCATGAATACATGACTCCATTATTTAGAAGTTTGAATGATGCTTATGTGGTATCATCTCATCCTCATGTCACCTTAGAAATCATCCTTGTGGTGGAAAATTATGCTTATAGTGTAACTCAAATAACCATGACAAGAATACTATTTTTAGGAAAATGGCTCTTGTGGGCTCATCGATACTTATGGGTGATCGTGCTTATGTTCTCATCTTTGCATACAAGGATGAATAGCCTTTATGGTCTGCTCTTCCATAAGATAGTCATCCGTATAGATGTATAATCCTTATGGAAAGCAAATGTCTGAACATATAAAATTTAAGAATCCTTTATATAAGATTAAAACCACTTAAAAAAAATTTAAGAGTATCTCAAACATAATAAACCACCTCAAAACGACTTAGATGTTTTTTAAAATAGTTAGAGAGGACGTACCCCTATTTTATTAAACCAACAAACCTAAATTTTATCTAGGTAGAGAGGGATCCCATTACATGGACTTGTGGTCCTAGGGTTATTAAACACAAATACAAGGTAGTGTGCCTAAAAACACTGACCCATGGGGCCCAACCCAGCCTGCACGGTGTAACCCTCCCATCAATGTGAAACTAACAGTAAGTTTCTTGTGTTCTCTAGACCATGCCAGCTGACTTATTTCATCGCTGAAAATGAAATATCACTCCCCCTTTATCCATGAGTGTTGTAAGAGGTTCTGTTGACATGAGTCACTAGGACCCTTGCCTGTCATCCCTAAACCGCTCTCCACTGATGACCAACGCTACACGCCCTTCTCCTGATAAACCCTACTTCACGCCTTCATCCGCTCTAGTCACCATCGGACACAAGGCCTCTCGTATGCGGCACACATTCGGTTTAAAATCCATGGACCACCATCACAACACTATTCACAACAAGTCACCATTGCCTGCATTGGTAAAACCCTGCCAACATAATAGAAACCCCCAAAAGTGTGTCTATTGGGGGTCGAACACTAGACCCCAAAATAATGATGTCGCGGATGGGTGGTGGTCACCACTTGAATCCCACCCCATAGGAACCTCAGAATGACATTCATTATTTAGATTTGAAAAAATAAAAAAAAAACAATAAGTCTTTGATAATTCTTCCAAGATTAAGTGTTCTTTAATATCCCCATTGGATTTTTTACCAACCTATTTCCAAACCATTTTCAAAATACTCAAAATCATCAGTGTTTTAATAAACTCACACATATATCCATAAATCAAAGCCTACCTAAAATGAGGTGCATATTGACATGACCCCATAGGATAATATAGTGTTTTCATAGAATTCCATCCCTCGGTAACACAATACACCAAAATTAGCATCCAATAATGGTTTCAACTGCTGCTAAATCATTTCGTAGTGGTTTATTTTTTATTTTATTTTTATTTTAATAATCAATAATCAATAGTTATTTATTATTTATTATTATCTGTTACCACGTGCATGCATATTCCGTGCAGAAATTACGAATTTTGTGAGTTTTGAACCCCTTACCTTTTGGTTATTCTGTAAATACCTTACCACTCCATCAGGCTCTTCATGTGGTTAATAAACAGAATGTAATATACTTATTTATATATATATATTGATAGAAAAAAAATCCACAATGAATAGATAGAAACTAAATAATTAATAACCAGTAATTAATAACTAATTATTAATAGTTAATATTTAACAATTAATAATTACTAATTAATAAATAAAATAATAATAAAAATATAAATAATACGGTAATAAATAGTAAAGAATAAATAGAGAATAATAAATAATAAATAATAAATAATAAATAATAAATAATAAACAATAAAAAATCATTAATAAAAAGTAAGTAATAAATAAATAATAAATCAATAATATATAAGTAATGAATAAATAATAAAATAATAAAATATAAGTTAATATTTGATAAATAGAAAATAAAATAATAAATAATAAATAAATAAAATCCATATATAATAAATTAGTAATAAATAATAAATTAATAATAAAATAAGAAAATAATAATAATTAATTAACACTTAATGTATAAAGAGTAAATAAATAATAAATAAAAAACAAATGAATAAGTAATATATAATAAATCAATAATGAAAAATAAATAAATAAAAAATTAGTAGTTAATAATAAATTAATAATTAAATAATTAATAATGAAAAATAAATTAATAATTAATGTACAAACAATAAATAAAAAATAAATAAAAAATAATATAATAATGGAAAATAAATAAAAAAAATTAAATAAAAAATAAAATAAAAAATTGTATAATAAATAAATAATAAATAATAATAATAAATAAATAAATAATATATAGATAATAGATAATATAGAATATTTAATATATAATAAATTAAAAAATTAGTAATTAAAAATAATAAATAAATTACAAATAAATAATATATAAATAAAAAATAGATAATAAATAATATAAATATAAATGAATAAATAAATACTAAATAAATAATAAATAACATGTCAATTATAAATTAATAATAAATAATACATTAATAATAAATTATTAATAAATAATAAATTAATAATAAATTAAAAATAATATGAGATGACATAATAAATAATACAAAAATATTCAATATTAATTTAACAACAATTTAATAATAAAAACTAAAATAATAAATAATAAATCAATAATAACAAAATATTAATATAATAAATAATAATTGAATAAATAATAAATAATAAATAATAAATGGATATAAATATCTATAAATATATATACATATAATGAAATTTATATAGATTTATATAAACACACATTTATGTTACATAAATTTTCAAAACCACATTGTAGGGTCCCAAAAAATTAGTAAAGGGGAGGAAAATACTGCTGCAAGTTGAGCGAACCAAAGAGATGCAAATTGAATTGCAAATATGGGAAGAAAAAGAAAGAAATCAAGTTTATCAAAAAGTTTTGAGTGACCTGCATACTATCCCCACAAAGGGTCCGTGGACCACATGAATTGAGAACCACCAGTACATGGAAGGACCTGCAGGGCGACGACCCACGCAGCGATGGCCAACAAATCTAGAAAGTCACAGACTACGACATTAGCAGAATCAAAAGATTGAAGGCCATCTGCAAACCATCTCGCAAACTCAGCAGTTTTCAAATGAAGCAATATCATAAGGGTTCAATGAACCTTGATGCACATGCCATAGCCTTTGCAAACCCCGATTGACCAAGTCTTCTGTGGGATGAGATATATCTTCATGGGATACCACAAATGGTGTTGCATGCCCATAAATGTGATTTCTCTATTTCTCAATAAAAGGATCACAAGAAAAGGGTGTAAAGGAGGAGGATAGAGCATTGGGGATGGTCGAAAAGTGGATGAAGAACAAAGGGGGTGCGGGAAGCATTTCTCCCACACCCGAATCAGTTCGCAGGACTCATTCCGGCATCCAAAACAGTTCATGGATTTCATCTGGTAAACAATATACAGTTCCTAGACTCTATCCCGTGAACCGTATTTGGAACACCCTCCACAAACAACCAGAATACCAATAAAAAAATTTAACAAAAATGGTTCGCTAACATCAATATGCAGAATATAGTACGTGGACTCCCATATGTAGAACCCAGTACGCGGACGGTCCTTGGTGGCCAGCTCTTTCACATACCATACTACACGGCCAGCTCCTTCAAGAACAACATCCTTTGCAAATAGATAGTTCATGTCTAGCTCCGATACAGATGCTCCTACACAGCCATCCCATACATGGGCAACCCTATGTGGAAAATTGTTCACGCCCATCAGTCCATACCATGGGTACTACTCCCCCCACTCCCCTGATCAGGATCAATGCTGGTCCAATCACTACTTTCCCTAACCCCCATGAAGAATGGACTGTTGCATTGCAGACAATTCGAGCAGGGTCAATGATAATTTCAACTACGCCTTTATGTCACCCAAACATCATTCTCCTAAATACCATGAGAATAGACATTCCTTAGGCACCTCTCAAAAAACCAATCACCTACCTCTGATGCCAGGTTTACCCAGAACTTCATGGACAATCACTGCCTGAATGCTTCTTAAATTCCTTGACACATCCTTTCCATCCATCAAACTTTGAGTCTCTGGTGATTTTGAATCCTCATAAACCTCCACAACCATCAGAAGAGGAAGGTCAGTGTCCGGAGGACACCATTTTTTAACTATGCACATCATGCCCTGGTGGCTCTACATATGTTGCCCACAAAAATGGTTGTCAACCATAAGAAAATTTATCCTCATGAGAGTCCTTTCCTACCTCTATATGCCTCAATGCATTCCATTCCCCATGCCATTTCTCCTGATATGATAATCACCAAAGTCATGGTCTGCACTTTTCTTCCCTCTCATGTTTGAGGCATATTAGAACACCCAAGCCTAATTATCCTATAGATAATCATGGATTTGATAAAAAATGGTCCAAAATATATGACCCTAAACTATGAGTCATAAAATTGACTACATGGAATTAAACTGTATGGTATTAGTCAATGAAACATGACATTAAACTATAATTCTATTGTCCAATCTATATGAATATAAATTGTAGAATACTAGGTGATTTCAGATCTTCATAAACCTCCATGGCCATCAGAAGAGGAAGGACAGTGTCCTGAGGACACCTCTTCTAGACTATGCACTTCATACCTCAGCGGCTCGGTATATGTTTTCTCCAAAAATGGTCATCAACCAAAGGAAAATTCATAATCAAAAGAGACCATTCCTACATTTTTATGCCTCAATGGATTTCATTCCTCATATCATTTCTCCTAATCTGTGGTCCTCCAAAATCATGGTTTTCACATTTCTACCCTCTCATGCTCGAGGCATGTTAGAACATCCCAACATGATTATCCTCTAGTTAATCGCCATCCAAGATACATAACTTTAAACTATAGTATACCTCACATGACTTTATGGGGAACTCCCATTAAGGTAAGTCCCTAATCTTCTAAGGTCGGGTCTCATGACCTTTAAATTTATCTCACCTTAAAAGGTTCATCGCTCCGCACCCTCACCCACCATCCCCGGACCTATTCTGCCATAGGCTCACCCTCTCCTAGCAGTATGAGAGGAATCATGTGATTGGTTGGATATATCACATCCTCTTGTTTCTCACACCGATCATGACTCACATGGTCATAGAGATTTGTGATGAATAAAACACCCACACAATTCTGAACTATGAGAACTCTGATTCTTGATCAAACCACGATACGTAGGATGCCTACATGAAGGCCCATGCAGAAAATGGTGCCTATACAAAAGGGTTCACCCAATAATGTCCTCTTTAATGAGAAGCTTCTATCCATAGGCCCCAACAAATCCAAACTATGTGGGTTCTAATTCCTCTCTTCAGGATATGTAGGAAACCCATATTATGGGTCCGATCCAAACATCAAGTCACCTTCCATCCTCCCTGGATGACGATAAACTCCATATCACCTCCTTGTATAGCTCATGTTTTCATTACCTCCGTAGCATTGAATCCATTTATGCCTATGACGATCCTAAAAATTAGAGGTATCTCATAGAAACACTCTTTAATAATGAACCAAGGATTCAAGAACACATAAACCTAACTTAAATCTATAATAAAGTTATAGATTAGGTAATAATCCTCCCCCAAAAGAATTCATTGAGCCTGAATTCCCATCCTCTCGACCAATGGAGTCCTTATGTGTCATTGGCCAAGCCATTGTTCAGCAAGCACCTGCCTTTGGAAATAATGTTCATGGATCTTGGATACCAGGGTGTTTGGGTGTTTCTGCCTCCATGAATAAACATGTCGGAGACCATTCTAGGATGTTATATTTGAGAAGAACTGATTGCACAAGTACATTACCCCATGTAATCACCCACGGGGACCATCTGACTATGTTAGATCCTTCACAATGTGATAGGGGTGAATTACTCAGTCCCTGTAGGGATAATAAAACCTTACATTAAAGGATAATGACACAAAATGGGTCAAAATAAAAGAAATGGTGAATTTTACAAAAGCCATCTCTGAAAAAGGAGATAGGTGATAATTCTCATCTGACCATTTCATCATCACATGAACACGCCACCTCAGAGGAGAAACAACCACGTAGATATATAATTATATATTAATATAGATATATATATATATAATCACAAGTAAATATAAATATATCAATATATATTTAAACATATAAGATATAAAAACACATAAACATAAATATGTATAAATATTTACAAATTTATGTAAATATACAAAAATATTCATAAATACATATAAATAAATAAATATATATAATAGATAATAATTCAACAAAAGAGGGGAAACCATTATAATTGAAACACCATCAAATTAATAGAAATGTAAATTAATGGAATAAAATCATAAATCACATAAAAAAACATATAAAGACACTATTAAATGAAGATAAAATCCAATAATATGTTCAAAAATCATGATATCCGAACAGAAAAATAGATTTGGAGGCCCTTTGGGCATCTTTTGACCTCTAATAAATATTGAATAAGGACCCCTTAAATAATATGGAATAATTATTTTAACAAGATTCGTTTTGTGATGTGATAGAACTCAAACGGGCACCTAGATCAAAAGTTATATTATTTGAAGTTGATATTTCATTTTCAACTTTTCTTAAAACCATAATACATTTTTATTTTTTAATAAGTAAAAAATAATTATATAATGTGATTTTATATCATTTCATATTCGTTTATTTGATTGGTTTTAGAGCTATAATTTACTCTCAGATCGATAGTAATGGTCATTTGATGATAATGTATGATTTTCAAATTTTTCAAGAAAAATTAAAAAATTAAAAGATTATTAAATAATAATTATAAATATTTATTAATTAACACAATATAATTAATTAAAATTTTAAATAATAAACAATATATGATAGTAAATAATAAATAATAAATTATCATTAAATATTTTATATTTATATTCTTTTTCTTTTAATGTACGAGTGGTTTTTTAAAAACTACCGCTAAAAATAAATTTAATTTTTCAAAAAAAAATTAAAATTACAAAGACATGTATGGTTATGTTTGAATGGGATATATATAGTATCCCAATACTTGGTGTATTCCTAAGACATTATAGGATTCTATAATCTACTAACATGTGAGACTCCTTGGGATTACTTTGAATTCTATCAGACAATGTCAAAACAAACATTGTATTAGATTTGGAGGCTATCGAGAAGAGAAGGATACAAATTAGTTTTCAATATTCGATTTGATTTACATTATCTCTAGCCTAATATTTGGTCAGTTTAGTGCCAATAACTATAGGGGAAAAAATTTATTTCCAATCCTATATTTTAAACCTCTTCCAAAATTCTCTGTAGTATTTTTCTTAATAAATAAAATTATAATCAACCCCAAAAATAATTTACATTCCTATAAAATTTTATGTCTAACCCAACCTATAAACACACAATTACTCCTTATTTCCTTGGAAAATTCCTCACAATTATGCTATTTTCCACATCAAAATGATTTCAACAATATGTGTGTGTGTGTGTGTGTGTTTACTAAGAGTACCTATGTACAACTCCATCACATATAGATTACTATAAAATTTTTCATTTGAAAAAATCATGATTTAAAAGAATCATTCCTATTTGGAATACTGGGATATTGGGGCCATATTTATTGATTTATTACATATAAAACTTTCTTAATCCTTAATACCATTCTCTTAGATTTTTCAAGAAAAAACCCCATATTTTATTCAATGTAAACCTCTTATTTTTTATCACCATTGTGTACGGTGTATTTCACATTTATTGGATAAATATTATAATGTTTGTAAAATTACACCACCAAGAAAAACCTAATGGTATCAAATATTATCAATGATAAAATGTCCCTTAAAAGTTAACTCCTTCCATATAATAATATATCTTATGTAAAAGAATTTATTTATTCATTGTGACTTTAACTTTCTCATTCATCTAATTTCTAAAAACCCACTTAATTTCAATGATGGTTTGGTTCTCAGGACATGATACCTGCTCCCAAGTGGATTTATTCAATATTTTATCAAGTTACTAATTCATAAAATTGATCTATTCTTCATGCTTAATTTTTTTATAGACATTTGGAGGTCCCACTTAGGAAATAAGAGTACAATGGATTTCTAACCTTTATATTTTTCTTTTGGGGATAATTTCTTTTTGTTAGAAAATAATATTCTCAAAATCAACATGTTTCTTTAGCCTTTTATTATGCTTCCTCTAATACATACCATATAATTTATCATTGGTCACACTTGAGTTAATATAAACAATAGCCTACTCATTTCTAGCCTGTTCCATAACGAGGTTTTCTAGAATATGCATGTTTCCATCTCTGGATGATTCAAATTCAGCCCAAATAAAATTCTATGTTCTATGATAATTGTCAATATATATATATATAAACCCAACCATATTCTATCTATTTTTTATATCATATTTATACCCACTACAATTGGATTTAAATTATAAAAATGTACATTATTTAACACTTTCTTCAAACAATCCCTGAGATTTGTTCTTTATCTTCATGTAAGGGATTCCAAAAACCATGAAGTATTTAGAAGTTGGGCTTTTATGACACCACATTTTATATGGTGTCTTTTGTGTATTGTGTTCAAAAAACATATATTATTAATGTGCACATCAGTGTGCATAACTACTCTCTACAAGAAACATGAATGATTGTTATCAGCTAACATAGTTCTCCCTGCATCTATAATTATTTTACTTTTTCTCTTAGTCACACCATTATATTGAATAGTTTATAGTGTTATATATTGATTATTTATTATATTATTTACTAGGTATATCTCAAAGTAATTATATGTGTACTCTTTTCCATTTCCATGCCTTAACTTCCAGACATATATAACAAGTTCTATTTCAAATTTTCTTCAGAAAATTTTAAAAATTTGATGAGCCATTGATTTTTTTAATAAATGGAGAATAATTAGTCTAGGTATAGTTATCAATGAATTTAATGAGTTAAAGATAATATTTTATAGATTTATTCCTCATAAGACTACACAATTTTGAATATTAGTGTTCTAATGGGATAACGTATTAAATATCCCAAATCTTGTGTGTTATTTTAAGAAGGTGGTGCCTTAGTCAAAGACCAAAGCATAATTTATTGAATAATAAAAAAACAGATTATATGAGTCTAAAAGATGGAATCTTATTACAATAATTATCAAAAAGGGGAAGAAAACTACCAGGAAAATCATCCTTCCACGTAATGTTATAGTTAAATCCTTTGTTGGAAACACAATTAGAAACCATGTTCGCTTCACGAAAGGCATGAGTGTAAATATAGTTGACTTATGTGAGTGAAACAAGGAAATTTATCCAATAGGAAGTTAGAGGCCATGTAAGATGCACCACTCCCTCCCAAAGAGCTTGGAAAATAGTGGTTGAATGAATTTCAATACATATACTTTTCTAACCTTTTTGTTTGGAAAATTCAATAGCATAGATCACCCCCATAATTCTCTCTTCTAGAGACGAGGTTATACCACATCTAAGAAAGAAGAATCCATGACACCTGCCAAGATAGTCTCTGAAAATAGCACCACAGCCTGCAGGTCCCGAGTTTCCTTCAGTGGCACCATCAATATTCAATTTTACTAATCTTGGAAGTGGAGAATTCCATAATACCTGAATGGTACATCGAGGTTGTCTGTATGTAGTAGAAATAATGAGTTGGTGAAGGATCTCAAAGTCACCAATAGTGTTGTCACAATATGCTTTCTGAATCGAGGCATCATTACAGAAGACGATGATAATCCTCATCCTACATGCATTAATGCTAAATGATCCATTATTATAAAGAATATTGTTTCTATCAGACAAGATCACTTGTATGAGCTCAACAACAACAGTCAAAAAAACATTCTTGAGTTTTTGAGAAGATTAAAAAGCAACACAATGATGCAATTGAAATATTTTAAAATAAAGAATTAACAATCTACAACCAAAAATGTCAAAAATGTAATTCCAAATAGCTGAAGTTGTAGCACAAGAAAGAAAAAATGATTATAATATTCTCTTTGTTGGTTGCACATGTGACAACTAGAGCAATGTTGAATCCCAAAAGCCTACAAACAAGCTTCAGTGGGGACTCTGTTATGAGAAATACACAAAACAAGAGTAAATATCAAGGGATTAAGCTATGCTTTTCTAAAAAAATCAACCAATCTAAGATAGAATCAGAATTTATGAAGTTGAAATTGTAAAAACTTTTGGAATCAAGCACACCATTATAAGCAGGTTCCTAAAGGAGGAAATCCTCCGAGTTGGAAAATGGGTAATTGTCAATAACATGACTGATGATATTAGGGATGGAGATGTCATGGGAATTGAAAACATCCCTAATGTCATAATTGGTATTATCATGAAGATAATTTGGAGTAAGCATGGAGATTAAAGGCACACCATTATAGTTTTCAAGATGAATATTCGTGGAAGAATTAGTACTAATCATACATCAAGAGTTTTTTGTAATGTTGGTGAAGGATTTCTTAATGGACGACCAGATAAAAGAGGTGATGTACATCAAATTTCCATTCTTAAGATTAGTAAGGAAACCTTCCTTGAGAAAATCTGTTGAATCAGTGTTATTATGAAGAAACCTCCAGATCATCCTCTCTTTGAGGGAATCATTAAAGAGATTAAGATTTTGTTATCCCAAGACAACCCTTGTCAAAAGGTTTACAATAAGTGGCCCATGTAATGGTCATAAGATTCTGTTCAATCGTACTACCATTCCAAAAAAAACGTAATGTATACTTAAATTTTCATAAGAAGACCAACAATTCAATTGAAAACCATCATCTAGTAGACCATTTTCAAGAAAAATTGAAGATTTCACAAGAAAAATTCTACCAGCCATAGAGAGAGACATACCCTTCCAAGAAGAAAGTTGATTGGTAATTTGATCAACAATGTGGTAAAAGTAACCGGACTTTAGGTCTTCCCCATAAGATAGGTACACCAAGGTAAGTGAAGATGAATAAACATTCATTGATTCCCAAATAATTGATGATATTACCTTTTTTGTTAGAAATGAAATTTTTCCCAAAGAACCCAAAGGATTTTCTCCAATTTATAGATCGACCAGAGATTTCTTCATAGTGTGCAGGGAATTTTTTATGAATTTGGATATTCCTTTTATCACCTTGTAAGAATTGAATGATGTCACCAGCAAATATGATATGGGTATGAACCTCTAGGTTTCTAGAGGCTTGGATTGGTTTAATCTTGTTTTGATCCGCAAGGAGAGTGAGAAACCTACTTAATTAATCCTAAGCTATGGAAAAATGAATGATAGAAATGAGATCTCCTTGCATAACACCCTTGGTGAATTTAAAGAATCCCTTAGGTGCACCATTAACAAGGATAGAGATGGAGGTGGAATTGAATAATGTTTTTATCATACTGGTGAAAGAATCATTAAACCCAAAATTATTCAGAACCTTGATAATGAAACTCCAATCCATGGTATCAAAATCTTTCCTAATAAATAGTTTTATGGAAAAACTCCCTCCTCTAGTGTCTTTTTCAAAGATATTAGTGCATTCTGAAGAAAGATAGATGAAATCTTGTATAGACCTACCTTTGATAACACCATATTAGTTCCAAGAAACCATTATATTGAAAATGGAAGTAAGTATATTAGAAATAAGGTTTGAAATAATTTTTTAAATGGTGTTAATGAGTGAAATAGGTTGGAAAAGGTGAATCCCATAAGCATTTTCCACTTTAGGAGTAAGAGTAAGGAATTGGGAATTTATACAAAGTGGGAGATAACAATTGGAAAAGAATGTTTTGACAAGTTTGAAAACATCCAAATCAATAATATCCTGGTAGTGTTGGAAAAAATCATTGTTGAAAACATCAGGACCTGGTACACTATCCGGATTAAGTCAAAAAATTGTGTCTTTGATTTCATGATCAAGAGGAATGCTTAAAAGATAATCAGTGTCATCAACAGTCACTATAGTCCAAATGATATCAGGTAAGAGATATTTTCTAACAGTCAGACCATTAAAAAAATTATGAATGTAAGAGAAAACATGATTAGAAATTGATTCCTCATTTTCACGGAGGGTTTCATCATTTCTAAGAAAGGAAAGAGGTTTTAAAACTTTCCTAATCCTTTGGAGGGGAATTTTAGAACTTTGTGATCCAATCTCCCTTCGAAAGCCATTTAGTTTTGAAAATTTCCTTTCACGGGATATCTTTATGTTTCAAAAGATAGTTAAGTTTCAAATTGTTACTGACTTTTAGTTGAGGGTCCAAATAGAAATCAGAGAAAGTATTGGAATTTTTAATTTGAGTAATTTCATTCTCAAGGGAGGAGATATCCTTGTCAATTTGTTTAGTTTTGGAACTACACCAACCCTTAAGGAACTTTTTAAGATGTTTTAACTTAGTGGTGCAAGAAAAATCATCATCGTGATGCCTCATGCCTTCCCAAATTTTTTTAATAATGTTTGTACACTCAGGATCTTCAACTCAAGAATTATTAAACATGAAAGGAAGAGTGGGTTTAATACTCTTGGTGAAAATACAAACAAGAATTTGATGATGGTCTAAGATGATCTTAGGTAAGGTAATACTTGATATAGAGTTCCATTTGTTAAGGGAATATATATTAGTGAAAGCTTGTTCAAGTTTACTATCCACTACCCTATTGTGATGTATTTTATACCAAGTGAACTTGGAACCAGTGAGATTGATTTCAATTACATTAAAATACTAGATAGAATATTTAAATTCTCTTTAGGAGATAAAGGAATGGGATGGTACAATTGTTTCATTAGAGGTAAGAATTGTATTAAAATCCCTAATCATAAACCAGGGATCATGGATAAAGTTAGATAGAGAATTAAAATCATGCTAAAGGGATCTTTGATCTTGGTATTTATTCATATTATAGATCATGGTGAAAAAATAATGTAATCCATTAGAGGAAAATTCACATTTAAAAATCTTCTCAGAAACTTTGAAAGCAATAACAGACTACAATGACGAATGATAAAAGATCCAAATAGATTTAGTAGAAAGACCATATTTTCATGCACCAATAAAATTAAAAACATAAGAGAAAAGATGCATAAATATTGATGAAAAATTAATTTTAGGCTTAGTAAAAGAAAAAATAAATGGTTTGAGAGACAAAAGAAATATTTTAAAAATAATAAATGTGTCAGGCTTAGCAATACCCTAACAATTCCAATATAAAAAATTCATTGAAACCTGAATTTGGAGTTATAAATTGCTTTTTTTGAGCCACCTGAGCCCTTTTTCCTCCCTGATCTTCTAGGAACTTGAGAAGAGGTTGGGCTGGTTTTCGTTCCATTCTTACTCATATAAAAAAACAAATATGTTAGTAGTACCTATATTATCATCACTTTTATTTTTTTTCAATGATTTGGCATCCAAGGGAATGGTCATTGGTATAAAGACCCATACTTTACATACATTGTTATTACTTCAAAATTGAGGCATACTTATTACAACATATAAAAAAACCATGAAAGGACCGTATAGGTATAGTGTCTTTAGAAACTGGGAAACATAAACAACTGGTTCATAAAGCATCTACACTGTCTCCAGTTTATTTCATCATATCTATAGTCCCCTTTGGAATATCTTACCTAATAAGCTTCTTCCTGACCTGGGGAAGGAAAAAATACAAAAGGGTGAGCTCAAATGCTCAGTAAGTGTAAACAAAATAAATATAAATCACATCATATTCATATTCATAAGAACATAACATTTTTGAAATCTTAACCTGCAAAAGAGAGCATAATTTCATAACATGGGATAAATCATAGTAATGAAATGAAATCCCAATAATCATAACATAAAACATGAAACTTTTTGGCATACACAAATAATCATAGAGAATCATTTCTTATTAGTCAAGACTCATTTACAAGACTATCTTAGTTGACAAAGTCCATTTCTGAACCGAGTTTACTCCTCGTTTCAGTCCTGTTTCACTGAACCGGTTTAACCTACCGTTCCAGCCATGTCTATCTCATGAGATATAAAATATTTAACCAATTCATTGTAGGGAGATATAGGTCCCACCCATCTCATAATGATACCATTATTATGTGTGCCACAAAATCATAAACCATACATCATAGCAAAACCCATGTCATAAAAATGGGAATCTTAAACATCATGACATCATAAAACAATTCATATAAGATAAAGGAATTCATAAAAATATTTCCATCACAACATAATCAAATCAATGTAATAATAGGGAGAGATATAGAACCATATAATATCATAGATGGAAAATAATTTTCATAAAACACTTGAACTCCATTCTTGAGGAAAATATCATGTCTACTTCAAAAACATTTTTCCTTTCTTAACATGTCATACAATTTTAAAATAAAATAAGTTGATTAAAAATAAAATTTAATACTTGTAAAGGTATATTCCTGGAAATAATGTTTTAAAAATCCATTCATTCCGTATAAGTTAAAAAACATTCTTCTCGTACTTTTTTTTTCAGAAAAGTCAAAAAGTACCTCGTACGAAAAACGAAAAAAGATTCCTTTCATATCTTTTACTAAAAACTCACCGAAGGGTAAAATTGGATTTAAACAATTGTAGGTGGATGGAAATAATATTAAATATTGAGGAAACATGGATGTGGATGATAAAATTCACCCTAGTAAATAAAAAAGTATAAACAACCTTGGATAAAAATGAGATTGTGATATTTTCCCTTACCTTAGATCCGATTTGCTTTGTAAGTGTCCGAACCTCCTGTATAATGATTTAAATAATGTTATTTACTTGTTACAGAATCATAATTATTGTTATGATATCATATATTGTCAAATTCATAGCTTCTTAGTAGTAATATTTCATTGCTACTTGTTATTCAGGTGTTTATAACTTTTTGTTCTTATGCGTGTTTTGTCGAATAAATTCTTATTCTTCTCTTTAGGTTATAGATACATAATTTCCAGAATGGTATTAATGTACTATATATCATATTTATTCATTCAATTCATTTATATAATCATTATGCAATGAAGATCATGTAGAACGAATCACATCACATCGTGGAGACGGTATTTCGTACGTACGCACGAGCGATGATATCGTTCTCATGATCGTGGAATTGTATTGGAGTGTATGTATTCTATTTCATAATCAATATCACTTTTCAATAATCATATATAGTTATTATTTACACCATTATACCCATCCAAGTAAGGTGGTGGTGGAAAATAGATTACACCACGGCGTGGAGACGGTATTCCGTACGTACGCACGCGCGGTGATTTCATTTTTCGTAGGATGGATAGATGGTGAAATAGAGTTGTTTCATACTTATAATAACATATTAGTATGTTATTGCTACTGATGTTATTACTTCATAATGAAACAACTAAAGAAGAAGAAGTTGAAGAAGAAAGAATTTGGAAAGGATCGGTAATGGATATTACCTCTTTTTGACACGCCTCTTCTTAACCTCCTCTTAGGGCACTAGGGTTGGTCTTTGAAGAAGACCAGAACCTCTAGGATGATTCTAGGGAAGTGGAGATGAGAATTCTCTAGGGGTTGGCCGAGCTTTAAGGCTCAAATTGGTGTGAGGAGGATAGGGAGGAGGTTCCCTTTTATAAGGGAGGAGAGGGGCACCTTTGGAAATATAAGAAATATTAGTTTATATTAAATCCCAACCCCACTTAAAAACTTCCAAAATGACTCATATCTGAAGATTAAAAGATATTTGGTTGTAATATCATCAAACAAAAAAATTTATACATGTTAGGAATTTATTTTAAACATTATCAACTTGATTTATCCTTATTTATCAATTTAATTTTATTTGTGGTAATAATATTATAAATTTTAAATTATTATAAATAATTACATATGTGTTGTGAATTTTCCATAATTTGACATTTTATGACATTTAAGACCATATAAATGTTAATTTATAATTTTTAAATATTTTTGTGATTTTTAAACAATTTTATAATATGTTATTTTTATAAAATAACAATAGTGTCAATTTTGACACTATTCATTTATTTGAATTTAAATAAAATATATACATAAGATATGTTCAAACTAAAAGCCTTAATAGATTCATAAAATGTCATATGTTTCTAGAAAATTAGTGTATCACATTAAATAGTTCATATAATATTTATTTTAATATTTCTAAAACAATTTATTTGATATTTTAATTATTAAAATAATTTCAACATCACTATTGTGTCATAATTAATGACAATTATTTAATCCCTAAAAATTATAAATAAATTTATATGATGTATATAATTGTATTAGAGTTCTGTAGACTATTCATGTTTGAATTTTCATTAAGTTTATCACCAAATTAAAATTATTATACTTATAAGATTTAAGAAAGTAACATGTTGTCACATTCTTTGGTTTTAATAATAATTAAATTATTTTCATGGAACAAAGTCTATTAAATGAATCTAATCTGACCCTTAGGTGATATGTTCCGACTTTTAGTCATCCAATAGGATTTTGGAAGGTGTTAGGGTAATTTTATAATCTTATATTTACCCTTAATTACCCGATTTACCTTTAAGTATGGCAAATAAAATTTACTGTAGTTACTATTCATAATGCCCAAAAATAAAAAGTAGCCTATTAAAATAATTTGGACCCACTGACTCTGATTATGGAATCCATTATTTAAAATTCAAAACATATAAGTTGCAGTAATTAATTTAAAATAAATCCCATTGTAAAGAAAATGGGATTTAGAAGTTAAAACATTGCCAAAGATTGAAATGTTTTTACTTATTAATTCAATGTAAAATTAATGCTAATGATATAAATTATATTAAATGGTAAAAATATATTCTATCTATACTTTAAAACCCTTAAATATTATAATTTTACCATATAAATTATCTCAATGAAAAAAGTTGCTTTTAATTAAAAATTAGTGTATTTTTACTATTCATAAAAATATGAAAGTTATCAGAAAAATATCAAAAATTTATCCAAAGTAAAATTTTTTATCCTGATTCAAAATAAGAATTTTATTTTGTCAAATTGAACTTATAAACATGTCAAAAACTAGATTTAATGGGGTGCGCCATCAAAAGGCAGCAAAACTGTATTTTTTTAAAAATATTTCTTTTATCCAAAAAAACTAATTTTGCTTTTATACCTCATTCTAGAAAATGTATAAGTTGAATTAAAATGTTATAAAATTCAAAATTCAGTTAGTACTATTCATAACGGCTAGTTTTAATAATATTTTAATAGCATATCATTATTTAGTGAAACTCGATATTGGGTATGACGCAAGCTATCGATGAAGGCCGCAGTTGCGTGTAAAGAAAGCCAAGCTACTGTTGTGTGTAGTGAAAGATTCCTTTGATGATTTATATCACATAAAAACAAAATATTTCTCATAAAAGTCTCGGGTGTTACAATTGGGACATCCCTTGAATTCATAGAAGACATCTTATCAGATGTGATTAGTGTGTATGAAGATTCAGTAACAGGAGCACTAATAAAAGATCCCACTGCCATTGCAATATCATTTGAAAGTAAGACTTGTGGGGAGTCACTTCAGTAGCAGGACTCGAAATAACATTACCTGCAGTGTACATATTTGTTTTAATAGATTCAGTAGACAAGGGATTGTCCATATGGATTCCCCTTGAAGTTATATCCTAGTGTTCAGTTTTAGTGGTATCATCACAGGTAGAATCATAAACCGAGGTAGTGAGGTGTGATCCCACTGACTCTGATATTTCATTAAAAGTAATGATATTGGGAATTGAAGATCTACCTTCACCATTATCCAGTTGCACTGAACCTTCAGGATGCTCATAGGGATGGAAATATTCCTTCATGTTTACCAAGACCTAACTACTTCCATTCCCATTCGAAACTTCAGGTTTCTCAGAGGTAGGTTCCGCTTCCATCGCATTTTCTAAGAAACTAAAGTTGCAACACCCATTGGACCTTGTAGTATTAGAGAAGAAACCTCCATCATCTTTCTCAGTGGGGTGCACAGGACCCTTAAGGGCATCATGTGTGTAATCTGTACTCAGCAAGGAACCTTTGAGTTTTTTCCTAATGTGTGATACTGTAGGTACCAAGTCCTGTATGCCAGCCCCTGTAATGACAGTCTTGCTATGTTCCATTGTAAGATCATCATCCTGTGACTTCTCATAGTAATCCAACACCATTTTCTCAGTCTCTTTGAGGATTACTTCAACAACCGTGGGTTGTTCCCTCTAATCTATTTTCTCAACCCAGTTAGTGCCCAACGTATCTCCTAGGTGGGTGTCTTCCTCACCCATTTTCTATCTATCTTTGTGAGAGATTTGGGTTTCTCTAGGACATAGGACTTATCCTTCTTCTACTTTCTGACTTGATTCCACCTGTCATCCCTTGGTTGTTCCTCCTGGCTATTCTCCTGATTTTTTATCACTCTAATGATGAGAAAGGAGTGACCTATAATTTTTCAATGCTCGTAGAAGGGATTTCTACACTCATATTCAATGAGAACCTCCATATTTTAGTCATTAGCATTGAAATTAA
Source organism: Viscum album (assembly GCA_963277665.1). Classification (NCBI taxonomy): domain Eukaryota; kingdom Viridiplantae; phylum Streptophyta; class Magnoliopsida; order Santalales; family Viscaceae; genus Viscum; species Viscum album. The sequence goes on from OY728145.1 coordinate 70,342,220, forward strand.
TTTCCTCTGTAAGCTTGGATTCAAGATTCACTTCAACCATGACTCACATGTAAAAACCGATCTTTTTATTTAAAATCTTTGATCAATCTTGAGTGGGGTACCAATATAGGAGGTTATGTCGTTTATGATCTTAGTATGCCAGAAGAAGAAGTTGAGTCCATGATGTCGCACCCAGATTTGAGACATCGTATTCCTATAGGTGTTTGGAACGAATGAAAAATCCCATTCCAAAAGATGGAGAAAACTAGGTTTGAGATGAACGTTTCCTAATTTCCAGATGCAATCCAACTCCTCCTGTGAAATTAATAAAATATGGAAGTAACCTCATCCGATTGGAAAAAGATTCTTGTCAGTGAAACCCCATATATGCACAATTAGAGGCTTGAGATCCAGAGTTGACCAGGGCTTATCGCCATTGATATAAGATATTTGAACCATGAAAAAAAACTTACACATATTAGAATGTTGTTGTAAGGCATCCGGATCAGCTTCAATTGCGTAGCGTCCATATTCTAGTTTTTTGCAAAAAGATTACTTAATCGCATTAGCCTAGCACATGTCTGTATCTCTGAGAGCTTCCATGAAAGAAATTCCTTTGGGCCTTTCAATCAGGGGGGGGGCTTTCTCTGGTTGCATCGTGATTCCAAAACCAATGAATGATTTTTCCCATTCGGTGTCGAAATATGCCACGTTGAAAAATCACTGAGATGCTTCAGCGTGCACATATCGATCATTGCAGGTAAACCCTCCCACTATCTTGTGTGTCCCATGTACTATCTGCCCTTTTAGGCATGCACCCAAAACTAAATCTCTATACCTTTTTAGTTTGGGAATTCCTTTTACCAACTCTAGTATGGTAATATTTTTCATGTTTTTATATCCAAGATTCCAATGAATTTTATTCCATGAATCATTCTCATATTTGGAACTCATATAGCTTAAATTAGACGAGTCACTAATTTTAAACAAGTTTATAATTGTTCACCAACCTCTTAGGATGACTCTACCATATTTTAAACTCTTGCTAATGGATTATTTATTTTGAAAAAAATCCTCATTTCCTTCATGACACAGTTGGATAACACTGTGAAAATGTGTTTAATACCTTTTATATAAAACAAATTTTTGTACTTGACTCCTTTTGAAAAAATATCTATATTTCAAAAACATTTTATTATCAAGGATATATCATTATTGAATATATAAACTCCTCCTTCATGATTGTAACCTCTAAAACCATCAAAATTGGAAGGCCAGTGTCCCGAGGACACCATTTTTTAACTATGCACATCAAGCCATGGTGGTTGTGCATTTGTTGCACAAAAAAATGGTTGTCAACCAAAGGAAAATTTATAGTCATGAGAGTCCTTTACTACCTCTATATGCCTCAATGCATTCCATGCCCCATGCTATTTCTCCAAATATGAGAATCACCAAATTCATGGTCTACACTTTCCTTCCCTCTCTTGTTTGAGGCATGTTAGAACCCCACAGCCTGATTATCCTATAGATAATCATGGATTTGATAAAAAATGGTCCAAAATCTTTGACCCTAAACTATGAGTCATCATATTGAACACATGGAATTAAACAGTATGGTATTAGTCAATGCAACATGACATTAAACTGTAATCCTATTGTCCAAGATATATGAATTTAAAATATAGTATACCAGGTGATTTCAGATCTTCATAAACCTCCAGGGCCATCAGAAGAGGAAGGGCAGTGTCCTGAGGACACCTCTTCTAGACTATGCACTTCATACCCCAGTGGCTCGGTATATGTTTTACCCAAACATGGTCGTCAACCAAAGGAAAATTCATACTCAAAACATACCTTTCCAATATTTGTATGCCTCAATGGGTTCCATGCCTCATATCATTTCTCCTGATCTGAGGTCATCCAAAATCATGGTTTTCACATTCCTACACTCTCATGCTCGAGGTATGTCAGAACATACCAACATGATTATCTTCTAGTTAATCATATTCCAATATATATGACTTTAAACTGTAGTATACCTCACATGACGTTATGGGGCACTCCCACTAAGGTAAGTCCCTAATCTTTTGAGGTCGGGTCTCATGACCTTTAAATTTATCTCACCTTAAAAGGTTCATCGCTCCGCACCCTCACCCACCATCGCCCCAACCTCTTCCGTCGTAGGATCTCCCTCCCCCACTAGTAGGAGAGCAAGCATGTGATTAGTTGGATGTTTCACATCCTCTTGTTTCTCATACCGATCATGACTCACATGGTCTTAGATATTTGTGATGAATAAAACATCCACAAAATTCTGAACTACAAGAACTCTGATTCTTGATCAAACCGTGATACGTAGGATGCCCTCTTGAAGGACCAAGCTCAAAATGGTTCTCATCCAAAATGTTTCACCCAATCATGCCCTCTTTAATGGGAAGCTTCTATTCATAAGCCCCAACAAATCCAAACTATGTGGGTTTTTATTCCTCTCTTCAGGATATGTAGGAAACCATCTTAAGGGTCCGATTCCAACATCAAGTCACCTTCCATCCTCCCTGGATGACGATATACTCCATATCACCTCCTTGTATTCCTCAAGTTAGCATTACCTCTGTATCATTGAATCTATGTATGCCTATGATGATCCAAAAAATTAGGGGTAGCCCATGGAAACACTATTTTAGAATGAACCAAGGATTCATGAACACATAAACATGACTTAAATCTATAGGAAAGATCTATATTAGGTAATAATCCTCCCCCAAAAGGGTGCAGTGAGCCTAAATTCCCATCCTCTCGACCAATGGAGTCCTTATGTGTCATTGGACAAGCCATTGCCCAGCGAGCACCTGCCTTTGGAAATAAGGTTCATGGATCATGGATACCAGCATATTTGGGTGTTTCTGCCTCCATGAATAAACCTGTTGGAGACTATTATAGGAAGTTATATCTTAGTAGGACTGATTACACAAGTACTTTTCCCCATGTAATCACCCGCGGGGACCATCTGACTCTGTCAGATCCATTGCAATGTGAAAGGGGTGAATTACCCAGTCCCTGCTGGGATAATCAAACCGTACATTAAAGGATAATGACACAGAATGGGTCAAAATAAAAGAAATGGTGAATTTGACATGAAGACATCTATGAAAAAAGAGATATGTGATAATTCTCATCTGACCATTTCATCATCACCTGAACAAACCACCTTGGAGGAGAAACACACACATAGATATAAAATTATATATTAATATATATATATAAGCACAAGTAAATATATATCGCTCAATATATATTTAAACATATAAGTTATAAAAATATACAAACATAAATATGTATAAATGTTTACAAATGTACGTAAATATACAAAAATATTCATAAATACATATAAACATATATATATATATAATAGATAATAAATCAAAAAAGAGGGGAAACCATTATAATTGAAATAGAATAAAATTAATAGAAATGTAAACTAATGGAATAAAATCATAAATCACATAAAAAACATATAAAAACACTCTTAAAATAAGATAAAATTGCATCAAATGTTCAAAAATCATGACATCCGAACAAAAAAATCGTTTTGGAGGCCCTTTGGGCATCTTTTTTCCTATATGAAATAGTGAGTAGGGACCCCTAAATAATATGGCACAATTATTTTAACAAGATTTGATTAGTGATGTTATATAACTCAAACTAGCACCTAGATCAAAAGTTATGTTATTTGAAGTTGATATTTCATTTCCGTCTTTTCTTAAATCCATAATACATTTTATTTTTTAATAAGTAAAAAATAATTATCAAATGTTGTTTTATTTCATTTCATAAGATTTAATTTGATTGGTTTTGGAACTAAAATAGACTCTCAGATCGATAGTAATGGTCATTTGATGATAAAGTATGATTTTCAAATTTTTCCAAAAAAAAATTAAAATTTTAAAATATTATTAACTAATAATTATAAATATTTATTAATTAAAAAAATATAATTAATTAAAATTTTAAATAATAAAAATTATATGATAGTAAATAATAAATAATAAATAATAAATAAATATTTTATATTTATATTTTTCCCCTTAATATAGGAGTGGTTTCTTCAAAACTGCCGCTAAAAATAAATTTAAATTTTTTTCAAAAAATTAAAATTACAAAAACATGTATTGATATGTCTGAATGGGATATATATAGTATCCCAATACTCAGTTTATTCCGAAGACATCATAGGATTCTCTTGTCTAATAACATGTGAGACTCTTTGGGAATACTTTGAAATCTATATGACAATGTCACAACAAGCATTGTTTTAGATTTGGAGGCTATCGAGAAGAGAAGGCTACAAATCAGTTTTCTATATTCCCTTTGATTCACATAATCTCTAGCAACATTTTTGTTTAGTTTAGTGCCAATAACTATAGGTGAAAAAATTTATTTCCACTCCTATATTTTAAACCTCTTCCAAAACTCTCTATAGTATTTTTCTTAGGAAATAAAATTATAATCAACCCCAAAAATAATTTACATCCCTAAAAACATTTGACATCTTACCAAACATAAAAACACACAATTCCTCATTATTTCCTTGGAAAAGTCCTCACAATTATGCTCTTTTCCATATCAAAATGATTTTAGCAATATGTGTGTGTGTGTGTGTTTAATAAGACTACCTATGTACAACTCCATCACATATAGATTACTATAAACATTTCCATTTGAAAAAATGGTGATTTAAAAGCATCATTCCTATTTGGAATACTGGGATACTGGGGCCATATTTAATTATTTATTACATATAACACTTTCTTAATCCTTTGTACCATTCTCTTAGATTTATCAAGAAAAAAAACATATTTTATTCAATGTAAACCTCTTATTCACGATCACCGTTTTGTAAGGTGTATTTCACATTTATTGGATAAATATTGTAATGTTTGTAAAATTACACCACCAAGAAAATCCTAATGGTATTAAATATAATCAATGAATAAAATTCCATTCAAAGTAATCTACTTCCATATAATAATATCCCTTATATAGATTAATTTCATTGTTCATTGTGACATTAACTTTCTCATTCATCTAATTTCTAAAAACCCACATAATTTCAATGATGGTTTTGTTCTCTGGGCTTGATACCAGCTCCCAGGTGGAGTTATTCAATATTTTATCATGTTCCTAATTCATAAAATTAATCTATTTTTCATGATTAATTTTTATAGACATTTTGAGATCCTAATTAGGAAATAAGATTAGAGTGGATTTCTAACCTTTATATTTTTCTTTTGGGGATAATTTCTTTTTGATAGAAAATAATATTCTCAAAATCAACATGTTTCTTTAGCCTTTTATTATGCTTCCTCTATTCCATACCATATTATTTATCATTGGTCACACTTGAGTCAATATAAACCATAGCCTAATCATTTCTAGCATGTTCCAAAACCATTTTTCTAGAATATGCATGTTTCCATCTATGGATGATTCAAATTCAGCCTAAATAAAATCCCATGTTATATGATAATTATCAATATATATATATATATACCCAACCATCTTCTATCTATTTTTTCGATCATATTTATACCCACTCCAATTGGATTTAAATTATACAAATGTACCTTGTTTAACACTTTCTTCAAAAAATCCCTGATATTTGATCATTATCTTCATGTAAGGGATTCCAAAAACCATGAAGTGTTTAATAGTTGGGTTTTTATGATACAAAATCTTATATGTTTTCTTTTGTGTGTCGAGTTTAAAAAACATATATTATTAATGTGATCATCAGTGTGCATAAGTCCTCTCTACAAGAAATATTAAATATTGTTATCAGCTAACATAGTTCTCCCTGCATCTACAATGATTTTACTTTTTCTCTTAGTCACACCATTATATTGAATAGTTTATAGTGTTATATATTGATTCTTTATTATATTCATTACTAGGTATATCTCAATTTAATTTTACATGTACTCTTTTCCATTTTTATTCCTTAACTTTCTGACATATATACCATGTTCTTTTTCAAAATTTCTTCTGAAATTTTTTAATAATTTTATGAGCCATTTCTTTGTTTTAATAAATGGAGAATTATTAATCTAGGTGTAGTTTTAAATGAATTTAATGAGTTAAAGATAATATTTTGTAGATTTATTCTTCATAATACTACAAAATTTTTAATATAAGTGTTCTAATGGTCTAACGTATCAAATATCCACTATCTTGTGTGTTTTTTAAGAAGGTGTTGCCTTAGTCAAAGACCAAAGAACAATTTATTGCATAATAAAAAAAACAGATTACATGAGTCCGAAAGATGGAATCTTATTACAATCATTATCAAAAAGGTTAAGCAAACCACCAGGAAAATCATCCTGCCATGTAATGTCATGGTTAAACCTTTGTTGGAAAGACCATCTGAAACCATGTTCGCTTCAAGAAAGGAATGAGTGTAAATAATGTTGATTTACATGGGTGAAACAAGGAAATTCATCCATCATGAAGTTAGCAGCCATGGAAGATTCACCACTCCCTCCCAAAGATCTTGGACAATACTGGTTGAATGAATTTCAATCCATATATTGTTCCAACCTTTTTGTTCGGAAAATTCAACAGCATAGATCACCCCCATCATTTGTTCTTCTAGAGACGATGTTGTACCACATCTGCCAAAGAAGAATCCATGACACCTTCCAAGATAGTCTCTAAAAATAGCACCACACCCTGCAGGTCTCTAGTTTCCTTTAGAGGGACCATCAATATTCAATTTGATTAATCTTGGAAGCGAATATTTCCATAATACCTAAAAGGTTTTTCGAGGGTGTCTGTATGTACTAGAAATAATGAGTTGGTGAAGGATCTCAAATTCACTAATAGTGTTGTCACAATATACTTTCATAATCGAGGCATCATCCCAGAGGACAATGAGAATCCTCTTCCTACCTACATTAATCCTAAATGATCCATTATTATTAATAATATTATTTCTATCATACAAGATCACATGTAGTAGCTCAGCAACAACTGTCAAAAAACGATTCTTGATTTTTTGAGAAGATTCAAAAGAAACACAACGATGCAATTGAAATCTTGTAGAATCTAGAATAAACCATCTCCAACCAAAAATGCAAAAAAATGTAATTCCAAATAGTTTTAGTTGTAGTACAAGAAATAAAAATTTATTAGAATATTCCCTATGTTGGTTTCACATGTGACAACTAGAGAAAAGTTGAATCCCAAAAGACTGCAAAAAAGCTTTAGTGGGGACTCTGTTATGAGAAATACGCCAAACAAGAGTAAATCTCAAGGGATTAATCTATGGTTTGCAAAAAAATCAACCAATCTAAGATATAATCATAATTTGTGAAGTTGAAATTGTAAAAAGTTTTGGAATCAAGCACACCATTATAAGCAGGTTCCTAAAGGAAGAAATCCTATGAGTTGTAAAATGGGTAATTTTCGATAACATGACTGATGATATTAGGGATGGAGATGTCATGAGAATTAACAACATCCATAATGGCATAATTGGTATTATCATGAAGATAATTTGGATGAAGAATTTAGATTAAAGGCACACCAGTCTAGTTTTCAAGATAAATATTCATGGAAGAATTAGTATTAACCATCCATCTAGAGTTTTTCATAATGTTGGTGAATGATTTCCTAATAGATGACCAGATAGAAGAGGTGATGTACATCAAATTTTCATTCTTAAGATTAGTAAGGAATATTTCCTTGAGAAAATATGTGGAATCAGAGTTATTATGAAGAAACCTCTAGATCATCCTATCTTGGAGGTAATAATTAAAGAGAATACGATTTTTTATCCCAAGACCACCCTTGTCAGAAGGTTTACAATAAGTGTCCCATGTAATAGTCAAAAACTTCTATTCAATTGTACTACCATTCCAAAAAAAATTAATGTAAACTTTAATTTTCTTAAGAAGACCAGAAATCCAATTGATAACCATCATCTAGTAGACTATTTTCATGAAAATTGTAGATTTCACAAGACAAATTCTACCAGCCATAGAGAGAGACTTACCCTTACAAGAAGAAAGTTGATTGGTAATTTGATCAATAATGTTGTAAAAGTAACCAGACATTAGGCCTTCCCCATAAGATAGGTACACCAAGGTATGTTAAAGGTAATTAACCTTCCTTGATTCCCATATAATTGATGATATTACCTTTTTTGTTAGAAATGAAAATTTTCCCAAAGAACCCAAAGGATTTTCTCTAATTTATAGACTGTCCAAAGATTTCTTCATAGTGTGAAAGGTAATTTTTATTATTTTGGACATTCCTTCTATCACATTATATGAATATAATGATGTCATCAGCATATAAGATATGAGTACGAACCTTTAGGTTTCTAGAGGCCTGGATAGGTTTAATCTGGTTTTGATTTGCAAGGAGAATGATCAACCTACTTATGTAATCCTAATATATGGAAAAAAAATGATAGAAAGGGGATATTCTTGCATATCACCCTTATTGAATTTAAAGAATCGATTAGGTGCATCATTAACAAGGATAGAGATGGAGGCTGAATTGAATAATGTTTTTATCATACTGGTGAAAGAGTCATTAAACCCAAAATTATTCAGAACCTTGATAATGAAACTCCAATCCATATTATCAAAAGCATTCCTAATTAACTGTTTGATGAAAACACTACCTCCTCTAGTGGATTTGTTTAAGATATTAGTGCATTCTGAAGCAAGACAAATGAAATCTTCTATAGACCTACCTTTGATAAAACCAAATGGGTTCCAAGAAACAATTTTATTGCAAATGGAAGTAAGTATATTAGAAAGAAGGTTTGAAATAATATTGTAAATGGTGTTAATGAGTTAAATAGGTTGGAAAATGTGAATCCCATAAGAATTTTCCACTTTTTGAATAAGAGTAAGTAATTGGGAATTTAAACCATGTGAGAGAAAACAATTGGAAAAGAAAGTTTTGACATGTTTGAAAACATCCAAATGAATAATATCTTGGTAGTGTTGGAAGAAACCATTATTGAAAACATTAGGACCTGGTACACTATCAGGATTAAGGCTGAAAATAGTGTCTTTGATTTCATGATAAAAAGGAATGCTTAAAAGATAATCAGTGTCATCAACAGTCACTATAGTCATAATGATATCAGGTAAGAGATATTTGCTAACAGTTATACCATTAAACAAATTATGAAAGAAAGAGACAACATGATTGGAAATATCTTCGTCATTTTCATGGAGGGTGTCACCATTTCTATGAAAGGAAAGAGTTTTGAAAACATTCCTAATTCTTTGGAGATAATTGTAGAACTTTGTGTTCCTATCTCCCATCGAAAGGCATTTAGTTTTGAAAATTTGCTTTCACAGGTTATCTTAAAGTTTCAGAAGAGAGTTGAGTTTCAAAGAGGTACCGACTTTTAGTTGAGGGTCCAAATAGAAATCAGAGAAAGTATTGGAATTTTGAATTTGAGTAAGTTCATTATCAAGGAAGGATATATCCTTGTTAATTTGTTTAGTTTTGAAACTACACTAACCCTTAAGGCACTTCTTATTTTTTTTAACTTAGTGATGCAAGAAAAAAATTCATTGTGATGCCTCATGCCTTCCCAATTGTTTTTAATAATGTTGGTACACTAAGGATCTGAAACCCAAGAATTATTAAACATTAAAGGATGAGTGGGGTTAATATTGTTGGTGAAAATACAAAAAAGAATTTTATGATGTTCTAAGTTGATCTTAGGTAAGGTAATACGTGATATAGAGTCCCATTTGTCAAGGGTATAGATTTTAGTGAAATCTCGATCAAGTTTACTATCCAATACCCTATTGTGATGTATTTTATACCAAGTGAACTTAGCACAAGTTATATTTATTTCAATTATTTTAAAATACTCAATATAAGATTTAAATTCTCTAGAAGAGATAAAAGAGTGGGATGGTCCAATTGTTTCACTAGAGGTAAGAATTGCATTAAAAACCCTGATCATAAACCAGGGATCATGGATAAAGTTAGCTAGAGAATTAAAATCATGCCAAAGGGATCTTAGATCTTGGTATTTATTCATAGAATAGACCATGGTGAAAAAATAATGTAATCCATTAGAGGAAAATTCACATTTAAACATCTTCTCAAAAACATTGAAATCATTAACAGACTACACTGATGAATGATTGTTGGCGCCAAAATATGGCCCGAAAGAAAGGAGCAAAAAGGAATGTAGGCGCGTTGCCTCACGAAGTCCCGCCGCGAAGCACCCGCGCGAAGCCCCGCTGTAGAGCTCCCCGACCCTCACGGCCTCGCGAAGCTCTAGAGGCGGTGATGCTCCGCGAACGCGTTTGACGTTCGCAAGCCACCGCGACGCTCCAGAGGCGGTGATGCTCTATGAACGCGTTTGACATTTGCGAGCCGCCGCGAAGCTCCAGAGGTGGTGATGCTCCGCGAACGCCTTTGACATTCGCGAGCGCGCCGCGAAGCACCGGAGGCGGCGTACGAGTTCTGCTTCGCGGTGCCCCTTCCCTATAAATACCGACCTCCCCCTGAGTCCCCCAGACGGACAATCCGACCTTTCGGCTTCTCCTCTCCCGAATCGCGAAGCACTCTTGGCCCCAGGAATCATGAGCTCCGCGAGGTATTCCTACTTCGCGAGATGACTCTGCTTTGTCTCGTTTTGAGCCCCTCTTCCGAGGGGGATGCCTTTCACGAAGCTCAAGGGAATTCGCGAAGGAAATGGATTCCAAGGGAACCCGGGCAGCCGCAGAGCACTTGTGCTTCGCGAAACACCCAACCCACACTAGTGATCCCTATTCTAAGGCAGGATCGCTCCACATCGAGAAGCACACTGCTTTGCAGGACCTTGTTTCACGACGTACCCCTCCTTCGCGAGGCAGTGCTCTGTTCCACTTCGCGAAGCCCCTTCCATTCCCACCTATGCCCCATGCTAAGGACAAGGCACTCCAATTCGCGAAGCACACTCCTTTTCTTAGGAATTCCTCTTCCCGTGTGACCCTCCAGGTTTGCACGATGTGATTTCAATGTCCCACGGGCAATTTCACCCGTAGCGTTGCTTCGCCTAATGCTTCTTCGCATAGGCACGCTAACGACTATTTCCTCTTCGCATAGCCACGCTAACGTGTCACCTTTGATGGTTCATCCCACAACCCCCCTTGTCCATGGCCTTACTGGTACCTTCCCTTCCCCAAGGACCAGAGGGAACCGATTATGTAAGTCCGAAGGGTGTGGAGTGAACCCACCTCGTCCGAGCTGCAGGATGTTAAACTGCCAAGCACCGCGTCCTCAACACATGACGTTAAACTGTGATCCGACCTCATGTCTCTCACGAAGGGTCCCCCCAGATCGAACATCCTTTACACCACTCGTCTCCACGGGAATGGAATCACCCATCCACAAGGGATGATATCCTCCATTTCGGAGTGGCGTATGTTCGTAGGAGAAGGGCGACCCTAGTTCCCCAACGGATGGCTGCACCTCTGCATCTCTGTACTTCCCCAACACCAAGGTCAGTGGAGGGCGTGATATGGGACGAGGCACCTCCCATCATTGGACCAAGGTCCATCTTTCTCGCGCTTTGTCGCACCATGGGCCTCCATCCTGGAGTAAGTCCCAGCACCATGGGCCGCCTAACGCGTAAGCCCCTATTCATTTCTCACAGACGCATCCTTCGCGACGTGATCGTCAGGTCCGTGCAACCTCTTGTTTCTCACACCGAGCATGACTCACGTGGGCTTAGAGTGAGCACCGACCCTGACACCCATCTTAGAGAACTACGAGGACTTTGATCCATGTCAAGGCATGGTACGTAGGAAGCCTCCCTGAGGTTGAATCCAATCCGTCATTTCATGTCGGGTCTCATTCCCGTCCAGCATGACGTTGAACTGCATTCTGGTACAATGGCAAGCCGTTGCGACTCATTTTCATTTGAACTATGAGGACTTTGATCCATGTCAAGGCATGGTACGTAGGAAGCCTCCCTGAGGTTCAAGCCCATCCGTCATTTCACGTCGGGTCTCATTCCCGTCCAGCATGACGTTGAACTCCATTCCGGTCCAATGGAAAGCCGTTGCGACTCATTTTCATTTGAACTATGAGGACTTTGATCCATGTCAAGGCATGGTACGTAGGAATCCTTCCCGAGGTGTAAGCCCACCACAAGTGGACCAAGGTCCACCTTCACGTCGGTCCACCGACAAAGCCGCATTTGAACAACGAGGACTTTGATCCATGTCAAGGCATGGTACGTAGGAAGCCTCCCTAAGGTTCAAGCTCATCCGTCATTTCATGTCGGGTCTCATTCCCGTCCAGAATGACGTTAAACTGCAATTCCAGTCTGACGACAAGCCGTTGTGACCAACCCGAACTACGAGGACATTTATCCATGTCATGGCGTGGTACGTAGGAAGCCTCTACGAGGTTCAAACCCACCATCCGGTCGTTCCGACCTCTTTCACGTCGGTTCACCCCCGTCCCACATGACGTTAAACTGTATTCTCCATCCCGAACTATGAGGACTTTGATCCATGTCAAGGCATGGTACATAAGAAGCCTCCCTGAGGTTCAAGCCCAACAATCATTGGCCCAGACCGCCTCCTTGTCGGTGTGCTAGGCCCCCCATTTTCAAGCCCATTTCCCATTGGACCAAGGTCCCTCATTTACGTCGGTTCACCGACACCCACTACCCGTCGTTTATTCACGTCAGGGTTCACTATCGTCCCACATGACGTTAAAATGTATTCCATCAACTTTGAACTACGAGGACTTTGATCCATGTCAAGGCATGGTACGTAGGAAGCCTTCCTGAGGTTCAAGCCCACCACTAGTGGACCCAAGGGTCTACTTTCACATCGGCTCACCGATGAAACCCTCTGAACTACGTGGTCTTTGATCCATGTCAAGGCATGGTACGTAGGAAGCCTCCCCGGGGTTCAAGCCCATCCCTCATCGGACCAAGGTCCACCTTCACGTCGGTTAGCCGAGAAATCCCATCGGACCAAGGTCCACCCTCATGTCGGTTTACCGGCACCGTCCCGAACTACGCGGACTTTGATTCCCTGCCACAGGGACACGTAGGAAGCCTCTTCAAGGCTCAAGCCCAACTCCACCGTCGCCCCCTGCGACAGTCCAATTTCACTACCCTCTGCTCCATTCATCCACTATCCACCCCGATCCTCGCCCATACCGTCATATCTCGGTGAGACCATGTCGGTACACCCTTCACAGCCGCCTATGGGCTGGCCCCGGTATCGGCATCCCTTCAAGAGAAATCCTTCAATCCGATCTATCCTTGCTAATGCTCTGATCGGGCTGATCCGTCTCCGCTGGACGTTAAACTCGCGGCATACCCTGTGTTAAACACGAGAAGATGAGGAAAACCTCAGATATGTGTCTATGGAATATAATTCCCCACGTTCGATGTGGGATGCCTGGGGCTTCAATGCCCTCGAGAAGCCCTGTGACCAGGGACAACCGACAGACACGCCAGGTTCCCCAGCATCCAGACACGCTACTGATTCCTCAACGTGATTACTCCCCTGACTGAAGGTTGCTGCTCTGACTGGACCCTTTGAAATGTCCTGAAAGAAGTAGTGTAATTAACCGGTGTCCATGGAAACATGGCACTGGGAAGAGTTTCACGAACTACATATTAAATCTATGAGGGAGACCCGGACTAGGTGATGAGCTCCAAGGAGGAATCCACGGAGGGAAGAACCGACATCCCATCATCCCGTTTCGATCAAGGAGCAGACGTACCTGAACAAGGAATGGATGCCGCCCGCCTTTGGAAAGCGGGAATGCGGAGCAACAAAGCCGCGCATCCTCCTCCGCGGACGGACGGATGCGCGCGCACCCCGACGAAAGCGTCAGAAACAGAAATGGTGAACCTGACGTGAAATTATTCTCCTCAGTATGGATATTAGTAGCGTTCGAGACACCAGTAGATTGACGTGTCGCCAGATCCAGATATTCGGCGCCTGGTCTCGCCAAGAAAATAGCGGGCCTGTCGTGAAACTCACCGGAAGTCGGGGCAGTAGAACATGGGGCATTCCATTCTACAGCGTGTTGGCGTGGATCCTTCTTATAGACATGGAGAATGGAAGGATGCAGGGGCACTGGCTGTCAATCCTTTTCCTCTCAGTGTTGATGAGTTGATCCCTTCATTTATCAGGAACCAGGTTGCTGTTACAGAGACGCGATCACCGCCCGCTAGCCTACGCAGGGGCATGGGAAACATCGCCACGACCACCCCACATAGCACCACTACTGCTACGACGGCTACCACTTCGCGGAATACGGGGTGCCCACGTCCCCTTTCCCCATCGGAGGTCATCCAGCGAAGGGTGATCAACAACCTCGTGCGCAGGTATGAGGAGGAAGGGGTCATCCCAACTAGGGATATGGCCCGCCTGGACCTGGAGGCATCCAGGCCTCGTCGTCAACGCCGCCCTAACAGGCCGCATAGGGATCCCCTGCTCCCCACCCCAATGTTCAACCGTTTCGAGAGCCTTTCCCCGGAACGCCTTGACGACTCCTCGCCTTACGCCGAAGAGGCGGGCGCCGTCCGGCTCAGCCCACACAGGGTCCTGACCCAAGGGCTCCAGGAGAGAGCTCCCGCCCGGCCGCGTCAGTGCCGCCGTCCGACTCTGCTGGAAGAGCAGGCAGGCCATTCCCCTGCACCACCTGCACCAGCTCGCCTGACCCAACGTCAGCGCCGGGACCGGGCCGAGGACGCTCTCCTAGGCGCGTCGACGTTGACAGCTACAGTGGCCTGAGCCATCGCCGACGTGCATCACGAAGCCCCCGCATACACTGAGTAGGGGCACTCTTTTACCCAACTAGGATCGAGACCCCAACCACCCCACGGGCAGGCTGGGTTGACTCTCCGGGTTGCCGGCCCAAGTGGTGATCACTGCGAGCTAACTCGTGGTGATGTCACCCCGTACGGAGGTCCTCCCCGTACCACTACTTCACAGAGCGTGGGCCTTCCCTGCTCCGGGGTCCGTCATGGAGGCATGCCTCATGCTACCCCCACCCCAAAGGAAGACCTGCCCCGTGGCAGTGACGCTCAGCGCAGAAATCTTTCCCGTGCCTACTATGCAGGGTATGGAGTCCATCCTCCTGCCCCTGATCGCTGATATGAAGGAGACATCCATCTGGTCCTTCTCCAACGTGGGGGCCCTCCCTACGTCCTCTCTACAACCAGTGAAGGTCCTCCTTGCCCCAGCAACTATAGGAGTGAAGGTCATCCTCGCTCCGCCCGCAGTGACCATGGAGGTCCTCCCCATGCTCCTGCCAATTCCAACAGAGGCCCCGCCTACACGGGTGATGTTCAAGGAGGTTCTCCCCATGTACCCTTCGACATTTTCCCCGGTGCCGCTCACACCTCGGCCATCTCGAGTGGGGGACCTCTTCGCCACGGCGCCAGCGCCGCCCCGGGACTCCATGATAGGGATCAACCCTGTCCCGAAGAGACACCCCGGGGCAGGAGAGAAGGTCGTCGCCGCCACAAGAAGAGTCCTGAGAAAGCCCGGGTGGAGATCAAACCTGCCCGCTTCTCCGACTCTGAAGCAGAGTGCGACTCAGCCATGGAGTCTTCTCCCTGCTCCTCCATATCAAGGAATGTGGCAGGAACCAGACGAGTTAGCCTCATTCTCCCGGAACATGAGGTCCACCAGATTCCCATCTCCCTCCGCAGGTACATCCAAGAGGAAGAGATTCTAGGAACTCCGCAGGTCTCGACCACACAATCGCCACCATCGTCACCAGAAGCGCCCTCTACCTTTACCAGAGATCACGGAGAGATATTTTGGGGGCCAATGGCGGTAGAGCAACAACATGACCGGTCACCGGTAGTCGCAACTCTTGTGCCGGGAGCTGTGGTTATCATCCCATCGTACCGTGACATCGTGGCCAGGTCACCCTGCTCTTCGGAGGATGGTCCGGAGTTTGGAGGCCAGTCAGCTCGTTCGCCGTATTCTCCGCCGCCATGTCTACTATCCCAGAGGTCCGCCTCGGTACCGCTACCGGTCCCTCAGCCGCCCCCGGTTGACGAGTGGGGCAATACAGGGCCAGAACCCGAGTCCGAGCCCAGGAGCTTCTGGAGTATTCTTGCCCAGATTACTTCCCGGAGAAGTTCTGGCTGACGGCAGCGCTGAATTTTCGCATACCGAAGTCTCTTACCCCTGAGGAAGTGGGGTGTTTCTGTCGAACCCTATGGGCGACACACTTCCGCCTCTGTTACGAACGGGTGGTGTACCTGAGAAGTTGGGAGAACCTCGAAGAAATTGGCGAGCAGTGTGGCCTGATCGATGCGGCCGCACTCCTTGTGGCCCAGCACCCTGAGTCGCCAGGCCTCCAGAGCACACTTCAATGGAAATGCGTTCAGAGTTTTAAAGCACACCGCGGAATCGTCAGGGAAGCCACCCCCCATGTGCAAGTCCGTGGTTGGGGACATTATGCCGCTCTCCTTTTTGACCCTATCTGACGGCAGCCCGATTCGCTATGCGACATCGAGGACATGCCCTCGAGAGGCGTTGAGGTCCACATGGCTGACATCATGGACAAGGAAGATGAGCTCGAACTTCTTGATGGAGACTTACCCCTCGAGGGAGTGCCGCCACTGCTAGACCTATCAGGGAGAGTTACCCGTCAGCAGAGGAACCTGCTGGGCCTCCCTATACCCACCGAGTCGCTGACACTCGGTCGAAACACCGGCAAGGGTAAGGAGCATGTCGGAACTGTCAAGCACTCCGACCCGTCCGCCTCTGTGCAGAAAACAGATGAAGATTCCGAGAAGGCCATGTTATGCCAGCAGCTTGCCGAGCAGAAGAGGCTGGTTGACGAACTCTTGGATGAGCGCGCCGCAGAGCGGAGATCCGACTATGGTAATCCTAAGCTGGGCAGCAGGGGCAGGAACAATTTCCCCCTGGTGAGATGCCTCCGGGAAACCTTGATCATGCTACTGCCGCAGATAGGGCAGAAGCCGAGACGTATGGAAAGAGGGCGCGATACGTTTCCCCAAACCCCCCTGAGCGACGGGGCAATCCGAAGAATCCAGTCCGGGTTCCCCCGGTCGCCCCGCAGGTCATACAGCCGGTTGACCCATTAGTGGCCAAAGCTGTCTACCGTGTTGAAGAACCTGACAATGCACTTATGGTTAGGGATCCCCATCAAGATAGGGACCCCCACCCGGATGATCTTATTGCGGCACTCACATCCCACCTTAAAGCGTTAGAAACGCGGCAGGTGGCGGTCCCACCATATGGAAAGCCTTATCCCGCGTGGGTGGATGATATGCCCGCACCTCCAGGTTTTGGGAACCCCACTTTCTCGCCCTTCAACGAGACAGGGGACCCGCCTCAGCACTTGGCTCATTTCTCTTCCAGGTGTGGCCCCATGCTGGGGACCCCGACTCAGCAAGAAGCCGCCAAACTCCGATGTTTTGTACAGACATTGGAAGGTCCGGCTTTCGTTTGGTACAGCCAGCACCCTATCGGATCGGTGACCGGTTGGGAGGATCTCCACCGGTAGTTCATGTACCAGTTCAGCTCCACCACGCGGAAGACTAGCATTGCGGACCTCTTCAAGTGCAAGCAGAGGCCTGATGAGCGGGTTGCCGATTTCATCGCCCGGTGGAAGGGACTTATGTATTCCATCTATATGACACTAACTTAGGAGAAATTACTGACGATGTGTGTGGGGAACGTCAAGAAAGAGTTGGTACCGTCTCTGATGACCCAGAATTACCCTGGAGGGTTCAGGGATTTCTCAGATAAGGATCAGCACCTCGAGGAAGCCCTGTAACAGGCTAGTCAGGCACGTTTTTTACCCCCCATGATCCCAGCCAGGAGGGCCGCCAGGGCTGAACCTGCCGCGGTGGCCCAAATAGAAGCCCCGAGGTAGCTGGAGTTGCTGCCAGTGGCACCACCCCCACAACCCCGCAGAGGTCCTCCACCTCAAGCACATGCTCCTGCCCAGCAGCGACCGCCTCAGAATCGACAGGTTCCCCCGCACAATGCGCCACCGCCACCTAGGCGAGACAATCAGGCGCCGCCTCCTTTGCAGGCCCCTCTGGCCCCTCGTAAGGGCCAGGCCCCCCGGGCCCCCTATCCAGAAAGAAGGCACCAGACTTGTTGGTTTAATGAAAATCAGGTCCCTGGCTATTTCCGAAGTGCTCTAGAGCAAGGGATCGTGCGCCTGCCCGAGTGCAGAAGGCCGGCAGAGGCAAATCTCACTGATCACCCCAACTACTGCCCTTATCATCAGATTCTAGGGCACACCCTCAAGCAATTCTATGTGTTCAAAGACTGGCTTCAAGACCAGGTCAACAACAACATAGTCAAGTTGGGCCCGGCACCAACACAAGTGGCGGGTGTCTTTGCAGGATCAGAGATCGGCAGCGACAGCGAAAGCGAGTGGCAGTAGGTCCCCAGCCGCGGATCCTGGAAATACGATGACTGGATGGCTTGAAAAACTGTCGTCCGTTCCCACGGTATCATCCGGGAGCACCTGAATCAGTCATAGCCTTCAGAAGAATTAGCCGGTACCTCCGCATCATCTTCGCAGTCGACCTCTTCCCAAAAGGGAAAGCAGCGGCGACGTAAGAAGAAGCAACGCGCACCCCCGGTGTCATCGTCATCCCACACTCTTGGTGATTTTATGCCCCCTGAAATGGGGATTCCTCCCAGAATCCGCCCAGCGGTGGATGATTCTTTGAGCGACTGTCAAGGGTATGCTTCGGTTAACACCATAGAGCTGGTAAAACCCTATATGACCCCCGATGAGGGAGAACGCCAGGAAGACCTTCCCAACGTTCCCAACTGACGTCAACGTCAGCAGAATCGCAATCATGCCGGTCATCGAGGTACGTCAGCTGGCACTCTTGGCCAAGCCGTGCATGCTACTGAGACCAGGCAGCAGGCTCAACGCAGATCTCAGCACGCACAACCCCATCTAACGCCCTCGGCTCTACCTCCACCTCCGTTTGTGCTACTGGATTGGGGAGAGCTGCCTCGTTCGTATGACAGTCAGTCTCGCCTAGCTACAGGCCAGCCTCTGCTGTCCAAACCTAGTCCGACGACTATCCTCTAGGCTTCTACTAGCAGGCAGCAGGATGTACCCAGTACTAGCCGATCGCCGGTCCAACCGGCAGGACCCGTTGTGCCTCCATGTACCGAGTGACCTCCTGTAAGCCGAGGTTCACGCTTGGCACAAAAGTATGATGTCCTGAAGCACCTGGCCGGAATTTCGGTGAATCTCTCCATCCTTGAGGCCCTTCTCCTGTCATCCGAAATGCGCGAGGCACTTGCCGAGGCCTTAAGGAGCCACCTCCAATTTGAGATGGAGGTAGCAGCTGCAGAAGCCTTCCATACCGAGGCGATTGAAAATTCCGAGTGTCAGGCGGTTATCTCGTTCTCCGGTGAAGATGAGGACCCTCCTATACAGGGGCACATTCGCCCGCTGTACATCACAGGACACTTTAATGGAGTGGAAATCCGCTGCTGTCTCGTTGAAACGGGTTCTGGAATCAATCTAATTCCGACCCAGACATTGCGAAAGCTGGGTCTGTCTGAAGGTGATTTGACTCCCTCTGACCTCAGGATCTAGGGGTACGACAGGATTGACCAAACCCCAGTCGGCAAGATCCGCCTGAAGACTCAGTTCTGTGGCTTAGTTCCTAGCACCGAGTTCATGGTCGTCTCTTAGGACACTGCCTACAACGCGTTGATGGGTAGGCCATGTCTCCATCTGCATGCAGCGGTCCCTTCGTCGTATCACCAGTGCCTCAAGTACTCCCTCAACGGTCGAGTAGGCATGCTCCAAGGAGATGCATCCCCTTTTGCTTCTTGTGAGGCCCGCTATCCGGATGCGGGTTATTACCAAATTAAGCGTAAACAAATCCTGTTAAGTGAGGATGGACCCGCCCCGGTCACAGGTGATCCTTGGGAAAGCATGGATGACGCCTACATCCTTCCGATCCACCGGTTGGAGGCCACGACCCCCGACATGGGGCAATGTTTTGTTGTTTCGGGTACGCAAGGAAGGCATGTTCCCGTGTTCAAGCGACGGCGGAAAATCACCTCGTACTCCTACATCAACTAGGCTCAGGTCATCCCGGAACCTCCTAACCCTGTACGGTACCGGGACGTCATGCTTATGACAACAGAGGTATGCCATACGCGTCTCTTCCGTCGGGCTGGGATCCACCGACATGACACCACTTCTTTGATATTATCAAACGTGGCCCCTTAGGCCGAAGGCCAGATGGGATAGGATCGAATGCCTTCATTGCTACGGTTTCGATGGCAAGTGAGTCTCCTGATATGATGACCGCTGCTGCCCAAGCCAGCACCAGCTGCCCCTCGGGTTTCGATAGCCTGACAGTATCTTCTGTTGTGGGAAGTCCCCCTACGGGTGGGGAGGAAGACCTGGAGGATGATCCCCCCGCCTTTGAAGAAGGCGTCTCCACCAAGGTTGATGAACTGGTACATGTGAACCTTGGTAGCGAGGCAGATCCGAAACCCACATTGGTCAGTGCAGCCATGTCCCTCGAGGAGCAGCAGCAGTACGTAGACTTCTCAAACAACACCGTGATGTGTTTGCCTGGAGTTACAACGAGATTCCAGGACTAGATCCCCAGGTAGCCATTCACCGTCTGGGCCTCCCGGCAAATCACCGTGTGTTTAAGCAGCCCCCCAGGAAAATGCACCCTTCTCATGGTGCTATGGTTGAGGCCGAAGTTGACAAGCTTATCAAAGCCAGCTTCATTAAGGAGGTCCAGTACCCCAAGTGGCTTGCCAAAATTGTGCCAGTCAAGAAGAAGAATGGGCATATCAGAGTCTGCATCGACTTCCGCGATCTTAATCGCCACAGCCCAAAGGATGATTGCCCCCTCCCGGTGACAGAGTTATTGATTGACTCCACAGCCGGGTTCCAAGCCCTCTCTTTCATGGATGGATACTCTGGGTACAACCAGATCCAGATGGCCCCCGAAGACGAGGAATCCACTGCCTTCAGGGCTCCCCAAGGTACATTCTGCTACCAGGTTATGCCATTCGGTCTGAAGAATGCAGGTGCCACTTATCATAGGGCCATGCATCGCATATTCAAATCGATCCTCAGGACATTGGTGGAATGCTACGTGGAAGACCTCTTAGTCAAATCATTTCAGCGCCAAAACCATCTCAAAGACCTTGAGAAAGTGTTTGGTTTCCTCCGTTTCCATCACCTAAAGATGAACCCGTTGAAGTGTTCCTTTGGCGTCACCTCCAGGAAGTTTCTGGGCTTTGTTTTCAGATACCGAGGTGTCGAGATCGACCCGGAGAAGATCAAGACCATCAGCCAAATTCCTCCCCCAAGCAACATTCGGGAGCTTCGGGGCCTTCAAGGCCACTTAGCCTATATACGCCGATTCATCGCGAATCTGGCCGGCAAGTGTAAGCCCTTTTCCCAGCTCATGAAGAAAGGTGCCGCCTACGAATGGGATGAAGAGTGTCAGACCACCTTCGAGGAAATCAAGCAGTATCTGCTTTAACCTCCGGTCTTGATGCCACCCGTCTCCGGAAAGCCGCTGGTCCTTTATGTGACCGCCCTAGAGAAATCCCTTGGTGCGCTGCTCACCCAGAAGAATAACGAGGGTACTGAGAACAATCTCTACTATCTCAGCCGCATGCTTCTTGATACAGAGGTAAGATACTCCCCTATCGAAAAGAGATACCTTGTGCTCGTATTCTCCATGAAAAAGTTGTGACATTTCCTACAACACCATGAGGTGCAATTGGTCTCCCGGGTAGACCCACTAAAGTACATCTTGAACCGCCCCATGCTGACTGGCCGACTCACACGGTGGGCGGTGATTCTCCACCAGTTTGATATCAGGTTCGTACCTCAGAAGGCCATTAAGGGACAGGCATTGGCAGACTTTTTAGCTGCCCATCCAACCTCCGCGGATCAATCCCTGGACCTGGATTTCCCTGATGAGACGATCCTCTCGGTCGATCATGATGTCCCGTGTTGGTAAATGCATTTCGACGGTGCCTCCCGGAGCCCCACCGGTAGGAGGCTCAACGATACCAAGATCAACAGAGTGGGCCTGGGTATTATCTTCATCACCCCGACACAGGTCGTCCTGCCATACTCGTTCCTGCTATCAGAAGGTTGTACGAACAACGAGGCAGAGTACCAGGCTCTCATTACTGGCCTCGAGTTATCCCTTGAGATCCATGTGCCCCATCTACATGTGAAGGGAGATTCCGAGCTGGTAATCAAACAGGTTAATGGCGACTACGTCATCAGGAAGCCAGAGCTTGCACCATTGCTGGAGTACACCCTCCGCCTAATGGCCCAATTCTCTTCTCGACCAGAGGTTACCCATGTCCCACGGTCGCAGAACGGCCAAGCAGACGCCCTGGCTGGCTTGGCCGCATCGCTCGCAGAACCCGAGCAAGATGATTTGATCATACATGTGTCACACCGGAGAGTTATTGCTCCCGTCACCCAAGAGGACAATGACAGCCTGTGGGTAGGCCACCTCACCGCCGGACCCTCCACGTCAGGGGTCCCGGGTTCGTCAGACGCAGTGATTGAAGCCACTCCCGACTGGAGGGCACCTTTTGTCGAGTATCTCCAAAATGGTCTCCTCCCGGACAACCGGGCCGAGCGCGAGCGAATCCGACGCTGTGCGCTGCAATTTAACCTTCAGAGCGGCCCCAGTCTTGAACATATCCATTATAAGCAGAGTTTCGATGGTGTCCTCCTCCGTTGCATCCAATGAGTAGAGATACCTCAAGTCATTCAAGAGGTTCACGCCGGTTCCTGTGGCGCCCATCATGCTGGACCAAAGTTGTCCCAAAAAATCCGGAGGTTAGGGTACTTTTGGCCCTCTATGATCCACGATTGTATTGGGTATGCCAAGAGATTCCACGCGTGCCAAGTTCACGCCAACTTCTTGCATTGGCCGCCAGAGCCCCTCCACCCCACCAAGTACTCTTGGCCATTTGCGGTATGGGGGCTTGATGTAGTGGGATCGTATCCACCGGCAACAGCCTGCCAGTGTAGGTTCATCCTGACTGCTACAGATTTCTTCTCCAAGTGGGAAGAGGTAGTTTCACTCAAAGAGGTGAAGGCCAGTTTCATCGTTGAATTTCCGAGCTCCAACATTATCCACCGGTTTGGGGTACCTCACTCCGTCCTCACCGATAACGGCACCAACTTCCGAGCGGCTGAATTGAAGAAATTGTACGCCAAGTACAACATCCAGTCGAACCATACCTCCGGCTACCACGCGCAGGCGAATGGACAAGTCGAGGCATTCAACAAGACCCTCTCTAACATTCTGCAAAAGATGGTTGGTCAGAACAAGAAAATTTGGCCGGACAAGCTCCCCAACGCCCTCTGGGCTTACCGGACGACGACTCGCAACTCTACCCATGTGACCCCATATTCCCTGGTGTACGGAGATGACGCCATCCTACCCATTGAGATCCAGCTGCCATCATTACGCACTGCAGTTTATGATCACCAGACATCAGATGAGGTAGCCAAGATCCGTCTAGCTGAACTGGAAGCACTGGACGAGAGCCGGCTCCGTGCCCTGCATAATCTGGAAAGGCATCAGGACAAGATAGCGAGGGCCTTCGACAAGAAGGTTCGTCTCCGCTCTTTTCTACAGGGCGACCTGGTACTGGCCCTTCGAGCGCCAATGATTCCCGGCAGGAAGCCGCCCAAATTAGAACCCAAATGGGAAGGGCCTTATATCATCCATAAGGTTTACCCCAATGGAGCATACTCCTTGGTGACTACAGATGGAGAGCGTATAACCCCTCCCACCAATGCCAAATTCCTCAAGCGATACTTTTCCTAGGGCCAAAGTGGTCCTGCACGACCCTAAACTTCGACATGGTCCCACACGACCCTAAACTGCATCTCTGTCCTTACTACAAGACGTTAAACTGCAATCCAGTCAGGCCTTCCTGACCTAGGCTCAGCCTTAGGCCCCTTGGCCTCCTTGGTCACACACGACCCTAAACTGCATCTCCGTCCTCACTGCAAGACGTTAAACTGCAAGCCAGTCAGGCCTTCCTGACCAAGGCTCAGCCTCAGGCCCCTTGGTCTCCTTGGGCCCCTGGCCCCGTCTTCACCGTGAGATGTTAAACAACAAGCTGGCCAGGTCTCTCTGACCGCGGTCTGGCCCCAGGCCCCCTCATTCTTTCCCCAACTTACCCCCTTACGGGATTGTACGATATGGTGTGGGACTATGTCCTCATTCATGTCGGATTACTTTCCGTACCATAAATATCCCCAAATTAGATTCCCTCATCCCGCATGACATTAAACTGCATGTCAAGAACTACGTATGGCTTGATTCCCATCATCATGGGATACGTAGGAACGCTCGGATGCCTCATCTTGAGCCCAGCCCCAGGAATTTCTCTTCCATTATTCCCCCCCTGGGGGTAGTTTCCTTGGAGAATCTTTGTGAAGCAGGAGTAGGCTTTCTTAGCCCCGCTCAAACGACCCCGCTCACACAAGGATTGTAAGGGTCACACCATGTGCCCACTCCCATTCTTCTATCCCCCTACATCCTTGCCGCATTATGCTAAACTACATGGCCTTCAAGAACTACGTATGGCTGGATTCTCATCCTCATGAGATATGTAGGAACGCATGGGCATTTCGTCTGTTGGCCCAGCCTAAAAGCCAAGATCATCCCCTCCAGTTAAGATATGGCAGGGTGCACATTTTTGCCCCAACTCACATCGAGCAAGCCTCGACCCATCTGTACATCCCCCATGGAGATGTTTGCCTCTTCCATGGATGGACACAACTATGATTCATCCACTCCTTGACTGGGATTCCATCGTCTTTCACACCCAGAGGGACCCCCAAGAACGGTCTGGATACAACGTCCCAGGGCTCTCCTACCGTTACGGGCCAATGCCTCCGAGGGTTTCCAAGCAACGAACCGATACAAGTCCCGCGTTGCGAATTTGGTCAGCGGTCGATGCTCATTTTTTGCTCCCATATCAGGTTACCACAGGGACACTGTGTTTCGAACACGGTCAACAGTGCCCTGGATCTTCGGGTCCACCCCGTGATGTCCCATACATCGAGTGCAGTGATTTATTCTGCCCCATCCTGAGGTGACAAACTTCCCCCGGGGCGGTGCTAGAAATTGGTCCCATGGCCCTGATTCCCCATAGGGGTGTACGGTGTGGTGTAGGACTATGTCCTCATTTACGTCGGGATCATGTACCATGCCGTGAGCCCTCCCTTACGAGGCCCAGCCTCAGGCCCCTTGGCCTCCTCGGGCCCATGGCCCCCGTCCTTACTGTAAGACGTTAAACTGCAACCCAGTCAGGCCTTCCTGACTGATACCTGACCATAGGCCCCTTGGACTTCTCGGGCCCCTCCGTCCAATCTTTCACCCGGGGTGTACGGTGTGGTGTGGGATTATTCCCTCATTCACATCGGGATCATGTACTATGTCGTACGCCCTCCTTTACGAGGCCCAGGCTCAGGCCCCTTGGCCTTCTCGGGTCCCCGACCCTCGTCCTCATTGCAAGACGTTAAAATGCAAGCAGGTTAGGCCTTCCTGACCAGTGCCTAACCATTAGGCCCCTTGGCCTTTCCGGGCCACGACCCAGGTCCTCCCTTATAGGATTTTATGGTGTGATGTAGGACTATGTCATCATTCACAACGGCTTCTTCGCCATACCATACACCTCC
Source organism: Viscum album (assembly GCA_963277665.1). Taxonomy (NCBI): domain Eukaryota; kingdom Viridiplantae; phylum Streptophyta; class Magnoliopsida; order Santalales; family Viscaceae; genus Viscum; species Viscum album. The sequence continues at coordinate 70,367,951 of OY728145.1, forward strand.
CTTGTTTAGGGGTATATTACTCCTCTTTTCGTCTTTTATGACGTTAAAATACATTTATAGAACTACGTGTGGCTTGTTTCCCATCCTTATGGGATACGTAGGACCACCTGAACATCTAGTCTTCGGGTCCAGCCCCATCCCTCGGGAATCTTCATCCCATCTTGGCCCCTTAGCCTACCCTTCCTTCATGAGAGGATTATATGGTGTGGTGTGGGATTATGTCCTCATTCACGTCAGCCTCGTAATGACCATGCCTTGTACCTCTCCCTACTGAGCTGTTTCGTTGATCCGTTTTCGGCGGTTCACCTATGTTCCTAAGAGTACTCTGGTTTATTACTTGGAATGCCAAGCTTTACTCGGACACGTCCGCACCCGCTTTCCAGGATTTGTGCATCCCTGCATCAGGGCTTCCATCATCTTCCACACCCGGAGGGACCCCCAAGAATGGCTTGGATACTACGCCCAAGGGCTCTCCTACCGTTACGGGCCAACGCCCCCAAGGGTTTTGGACAACAAATCGATAAAATCCCGCTTTGCGAATATGGTCAGCGGTCAATGCTCGTTTGTTGTTCCCACATCAGGCTAACACGATATGGACGATGCGTTTCCACCATGGTTAACAGTTTTCCTCTCTCGCCACGCCGAACCATTGGCCCATAATGTCGGGTGCACAATTCACACCCTTCATCACTTCACCGTGTCCAAGTAGAGTCTCGGAACCCTTGGTACTTTTCCTCTGTGCACGTTTGTGCGTTGGGGGAACAAGCCGTATCGAAGGTGTCCTTCGGGGATCTCTACCAACTCCCGTTTGACTCACCCCAAGTATTGCAATGAGGATACCCCCCTTGTTTCCCACACCGAGTTTAACTCACGTGGGCTTAGGGATCGGGTTGACACTTGTGCTTACTCGGGAATGGTCACCACTCACGTTCCGGGCTCTAAGACCATAAACTAAGATTCTCATCTGGAACTACGTTCAGCGTGATTCCTATCTTAATAGGATACATAGGAATGCCCATCTCTGGGCCCAACTTGAGTTCAGCAAATTCACCTCTCTGGTCCTGCCTTCAGGACCCCGACTACGGGACTGTGTGGTGTAGTGTGGGATTATGTCCTCATTCACGTCGGGTTTGCAATAGCTACACCATGTGCACCCCCGTTCTGAGAGTTAGCCCTCATATTCCTTGTCTAGAATGACATTAAAAGGAACCCTTCAAGAACTACGTGTGGCTTGATTCCCTTCTTCATGGGATACGTAGGACCACCTGAATGTCTAGGATTCGGGTCCAGCCCCACCTCTTAGAGATCTCCTAATCTCCTGGTCACCTAGGCCACTTGGCCTATCCCTTGACCCCTTGCAGTGGTTCACCCATGTGTTAAGAGTAATCTGTTCTAGGACCAAGAGTGTCAGATTCAACTTGATCAAGTTCCTTCCACTTGTCAAGCTTCGTGTTCCCCTCCATTCGGGCTTCCATTACCTTTCACACCCGGAGGGACTCCCAATAACGGCCTGGATACTATGCCCAAGGGCTCTCCTACTGTTACGGGCCAACGCCCCCGAGGGTTTTGGACAAAAAATCGATAAAATCCCGCGTTGCGAATACGGTCAGCGGTCGATGCTCATTTGTTTGTCCCCATTTCAGGCTAACGCGACAGGAGGCTATGTTGCGAACATGGTCAGCAGTAATCCTCTGTCATCACGCCATCCCCTTCGGTCCTCGAATGTTGGTTGCTTGATTCACATCATTTTCCACCTCATCGTGTCCAGGTAGAATCTCGACACTTTTGGCACTATCCCTCAGTGCACCTTTGCATGTCACGGGGATAAAGCTGCAATATGGAATACTTCAGGGCTCCCATGGTTCGTGGTCCTATCATATGACCCTAAACTATGACATTATCGTCCTGGCTGCACGACGAAAAACCGCACTGCATTGTGATGACCTCGTTGTAGAGGAAATCACGTTTGGTATTGGTCACGTGCCATGCCATTTGTCAACGCCCATCATGGCTTGATCCTTGTGGCGACATCACGACCTACTATCCTAGGTCTATCGATTCACAAAAAAAAACCATTCACCTTAATGGACAAAAAAGATTTATCAAATTCCGCTCCTTTTAGTGCAAGGGCCATGCCCACACTTCCCTTTTCCCCTGGAACTTGTACCTTACCGTGCCACCCTTCAAAACTACGTATGGCTTGATTATCATCTTTATGAGATACGTAGAAGTGCCTGGAAACATTCCCGCGGGCCCAGCCTAACCTTCGTGTTCGGTCCCTCGACTCGAGCATTCCCCCAGAGAATGCATGGTAAGTAGGGCTTGGGTCCTCATTCAAGTCGGGTTTTGTAACCACCTTGCCATGTATCCCCTGCTCCCCTTACCCATCCATGGTTCGAGTTCTATGACCCTAAACTAAGATCTCCCCATGGGAAAGGAATCTGCTCCCCCCTATCTAATACGTCTCGTTGTCGTATTCAGATGTGTTTCAATAAAGAGTCCGAAGTGTGGGATTTTCATGGGGACATTCCCCTCGTCCCATGACCAAGCTTCGTAAGCTCGCTATTTGGATCCTCATCCTCTTCCACATCCAAAAGGACCCTTGGACGACATGGATACTAGGCTTAAGGTCTCTCCATGAATGCTGGACCTAAGGGCCCTCCATTCGTTTCGGGCCAACGTCCCTACGGATATTTGATAACATTTGTGACATGGTCCCGTGTTTCGAACATGGTCAATGGTCAACCCTCATTTGTCTGTCCCCATTCTAGGCCAATGCGACAGGATGCTGTGTTGCGAACATGGTCAGCAGTTATCCTCCATCGTCACGCTGCCATCATCGTGGTCTGAATCGCGAGCGCTATGATTCACACATTTCCACATACTTATGTTCAAGTGGAATTCCATCATACTCGGCTCTTCCTCTTCGCACATCTAGGTGCGCTAAATGATCGTGTTGTGGTCACTAGGCCGGTATACACCGAGCGTCCCTTTGCCCTAACATGCCCCTTTTTGTGTCGGGAAATTCCCACCACTACTGCTTGTTTCCCACACCGAGCACGACTCACGTGGGCTTAGTAGTTTTTGCAGGATGTGTACCAACACGGCCAGGATTCTCTTCGTCCCTCATGACATTAAACTGCGCTTCAAGACCTACGTATGGATTGATTCCCATCTTCATGGGGTACGTAGGAACGCCCGACCACTCTGCTTCGGGCCCAGCCTAATCCTCACTCTTGGTCCCTAGATCTGAAGAGTTTCCTCCAGGGGTATGTGGTATGATTTGGACTTCAAGTCCTCATTCACGTCGGTTTCATATATACCGCGCTACACGCTCTCTGGGATCTTTTCTTTTGCTCCACATCCTATCGAATGATGTTACAGGGGTCTGTTGTGTCCTTAACGCATGACACTAAACTGCGGTTCTACCCTGAACAAGTTCAGGATGCCTCAATATCCCACTGGGAAGTGACATATCCCCTCGCCAGAGAGGCCCTGTCCCAAAAAAGGACTGATCCATGATCAGACCGATGCGCCCATCTGGTGTGCTCCCACCATGGTGGTGTAAATACTTAAGTGTTGGATTCTGTTTAGACAAACCATCACTCCATATTCCACGCTTTTCGTGCCCCTTATTCAGACCCTTGTCCCCTTTTCATGTCTGAAGGAACCCCCTAACGGCCTGGTCTTATGCCATATCAGCTCACCTACCATCCTGGGCCAACGTTCCGGAAGACAGGTCATGCCTGGAAGGACCCCCTAACAGTATGGATGTATGACCTATGGCCCGCCGACTGTCCTGGGCCAACGTCCCGAAGGATTTATCAACAACATTTGTGACATGGTCCCATGTTTCGAACAGGGTCAACGGTCGACCCTCACTTGTTGTCCCCATTACAGGCTAACATAGTAAGGATACCGCTTCTCCTCTGAGGTTAACGGTTGTCCCTTATTGTCACGCCATCCCCACAGTATTCCGAATCTTGGATATCATGATTCAAACTCCCCATTTTCATCTGTTTGGACCGATTTCAGCGCCCCTGGCGTTGCATCGTTTGTGTATAAGAGCACGCTGAAGAAACGGTAATTTGGCTATCCTGAAAGTTTCTTCTTTGATCAACCCTCTCTCGTCTTTCAGAAATCCGGACTAGTAATCCGAATCCCGGATGCCCGGAGCATGATCCCCACTCCCATGTGAGGTGGGATGAAAGGGAAACTATCTCCTGTTTCTCACATCGGGCTCGACCCACGTGGGCTTGGGGAATTGTCGCCGAACGTCCCGCAAACATTGTAGGGATGTAACAAGGCAATTGAAACAGTGGAAATCGTGCGTACTACAGCATTCAAAACAAAGAAATGAAAAAATTGAAGCATGAAAGTACCAATAAAGGGTTTTTGGGTTTGTTACAATACCTGGGGGTTGACTCCCCCCATGGACGGGTTGACTCCGTCAAAAGAGCATTGCAGCTCCGCCACCCGTTGACTTGCGGCATCCAAGGCTTGCTGCCGTTGAATCAGGTCCCGCTCCTCCTCAGCAGCGGCGGGGCACAGTTCGTCAGTCCTGGCTTTGGCCCTCTCCATGCCCGCTTGGACGACAGCCATCTTTCCAGAGGTATGCCTCATCTGCTCTTCTGCCTCTACCAGCTGGGCCTTCAACCGTGAGACCAGCTCAGATTGTGCATCAAGAGAGGCTGAAAGCTCGTCTGCCCGGGTCTGCATCTGTTGGACTTCGCCCTTAGCCTCCTGGAGCTTCTTGATGCTGGTCGCCTTTCTCCGCTACCAGCCCACGCTGAGCCCACGATCATGCTCCAGGATCTTCTCATCCATAAGATCTCGGATGAATGCGTGAGGACGTTGGGCATCCACTCCCCCAGCACACAGTTCGCGCAACTGCCAGCGGGGTCTATCCATTTCGGCCAGCCATTGCGTTTGGGGGGTGTCCTTGATAAAGCGCGTGATCAGCTTCCACGACCGGCGGCGGACAATGCTGCTGTCTTCCTCGTCGGAGGCCGTTTCGTCCCAGTCCGTGCGATCGGCAGGCTCATACGCGGGATACGCCCGCAAGAAATCCTCGGAAGGATATACATCTGGTTTTGAATCTGGTACGACACCTGACGCCGAAGCAGGAGCGACAGGACTGAGACCGACCGGTTAATCTTCTTCCTCGGAGTCCACCTCAATGACTTCGGGTACGGCCCCGCTGATGGTCTCGCCAGTGATGGTGTGTGTCATACCTTGAGAAGATGGGGGGACTATCGCCACCATCACCGGCATGCCCCTAGGAGGGATGCCACCAAACATCCCGACCAGTCTTGCTGCAGCAGCCCACGCCAGTTGAAGAACTGCACGACAGAGAGGGACACAAACGTTATCTGACATGGCCTACATGTGACAACGAGGGGACCAGTAGAGGAGACTTACGGAGATCGACCTCCTGGCCCTACTCTTGAGCTGGTGCTGATGGGACCCCAGGACGAGGCCCTCCGTATACTGTTGGAAGGTCTGAAAATTCTGAAGGAGCCACCTCGGGCGCCCTGGTCCCACCAGACGCGGAGCTGGACGCAGCCATAGGCGCGGGTTCTGAAGGTCCCGCATCATCATCCGCCAAGGAGCGAGAACGAGGCATGCGGACAAGTTCCTCCTGCATGGCTCAAACATTGGTGAGAAGTCCATAGTGACCCAAGAACGGATCATAAGGAGAGAAGTTCGGAGTGCTACCTCGAGAGCCTCCGCAAAGTTTTAGGATTCTGAGCCTTGGTCTCTGACCTCGCCCTCCTCCAATAGGATCCCTCCTCCAGCCTCATGCTCTCGAGAGGAGTCATCTGATTCCTCCGGCAAGGGGAAGCGCTCCCTCAGATCAGCAGCCGATAACTGTGGAGGGACCGTCTGATTCAACTGTACCCTCACCTGGTCTGTCATCAGGTGAGGGACACCACTGGAGTGGACTTAATCCTCCAGCTCGGTCAGATATTGTTCTGCCTCCACCGGAGATTCCATGAATCCCGCCCGAACTGGGCCTATCCCCGGTAATTCCATCCCTGGGTGATTCAGGTGGGCTAATATCTCGGGTAGACTGAGGAATTGACGGTTGACATCCCAAATGTCCCAAGCTTCCGGGAAAACGACATCCTCTGCCATGTCAATATGACGCAGACGCTTCCCCAGAGCCTGAGTGGATATCCTACGAAATCCCCTCGGTGGACGCCCCTCTGGATGATCCTGCTCTTCCGAAATCACCGGATCCACCACTGCTGCCATACCCTCGGCCGATGCGGGTCTCGCCGCCATGGCAGCCCCGCTATCGCGAGCGGCCCTAGCTGCCCTCCGACACCGACCTCAAGATAGAGGAGGCCCACCGTCACTGACCCGGATAGTTGGTTGCTACAGCATCTCCCCTGGGTAAGTAGCCTCCCAACTGATAGCGTACTCCTTCACCAATCCGAAAGCAGTGGTGGATGGAGGCAAGGCAATCCGCATCTTCCCATATTACCATGTGAACATGAGTCACAACTTCCTCATCACACACGATTGATCCTCGTGACGCACCTCCTAGTAGACCTACGGGATCAGTCACTGGAGGCACCGGAACTGCCTCGCAAACCGATGCGGGGTGTACGGTTCGCAGAGTGGCTCACGATCTATCCGTGCCACCAAAAATCTACCTCGGAAGGCCAGGAGGTAAGCCCGATGCTCTTCCGTTCCCCACTAGTCATCAGTAAGTATCCCCGTTGGCAAGGGTAAGGGGTGGAAATTAAACTCGTCCGCCCTCCACACCCGATTCAGTACCATCGTAACAGCCAGTTTGAACGGGAAGCTCCCGACCGCGTTCAGGATGGAGGGACGGAAGTTCAATCCCGGTGGCGAAATGGGGATTGGATACTCGTAAATCCCTCTGATGTGCACTTCGATCCACCCATACTGGAGGTGGAAGGGACCGCATATCCTTGGCGGCTTCTTGCCCTTGCTAACATGCCGTAACATTCTATACAATTTGGTGAGCATCGGGATCCCCAGATTGATCCGTTGCCCCATGGCCAACATCGACGCCATGATAAATTAGTTGGGCCGTACCCCCATGCTTGTATCTCTCACTGGTAGGATCCAACCACAGATGAGAGACGCGATGAACTCCGCCAGCCTGACTATCAGCTGTTGTTCAGTACTGACACTGAAACCCCAAGTCTTCCATTGGCTGTCCTCCAAGACCCGCCAGTACGAGTGCCCCTTGCCCCGTTGGGCCGCTCTCGGACAAGTTCGAGGCCTCAGAGGGAACTATCGATTCTCTGGGAAGTTCAGGAAGCATTTGAACCATCTCCTAAAATGGACATCCCTCATTGCCTCCTTGTCCTCTCCAGGGACAAGTGCCATCAGCGCCGATGCCAGTCGCGGCATTTTCTCCATATCCTCCCATGCACTGATGACGGGGAGGAATTTGTCATACATGGCCCCCAAGATCGGGACCCCAGAAATCTGGTGGACATCCCATAGGCTGATGCCCACCTCCCCATGATGCAGGTGGAAAGTGTTGGTCCTGGATGACCATCTGCTCAGCAATTCCGGCATCAGTTGCTTTGGTTGGTAAATGTGGAATTGGGAGGCCAACGCAGCCTCATTCAACCCCACTCTCCTCAGCTCGGCCCCTAACTCCTCACATGAGGCACCTAACCAGTAGGCCCAGGCCCAGTCATCGGTAAAGATGCCGCCCTGGCAAAGGTCCCACTCATCGGACCATCTTTTCTTCGAATCCTGCAAAGCCGCCTTCAGTATGGTGCGGTAGAGAGGAGGGGACATCTCCGGTTGCAGTGGCCTCCCATCAATGTTGTTCACATGGTTGTAGAGACAGTCAGCAGTGACGGGTGTGAAGTTCTCTTGTGCGTGACCATCGGCCACCTTGAACCATTGGTGCTGGCATGGTATGCTCCTGAACCAGCAAGCTGGCTCATCCCTACTCGCCTCAGGGATAATGACGTCATCCCTCAGCCCGAAGCCGTACAGTGGCAGTTTCTTGCATTGCGGATAGTCCTTCTGACCCTCTGATAACAGCTCTGTCAAAGAAGTATGGTCCGAGTGGCTTCGGACCATCTCCCCCAGGCCTGGACGGTTGGCCATCTCATCCCGACGAGCAGCATCCGCCAATACCCCCAATACAGCCTCTTGATGGGCCATTTTATCTATGGCCCTCAGAAAAGAATTTTTTCAGCTGGATCGCCAAGCTCGATCGTGAAGCTGAATCGCGAAGATTGGTCCCGAGAGCAAGTCACGAAGCCCGGCCAAGGCCGACAAGTAGATGTTCGCTTGGCGCGGACGCGGAGTCAGAGACCAGCGGTCCGCCGCGAAGCTCGATTCACGGAGGGCTGTCGCGGAGTACGCGGAGCTTCGCGAAGTCGAGAGCACAAAAATACAAAGAAGGCACATGAAGACAAAAGAGGTCGACCCCCCTATTCATAGGCGGTAACCCCAGAGCATCGCAGCGCTTCCGGATCCGCGGCCCCAGTCAGCATCGCGGGCCCCCTTCGCGGAGCGGCATCGCGAACCTCCAACAATTTTGGCGATTTTCCCTCAGACTTTGACCCTGGCCCTCCGCGGCTCCAAGTCTGAGGGGGGGCATTTTTTGGAACCAAAATATGGCCCTAAAGAAAGGAGAAAAAAGGAATGTAGGTGCACTGCCTCGCGAAGTCCCGCCGCGAAGCACCCGCGCGAAGCCCCGCCGCGGAGCGCCCCGACCCTCGCGGCCTCGCGAAGCTACAGAGGCAGTGATGCTCCGCGAACGCGTTTGACATTCACGAGCCGCCGCGAAGCTCCAAAGGTGGTGATTCTCCGCAAAAGTGTTTGACGTTCGCGAGCCTCCGCGAGGCTCCAGAGGCGGTGATGCTCCGCGAACGCCTTTGACGTTCGCGAGCGCGCCGCGAAGTACCGGAGGCGGCGCGCGAGTTCTGCTTCGCAGCGCCCCTTACCTATAAATACCAACCTCCCCTTGAGTCCCCCGGATGGACAATCCGACCTTTTGGCTTCTCCTCTCCTGAATCGTGAAGCACTATTTGCCCCGGGAATCATGAGCTCCGTGAGGTATTCCTACTTCGCGAGACGGCTGTGCTTTGTCTGGTTTTGAGCCCCTCTTCCGAGGGGGATGCCTTTCGCGAAGCTCAAGGGAATTCGCGAAGGGGATTCCCAAGGGAACCCGAGAAGCCGCGGATCACTTGTGCTTCGTGAAACACCCAACCCACACTAGTGATCCCTATGCTAAGGAAGGATCGCTCCACATCGTGAAGCACACTGCTTTGCAGGACCTTGCTTCGCAACGTACCCCTCCTTCGCGAGGCAGTGCTCTGTTCCACTTCGCGAAGCACCTTACATTCCCACCTATGCCCCATGCTAAGGCCAAGGCACTCCACTTCGCGAAGCACACTCCTTTGTTTAGCGATTCCTCTTCCCGTGCGACCCTCCAGGTTTGCACGATGTGATTTCAAAGTCTCACGGACAATTCCACCCGTAGCATTGCTTCGCCTAATGCTTCTTCGCATAGGCACGCTAAAGGCTATTGCTCCTTCGCATAGACATGCTAACGTGGACCCTTTGATGGTTCGTCCCACAACCCCCCCTTGACCATGGCCTTACTGGTACCTTCCCATCCCCAAGGACCAGAGGGTACTAGTTATGTAAGTCCTAAGGGTGTGGAGTGAACCCACCTCGTTCGAGCTGCAGGACGTTAAACTGCCAAGCACCGCGTCCTCAACACATGACGTCAAACTGTGATCCGACCTCGTGTCTCTCACTAAGGGTCCCACTTGCTTGAACATCCTTTACACCACTCGTCTCCACGGGAATGGAATCACCCATCCACAAGGGATGATATCCTCCTTTTCGGAGTGGCGTATGTTCGTAGGAGAAGGGAGACCCTAGTTCCCCAACGAATGGCTGCACCTCTACATCTCCATAATTCCCCACCACCATGGTCACTGGAGGGAGTGATATGGGACGAGGCACCTCCCGTAATTGGACCATGTTCCATCTTTCTCGCGCTTTGTCGCACCATGGGCCTCCATCCTGGAGTAAGTCCCAGCACCATGGGCCGCCTAACGCGTAAGCCCCTATTCGTTTCTCACAGATGCATCCTTCGCGACGTGATCGTCAGGTCCTTGCAACCTCTTGTTTCTCACACCGAGCAGGACTCACGTGGGCTTAGAGTGAGCACCGAACCTGACACCCATCTTAGCGAACTACGAGGACTTTGATCCATGTCAAGGCATGGTACGTAGGAAGCCTCCCTGAGGTTCAAGCCCATCCGTCATTTCACGTCGGGTCTCATTCCTGTCCAGCATGACGTTGAACTGCATTCCGGTCCAATGGAAAGCCGTTGCAACTCATTTTCATTTGAACTATGAGGACATTGATCCATGTCAAGGAATGGTACGTAGGAAGCCTCCCTGAGGTTCAAGCCCATCCGTCATTTCACGTCGGGTCTCATTCCCGTCCATCATGACGTTGAACTCCATTCCAGTCTAATGGCAAGCTGTTGCGACTCATTTTCATTTGAACTACGAGGACATTGATCCATGTCAAGGCGTGGTACATAGGAAACCATACTGAGGTTTAAGCCCACCACAAGTGGACCAAGGTCCACCTTCACGTCGGTCCGCCGACAAAGCCCCATTTGAACTACAAGGACTTTGATCCATGTCAAGGCATGGTACGTAGGAAGCCTCCCTGAGGTTCAATCCCATCCGTCATTTCATGTCGGGTCTCATTCCCATCCATCATGACGTTAAACTGCAATTCCAGTCTTACGGCAAGCCGTTGTGACCAACCCGAACTTCGAGGACTTTGATCCATGTCAAGGCGTGGTACGTAGGAAGCCTCTACGAGGATCAAACCCACCATCTGGTCATTCCGACCTCTTTCACGTCGGTTCACCCCCATCCCGCATGACGTTAAACTGTATTCCCTAACCCGAACTATGAGGACTTTGATCCATGTCAAGGCATGGTATGTAGGAAGCCTCCCTGAGGTTCAAGCCCAACAATCATTGGCCCAGACCGCCTCCTTGTCGGTGTGCTAGGCCCCCCATTTTCAAGCCCATTTCACATTGGACCAAGGTCCCTCATTTATGTCGGTTCTCTGACACCCACTACCCGTCGTTTATTCACGTCAGGGTTCACTATCGTTCCACATGATGTTAAAATGTATTCCATCAACTTTGAACTACGAGGAATTTGATCCATGTCATGGCATGGTACGTAGGAAGCCTTCCTGAGGTTCAAGCCCACCACTAGTGGACCCAAGGGTCTACTTTCACATCGGCTAACCGATGAAACCCTCTGAACCATGTGGTCTTTGATCCATGTCATGGCATGGTACGTAGGAAGCCTCCCCGGGGTTCAAGCCCATCCCTCATTGGACCAAGGTCCACCTTCACGTCGGTTCACCGACAAAGCCCATCGGACCAAGGTCCACCCTCATGCCGATTTACCGGCACCATCCCGAACAACGCGGACTTTGATTCCCTGCCACGAGGATATGTAGGAAGCCTCTTCAAGGCTCAAGCCCAACTCCACCGTCGCCCCCTGCGATAGTCCCATTTCACTCCCGTCCACTCCATTCATCCACTATCCACCCTGATCCTCGCCCGGACCGTCATATCCCGGTGAGACCATGTCGGTACACCCTTCACAGCTGCCTATGGGCTGGCCCCGGTATCGGCATCCCTTCAAGAGAAATCCCTCAATCCGATCTATCCTAGCTAATGCTCTGATCGGGCTGATCCGTCTCCGCTGGACGTTAAACTCACGGCATACCCTGTGTTAAACACGGGAAGCTGAGGAAAACCTCATATATGTGTCTATGGCATATAATTCCCCGCGTTCTATGTGGGATGCCTCGGGCTTCCACGCCCTCGAGAAGCCCTATGACCAGGGACAACCGACAGACACGCCAGGTTCCCCAGCATCCAGACACGCTACTGATGCCTCAACATGATTACTCCCCCGACTGAAGGTTGCTGCTCTGAATGGACCCTTTGGAATGTCCCGACAGAAGCAGTGTAATTAACCGGCGTCCATGGAAACATGGCACTGGGAAGAGTTTCACGAACTACATATTAAATCTATGAGGGAGACCCGGACTAGGTGATGAGCTCCAAGGAGGAATCCACGGAGGGAAGAACCGACATCCCATCATCCCGTTTCGATCAAGGAGCAGACGTACCTGAATAAGGAATGGATGCCGCCATCCTTTGGAAAGTGGGAATGCGGGGCAACAAAGTCGCGCGTCCTCCTCCGCGGACAAACGGATGCACGCGCGCCCCGACAAAAGCGTCGGAAACAATGATAAAATATCCAAATAGATTCAGTAGAAAGACCATATTTTCAAGAACCAAGAGAATTCAAACCATAAGAGGAAATATTCATAAATATTGATGAAAAATTAATTTTAGGGTCAATAAAAGAAAAAAATGGATTGTGAGACAAAAGAAATATTTTAAGAATAATAAATGTGTCTAGCTTAGAAATACCCTGACAATTCCAAAATAAAAAATTCATTGAAACCTGAATTTGGAGTTAGAAATCCCTTTTATTGAGCCACCCGAGCCCTTTTTCCTCCCTGGTCTTCTAGGAACTTGAGAGGAGGTTGGGATGGTTTTCATTCCACTCTTACTCATAAAGGAAACAATAGATATGTTAGTAGTACCGATATTATCATCACTTTGATTTTTCTTCAATGATAAGGAATCCAAGGGAATGGTCGTTGGGCCATCCCTGGAAGTCATAGAAGATATCTTATTAGAGGTGATTAGTGTGAATGAAGATTCAGTAACAGGAGCACTAATAAAAGATCCAACTGCCATTGAAATATCATTTGAAACTAAGACTTCCGTGGAGTCACTTCAGTAGTAGGACTTGAACGAACCTTCCCTGCAGTGTCCAGATTTGTTTTAATAGATTCAGTAGTCAAGGGAGTGTCCATAGGGCTGCCCCTTGATGTTATATCCTAGTGTTCAGTTTTAGTGGTAGCATCACAGGCAGAATCATCAACCGGGGTAGTGAGGTGTGAGCCCACTACGTCTGATATGTCATTAAAAATAATGATATTGGGAATTGGAGATTTACCTTCATAATTATCCTGTTGCACTTAACCTATAAGATTCTCAGAGGGATGGAAGTCTTCCTTCTTGTTTACCAAGGCCTCACTATTTCCATTCCCATTGGAAGCTTCAGGTTTCTTGGATTTATGTGTAGCTTCCATCGCATTTTCTAAGACACTGCAGTTGCAACACCCATTGGACCTTGTAGTATCAGAGGAGACACCTACATCAGCTTTCTCAGTGGGGTGCACATGACCCTTAGGGGCAGCATGTTTGCAATCTTTACTCAGCAAGGAACCTATGAGTTTCTTCCAGATGGGTGATTCTGTAGGTACTAAGTCCTGTAGGCCAGCCCCTGTAATGAAGGTATTGCTAGGTTCCTTTGTAAGATTGACATCCTGTGACTGCTCATAGGAATCCATCACCATTTTCTCAATCTCTTCAAGGAAGCCTTCATCATCCATGAGTTGTTCCCTCTCATCGATCATCTTAGCCCAGTTAGTACCCAACATATCTCTTAGGTGGGGTGTTTTCCACACCCATTTTCTAGATATCTTCGTGAGAGATTCGAGTTTCTCTAGGACATAGAACTTATCTTCTTCTTCTTTCTGACATGATTCCACCCATCATCCCTTGGTTGTTCCTCCTGGCTATTCAACTGATTTTTCATCACTCTACAGTTTAGAAAGGAGTGACTTATAATTTTTCAAAGCTCGTAGAAGGGATTTCTACACTCATATTCAAAGAGAACCTCCATTTTTTAGTCATTATCATTGAATGTAATTTCCTCTGAAAGCATGGATTCAATATTGAATTCAACCATGACCCAAGTGTAAAAACCGATCTTTTCATTTAATATGTATTTACCAATATTGAGAGGGGTACTAATATATGAGGTTATGTCATTTACGATCTTAGTACACCAGAAGAAGAAGTTGAGTCTTTGAAGTCGTGCCCAGATTTGAGACATCATATTCCTATAGGTGTGCAAATTGAATGAAAAATCCCATTCCGAAAGATGAAAAACACCAGGTTTGATCTGAATGTTTCCTAATTTCCAGATGCAATCATACTCCTCCTGTGAAATTAATAAAATATTAAAGTAACCTCATCCGATTTGAACAAGATTCTTGTCAGTGAAACCCCATATATGCACAATTCAAGGCTTGAGATCCAGAGTTGACAAGGGAATATCACCATTGATATATGATATTTGAACCATAACAGAAAACTTACACATATGAGAATGTTTTTGTCAAACATACAGATCTTCTTCAACTGCATAGCGTCCATCTTCTAGTTTTTTGCAAATAGATTGCTTCATGACATTAGCCTAGCACAGGTCTGTATCTCTAAGAGCATCTAGGAAATTAATTACTTTGGGCCTTTCAATCGGGGGGGGGGGGATTTCTCTGGTTGCACCGTGATTCCAAAACCAATGAATTCTTTTTCCCATTCGGTGTCGAAATCCGCCATGTTGAAAAATCACTGAGACGCTTCAGCATGGACATATCGATCATTGCAGGTAAACCCTCCCACTATGTTGTCTGTCCCATGAACTATCTCCCATTTCAGGCAGATACCCCAAACTAAATCTCTATACCTTTTTAGTTTGGGAATTCCTTTTACCATCTCTAGTTTGGTAATATTTTTCATGGCTTTCTATCCAATATGCCAATGTATTTTATTCCTTGAATCATTCTCATCGTTGGAACTCATATAGCTAAAATTAGATGAGTCACTAATTTTAAACATGTTTATAATTTTTCATTAACCTAAAAGGATGACTCTACCATATTTTAAACTCTTTATAATGGATTATTTATTTTAAAAAACAAACTCATTTCCTTCATGACACAGTTAGATAACATTGTAAAAATGTGTTAAAGACTATTTATATAAAACAAATTTTTGTACTTGAGTCCTTTTTAAAAATATCTATTGTTAAAAAACCTTTTATTATCAAGGATCTATCATTATTGAATATAAAAACTCCTCCTTCATGATTGTAACAATATTGTTTTTAAGATATTTTTTCAGTTAATTTAATTTCCTTGATAGCTTACGATAGACATAACCTTGAGTTTAAATAAATTATAACATAACATAACATTATAGAATAATTTTAAATTTTTTTATATGTTAATAATAAATAATGTTTGAAAAAAATATGTATAAATGTTTTATATAACGAATATATATTGATAATTAAATACTTAATTTTCAATAAATACATTTTATGATTTAAAAATATGTTTTCTTAAAAAATGGTTTTTATTTAACTTTTTGCATAGAAATTATAATTAATTTATAATTTTTTTATAAATCATATTAGAAAAATTTAATTTCCTTTTTTAAATCATCATGTCAAAATTAGCTTAGGGTGATTTTTTTGAATTTTCTAAAAATCTTGATTTTTTAATGAATAATGAAACGTATTGATTTTTATTGAAATATATAATTTCATTTCAAGAATTTACAACGTTTAGTTTTATTTTAAAATCATTAATAAGGTTTTAAAGGATTTAATAACAACTGAGATGGGGGGTTGAATCAGTTTTTCACTTTTTATAAGTTTCAAAACATTAAGAAACTTAACCCCAATAACGTATTAAGATTTATTTCTTTATCAACATTTAGAAAATAATAATGCATGAAAAAGTAGGAAAGAAGGTAAATAATACATGATCTACAAGGTTTTTCCTCCTTGTGAGAACCTACATCTTTTCTATAGGAACTCACAAGGGTTTATGGAAATCCACTATTATGGAGAAGTGAATAAAACTTGTGCCAATTCCCATTAGACACATTATATATCCTAAAATAAATATTATACTAACTCCTATTAGTTTACTATATTTTCTTATAAAACAATTATTCCAAATAAAAGAATAAAGACTTTGTTGAAACTACTCCACAATTTCTTAGTCTAAACCCTTAGTTCAATTTGGCTGGATCTTATTTTCTCAATCCAATGAGTCTGAATTTGATTCTTTCAATACATTCAGTCAAGATCTGATTCTCTCAATACAATGACTCTGGATTTAATTCTCTCAATACGATGAGTCTATATCCAATTATCTCAATATTATGGACTAAATTTGATGAACCCATTCTCAATATGAATAACTAAAAATTTACTCAAATGATCAATACAATCGTCTTCAGACTGATTTACTTAATCCAATTGACTGAATTCAATATTATCAACATGATCTTTCTCAATTCAATAAATAAACATTCACCTGTCTAGTTTTCCTCATGAGATATCTGGATGACATTGAATTTCACTAGATTTCATAAGCATTATTCCTTTTCCACTTGTGTGAAAAATTCTTGATGAATGATTGATCTGAGAAAATATTTATAGGTGACTTGAAAAGAAAACTAGGAAACATTATAACTTTCCCCACTTCCTCAAATTTCAAAATCATTGAAAATATATCACATTTAAACTTCCTCTTTGATTTCTTCAAACCTCCTAAGATTTCTTTGAGATATATGAAAAATTAAATTTCAATTTTGACCTCTTAAACTCTTCAAAAAACTTCTAGAATTATATTTTTGATTATTCTTCCTAATCATCTCATTATGAATCTATTTCCTTCTCTGTGATTATGAATTTTTTTTACCACTTAATGAATATGAATTATATTTCTTACTCAGATCATTACGATTTTGGTTTCCTCTTTATCTCATTATAAGTTTCCTTTATTCTCAACTCATTATGATCTACCTTTAGATTTAGCATGATTTAATCCTTGTAATGATGGAATTATAATTATAATGGAATTCTAATTACAATTGATTTTCTGATTATGGTGGAATGTCTATAATTCAACATTGACATTATTCAAAATTCACTAGCTTCTGACATTATAACTTCCAGATACAATCTTCTAAAACATTCTTCATTCAATGGATTTATTAATAATGATGGAATTCTACTTATGATTAAATTCTCATTACAATATAATTTCTCATTATGATAGAATTCTTCACTCTGTAATTTTGAATTTATTCCAACCTCTCTACCATTACTTCAAAAAATATTCTCATGAAAGTTTTCATGATCTGTGATAAGTTTTTGACCAGAAAATCATCATATGATTTGGTTTAGAAAGTATGATAACTTTATAAATCCTCACTTCACAATCTTCTTCTAAAACTCTTCAGCAACAAAATGACTTCTTCACTCAGCAACTTCTGTAATTATTTTATTATGATAAAGGAAAACTTCCAGAGAAAAAAAATTATACCTTTGACTTTTTGGATCTGATAATCTTAATACGATGCATATAGATCCAATTATTTTAGAAACCTTTAAATTTCATAAAAAATATTATTATAAAGGACTAGATAGGATTCCTGGATAACAAAATCATTCTTATATAAAAAGGTCAGTTGTCAACAAATACAAAATTTGTTAAAACATAAAACCACCAAGGTTATTTAATTTTAAATTAAAATTAGTTCATTTATATTATTAATAATCCAATTATGGTCATTGGAATCAGTTTTATGCTTTATTTTGGTCATAAAATATTTTTATATTTTACGAATATTTGTTTTTCTCGAAAACCTCTTTTTCGCCACATCTTGAAGTTTTTTTGAATTAAATTATATCAGTTATATGAATTTAATTTGATAAAATTGATTCTATATTTTTAATCATATAATTAATATTAGTTAATAATGCCAACTTAATTTTTTTCCATAATGTATAGTAAAAATAGTAAAAATTTGTTATCACTATTAAGGTTTAAATAGGTTTACTAGGGGTTAAACTAAAGTGATGAGGGCTCAAATGACCTAAAAACTTATCAAAATACTATTGTATGAAGGTATTTATACCCTTATCAGATTATTTTAATAATTAATTTTTTATGGGACACTATTCCTTGAATGCGACTTAAAAATATTTTAATTCTTTAAAAAAGTATGGTATGTCCCTCTCCCCGCATATAAAGGGACACACATCACCTATTTTATTTACCCCACATTGAGGAACCTATATCACCCAAACCCATCCCAATTAAGTTATCTACTTCGATATCCATAATTTATAGGTTCCTTTCTTCTTAAAATACTTTCAATGGTCTTTAATAAGGGATTTAAAGTAAGTCTACCTAAAAATAGGTAATCATCTTAACTAAACTATTTCAATTTATTTCTTATTAAACATCCCTTGAATATGTTATATGAATAATTAAATAAAAACATTAGTATCCTAAATATAATGAAATTCTATTATTATTATGGAACAATCATTATCTATAGAAATTTCCATCAAATGTAAAATGAAATTATCATTTGTGTGTATCTGTGCACTACTAACTGCATGTCGTGATGTGATTAATTTTACATCAGCCTAATTCATGATTGGTTATTATGATCGATTTAGGTTTTATATATTATATTTATGAAATAATTATACTTTTTTAATTATAATATGTTATCCACCTTCTCACATTTCCATCTATTAAAAAATGACAATGTCACTCATGGGTACTTATGGAATACCACCTCCATAAATCAATGTGATTCGTTATTCATTTTATCATTACATGTATGGTAATAAGGAAATGTTTAATTAATATATATGATATATATAATATAAATATGATTATTTAAATTTGAATTATTATTATTTTTTCTTCTGTTTTAACCATTTAAAAGTGGAAACATCAGTCATGTGTTCGAACGAACTACCGTCTCCATGAAGTGGTACAATTAATTTTTGATTAAAAATTAATATGATTAGTTATAAAATTGTATATAATTATTAAATATGACAATAATTACATGATTAACATTCTAACGATTATGATGTCATGATCAATGTACAAGGACTAGAATTGATGAGTCGAAACCTATATGGAAAATGAAAAAATTATCACATTAAATAATGATTTTCAAAAATACTTGTTAATAAATAAATGCTAAGGTTTTAAAAGTAAAAAATATATGGTATTATATGTATGAACATAGTTCTATAATAGATTTATAATTAATATAAATTTATTATGTAGGTTGTTTGAATTCATAAAAAGTAGTATAATACTTGAGGTATGCGATTTCTATTTCAATCAAAACTTAACCGGGATGATTTATACATGAATTTAAATGAAGGAAAATATATGATCCTTATCTGATAAACCCCTTTAATTTTTATTCCACCCTGGTAATTTTTGATAATTTTATATTTTATTACCATTTTCTATCATTGGTACTCTAAATGGTTTAGAAAATGTTTTAATAAAATTCAGCCTTATTTCCCCTCTTTTGATCTGAAAAAACTACTTCTTTCATATCTATGTTTTATAAAATTCTTTGTGAAGTTTTTTATAAATTATTAAATTATTTTTCAGTTTTAATTTTTCCCTAGTTTTTGTTTTTGAAAAATGTTTTAAAAATAACCTTCTTATCATTTTTTGAATAGGGAACGTTTTACTGAAGTTGTGAAAAAAATATTTATTTTAATGAGTAGAACATGAATGAAATATCTTTTCATTATTACCAATAAATAATTTAAATTTTTTGTTTAAATTTTCCATGATTATTTTCAAATAATTGTTTTCCTAATTGTTTTTGAAATATTTATATTTTAAAGAACTGATTGCAAAATCAGAAGGTTCTTTTCCCTAAGAAATGTTCTGAATGGTCTTTTAAATGATTTTTTCTTCTATGATGACATCCTTTAATGTTGCTTATGATTAACTTGAGATATGATTCTATGATACCATCCATATTATTTATATGTATGGTTTATTATTATGGTGATGAAATGTTTATGAAACCTGATTTTTTCATGGGTTTTATAACGATTAAATAATGAATATGTTTATTATCTTGTGGCACATTTCTGGTTTAAAGTTCTATGATGGGTGGGTCCGTTATGGAAGTCCAATGTATTGGATAATGATAGATAAATCATTATATAATTATTTTATCTATACACTAAATTTTATGTTCAAGCCTTGATGCATACACCTAGTTTGATGTATATAAGTTTATGCATAGATCTATTTTCATGTCCACAAGGTTATACAATGGTCTATTTTCATGTCCAAAATTTTATGCATAGACCTGGTTTAATGTTCATATTTTTAGGGGAGGACCATATTTCATGTATTTAACTTAATTAGTGAACTTTTTTCTATTTATACATGTTCACAATGTTATAATCTTATATTTTTTCCACATTATTGTATTTATATTATTCTCTCATGTCTCCTAATTTTTTACGTATGATTCATCACTCTTATTATTGTTATATATTTTTTAATAATATTTATTATAATGAATCCTGATTAAATATATTGTGTTTATTGGGTACAAATTCCTTATGTTGTGATTATGTTCTCATACCCTTATCATCATATATGATCACTGATTGATATAAGTTATGTTTACCACTACTGAGAATGTTTTCTCACCCTTTCTATGATTTTTTCCTTCTACATATTTTGATAGACGGTTCTATGTATGATATGTCTATAATCATATAAATAAAAATAAAATTGGTGGAAAATGTCATTGATCCTATATAAAATAATATTTTTATATATCTAGTATCTAAATACAATAAACATGTATGGTTATAGGGTGTGAATCGTTGTGTTTTTCTTTGTATATTCATCTCAAATGATGCAATATTTATGTTTTTTCCTTACTAGTAGAGTAGGGTTTAGTTAATATTTGGATATTGAGATTAGAGAACTCCAAAAAAAACATGTATATAAGCCTATGTGTATGATAAAATCCTAAATTGTTTTTAAGTTAGTGATTATGTGGTTCTCTAAGAAATAAATCCCTTCTTGGGTACTATAAGTGGATGTAGATTTGTCATAGATTCAACTAGATGTAATATCCTAGAAAAGATTTGTTTTAGTATATATTGTTCTTTATTCTAATGTACGATGAATATGGGATTACTACGCACCTAGTTTGATAATGCTAAGGCATATTCTTGTGTTAATTAAAATATTATTTATGAAAAATTATGAAGTATTTAATTGAAAACTACCATTAATGACTTAAGATAAACCTACAATTTCATATATTGATTAAAAGGTGTCAAAGTTTAGGGAATCATGGGAACGATTTCCATGAATATATGATTGTTCACTCAAAATTTTGTATCTCGATGTTTATATTATGTTTTTAGTTTTAGTAAATGGATGGAACCTAAAGAAATCATGTTAATAATGAATATGATGGATAATTACATGATCATATTCATGAGTAACCAAATATATTAGGATATGGAATGCAATATCTTTTGACCATGGTTACTAAATTCTCACAATATATGAGTGATAATATAGACCATGTTTAACTTCTAAATGAACTAATGAGGGAAAAACATGACATTAAAACATTTAAACAATAAAATAAAACCTTGCTATGTGTTTCTTCTAATCCACTAGTGTCCATGAAATGGATTAATATAATAGAAAATATATTTTCTATTCTTAAATGCTCAAACCATGATGAAATTATCTTAGTAGTCTATTACATGGAAGTAAAAGTTAATAAATGGTGGGATCTTATCAAGAATAATCTAAAAGTGACTTTGGAAGCCACATATAAACTATGTATTCAAAAATGAATTAGCTATAAGTGACTATGGAAGCCACATAGAAATCATTTGATGTGGAATCAAAGTGGAAATAGAAGATGGAGATATTTATAGTTATCATGATAAAAAAAGGAATATTGAGTTTAATGTTAGCTCTAATGGTATGTCACATGGAGGGATGAATATGATTCAGCATACTATATACTAAAAATAAATTAAAGGGAACTCATGTGATTTCTTGAATGGAACAAGATGTTTCAAGTATGGGAAACATGAACATCAAGAAAAAGAGTGTTGAATTAATTTAAATAGGCCAGTAAATAAAACGAATGGAGATAAATCTATGTAATTCCTTGATATTTTAGAAAATATTTATCTTTATATAATTTTATTTATTAAATATCTTTCATTACATGAAACATCTAGTTTAAATGAACCGTGATACGCTGATAAAATATTATTATTTAATGTGACAATTATAACCTAGATGTTAATATAGCAGGTATGAATATTATTAATTAATTTTGGAAATTTATATAAATTTCCTATAAAATATTAATTTATTGATAAAATCTTAGTAAATAATCACTCATTTTTTAGTAAATTTATTTTATTCTTCATAATAAATCTTCCTCAAAAATGATTTTATTTCTTTTTATGAGAAAATATTATAATTATTTTTTAGGAATATAAAGAAATTTTATTTAATAAAAATAACATATTTTTTTAATAATAATATCTTAATTATATTTGGGTTAATTTTTGGGATTTTTATAAAAAATTGATTTTCTAGGGTATAGAGAAAAAAGATGTTTTTTTATTAAAAATCATATTTTTATTTCAACCATTTGCAAAGTTACATTTTTTTAAATGGATTAAAAGTAAAATTAGTTATATTATATTATGATTAATCTAATTTGGTTCAATATAATCATTTTTATAATGGAATTTGGTATAAAAACATTTTTATACAAAAGGAAATGTTTATGAAAAGTTGTATTTTTTTGAAAATAGGATTTCATCGTGTTTTGTGAATTATTTTAAAAATTAATATAGTCCACATATAGGTATTGAATTTGATAAATTTATTCTTTATTTGGAATTTTATGGTTTAAATTTGGTAAATAGGTCCCATTTATTTATGGGAAATATGAGTAGTAACTATGGTAAAATTAATCGATTCGGTAAAGATTAAATCGGGTTATTCTAGGATAAAACAAAGTGATAAGGCCATAATTTTTCATCCTAATTACTATTGGAAGAATTTAATTTTACCCTAATCACATTAGGATATAAATTTAATTGTTTAATAGACACTTTTCCATGAATATGACCCTTATAATATTACAATTATAGGATGTTCCAAAATGTCACAAAATTAATTTTAAATATCTCATATGTGTCCACATTGGAAAAAGAGGTATGAATGAAAATAATTGTCAATTTAAATTTTAATAAAATTATTTTCATCATATAAATTTATATATAATGTTTATAAATTATATAATTACCTTAAATTCTTGTGTAACATTGATACAATATTTTTTTCAACAGAAAAGTAAATTAAATGATTTTCAAAATACTAAAACTAGTATAATTTGAAATAATTAATATTTCCCAAGAATTTTATAGATATATATGATATTTTAGGTAAGTTATAAAATATTATATTCATATTTAACCATTCTATTTATGTATTTAATGTCAAATTAAATGAATAGTGTTAAAATTGAAATTAATAGTATTTTATCAAAATAATATTTTATTAAATTATTTAAAATTCATTAAAAAAACTTATCTTAGATAATGTGAATTAAATATACTTTTAAAAATAATTCATGGACTATTTAAGAGTCAAATTTATATTTATTGTAACATTATCAACCCATTGTGATTAAAATAATGGTTACTATTGTTAAGGTCAAAAATAATTAACCAAAAGAAAAAAAAGATAAGGATTAAAATGATTTAAAAACTTTTGTAAATTTGATTGGATGATTTTATTTAAACCTCGTCCAATTTTCCTTCAAATTAATGACCACTGGGAATCATTTTTATGTAGTATAGTCTAGTTATATTTTAATTTTTCAAGAAATTCCAAAAGTTCCCCTCACCTTAATTATAAAAGGGAACCTCCTACATCACTAATTTACACAAATTTGTGCCATATAAGTAGACCAAAACCTACCCATTAATTTTTTAAACATCATTATCCATGTTCTTGAGGTACTGGCCTCCTAAAAAGACAAAGCTTTGGTTTCATTTTAAAGGATCTAAATGAGGTCTCACAAAGAAGATGTAATCATCTTACCTGGCTTGTTTAAATTTATTTCTTCTTCTACATCTTCTAAATTTAGGGTATTTATCATTAAATGGTAATATATGTATCCTAAATGTACTAAAATTTAATCATTATTATTGAAACACCATTACACATCACTTTTCCCATCAAATAAGATGTGAAAGTATTGCTTGTGCATACATTTGGCATATCATATCCACATATCGATATAATTAATTTTTCATCGGTATATTTTATGGATGGTTGTTATGACGGGTTTAATGATTATATATGATAATTATTAAATGATCACACTTTTTGAATTATAATATAACAACTAACTTATTTAGCTTCCAAATTGTTGGAAAATGATAACGTCGTTTGTTTGTACTTACAGACTACCACATCTATAAAGTGATGTGATTAATTTTTCATTTATATTTTACGTGGATGGAAATGAAATTTTTTTAGATAAATATATATGATATAATAAATATCCTATAAATTTTAACTAATATTTATCATTCTTTATTTATCAATTGAAAAATGAAAACGATGTTTACACATATCTATCTCCTCCATGAACTATGTAATTCATTTATCTATCTATAAATTTTATGTATGATTATAAATACGTATAAAATGAATATATTTTATTTTTATACCATTATTAAAATTATATTACTTATGGAACCATAATCAAAGTATAAGGACTGGGATTTCCAAACCAGAACGTGCTTGGAAAACAAAGCGGTTATAACCTAGAACAGATATTTTAATAAAAAATTATTAATAAAAGGGCGAAAATATTTCATAAATAAATCAAAAATGATATGAAATATAAAAATATGTTTATATAATATAATTATAATAAATCTATAGTGATTTTACATGAGGTTTGGAAGTGAATGGAGAAATTAAAAACTTGAGGTAATAGATTTTCATCTAAAAATTATTTATGTGGGACACATACCATATTCGCCAGTTGTTTCATTTGTGTGGTGTATATATTGACTATGAATTCTATTTAAGATACATACTATGAATTTTATGGGTATTTAAAAATCTATATATTTTTATTTATTTCACGATGAATACGACAGAGAAGTTACCAAATAAGTAAGGGTTTTATTTCATAATCTCATCATTATTTATTATTATTTATGTTTATGTCTATATGAGGGAATATCTCACTTCTATTTATATTTTTTCTAATTTTTTTTTAAAAAATCAGTATTATCATATCTTTTTAAACACATTTTAACACATTTTTTACTTTTTACAAAATGGATTGGGAGGAAAATTTTTGTAGATTTTTAAATGAGGTACATTGTGTCTTTATAAAAAAGGTATTGGAGGAATGTTTTTTAAACTTATGCAGAATAAAAAATATTTATTTCCATCGTTTTTACCCAATGATTTTAATATTCCTATATAATTTGACAAGGAAATTTTTAAAGAAATTTTTTTCTTTATTACATGCAAAAATTTTAGATTTTGAAAAGTGATTTCAAATTTGAAAGGGTATTTTTTTCCAAGAAGGTTTTAATGAACTCTTTAAGGGGATATTTATTCATAAAAAAACTTAATTTACATATTCTTTACTGGGTTTATTATCCAAGGTTACTATACTTATCGTTTCTATATAGGGTTTATTTTTATGATGATTAGATGTTGGTGAAACCCATTCCCCTTTTCCATGGGTTATACAATGATGATTTTTTTATGAAATCTATTAAATTTCATGATTTCTAAGATGGTGAATGATTTATAAACTTTTGGAACACATATGTATGCTTTTATTTTTTGTGATGGGTGGGACCTATATCTCCTTCTAATACATTGGGTAAGGATGGATAACTCATGTGGTAAATATGTTATGAATTAAATTGATTTCATGTTCAATATTTTATATATAGACTATATTTTTAGGTCAATAAGTTTATGCATGGGACAAAATTTCATGTTCATAAGATCATAAATAGACCTAGTTTTATGTCCATAATTTTATATGTATACCTGCATTTCATGTCCATAATATCATGTGTTGAGCTGGTTTAATGTCCATAATTTTTTGATAGGGCCTAAATTTCATGTCCTTAACTTAATGAGTGAACCTATTTTTATTTATAAATTTTAAAAACAATTATAAGTTTATGTTTCTTTTACAATTCTATAACTTATTCCAATTATATTCTTTTATATCTCATTTTATTTTACACATTTATGATCCATGTCTTATGAACTGGTAAGCATTATGCTAGGAATCAATATTATTATCTATGATATGCAGGGTGTCGATTTAAAATGTTAATATCATTTCCTCAAACCCTTATGTTCATGTTATGATAATATGGTCTTTGAAATATACCTTGTTTACCCTTAATGATCATCTAATCCAACCCTTTATTATGTTTCATTTCCCCATGTTATAAATAAAGGTTTTATAAATGATATGTCTAAGAAGGGTGGTAGTTATAAATAACTTAATGGGAGATGATATAGATCATTAATGAACAAGTTGTTTATTTGTAAATGTTTCTAATGAAACTATTCCTTTATGATTATAGTATGTATTGAAATATTATTTAATGAATATTTGTCTATTTGAATTTAATATCTATGTTTTAAAAGTAATGGTCATTATAATTTTTATCAAAGCTATGTTAGTAAACCATTGGAAAATAGGATGAGAAAACTTTACTAATAACCTTAGGGATAGGTCCATGTATTGAATAATATCCTAATTTTTTTGACAATAAATAACCTAGGATAAACCTAATGTGTCATATATTATAAATAATGTTCCTTGATTTAAACATCTAATGAATTATGGTTCATGATTATGTGGGTTTACACTATGATTATAAATCCTTGCACTATGTTTTTTGGCATTAGTCAATTGTTGGAACCCAGATAACTCATTTGAAAAATGAATGCGATGTCCAATGTACTGACTGTCCCCATAATAAATCCAATTTCTTGAGGAGTGGGATGAAATATCTTGTTACTATAATAACTCAAATCTCTCATGATATTGATAGTGACATGGATAATTTGGAACTTATGAATGAACCAAGGATGGAGCAACATGTTATTGAATATTTTACATGAAAATGACCACCTTTCATCTATGGATCTTATTATAAACTGGTTTATAATAAATATATCAATGTGATGGAAAATATATTTTTTATTCTATATTTCTCGAACCAAGAAAAGTTTGTCCTAGTTATTTATCGTTTTTAAGGAGAAGTGGATCGATGGTGGAAACTTATTAATAACATAATGAAAGAGTAGTGAATTAGATCCATATAATTGTTCGAGTTTAAGGTAATATTTTTTAGTAATTACTTCCCTCATTTTCTATATACAAAAATAGAGACACAATTACCTGAGCTTAAGAATAAGGATGATGAATCCATTGGTACTTATGAGGAAAATTTTACAAGTCTTTAAAGGTATTTTTCAGGATTAATCATAACTATTAAAACAAAATTGATCAATTACTTAGGGGTTAGACACCAAGTCTTCTAAATTCATTATCCATAAAGTAATTTTAAATATATGAATAATTCATTCAATGTGAACTGAAATTTGAAATGAAATATAGAAACACTCAAGGTTATAGTGATAAGAAAATGAATATGGAGATTCATCGAATCTCAATGGATTTTTAACATGGAGGGAATAAAAAGTATCAACCTCTTACTTTCCAAAAATGTGGGAAGGAGCTCTCAGTTTAACACCTAAAAGGAAGAAGAAAATGTTTCAAACATGGGAATCCTTTCTATTAAGAAACATAATGTCACAGTGATGTAAAAAATTCAATCAATGAAATAAATATAGGTAAATTTCAAAAAATGAATCATTCACACATTAGTGCTATGAATTCAAAGATTCAGGCACTATGAAAAAAAATTCCCTAATCCAAGGGATAATAAATATATTACCCCATAATAAACTCTTATGTCAAAGGAAAAAATGGATGAATTGTTAAATTAAAACATTTGAAGTGAATCATGATAGTTAGGGAACAATTATACTTCACTCTTGAATATGGGATTCCATATTGAAGTTTATATGGATAATCCCTATGAAAATATTATACTTTCTTGAAATTTTATGTCATTATGAGAATTGATTAACTCTCACTACAAAGATTCCATATATATTTATCAAATAAAGAAATCATATTCTAAATCAACCTATGATCATATATCAGTGCAACGATGAACCCAAACCTCCTATGGAAATTGTTTCGGCTAAGATAAGATAATATTTAATGAATAAGGGGTGAAATTTATTTTATTTACATATGATTTTATTGTGACCTTTTGGTAAGTTATAAGTGAACATTAAAGAATATATGATAAATGTATAATTTTTTATGAGACATTATGAGAATTAAAATTATATTTATATTGATTATAGAAGGATATGAGATCAAATTATTTTGGGGTTTTGAATATGGTCAGTAATAATTTTGTGGATTCTTATGGTTAACTACTTATGAAATGGATTAATTTGAAATCTAAAAAATCATTTTTTGAGGCTAAAGTATGATTTCTCATAACTTATACTAACCATTTTGGCTTTTTTAAATATTTAAATGTCGAAGGAATGACTTTTGGAACTCATTATTCATTAAATGTTTTTCAGGAATGAAAATTTCATCTCTGATATCCATTTCTTGGTTTAAGAGATGAAGTTGAAGTACATCGAATCACAACCAATATATGAGATTATTATTATGATATGGAAATAAATTGAGTAAGTTTATTATCATGATGGTTTTATCTAGATATTAAAAGAATTCTCTCAACATTAAGAAGATGTCCTTAAAATAAAAATTTCATTCGCTTACTTTTCTTACTGTGAAACCAATTAACTTTTAACCAATCACATATTTATATTTTCTTATTGTTAACTGTATCCTGATCATGTTCTTTATCACTCATTATTAGTTCTTGGTAGTTATATTTTTCTTCTATATCCAGGTTTTCACTTCCCAACTATGGTCTATTATTTGGAAACCTAGTTAATAATTATTCTATATGACCATTTTACTTTCCTTTCCCTATTTTAATAGAATTATGTATTAACTTTTTTATGATGTGGGTTTTCAATAAAGGATTTTTCAAATATAAAACCTTTGATTACTAATCACATGTTAAAATTGAGAAGATGAAATTTATTAATGGTTGGATTTATTACATTGGGATTTTATAATATATTTTTCTTTAAATAAATCTATTTCTTCGATTCCTTGTGTTACACGTAACACTGAGTTTAAACGAACATTGATACACTATTAAAATAGTATTATTTAGTGTGAATGTTATAGCCTAGTCATTAATTTTTTGGGTATGAATATTATTATGTACTTTATTAAATATATATAAATTTCCTACTTAATATAAATTTATTGAAAATTTATTTTCCAATAATCACTCAATTTTTAGTAATGTTATTGTGTGCTTCAAAAATACATCTTCCTCAAAAATTATTTTCATGCTTCTAATAGAAAATATAATAATTAATATCTATAAATTATATAAATTTTATTTAATAAAAAAATCTCAGTTTTTAAAACATAACATAATAATTATCTTAGGATGAATTTTTAGGATTTTTCAGAAAATATGGATTTTCTAGTGTACAGTGAAAAATACCAATTTTTAATGAAAACTGTATTTTTTTCAACCATCTGAAAGTTTGAATTTTATTTTGAAATAATATTAAAGTAATATTAGCTCGATTATATTATTATCAATCCTTTTGGGTTTATTTTAATCAATTTTATAATTTAATTTGGTATAAAAAATTGTATACAAAAAAGTTATGTCTATAGAAAACATTATTTTTCTAAAAAACGGTTATCATCCCGTTTTGAAATATTATTTTAAAAAATAATTTATTACACTTATATGTATTGAATTTTACGAAAATTATTCTATATTTGGAATCATAATGTTTAAATTTTTTAAATAGTTCCCTTTTATTTATAAGCATTGTGAATTGTAATTTTAGTAAAACTTATCACCTCAGTAATGGTTAAATAAGATTAATCTAGGTTAAAACAAAGTTAAATGGCCATAAAGTTTCATCCAAATTCTTATTTTATGAATTTCATTATACACTAATCACTTTATTCTCTAAACTTACTTGTTTAATGGACATTTTCCATGAAAATGACCCTTATAATATTTAAACAAAAGAATGTTACAAAATGTCACTCACTTAGTTATAAATATCAATCATGAGACCAAATTGGAGAAAAATAAAGATATCAATTAACATACTTTTCAATTACAAGAATAATGGATTTATTTTCATTAAATAAATTTATTTATAATTTTTAGAAATTATATAATTACATTAAATTATTGTGT
The DNA here is from genome assembly GCA_963277665.1 of Viscum album. Taxonomy (NCBI): domain Eukaryota; kingdom Viridiplantae; phylum Streptophyta; class Magnoliopsida; order Santalales; family Viscaceae; genus Viscum; species Viscum album. The sequence goes on from OY728145.1 coordinate 70,398,289, forward strand.
AATGATGATACCATGTTTTTAAGAGAAAAATAAAATTAATTATTTTTAAAATAATAAAAATAATATAATTTAAATGAATTAATGTGTCCCACAAATTTTATGATATATGTAAATTTTTAATGAAGTTTTATTGTATTATTTTATAATTTCCTCCTTTTTTGATGAATATAAATTCAAATTAAATGAATAGTTACAAAATTGACATTAATATTATTTTATAAATATAAAATTTTACTAAATTATTTATCCTTCATAAAAAATATATATTCAACCATGTGAGTGTAATATGGTTTAAAATATCATTCATGGCCCATTTATGACTCCCTTTTCTATTTATAGTAACAATATTAACCTGTTTTTTATTAAAATAGTGGTTACTGCAGTTAAGGTAAAAAATAATTAACTAAGAGGTTAATAAATAAGATAATGATTGAAATTATATAAAAAGTTTTATATATTTAACTAGATAATATTATTTCAACCACATCCACTTTTTTTTAAAATTAATGACAATTTTTAATCATTTGGATCAAGAATAGTCTTATTGTATTTTAATTTTTTTAAGAAAATCCAAATGTGCCCCTCACCTCAATTATAAAAGGGAACCTCCTCCCTCACATTTTTTCACTGAATTTATCCATATATATCAACTAAAACCTTAACTATACTCTTATGAACATCCTAATAAATTTTTTAAGGTATCAATCACCTCAAAATTCCAACCTTATGTTCCTTAAGGAAAGATCTAATAGAGGTCTCCAGAAGAAGAGGTAATTATTTTACCCTGCCTATTTCAATTTATATCATCTTATAACTTTTATAAATATATGTTATTTATAATGAAATGGTAACATAAGTATACAAAGTATAATAAATGTTTATATTGATTATGAAAACATCATTAAACACCCTCTTTCGTATCAACTGATATATGAAAGTATCACTCATGCATACGTACGACTTACCATTTTTACGTAGAGATACAATTTATTTATCATCACTATCTTTTATAGATAGGTATTATGATGGTTTTAATGTTAATATATGATAAATATAACATATCTACATTTCTATAATTATAATACAATATCTAACTTTTAACATTTCTAATCATTAGAAAACTATAACATCGTTCATGAGTATGTGTGGATTACCACCTCCATGAAGCGATGTGATTAATTAATCATTTAAATTTTTACATGGATTTAGTGAGGAATTATTTGATAAATATATATGATATATAGGATATAATAATTATCCTATAAATTTGAATTAATATTTTCCTTTCTTTTATTCCATTTGTTGAAAAATAAAAACATAATTCATTCATACGTATGACATACCATCTCCATGAATGGTGTAATTAATTTTTCAATACATAAAATTTATGAATGAATATATATATGTATATAATGGATATATTTTATTTTTATACCATGGCTACATTCCATAAATTATTTAACCATAGTCAAATTATAAGGATGAGGACTATCAAACCCAAACATGCTTGGAAAACAAAGCAGTTATCACCCTGAACAGTGATATTAATAAAAACTTATTAATAAATATGTGATAAGATATCATGAATAAATCATAAATGATTTTATAGATATAAATAATTATATGGAATATATTTATAATTAATATTTATTATACAGGATATCTGAATGTGAATGGGGAATGTCGAAACTTGAGGCAATGGATTGTCATCTCAATTTTATTTCTATGGGACAAATGTCATATTCACCACATGTTTTCTTTCTGTGGTGTATATACTTTCTGTGAATTCATTTTATGATACATGTCATGAATTTTATGTGGATTTATATATCCATATTTTTTTATTTCATGGTTCATACAATTTAAATGGTACCAAAGTAGCAAGGGTTTTATTTCACAATCTCTATCATTATTTGGGATTATATATTTCTAAGTCTCCACCGGGAAATATTTCTCTTACATATATATTTTATCTAAAAGAGTTGTAAAAAAATTATTTCCAATTCTCCAATAATTTTTTAATGACATTTCTTCCATTTTTGTAAATTTTTTTAATTTTCATTAAAGGATTGTTTTTGTCATTTTCTGAATGGGGTAATTTATAAATTTTCTGAAAAAATTATATAAGTAATGTTTTATAAATTATAAAACATGAACTAAATTTCCCAATATCATGATGAATCAACTATTTTAATATTTCTTTAAAACCATTCGAGGTTATTTTTAAATAAAATGGTTTATTATGTGCATATTTTTTTGACTTTAAAAAGAAATTTTAATATATGAAGGGGTATTTTTCTCAATATAGTTTTAATGAAATATTAATTTTATCTCCATTAATCAATGAAAATATATCATAATTATAATAATGATTTATGAGGGTTATTATCAGCGGATAAAATCCTTATTCTGCATCTGAATGTTTTTTGTTTATGATGAAAAGATGTTGGTGAAACATGTTCCATTTTTCCATGAGTTATACTTTGATGAAAGTTTATGAAATAAATTAATTTTCATGAGTTATAAGATGATGAATTATTTGGGATCTTGTGAAACATATATTTATGATTTTATTTATGTGATGGGTGATAGCTATATCTCTCTACAATGCTTTGGGAAAATATAAATAAATCATGAGGTAAATATGTTGTGTAAGAACCTACTTTCATGTTCACAATTTTATTCATTGACCCAATTTTTATAACCATAAGTTTATATGTATACCTAGATTTCATGTTCATAAGATCATGTGTGGACTCTGTTTCATGTTCATATGTTTATGAATAGACTTGGAAATAAAGTCTATAAGATCATGTCTGGTCTTGGTTTCATGTCCATAGTTTATTAGAGGGCCTAAGATCATGTCCTTAAAATAATGAGTGAACCCGTTTCTATTTATACATGTTCAAAAAGTTATAATTTTATGTGCATGCCATAATTCCAGGTCTTATTCCAGTGATATTCTCTTGTAGATCATTTTATTTAATAATTTTTTGATTCATGTCTTTTGTACTGCCAAAATTTATTCCATGACTCAAGATTGTGATCAATGATATGGATAGTGTAGATTTCAAATGTAAAGATCACAATCTCACACCATTTTAATCATGTTATAATTATATGATCATTGAAATCTCTCCTTTTTTCCATTACTTAGCATATGATCTCACCCATTCTAATGTTTCCTTTCCCCGTGTAATTTATAATGGTTTTATAAATGTTATATCTAATAAGGTTGATGGTTATGAAAAACTTAGTGGGAGAAAATATTGATCATTTATGAACCAATTTGTTATGTGTACATCTTTCCAAAGGCAGTAGACTTATATGATTCTGTCATGGATTGAAATATTATGTGATGAATATTTATCTATTTGAATGTAATATCTATGTTTGAAAAGTATCAGTTTCTATAAGATAAACTGAATATCCAACTAATATTTTATTTATTTTGATGTAAGGAGTTTTGGAATTATATGAATTAATTCCCTAATCCATGGGATAGTTATTATAATTAGCCTCAACAACCTCTGAAGTAAAAGGAAAATTTCAAGAGATTATAAGTACTAAAGTGGGTTATGACATTGAATTAGTGAAATGTATGTTTATCATCCACTCTATAATATTTAATTTTTTATTTTATTCTACAACTTCCCATTATTTTATATAAAAGGAATTTTATAAAGGTACCACATTACAATATGAGTGATTAGATTTTGATATAATATTTAAAAATCATAATGGTACATTAATCAATTCTCAAGTTTATAGATCATCTCCAGTAGAATATTTTTGGGAATATTCTTCCAAAAAATATCATGTCTCTCCCTCTAATTAAATTTGATGCGATTTTGAGCATGAATTTTCTCTCTCTATATAGATACTCTATCAATTTCTAGGGAAGGGATGTCAAATTTGATATTTAAAATCAACCTGTAATTGTATTTTAAGTGTGAGGATGAGTATTAACATATAATTGAAGTTACATTAGTTATATGGGTCTTACTTCCTATTCATGATGGGTATTTTATCTCAAATGGGTTAGGAGAATAACAAGATTGAATATATTCCTATTGTTCTGGATTATGCTGATGTATTTCCTGAATACTTGCCTAGTCTTCATGAGAATCATGAAGTTGAGTTTCCAATATTACTCATAAATGGTATTACACCTATTTTAAAGGCTCCATATAGATTATAACCAATTTAGTTATATTAATTAAATAATAAACTCAAGGATTATCTTGATAAATGATTTATACACCCTGGTGTGTCATAATAGTGTGCACCAAATCTTTTTTTAAAAAGAAATATGTGTCAATGGGAATTTTAATTGATTATAGAGAAATTAACAAGGTAACTATCATTAAAAAGAATCTTATAACCCATATCAATGATATATTTGATCAATTACATGAAGATAATTATTTTTCTAACATTGATATTCAATTCAAAAATCATCAATTGAGGGTTAATAAAGAGGATAAACCAAATACTGCCTTTGATATGAGGTATGGTCATTATGAAATTATAGTGATGAAATTTGGAATTAACAATGCTCTTTTTTATTTATGGATTTAATGAATAGTCTCCTTAATATAGATAACCATACTTTTCATATGTAGATACCACATCTTAATAGATGAATATTCATTACATTTCACAATAATACACACCTGATGATCAAAAAGGTTTAGTGTCATTAGAGACTAGATACATAAACATAATATTAATGAATGATATTAAATATATCCCAGTAATATATTCATACACATATTACTTCTTAGACATAACCCACTTAAAACCTTTATTTATAACCTGGAAAAGGAAAAATAATAAAGGGTTTTCTCTTATTCACGGTAAGGGTAAACATGGGATATATCAATCATCGTAAAAGAACAATATGATCATAAGGTTATGAAAATATTATATTAACTTTTGAAAACTATACCCAACATATCATAGATCATAATCCTAAATCATGGTATGAATTTTGGTAGTTCAAAATACATGAATCCTAAATGAATCAAAGAACATAAGCTATGAGAGCATAAAATTTCTATAATACATAAGTTTTTAGAATATAAATGAGCTTATAAAGTAATTTCATTATTCCAGGATCGCATCTAATACTATCATGGTGGATTGGGTTTATAACCCATTCCATTTTTTATTTAGTCAATGTTCACTCTTAGGATTATCAGAGTGGAACAAATCCCTTACTAAACAAGGTTCAATCCCGATTCCAGCCATTTTTATCTCATAGGATATCTATCATTACCAATTTCATTAGGGGGATACATAATTATAAGAAAAACCATCACATTATCATAATCAATTCATATGTGTTCCAAAATATCATAAATCATTCATCATATGTCATAACTCATGGAAACAAATGGGTTTTATAATCATTTTAATAATTAATCATAGAATAACCCATAGAAAATAAAAAGGTTTCATATAAATCAAATCATCATAATCACAAACCATCCCAAAAACTAATAATGATATTATCATTGAATCATATCACAAAAAAATCATAAGTAATATAAATGTATTATATCAGAAATGAAAGTTCCTTTAAAAGATCACTTGGAATATTTCTTGAGTAAAATAACAAATTCATTTGGGAATCACTTATTTAAAATATAAAAATTACCCAAATATTAATTAAAAAAAATCTTTTAAGAAAACTGTTTCAAATTTAAAAATAAATTTTAAAGAAATTTGAGGACATAATGGTAGTAATTTCATTCTTGTTGTGTACTTTAAAACAATTATTCCATTCCCATATAAAAAATAATAATACCTCATTCAAAGAATGAAAAGAATATTCATTTTAAACCATTTTTAGAAAATAAAAAATTGTAAAATCTTACTTTACAGAAAAAATAGGAGTGTAGTAAAAATATTCTTTAAAACATTTTTATAAAACATGAAAATGTAAGAAAAATATCATTACCAAAGGGGAAATGAAGTCACCTTTTCTTAAAAATATTTTTTCAGTCTCTTGAGTACATAAATAGAGGAAAATGAAAGTAAAATATTTATTATCACAAAATAATAATTGGATAAGAAAATTCAAGAGATTATTGAGAGATAGGTCATAAAATAATGGGATTCTAATAATCTTTATCATTAATAATCCCAATAAATAATGTTATTCTAACATAAATCTCTAACAACTTTGGTAACTTTTGAATCGTATAAAAAATGAAAAAATAAATTCGAAAAAAACTTTTAAAATAATGATAATAAATAGATTCAATATATTAAATGTTAATGGGTCTATATATAGACCTCATAAAATAATATAGGTGCATAATATAACATATATCCCAAAGAAGACAATTTGTGATGATAAACCCTTACCTCAAGTTTAACTTGCTTCAAAAGTGCTCTAACCACCGGTAAAAGAAATTTCAATTGATTATAATTATATAATAAAGTAACTTAAATACTGATAATATCATATATCATCCAATTATAACATTTAAACACCAATTTATTTATAACCCATTATTAAAATTGTCATTTTTAGGTTTTAACCGTTTCATTTTTCATGAGAATTTCATTTTGGAAGTTTTGGTCTATATAATTTGATTATGAAACCATATTTTATAGAATATTAGTAATGATAAAAATATCATATATATTCATTATATATATTTTTAGGAATCCATAAAATGTATAGATAGAAAAAATACTTACATTATTCATGGAGATGGTAAGCCGTATATACGCATGAATTCTATTTTCAGTTTTTAACAGAAGGAATAAAAGAAAGATAAATAATAAATAGGATTTAAATAATTATTATTATATCATATATATATATATATCATTTTTTTAAATCTATTCTTCTTACAATCCAAGTAAATAAGAAATGGAAAATGAATCACATCATTTTGTGGATGTGGTAGTCCGCAAGCATGCATAAGGGATATGATCATTTCTCAAAAAATTGGAAAGTAAGAAGTTATGTGTGATATTATAGTTATATAAGTATAATTTTTTCCTAAATATAATATATAAATTTTAAACCCATCATAATTACCTTCCGTGAAATATGGTGATTGAAACAGAATTGTATCGCGATATGGTGGCGATAAAACACACGTACACACAAGCAATACTTTCACAATCAACTCGATGGAATAGAGCACATATATTACTTTTTACATAAAAATAATAATAATTAATTATATTTATGATAATAAATCTATAATATCTTGATTAATACCCTATATTTATAGAATATAGAAAAATAAATAAATTGAAAGAGGTTGGGTAGGATGATTACCTCTTCTTCGGAAGGCCTCCATTAGATCCTCTCTTAAGAACCCTTATAATTATCTTTTAAGAATACCAAAGCATATAAATAATGGATATTGAATTTTATAAGGCAATTGGGTAGGTTTTTTTGAGGTATAAGTCTTAAAAGTTGTGTAAAGAATAAATAGGAGGGGTGCCCTTTTATAAGCATGGGAGAGGATACAACTTGAATTTCTTAAAAGATTGAAATATAATAATGTAATTCTCAAGAACAATGATTCTAAATACACATATACTAAAATTTTGGTAATTATGAGGTCTAAATATGGCCATAATATATTATTTAGACATGTTTAATGGGAAAACATACCCTTATCTCTTGATTTAACCCCCAGTAAACCCATTTTTACCTTAACTATAATGATTAATTATTAATATTTTTACAAATAATTATGAAAAAAATTGATGGGGGAAATATTATAAATTTTATAAATAATGATTCAAAATATTTAATCAATTTTATTGAATTTAATTCATATAAGTGGAAGAATTTAATTTAAAACTAAACCCATAAAATGTAATGGAAAACAGTTTTCTAAAAAAATTCTTACATTTATAATGTTTTAATAAAAAAATAAAAAATAAAAATAATTCTAATGACCTTAATTGGATAATTAATAATATAAATTTACTAATTTTAATTTTAAAAGTCTTTAAAAAAAATTATTTTTAAAATGTTTTAAATTAAAAGACACTTTTCAATAAAAGCTGTATTTTTCACTACTTATCAAAAAATCAATCATTTTAGAAAATTCTAAAAAAACCAGTCAAAAATATTTTTTAAAATTTTATTTTAAAAAATTAATTTAATTTTTTAAAAAACATTTTATATATGTGTAGAAAATTAATTTTATTATTTTCTCAAAAAAATTGATAAAAATATTTTTTGAGGAAAAATGTATTTTTTATGCATATAAATTATTTACCAAAAATTGAGTAATTATTTATTAATAAAGTCTATTGAGATAAAAACATTATAAAAAGTTGTTATTACTATTCACCCCACTAATTTAATGGATATATTATAGTAGTATGGAATATGATGGTTCATTTAGACTCGGTTTTGAATGTATCGCAAATTATTAATGAAATTAAATTTATTTTAAGAGAAATATATCATAAATTATTAGGGAATTAAATTATATCGTACTTAAAATAAATTTCAACCTAAAAATTACATCACAATGATACAAAAAATTAGGATATCTCTATTTTATCACAACCATGGGTTTCTATGTAACTTTTGTAAATTTTTGATTCCTCCAGAAAACATTAACCATATGATTAGTCTTGTTTGGTAACACTTTACCTCTCTGAACCTATCTTTCAACTAGGTTTCATTCATATGAAACACAATTATCAAGTTTTATAAACTGTAATTTTATTATATGTGAAGTATCAGGCATATACTTTACCATGATAGATACATGGAACACACATCCCTGATAACGTCGTTTGTTTGTGAAGTATCCGGCATATTTACCTTATTTATGAATCTTGTTACCTTATTTATTAGATAAATTCATTGGAATACATTCTCATCAACATAAAATTCTACACATCCCTAATAATTTTTAGTATAAAATTTATATTAACTCCGAGTATCCTTCATGTGTAATTGAATGGCTCTAAAAGTCTCTACCATTTCCTCAGCTAACTCGAGTCCCTATTGATTTTTTTCCCCAAATTCATCCTAGTATGTTTAAGTCTGAAACTCCTTTATAAATAGGTATTATTAAGGATCCATAAAAATTCTTGTGTAAATGTTATTTTTGTAATAAAACTCTACTAGATTAATGTGTTGATCCTGACCACCTTGAGATTATCTATAACAAGACCTTAGTATATCCTATATGGAATGAATGATTTTATTAGAGTTTATATCTATATTATGATGATAATAGGCACTAAAACACATATCTAAATCTATAACTTCAAGGTAAACCTTAGATCCTGGTCAGATATAATAGAATATGGAACTCAATATAATTATACCAATTACTTAATGTATGTTTTGGAAAACTAATCAAGAGATAAATATTCTCTAATAGTAATAATTTTTTATAACATCGTAAGGTGATAAAATTCATCCTAAATAAAATTATAGATTTTATATTTTTTGGGGGGTGTCTGATAAAAAAATCCATGGTGATGTTTTCTCATTTTCATTCTTGTATGTGTAATGATTGTAACATCCGCTTAGAATTTTATCTTTAAACCATAACTTGCTAACATACCAACCACAAAGATATATAATTTGAATTATCACTCTTCATTTTGTCCCACAATAAATACTATTTCAGAACACTATATGTTTTAATACTTCCAGGATTAATAGAAAATGATAAACTATGAGTATCATCCAATAAATCCTTCGAATATGATATGGACGAGACACATACATGGTTCTTGAACCATATCATTCCTTCACAAACAAGGTTTAACTTAGGAATATTTATTTCCTACTTTTACAACTCAACATCTTCCTTTTGTTTCAATTTAATCTTCACATTGATAGATGTTTGAACACTCATTTGAGAAAATTTTGATTTATCCCATTGCTTTATGATTTCCAGAACCATTCTTTGATAATTTAGAAATATTAGATCCTTTTTGGTCCTTATCATAGATAATCTAGCATACTCTTTTACACTAATATAATTTTACTCATTTTTCACTATCTCGGGGTGAAAATTTATTTATCATTAATAAACATTAATCAACTCCAATGATATTCTCAGGTGCATATTCAACTCTTTTATAGTTAATATATAATTTAAACTTTTATGATCGGAATATATGACAGAAATTTCTCCCTAAATATAATTCCTTTATATATTTAATTAAAAAATTATCATAGTTAACTCCAAATAATGGGTTGGGTAATTTTTCTCCTGAACCTATAATTTTCATGATGTATACGTTATCAGCATATCAATTTGCATGACGATTCATCCAAGTCCCTTCATTAATGAATCACTAAATATTAAAAAACGTTATCCACTATAGAGTAGTGTAGTCCATGGTGGGATAACTAATCTTCTCTTTAGTTCCTTGAAATTTTCATCGCATTCCTCTATCCAAAGGAACATGGATCCCTTCTTTATTAACATGGTTAGTAAATTATATATAATTGATAAATTCTTCAAAAAGAATCAATAATATCCACCCAATCCAAGAAAAATATGGATCTCAATCACAGTGGTTAGTCAAGGACTACTTTTAATATGCTTTTTCTTTGATGGATCCCCTAATATAACCTCACATAAGATTATATTATCAAAAAAAAAGAAATTTTATATAGCCAAAATTATCAATTGGTAAATTTTTAAAATAGTTACTCATTCCATAAGGACTCTAGAAAAATCCTAAATTAATATTTATATTAATATTTACTCTTAGAATATATAATAATCTCATCTATAAAAACTGCTATAAAATTATCATGTTAATATTTGAATACATCATTCATTAAATCCCATAAAAAAGAGAGGGAATTAGTAAGACCTAATGGAATCACTATAAATTCATAGTTTCCACACATCAAAGAGTTGGTTGTCCAAGGCATATCTTCACTTTTTACCCCTAAATAATGGTATCTAAATTGATAATAAATCTTTTAAAAATATTAATCTCATTATAATTTATTTAAAAAATAATTATAACAAGTAAGATGATACTTAATCTTGATTTCGATCTTGTTCAGTTCACAAAAATCAATTCAGAATCATATTGATCCATATTTCATCTTAATAAAAAGAACAATTGAATTATATGGTGATGTACATAGATGAATTAATACATTATAAATATTCTCTCGGAGTTTCTTCTTTAATTCCTATAACTCAAAAAGAGTCATTATATTATTATTATTTTAAATAGGTGTTTCCCTAAGTATGAGTTCTACTGAAAACCCAAATTCATGATTCATAGGATGACAATAAAAATATTAAAAAATAAATAAAAAATTCATATACAATAGGGATATCATTTATGTTATGTTTCTCTCTAACCATATGATATAAATACCTCCTTTTAATAGGAATCAACACCTTTACAATGGATGTAATTTCCATATGAAGATTATAATAATTTACATAATGATATATGATCATAGGTTGGTTTAGAATATCATATGTCACTTTGCTTCATTGAAAATTTATGTGGTATTTATGAAAATAAATCCAAGCCAAGCCTAAGATAACATTAAATTTAACATGAGGGATAATGAAAATATTTCCAGGAAGAGCATTCCCAAAAACTTCAATCGAAGAAGAATCATATATCTAAGATGTGATAATCATAACATTGTGAGTTCTCACAACTAATTAAACATATAATAATTTAGGAGGTGTATTAAGACCCTTAATAATTTCTTTAGATATAATAGCAAGTAGATCCAAAATAAAATAATATATTATCAAATCTAGAGTGGATGGTAAGTGTATCTTTCACAACTTCGTTATCATACCCCAAATTGTAAATAGTGATAATGTGATATTTACCATTTTCTCTTGGTTTAATAGGTTTTTCACATGGATAATCATCTTTGATCTTCATATTTTAGCACTAGTTAGCAGAATTAAAATATTCATTTCATTTGAAACACTGGATTGTGGGTAGTGCATTCTATGGTGCTTTCTCTCCATCATTAGCTAACTTCATCACACTACTTTGATAATTGATTTCCCAATGACCTTATTTTAGGTACTTAAAAAAATAATCAATCACCTTAAGATAATTTCTTTCATGTTTTCTTCCACAAATGGAGCATAAAGGAATGCTCATATTCATCTCTCCGTGTCTTTTATTATTAGAATTTACATTTAATTCTATCTTTTTTTCTTATCAAAACAATGACATTGATGGGTAACTCTATTATCTATTTCTACCTTGAAAGTTAATAAAAAAATATCATAGTTGTTATATTATCTTATGACTAAGAAACATTAGATACCTGGGTTTAAGCCACAAAAAATTAATCAATTTTACTTTCAACTTTGATGATAATAAAAAAGCATACCTTTCAAAACATGAAAAATCTATCTCATATATACTAAAGGATTAATTGTGTAACAAACCTAAATCCATCACCCTAGTTTTTGTGATATGTTTATTACAATGGTACATAGATCATAATATATATAATCTAATAGTTTAAAATACCCAGAAAACTAGATACATTAATGATTTTTACATTAAATTGAAACTAAAAATAAATAATTTGAAAACATGAAAACATTATTATTATCCTTTAAATATATTTTTCATAAATAGTAAACGTCTTATTTACCAGGTTAAAATGGGAAACAATATAAAGGGTGAGATCAGACACTCAATAAGGGGATTTTGTACAATGGAATAAATTATTAAAATTGGTAGTATAGAATAAATAAATAAACCGAGTCATGTCATATCATATGAAACTGGGAGCATAATTAAATACATGTCTAACATAAAAATGAATAAATTGTAGTAAAATAATAACTGATCATAGTTTGATGTTAATTAATAATTAAATATTCCTTAAAATACCATTAAGACCTTGGGTCAAGTCATCATATATAAAGGGTAAGGACATTCCCATTACCTTATCATAATTGTCTCATGAGAATGACTCGTACACATAGGGGATATATAATTCTAGTCCCACCCCCAAATTTAATTACTAATGCATTATATCACATTAAAAAATATTATACAGCACAATATTCATGGAATGAACAATATAAATACTTAGCATATTTTCTTAACGTGGCATATCTTGTGCCATATCAAAGAATGAATTATTTTGTGAAAAATTATTTCTCTCCAATCAATGATTTAATAAACATATATAGGTAGTTAGAATACATGAATATAAAAATTCAAGAGACCAAATCAATAATTAATAAATCCCTCAAAATATATGTTTAAATATCATGTAAATTAATCAAAGCATATCCCCTGGGAGTGTCAAACTAGGTGTGCAACAATGCTCATTATCATGCATCAGTTCCTGATATAGTCTAGATCAATATGGTGTTTTGAGGTTTTTACACTGAGATAAATCTTATCCAGATCCATGTAAGCTTTTAGTATCTTCAAAAGGATTTATTTTCTTAGAAATAACTTACTCTATACATAACTAAAATTTTAGGATGTTTTTATGGCTAATGAATGTCATGGGTATTATAACAATTTGAAAAAGTATATAGTGAGAGGGAATAAATTAAATATAATTGAAAAATTTAAAAATTAATATAATGACATGGAAAAAATCATGGTAGTATATCAAAATGTAATTCAAAAATATAATACAACAAAAGAAATGCCCTTGAAATAGAAAAGAGGAGGATTGAGGACCCTTACCTTGAAAAGATGTTTCCTAAAGCTTGAGGGGGCCTCAATCGAACCATGGAAAAACCATGTAAAAACTATTTATAGTGTAATAGAGGGATAAATAATTATAAATTGTTTTTTAGGAATTTGAGGAGGTAATGGGATGTATTTATAATTAAGGAGGGGTGAGTTTAAGTGATTAAATAATGATTATTTTGTATTTAAAGTTAACAACTTTTGGATGGAATTAATTTCAACAAATTTGGTTTATAATTAATTTTGAATATTTTTAATAAGGTCCTTAAACCTCATACATCAATTTAATTTTTATTTCTTAGGCATCTTATTCTTTTACTATTTACCTTTAACCCACTTCATTATTTTACCTATATTACGATTATTTTTTCCCCGATAACATTTTTTGTGCTGAAAAATGAAAATGAAATTATTATATAATTTGGAAATTATAATTCCAAATATTAAATCCTTTTTAATTTATTAAATTTATAAAATTGGTAAAAATTAATTCAATTATTATACTCCTACAACTCGTAAAAACATTTTTTTTAAGAAAATATAAAATGGTGGTTTTCAAAATGCTAGGCATGTTTTTCTAAGTGTCTCACCTTATGTATTATTTCATTACATAAATATATTTTTATCAAGAATAAAGTTTTATAAATTTTTAATCATGATCATAATATTGTTATTTCACATGAGTTATGGTATTTCGTAAAAATAGTATCTTCACTTTTTACCCCCAAAAACATCTTTTTATAAAATTACCATAAATTCACTCTAATATAATTTAAATGTGGTGAAACCAGAAATGAAATTTATTTTATAAAAATAATACTCTAAATATGATAATTTTAAATTTAAAAAATCATTATTTAATGAAATTAACAACATTTATGATATAGTAAAATGTCAGACCATTATAAAAATTATTTAAGATTAATTAATTTATATTATCATTTAAAAAGTGTTTTCTAAGATATTTCCAGGAAGATAACATTTATATTAAACTTATAAATTTATTAGGAAATAATGTTTACATAAAAATTAATATATTTATATATTTTCCAAAAACAAAATTATAGAATAATCCCAATAGTCACTTTATTGCACCGACAACAATAATAATGACCAATCGCCTTGTTGATTATTGGTTATATTCCCCTTTAAATACATAAATATTCTTACAATTCATTATTCGCTTCAATTCTATCAATGTTCTATATTATTTCCAAAATAAATATTGTATTACTAACTCTCTTTTCCTCTATTACATTGATGTCCATGGTTGTAATGATTATAGGGATCGAAGCTACCCAAATTGTTATATTTCACATTATTTATCCTCCATTTGTCTACCCATTTTAATATTTGGTATTATATATGGTTTTAGGCTAAATATATCATTTTTAAACAATAAAATAAACTTTGGCTGGTTTCTATCTGCACCTGATGTTCAATATTCAAAAGAAAATTAAAATTCCTTTTTTTTATAATATTTTAAAACATTATAAAATTTAAAGGGAATAAAGTGATCCATTATTTAAAGAATAAAATTGTTTATGTCTTTATATTCTTATCCAATTAATTAAATTTCATCTTTGAAATTATTATTATTTTTTATACATGATAAAACCCTAAATATCACTTTCTAAGATTCATTCTTGGGGTTATTCATCCCTTTAATGAGGTCTTCAAATTTTTGCTGGTTTTCTTTTCCTTCAATGAGCGAGGGTTCATGCACTAAAAAGGTACCTCAAGATATTTTCAAAATCATCTACTTATTTTACCCTAATTCAACACATGTATCATGGATTACATCTATGGAAGCATCAATAAATCATGGAAAAAGCATTTCTAATTTATAATTTTAAAACATCTTATTGAACATTTTTTTATAAAAACATCTTACAAATTCATCTTCAAATATTTCATAATAGTGTTCCCCTAAATAAATTTGGATATTTTTCCAAATAAATAAATCTATAATTAGATACATATAAGATTCTCGGATTTCTACATCTTCTTTAGCATCTAGAAAATCATTAAGTGCTTCATGTGTTTAAAATAAAGAGAAGATTTTGAAAAGACCCTAATGGTACTCTCCATTCACAGCATGATGATAACATCATGAGTGAAAGATTTATAAATAGACAATACATTATCCTATAAATAATAATGGGATGGTAGAGGTATTTGATAACTTATAATGTTTTTTTCATGTAACATAGATATTGGAAAACATTTTGAAGTCATATGAGCATGACTTCGGTATAATACATCCAAGTAGATATTCTAGAAGAGATAGAATAGTTTTTTATGATCTTCATTCTTATATCATGGAAAATAACAGTAATATATTTTTAAAAAATGAAATTAATATGTTAAATGAATTACCCACCACCTAATTATAATAAAATTAATTACCATTTATTTTTAGTAGGGAAATAAAACCAATATAGCTAATCATGAGTGAATAATAATATATTAAGAGAATTAATTATATAAATTTTAAATAATCTATATTATGAATGTTTAATATGCCTAAAATTTAGGATATTATACTTTGATTTCACCAAATATCACTCTTGGATAATTCTAGTTTTAATTAGGTTGGATTTACTTATAATCAAACCCCAATTCCTTAAATGGTTGTCCCAAAATTTACATGAATCTATGATGTTAAATTTTAGCATAACCTTTATGCATAAAAGTATATATTATTTAATATATTCCTTTAATTATAAATATGTATGTTTTAATCTATATTATCCATGACCGTTTTTATATTTGGTTCTAAAAATGTTCTTCTAAATCAAGTTCCTAAGGATTCTATTAAACAGTCCTTTATAAAAACTACAAAAACCCCAAATCCATCACCCATGATCTAGTAGTTGTTTTATTATAATGTTACATAGATCAAAATATAGAGGATCTAATGGTCTAATAGATTTATATTTCTAGATACAAAAATGAGTTTTAAATTACATTAAAACTAAAAATACATCATCTAAAAATATGAAAACATTATTATTCTCCTTGTAATATTTTTTTCAAATTTAGTACTCCTCTTGGTTACTTTTTAAAAATGGAGTACAACATAAAGGGTGAAATAATATGCCTCTATAATGGGATGTTGTATAGTGGAAGCAATTATAAAAATAGATAGTATGATATAAATAAATAAACTGAGTCATGAATATCAAATGAAACTGATAGAATAATTAAATCCATGGCCAACATAATAATGAATAAATGTTAGGATAAAAATAACTTATCATAGTGTGATAAAAATTTATAGTTTTATAAACCATAAAATATTGTCAAGTCCTTGCAACAATACATCTTAAAAAAAGGTTAAGGACACTCCCATTAACCTATAATAATTTTCTCATCACACATACTAGTGTACTAAGGGACTATATAATTTTAGGCCACACCCATTATTTCGTGTCCAATTCATTCCATAACATTATAATATATATTACATGGCATAATTTCCAAGTAATTAACAATAGAAATAATTAGTAAATTTTCTCAATGAGGAATATCTTTCAATATTTTCCCTTATATAAGAAAGAATTATGTGGTAAAAATAATTTCTCCCCAATCAAAGAATTAATAAAAACATCTTGGTGGGTGGAAAAAATTTATTTACCAAGGTATGAGACCAAATAAATGATAAATAAATAGAACAAAATTTATTTTTAAAGATTATGTAAATTAACCAAATGATATCCCCTTGGAGTGTCAAACCAAGTGTACATAAAAGACCATTGTCATGCACCAATTCCTAATCGAGTCTAGTTCAATACAGTATTTTTAGGGTTATTACCCATTGGAGATTATATTCTATATCTACATCCACTTTTAGGATATAGATAGGGAAGTATCTTCTTGGAATCCACTCACTCTATACATTTCCTAAATTTTATGATGGTTTTAAAGATACAGAATAGTATAAGTATTATAATGACTTGAAAAATGATAACATTAGAGAGAATAAGTTAACTCAAATTTAAAATCTATCAAAATTTAAATAATTCCAAGGAATAACTAGAATGGTGATATTTGAAAATGTAATTCTAAATGAAAATACAAGAAAAGTAATGAACTAAAAAAAGAAAAGGGGAGGATTGAGGACCCTTATACAGGAAACATTCTTTTTAAAGATAGATATATACTCCTTAGAACCATGGAACCACCATGTAGAGACTATTGAGAGTATAATATAGAGAGAAAACATTCTCAATGTGTTTTTTGTGGAAAGTTTTAATAACCCGAACTGTTAAAATAAAATCCCCCTTTTTGATTTAATTAAATGTATTATTAAGTGTTATGGTTATAGGAAACATATGCACTTATTTCTTTTATTATATCTGATTGGATTTAAAAGAATGTTATGTATCAATACCATTGATAATATATCTATTTAATAGTGAACAAATGATTAGTATAAATATAGGGTTTTAGAAAACCCAATTGACACAGAAAAAGGAAGTGACGACCTCAAATAGTAGGATTGTACCCTATGAAGCACATTTATCAAATCTTATGGGAAATATAGTATTTCTAGGATTTTTCCTTGACTAATCCCATATTGATATGCAATAACTTAAGCCTGAATGAAACCATTTACAGGAGAAGTTCAAGCTCATCAATATCATGGCCCAAACCATGTTTATCGAACAACCCCATAAAGGTCACACCATAGTGCACCTTACTCTTAGTGTCTTTTCTAGTATATTAAAGGTATGTGTACCAAGACTCTAGAAACATTAATATATGCATTATTTTTTATAAAATAATGATTATATTATTGTTACTTTGTAAATTATTTTTATTTTGAAACGATAAAGAAAAAATTGTATTTTTAGTTAATATTTAAATTCAATTAATGAATTTTTAAATTGATCAATTTTTTAAATAAATAATATTTCAATATTATTAAATAATTTCTATCAAATAATAATTATAAGATAATTTTTATGATGTTAAATATAATTTTTATAAGGGTTCAAAAACTGTTATTATAAAAAATCCCAGCATTTCTTAATAAATTTAGATTTTATTTTAAAATTAAAAATTCAAATATTTTAAAAATCATTGAAATAAAATTAATATTATTTTTTGGAATCAGAATGTTGAAATTATCCAATGGCGAATTTCTCATAATTTTGTAAGGTGGTCAAATTTTCAAGTAAAAATTAAATATCTTCTAAATATACACTGTGTTTTATGACTTCATAATGACCAAAAAGTGATGTAATAATTACTCTAAAAGAAATATATGATAAAATATATCTATTAAACTTATAATAATACGATTTTAAGTTTATTTTATTTATTATGAATCCTCTGAAACCTATAATATATTTTAATGTTTTAAAATCATTTCTTTAAGAGTGTGACTTGCCCTCACATAAGAAAGGGAATTATTTTATTAATTTATTCCCTTGGCCTTATAAAATAAGAAAAACCAATCCCTTTTTGTAGAAACCATGGGCAAAAACAATGGGATGTTTTGTGGTTTGGGATATTTTTTGTGTTGATTCCAAACCCTAAATAATAAATAAATACCCCTCATTTTCTATATAAACCCATCCAAGATCCCATTTACCTTCACTCAAACTCCATGAATCACATCGATAATTTTTCCTCCACTCTCTAGATTCCTCACTAGGTACCCCAATCTCTTAATAATCCCCTAAAAATCTTTTGGAGTCACACACTCAAGTAAGGGATCCTCACCTTCCTCTCCTCTCAATTCAAAAATATTTTTTGAAATTAGTCTTCTTAATTCCAATTTATTATATTTTAACTCATTTATAATAATTCCATTACTATATAACTGATTTTAAATAAATTATAGATCATTTATCCTCTCTCATTTTGAACCTTACCTAAGTCGTTACTATGTCAAAATTCTGTAATGGATTTATCTCTTCTCATTTCCATTCAAGCACTTATTTCATGTTATATATCTTAAATTCCATTTTATTATATTGGAATATGTTATTAAATATTCCCCTTAATATCCATTCAATGTATAAATTATTAGATCCTTCTTACACTCTAATTAATCCTCCCATGGTCTTTTATGTACACTATTTCCCATGTAGAAATATAGTTAGAATCCTTTTATTTATTCACATTTATTGATTACCTTATACCTTTTATTTCAAATTTGTAATTTTGGGGTATGGTTTTCCATTTCCCTCTTACATCCCATTTTATTTATATATTTTTATTGATCTATTTCTCTCTCATCAACTAATTTTTTGAATCTTTAAGTGACCTCATTATCCTTCTGAAATTTCATAATGATTTTTCTATTCCAAAACAATTGTGTAGTGAATACCATAGAAATTTCCTATAAATGGTGTTCAAATTTATGCACATATGATTTTTGATTGTGGAATTACTTGCATGTATTCAAAAGGTCTTAATCACTAAATAAAAAAGTGATGAAAATAAATTAAATGTTTTATTATATATGTTCCACACTTAAGCATTTGAATGAAATGAATGTGATGGGTGGGCCTAGAATTATATAGCACACCAATGCATTGGTTAATGATTAGTATTATGATAACTCATTTTGGGATAGGGAGTGAACCTTATTCCTTTATCGAACTTTTTCTCTCAAGATGTCTTGGCATTTTAGCCTTGACCTATGTTTATGATGAAGTGTTTTAAGATTTTTCCACTTTTCCCATGCTGTATTTATGATTATCATGTTATGTCATCCATCTTTGTTCAATTTTATTATTCCTAATCCTTTTTTGACCCATTTATATGTCTATTTTCTAACATGTATCATTTTATTCCATGGTTATTCCCTTACTGGGATTTATATCTCACCCCTTTCTTATGTTTGTCCATAAATGATTCCGTTCATTTTTTGAAAACAGTGGAATTTTTTAAGCATGTTACAAATGTTTTCAATAATGGTTTTGTATCCCATGTTCAAAATTTTATGTTATGTACCTAATTCCAAAATAAACTAGACATCTACATATTTTGGGTTGTATTAAGTATAATTTTTATGTAATAAATCATGTATTAATGTGAAATAAAGATATGGTTTTTTATAGTTCGTATCAGAGTCCAAGGTTATTTATTTTTAGGATTAGGATTAGAAAACTATAGAGAAATCCTTAGGGATAAGACTAAGTATAAGAAAAAATACCTAAACTTTGATAAGTATATATTATTTGGTTTATCAATAAAATACATCCTTATCTGGATACTATACTAGGATATGGTTCTGGCACAGATGTGCCTAGGGGTAACAACTCAGACAAGGTGTCCCAAGCCTAAATCGGGGTAACTTGGTACACGATAATAGGCCTTACTGTGCACCTGGGTTGACAGTTTTGGGGGCTATGCTTTGGTAAATTCATGAGCTCATTATGAATCATTATTAAGGGAATAAAAAAATTCCCATAATAAAATATTTTAGGAAATAGATCATAAATAACATAGATTAAAGCATAGAAATTCATATATTGAGGAAATAAATGTAATTTATAAATTATCCCTTCAATGTCATTGGATTCCCCTTTATGTGTTTAAAAGTTTAAAATAGTCATCCTTAATTTTCCTTTTATAATAGCCAATGGTCTAAAATAGGATGAATCAGGTAAACAATCAATGCAATGGGAAATGTGATGACTACCCCTAATAATATTCCCAACTTGATGAGAGTGGGAATCACAAAGTTTATGGTGATACTCTCTTAGATAAATCAGGTTATGAATAGAAACCCTGATACATAGGATCACTCAAACCCACATAAGAGAGAACAATACGAAATCCATAACTTCTTGCGATAAATTCCACCTTCTTTCAATGGATCATTTGATCCCGTAATTGTGGAACAATCGATCAACTCCATTGAGAAGACATTCTACATCCTTTAATGTTCTATGTAAGATAATGTTATAATATCTATTTATCATATGGAGGGAGAAGCTTATCAGTGGTATAAATTGATCAAAAATATAAAGCCTAAGGAATAGATCATTGTGATAGAGTGGAAAGAATTATAGAAAATGTTTTTCAATATACATTTTACTCGAACTGTCCTACTTAAAATGAAAATGGATTTCCTCTCCCTCAATAAAAAATGATGATGAATTTATTAAGGTGTGTGAGGAAAAAATTACAAGACTTTCATGATTTGCCTCCAGCTTTGTCATTACCCTTGAATGCAAGTTTGATCGCTTATTTGGTGGGTTAAAACCTAGGCTATGAAAAATATCTAGCAATCTATGACTTTTCAAGCTACGAAGAAATTGTATAATGTTCCCTCAAAGTCTAAATGGAGGTCAAAGAATCCGAAGGGTATCATGTGGATTGGAAGTGGAAAGTGAAGTTTAATTATGGAAGTATTATGGAGAAATATAATAGTGCTATGAAATTTCAGAATCCCACTTAATAAAGGTGTATAAAGAAGCACATAGAAAATTTCCTAAGGGGGATAACGAAATGATTTAGGTTCAGGGAGGAAGGGCACCTAACTAAAAATTGTTGACAAGAGAACCCAACTAATGAGATGAAGGAAGGGAGTGATCCAGTCAACCCTCAGTGCATTGTTCATTTCTTAAACTGTAAAGAACCAGGGTGCTATTGAAAACCAATAAACTATACCATGGGTTTTCAAAGACAACCAAAAACCTCTAAGGTAGAAAGCGTGATATATTTCCATGACAACCACTGAGGTGGATCTCGACAATGAAGTGGTGACAGGTATTCTAGTTATTCATTCAAAAATAGTGAACTAAGATTTTGATTTTGGTTTTACACATTCATTTATATAATTAATTTTTATTAGACCTATCCAAACACCAGCACAAATAATGGAAGTAGAGTTGTCGATGAAAATATAAAATGTGGAAATTATTTCATCCCAAGTGTATAACTCCTTCCCTATCAATTTCTTTGGGATGATCATCCTAGATAACCTTATCATACTCCCTTTCGTGGAATTTGATGCAATTCTGGGAATAGATTGGATTCCACTATATATAGCCAACATAAAGTTTTTGGAGAGGAAAATCACTCTACATATCTCAAATATTCATTTCATTTTGTACAACTTAAAGGAAGAGGATGAATAATATTTATCACTAACATCTAAAGCATGGATATTATTTTCCTATAAGAAAGTGTATCTTGCTCAATTGACTTATTATATGGAAAGAATCATCCTAGAAAACATGTTTATTATGAGAGAATACATTGATGTGTTTTCTAAGGAATTTCCTGGTCTTCCTCCTAGCCAAGAGGATGAATTTTTAATTAATCTTATACCTGGGTAATTAACATTATATAACACTCTATATATAATTATTATTGTGTAACTTAAGGAGATGAAGATACAAATATAGGAGAATTTGGATAAAGGTTTCATATTCCCAAGTGCTTCACCATGGGGTGAACCAGTCCACTTCTTCAAGAAGAAGGATGGGTCAATGCGCCTATTCATTAATTATTGTGATCTCAATAAGATCATGATGAATAAAAATTATCCTCTACATCAGATTTATGGCTTGTTCGATCAACTATGTGGAGAACCATAATTCTCTAAGGTGGATCTTTGGTTATGATATTATCAAGTATGGGTGAGAAGGAAGATATACCCAAGACTTCTTTTTGTACAAGGTACGTGCATTATGAGTTCATAGTTATTCCATTAAGACTCACTAATTCTCCAACAATCTTCATGGACTTTATGAATAGATTCTATAGAGATTACCTTGAAAATTTTGTGGTAGTATATATAGATGATATTATAATACTCTCCAAAATAAAGAAGGAAAATGAGGAGCATAAGAACACTGTCCGGAAGACCCAATGAAATTATAATCTTTACATTAAGTACAACAAATGTGAGTTCTGGTTAAAGGAAGTCTCTTTCTTAGGAAATATTTTAGAGACCCAAAACTTGACATACATGGGCATTACATTACTCTTGTGGAATACTTAATACATAGAAAAAACAGACACCAAAGGACCATAATAGTTTAGTGTCTTTGGAAACTCGGAACATAATCTCATAATCATGGTGAAAGATCTTCAACATCTCTCCAAAATATCTTCCCCTTTTGGTTTTCTTACCTAAAACCATTATTTAAATCCTGGGGAAAATAAAACATATAAAGGGTGAGCTCAAATTCTCATTAAGGGTAAAAATGGATAAAATAAAACAAATCATATACATTTAAACTTTAAAACATGAAAATAATGTTTAAACATAAAAATCATGGGCAATGGCATAAAACATGGTAGTACATAAGGCATATATCATAAAGAAACATTAATCATGATAAAATAGCATGGGTATAAAACATGTGATTGTGGAAACAATTAATCACATGATACGATTTCTATAGTATCCATGGCATTGCTAGAATAACATCTTAGTGGACAAAGTCCCTTTCTAAATCGAGTTCACTCCTCGTTCCAGTCCTGTATTACTGAACTGGATTAACTTACCAATCCAGACATGTCTATCTCATGAGTTATAAATCATTACCCAATGCATTGGAGTGAGATATAGGTCCCACCCATATCATAAGTAAATCATTCTTACTTTTACCACAACATAAACATAAAATCATTCATCATAACCCAAAGAATAAAATGGGTTTCATAAACATCATCCCATCATAACATAATCCATATAAAACAAATGGATATCATTTAATTATAAGAAAAGTGAAACCATGTAAATAATAGAGACATTACACTAGAAATATACCCATATTAAATAATGTCATCTTAGATGGAAAATGGTTCAGATAAAACACATCAGATGAATTATTGAGGAAAATATACTTTCTTCTTTGAAATCATTTTCTTTTCACAAAATTACATGCTATTTTAAAAGAAAAGGATTTTATTGAAAATAATCATGAAATCTTGTAGATTAAACATCATGAAAATAAGGCGTTATGAAAACCGTAAAAATCCATTCATGTCGTATAAGTTAAAAAATAATATTCTCCTCGTACTTTTATCAGAATAGTCAAAAAGTTCCTTGTATGGTAAAAAAAGAAAGATTCCTTCCATAATACGTGGTAAAAGTCAAAAAAGGGTAAAAAGGACTTTAAACATACATGAAAACATTTTCACAAAACTCGTACATGGATGATAAATATAACCACAGTAAATACTTACGTATAAGCAATCTCGGATAGAACATAATTGAGATTGCAACATTATCCCTTACCTTATGTTTGATATGCTTCGTATGCATCCGAACCTCCTGTATAATGATTTAAATAATGTCATAGACTTATTAGAGAATCATATTCATTGTTATTATATCATATATGGTTCACTTAGGTATTTATATTACCCGTTCATTTGTCAATTCAATTTTAAAGTAGCGTTTTTTGGTAAAACAAATTCATTTATCGTATGTGTTTGGACTTGTTGTTCTTGATATTATTATTACATATATCATGATTTAATTACTTCCAGATTGTAAAACCTGATTTATATATAATATATATTCAGTATATATATATATAATAGATAGATAAATGAAATGAAACACACCGTTCATGGAGACGGTAGGCCGTACGTACGCATGAACGCTGTTTTCCTTTCTTTATTGACTTGAATGGAAGTAAGTAGATGACAAATATATATATATATATATATATATATATATATATATATATATATATATATATATATATCTGTGTGTGTGTGTGTGTGTTTGTGTGTGTGTGTATACATAAATCCAGTAGATTCATTATTTCATATATGTCATTATTATTCATTATATATACTTTATAATTATTCTTGAATGGTTAATCATGGAAAATGAATCTTATCGCATTCGTGGAGACGGTAGTCCGTACGTACGCACGAGCGATGATATCATTCCTATGATTGTGGAATTGTCTTGAAGTGTATGTATAATATTAAAGAATCAATATCACTTTACAATAACCATATATATTTATTTATTTACACCATTCTACCAATCCTTGTAAGGTGGTGGCGGAAAAACTGATTACACCACGTCGTGGAGACGGTATTCCGTACGTGCGCACGCATGGTGATTTCATTTTCCATAGGATGGATAGAAGGTGAAATTGGGATGTTTCATATTCATAATAAAATATCAGTATATTAGTGATACTGATGTTATTACTTTATAATGAAACAACTAAATAAGAAAGAGTTGAAGAAGAAATAAACTTGAGAGAATCGAAAGAAGAGATTACCTCTTCTTTGACGCACCTCCTTTAAGCCTTCTCTTAAGGATGTAGAGATGGTATTTTGAGAATACCAGAACCTCCAAAATGTTTCTAGGAAAGTGGATAAGGGAAATAGGCAGGTTTTGGCCGAGCGTCAACACTCAAAAGGGTGTGAAGAGAAGAGGGAAGGGGTGCCCTTTTTATAAGGGAGGAGAGGGGCATCTTTGGAAAAACTTAAAATATTATTTTATAATAAAGTCATATTCGGTTTTTAATAGCTCCAAATTGATTTATCTAAAATCTAAGGTGGGTATGGGTCGAAATCCTCTCAATAAATATAATTTAGACAAGTTTACATTTCTATTTTAACCTTATCATTTATATTTATCTTTAAGTTAAATAATTTTACTTTTACCGTGTCTTCTTGTTTTCTTACACTATAAGGTTAATAAACTTACTATAACAAGCCAGACAAACCCCAAGTTGTTTATTATTAATATATATAACTTTATCTAATTCATTTGGCAGAACCTTATATTTTTAGGAATACAATAACAATTAATAATATAATATTTGTTTTTAAAAACTATTTTACTTCATTTTTGACACTATTTGGTAATTGATTTTTTTTGAAAATCATAAAAACATTATTATTTCACAAAAAGTTAAATAAATCAATAATAACATGTCATATTAACCTAAAAAATTAGTGTAATTAATAAAAAGTCTAAAATTACATTTATTTGGGTATTTATAACATCAATTATGTTAATATTTCATTAATAAGGTACTTATTTCATCATCATTGTGTCATAACTAAATTAAATACTTTAATGTCTAAAAATTATAAATAAAATACCATTATGTAGGAAAACTTCTTACCTTTCTATTGAATATTTATAGTCGAATTTATCTTATGTATAACCCTATATTAAATATGATTTAGTTATTAAACGTTGATTTTACCTATTTTAACCATTCTTTGAATAAATTAATAATAAATATCCTAATCTAATCCAAGTGGACCTAAATGGTCATATTTTATTCCTATGGTTGTTTTTGGTCAAATTAAACTGATCCATTATAAGTAAGACATGTGTTAGGGTAATAATAATATCATTTTTACCCTTAATTACCCTATTTACTTTTAATCGTGGAAAATAAAAGTAAAAAGTTACTATTCACCAAAAATTATTTTCATCTCATTGAACCACATTTTAGTCCTTGATATTAACCGTGTCTCTCAACTTTTCAAAATTCCACTCATAGAAGCGGTAAAATTAAGTTTTATGTGAATTTCCAAATTCTTCTAGGAGGTGTGTAAAAGATGCTGAAAAGATCAATAAAATTTATATATATCTAAAATTATTATAAAATGACTCCAATGAATTACATTGAACATATATAAGTATTATGTATCAATTTTGACCTAAAATAAGTTTTAATAAAATAAATAATTTTTTTAAAGTCGGTTTTTAAATAGTAACGCAGTGCTTTCAGTATTCATCAACAATTGAAAGTTTCCAGAAAAATACCAAAAATTCACCCTTGGCTAATTTTGATATTCCGAATCCAGAAATGAAGTCCATTTTGAACGATAAAATTTATAAAATTTGAAAAAGTGGGTATTACTATTCATAGCGGCTAGTTCATAATAATATTATAATAATATCTCGTTTAGTGAAACTCGATATTACGTACTATAGACGCTATCGAGGAAGGTCGTGATTGCGTGTTATGTAAGCCAAGTTAGTGTTGCGTGTAGTGCAAGACTCCTTTATTGTTGCGTATAACAGAATCCAACCATATTTCATTTATACATTGAATATATATATATATATACACTCAATGTTGCGTATAACATAATCAAGACTTATTTCATTTATACGTTAAACAAAATCTATACTTAATGTTGTGTAAAATAATTTCCACAAAAAGAACATGAAATTGTGTGTAACACAAGCCAAGAATAGTGTTGCGTATATTGCAAGCTAATACAGTGTTGTGTATAGCACAAGATATTCTTGGTGTAGCGCACATCAAAATTTATCAAGGTAATTAAAAAGAATTATTCTCATAAAATCTTAGGTTGTTACATTCTACCCCCCTTAATGTGAATTTCGCCCTAGAAATTCTTCGGGTTTATAAATGGTTTTCTACATGAACGTTTCTTTAATAGAAACCCACATCTTAAAAAGGAATACCAAAATTATCTTAAAAAACTAATGTATGAAACGTAATGGTTACCCAAATTAACAAATCACTGGGTTTCCACGTTGGAGAACATAGGTGAAAACATGGATATTGAAGAGAAATCGAACCATCATGTTCTGATGGAGAGTGGTAGAGAACATGGCTATGAAAAATCCAACAATCATAATGCCATAAATTTGTGATGATCTAGGGTACCATCTGATTCATCAGATATAAGGGCACTAGGACAACATTTTTGGTTTTCAAGATCATTTCCCTAAAGTTGAATAATTTGAATTAGAAGAAATACTTAATTTATTTTGGTAAAATATCACCGTTTTTCGTTCCTTGAACAATTTCTACTTCTTCTCTTTAAGAAATGAAGTTGAATTTGTCTTTTACGAAGTTTTAGCAGATCATGCGATAGAATGATAGGTCATTCCATCTGTCTCAAACATAAGTTAGCAAAAGTTATATACATAAGTCCATATATGGTGAGATTAATTAGATATGGTTCCAATATAGACCTATACTTCATCTATCATCCTACATAATAAAATAAAACTAGTTTTTACTAACCAGGGACTTTCTGTAGGCCAATGGTAGGAAATAAAGGCATGTCGCACTTCAGTTGTGGGTTCGATTCCCACAGCATTTTCCGACGTGACGGATTGTCTCCTGTCATGTAGGTTGTCCTTTTTTTCTAAAAATACATTATTATAAATTTCCATCAATAATATAGAAAAATTTCTTTCCTTAAACTAACTTATGTCCAACATAATCCATTCCAATCTTTAGGCTTATCCAAAATACTACTGTCCAATCTCATATTATAGTTAAAACGATTACCAGAGAGTTCATATAAAAAGCATGTTAATACCATCGTTAACCCCCATATATCATAAGATATGTCTTGTTGGTCACATTACAAACATTTGAAGGCCTCAATCTTGTATTCTCTTGAAAAATGAATACCCATTGAACCTTAGTGAAAACATAAATGTAGTTAAAAGTTAACACTTTCCACATAACAAAATCTTCAAAATTCTATATACTCAAACCATGATATCACATAGTCCTTATATCAATCATGAGCTCATGAATAATATCAAACAAATTATCTCCTCCTTATCCATTCATTATGTGCATATCATCTGCTTTCCAAAATATTTGAATCAATTTTCATGGTTACCGGTACCATATTCTTATAGAAAACCACAATGGACCAATACAGATATATTTCAAAATTCCACGATACTATAAATGAGATTCCATGATACTATTTTGAAATCCCATTACATAAACACTTAATCATTACAAAACCTCATTTTCATACTCAACATCACAAATAGTGATCACATGTGACTTCCCTTTATCCTTTGCCTTAAGAGGTTGCTCACATTGATCATCATTAACCCTTGGATTAGGGCATTGATTAACATAATGCCCCATTTCCTTTCACTTGAAGCATTGAAGTGTTGGTGGTGTGTTCTCTGCAGTCTTTTCTTTATTAACATCATTAGAAAACCTTTTTCCATTACTTCGACACTCATCTGCTTGATGACCTTCTTTTCCACACTTAAAACATTTTCTAGTCCCTTTAAGACAATCTCCACCATGCTTCTTTCCACACTTTGAGAATAAAGAAACATTCATCTTCTTTACAACATTATTCTGAGATTTCTCCTTGAAATCCATCTTTTGTTTCCTGTCAAAACGATGAGATGGATATGTTACACCAACTTTCAGTTCTACCTTGATAGTACAATGCATAATTTCTTCATAGCTACAGAAGTGTCTTTTAGCTAATGCCCTTCGAAGACTTGGTTTTAACCCACTGAATAATCAATCAACTTTACTTTCAGGTCGGATGATAAAGCCACATTCATACCATGCATGACTTGTAAAATTAGCTTCATATATACCAACAGATTCATCATCCCTATGTTTAATCTCCAGAAACTCCTTTTCCATCCTTTTTCAAAGAATACGAGGGAAGTACTTAAGGAAAAACAAGTTCTTGAACTCGTCCCATTCCATGAATTCAATTTCATCTTGGGGCCTTGTATTCTTAATTAGAGTCCACCACTGGTCTGCTTCACCTTTTAAATAGTAAACAGCTAAAATGACTTTTTCATGTTCTGAACAGTGAAGTATGGAAAATATCTTTTCAATGGTACTGATATATTGTTCAGCAACAAGTGGATCAGAAGACCCATTGAATGACGGTGGAAGTTGCCTTATGAAGTACTCAATAGAATATTATTCCCTTCTCTGATCATTTGGAAATCCAGAATGATTCATAGCTTGTGTAAGTATAGCAATAAGAATTTTCACTCCATCTCCCATCACATTTGGTTTCTCGAGAGGATAATCATTGGATTTTCCATTACATTGATCAACATGGTTCCTTCGGGTTCCAGCCATTGCCTAAAACCCAAAAAGATCAGTGTAAGAGGAAAAAATCAGGCTAGGAAAACAACATAATAAAGGGGGAGTACCTTCAATCTCTAACATCATAGGTTTAATCCTAGTTTATTCATGATCATTATCATAATTCTAGGACTATAACTTATACTTATACATAACCTTAGGGACATCCCTAGACATACCATAGAAATATCTCTAGGGATCTCACTAAGGTTTTTGCATCCTAGTTTCCAAAGGTTAACTAAACCTTTCCTCTGATACCAACTGTAGAGAACCTAAACATGACGTACATGGGCATTACATTACTTTTGTGGAATAATTAATATATAACAAAAACAGACACCAAAGGACTATAATAGTTCTGTGTCTTTGGAAACTCGGAACGTAATCTTCTAATCATGGTGAAAGATCTTCAACATCTCCCATAAAGATCTTCCCCTTTTGGTTTTCTTACCTAAAACCTTTATTCAAATCCTGGGGAAAATAAAACATATAAAGGTTGATCTCAAATGATTAGTAAGGGTAATAATGGATAAAATAAAACAAATCATATACATTTGAACTTTAAAACATGAACATAATGTTTAAACATCAAAATCATGGGCAATGACATAAAACATGGTAGTACATAAGGCATAGATCATAAAGAAACATTAATCATGATATAATAGCATGGGAATAAAACATGTGATTGTGGTAACCATTAATCACATGATAGGATTTCTATAGTAGCGAAGGCATTGCTTCCAAGAGCATCTTAGTGGACAAAGTACCCTTCTGAATCGAGTCCACTCCTCATTCCAGTCTTGTATTACTAAACTGGATTAACTTACCATTCCATCCATGTCTATCTCATGAGATATAAATATTTACCCAATTCATTGGAGGGAGATATATGTCCCACCCATCTCATAATGAAATCATTCTTACTTGTGCCACAACATAATCATAAAATCATTCATCATAACCCAAAGAATAAAATGGGTTTCATAAACATCATCTCATCATAACATAATCCATATAAAACAAATGGATATCATTTCATCATAAGAAAAGTTAAACCATGTAAATAATAGATACATTATACTTGAAACATACACATATGAAATAATGTCATCTTAGGTGGAAAAGGGTTCAGATAAAACACATGAAATGAATTCTTGAGGAAAATATACTTTCTTCTTCGAAATCATTTTCTTTTCACAAAATGCCATGCAATTTTAAAAGAAAAGGATTTTATTGAAAATAACCATGAAATCGTGTAGAGTAAACATCATGAAAATAAGGCGTTATGAAAACTGTAAAAATCCGTTCATACCATATAAGTTAAAAAATAACATTCTCCTGGTACTTTTGTCGGAACAGTAAAAAAGTTCCTTGTATGGTAAACAAAATAAAGATTCCTTCCATAACACGTGGTAAAAGTAAAAAAAGGGTAAAAATGACTTCGAAGATACATGAAAGAATTTTTATAAACTCGGACATGGATGATAAATTTATCCCCCGTAAATACTTACGTATAAGAAATCTCAGATAGAACACAATTGTGATTGCAACATTATCCCTTACCTTATGTCCGATATGCTTCATATGAATCTGAAACTCCTGTATAATGATTTGAATAATTTCATTGATTATTAATGAATAATATTCATTGTTATTATGTCATATATGGTTCACTTAGGTATTTATATTACCCGTTCATTTGTCAATTCCATGTTAAAGTAACA
Source organism: Viscum album (assembly GCA_963277665.1). NCBI lineage: Eukaryota > Viridiplantae > Streptophyta > Magnoliopsida > Santalales > Viscaceae > Viscum > Viscum album. The sequence goes on from OY728145.1 coordinate 70,430,540, forward strand.
TTTTGGGTAAAATTGTTTCTTTTATCGTGCGTGTTTGGACTTGTTGTTCTTGATATTATTATTACATATATCATTATTTACTTACTTCCAGAATGTAAAACATGATTTATATATCATATATATTATGTAAATATATATAATAGATAGATAAATGAAATGAAACACACCGTTCATGGAGACGGTAGGTCGTACGTACGCATGAACGCTGTTTTCCTTTCTTTATTGACTTGAATGGAAATAAGTAGATGACATATATATATGTGTATAAATAAATCAAGTAGCTTAATTATGTCATATATTTCATTATTATTCATTATATATACTTTAAAATCAGTCTTGAATGGTTAATCATGGAAAAAGAATCTCATCGCGTTCGTGGAGATGGTAGTCCGTACGTACGCACGAGCGATGATATCATTCTCATGATTATGTAATTGTATTGAAGTGTATGTACAATATTAAATAATAAATATCACTTTAAAATAACCATATATAGTAATTTATTTACACCATTATACCCATCCATGTAAGGTGGGGGTGGAAAACTGATTACACCACGGCGTGGAGACGGTATTCCGTACTTACGCATGTGTAGTGATTTCATTTTCTATAGGATGGATAGAAGGTGAAATAGGGTTGTTTCATATTCATAATAACATATAATTATATGAGTGATACTTATGTTATTACTTTATAATGAAACAACTAAATAATAAGGAGTTGAAGAAGAAAGAAACATGAGAGAATCGAAAGAAGAGATTACCTCTTCTTCGACGCACCTCCTTTAAGCCTTCTATTAAAGAAGTAGAGTTGGTCTTTTGAGAATACCAGAACCTCAAGAATGTTTCTAGGTAAGTGGATAAGAGCAATGGGCAGGGTTTGGACGAACTTCAAGGCTCAAAAGGGTGTGAAGAGAAGAGGGAATGGGTGCCCTTTTTATAAGGGAGGAGAGTGGCACTTGTGGAAAAACTTAAAATATTATTTTATAATAAAGTCATATTCGGTTTTTAATATCTAAAAATTGATTTATTTCGGAGATAAGGTGAGGATGGGTTTAAATCCTCTCAACAAATAGAATTTATACATGTTTAAGTTTCTATTTTAACCTTATCATTTATATTTAACTTTAAGTTAAATAATTTTACTTTTACCGTGTCTTCTTGTTTTCTTACACTATAAGGTAAATAAACTTACTACAACATGCCAAATGAACCCCAAGTTGTTTATTATTAATATATATAACCTTATCTAATTCATTTGGATGAACCTTAGATTTTTAGGAATAAAATAACAATTTATAATATAATATTTGTTTTAAAAACTATAATATGTCAATTTCGACACTATTTGGTAATTGATTTTTGTAAAAATCATAACAACATGATTAGATAAAACAACGTTAATTAAATCACCATTGACATGACATATTAACTTATAAAATTAGTGTAATTCATAAAAAGTCACAAATTTCATTTATTTGGGTATTTATAACATCAATTATGTTAATATTTCATTAATAAGGTAATAACTGCATCATAATTGTGTCATAAATAAATTAAATTATTTAATGTCTAAAAATTATAAATAAACTCCCATTATGTAGGAAATATTTTTATATTTCTAATGAATATTTATAGTCGAATTTATATTATGTATAACCATATATTAAAAATGATTTAGTTATTAAACTGTGATTTTAACTATTTTAACCATTCTTTAAATAAATTAATAATAAATGTCCTAATCTAATCCAAGTGAACCTAAAGGGTAATATTTTATTCATAATGAATCTTTTGGTCGAATTAAACTTATCCAATAGAATTAGGACATGTTTTAGGGTAATAATAATATCATTTTTACCCTTAATTACCCTATTTACTTTTAACAGTGGTAAATAAAAGTAAAAAGTTATTATTCACCAAAAATTACATTCATATCATTGAACCACATTTTAGTTCTTGATATTAACAATGTCTCTCGGATTTTCTAAATTACACTCATAGAAGCGGTGAAATTAAGTTTTATGTGAATTTCCAAATTCTTCTAGGAGGTGGGTAAAAGACGTTGAAAAGTTCAATAAAATTTTTATATATCTAATATTATTATAAAATGACTCCAATGAATTACATTGAACTTATATAGGTATTATGTATCAATTTTGAACTCAAATAAATTTAAATAAAATAAATAATTATTTAAATAAAAAGTCGGTTTTTAAATAGTAACCCACTGTTTTCACTATTCATCAAAAAATGAAAGTTTTCTGAAAAATACCAAAACTTCACCCTATGATAATTTCAATATTCCAAATCTAGAAATGAAGTCCATTTTGAAAGATAAAATTAATAAAATTTCAAAAAGTGGGTATTACTATTCATAATGGCTGGTTCATAATAATATTATAATAATATCTCGTTTAGTGAAACTTGGTATTGCGTACTACACACGCTATCGAGGAAGGTCGTGATTGCGTGTAATGTAAGCCAAGTTAGGGTTGCCTGTAGTGCAAGACTCCTTTGTTGTTGCGTATACCAGAATCCAACCATATTTCATTTAAACATTGAATATATATATATATACACTCAATGTTGCATATAACATAATCAAAACTTATTTCATTTATACATTAAAAAAAATCTATACTTAATGTTGTGTAAAATAATTTCCACAAAACGAACTTGAAATTTTGTATAACACGAGCCAAGAATAGTTTTTCATATATTTCAAGCTAATACGGTGTTACATATAGCGCAAGATAATCTTGGTTTAGCATACAACAAAAGACATCAATGAAATTAAAAAGAATAATTCTAAAAAATCTCGGGTTGTTACAAATATCATCACAAGAAATGGGATAAAGTTGAACTCTTCAAAGACGGAAGTGATTGAAGGTTGGTTGAAGCCAATATCTGTGAAAGATATCCATACTTTCCTTGGGTTAGATAGGTATTATCAATACTTTTTTATAAATTTATCATGATTATTATACCATCTTACCAAGATAACTCATAAGGGAGTGAAGCTTGTCTGGATGAAATAATGTGAGGAAATCTTTAAGGACCACAAAAATAGGATTATCACTATACCTATGCTCATAATACTGATATGTGGGGAAATATTTGTAGTATATAGTGATGATTCAAAGAATATATTAGGAATTGTACTGATGAAAAATGATAAAATGATGGCCTATACTCATGGTATATGATAATTCATGAGAAAAACTATCCCATGTATGATCTAGAGTTGGAAGTTATGATCTTTGCATTAAAAATATGGCGCAATTATATCTATGGGGAGAAGTGTGAGATATATACAGATCACAATAGGGTAAAACATATATTCAGACAGAAAGAGCTTAATATGAATCAGTGTTGAGGGTAAGTGATCATAAAGGATTATGACTACTCAATCCACTACTATCCTTGTAAATAAAATAAGGTGGATGATGCTCTGAGTAAGAAAGATCATGCATCATTATCAATGATGATAATTGAGAAGGGTCCAATCTTTTTAGATGTTAAGAGGATCGACATGGGAATCATTGTGGATGGAAAATCATCAATCCCTTCTTAAACAATTTCTCAACCATCCATCATGGAGAAAACAAAGGACACTGAAAGAAATGATGTAAAAGTTCAGAAGAACGTGGAAGACATGAGAAATGGGAAATCATCAGAGTTTAAAATTGATGAATAAAGAATTGTGAGATTTGGGTCAAGACAATGTGTGCCATCAAATACTCAGTTAAATAATGAACTGTTAGATGATACACGTAGTTCAACTTTCTCCATTAATCTAGAAAGTACAATGATGTATCAAGATCTATTTGAGAACTATTAGTTGGGAAATATGAAGAAGTATATAGTTGTATATACATAACAGCGCCCAGTATTCTAGAAAGTAAAGTATGAAACACAAAAGTCTAAGGGGATGATGAAATCATTACCAATACCAACATGGAAATGGCAGAACATCACCACAGAATTTCACACCATACTTACAAAGAAATCCAGGGGAAACAATGCTCTATGGGTTGTTTTGGATCATATTAAAAATACATATCACATTATTGTAATTTGAGATGACTTCTCACAAGATAAACTATCACAGATATACATTATGGAAGTGGTAAGGATGAATGGATTACCACTATATATTATATTCGATTGAGATCTGAAATTTAACTCCAAGTTTTGGAAAAGTATCCAACATGCTCTAAACAGTTAATTTAACTTCATTATGGCCTGTCTTCCTCAAAATGATGGCCAATATGAGTAAACTGTTCAAACACTAGAATACATTTTTTGAGCATGTTCTATGAACTTTAAAGGAGGATGTGACCAACATCTTCTTTTGGTTGAGTTCTCTTAAAACAACATTTTCCACTTGAGCATCGAAATGGATCCCTATAAATCCCTTTATGGGAAGAAGTGTAGAACACCTTCATGTTGGGATAAATTTTGAGAACAAAAATAGTATTTCTTGAAAAGGTCGAGGAAATGGTTGAAAAGGATAAGATCATTCAGTAGCACATCAAGGCTGGTGAGAGTTGACAGATGTTATGATGATAATCATCTATGAGACTTATAGTTTGATGTTGGAGATATGGTATTCCTCAACATATCTACATGGAATAATATAATGATATTTGGGAAGAAGGTAAATCTTAGTACAAGATTCATCACCCCCTTTGAGAACCTTGGTCTCATTGGAGTGGTGGACTACCAACTTGCACTCCCACTGAACCTATCTTATGTAAATTATGTATTTCATGTATCCCTCTGGAGAAATTACATACCATACCCATCATATGTACTCAATATAGAGGTTGTACCATTGTATAATGACCTTTCATATGAGAAGCATCTTTTTAAGATCTTAGATCATAGAGATAAAGATATATGTAATTAGAAAATGAACCCTGTCAATGTTTTGTGGAGGAACCAAATGTTTGAAGAAGAAATGTGGGAGCTGGAGGAGGTGTTGAAGTAGAGTTACCCTCATCTATTTTGGTGTGGGAAATGGAAATTTCAAGGTTGAAATTTCTTAATGGGGGAATATTTTAACAACCCGAACTGTTATAAATAAAATCCTCCTTTTTGTTTTAATTAAATGTATTATTAAGTCTTCTTGTTATAGAAGAAGAATTCACTTGTTTTGTTTTATTATATTTTATTGTATTTAAAATACCATTAAGTATCATTACCATTCATAATATAGTCATTAAACATTGATCACATGATTAGTATAAATATATGGTTTTAACAAATCCAATTGACAGAGGTAAAGGAAGTGATGGACTCAACCTATAGGATCATACCCTATGAAGCCCATTTATCGGAGCTTCAATGCAAGATAGATTTTTTGGAATTTTCCCTTGACCAGACCCAAGATGAGATCCAAAAACCTTATCATGAGAAAAACCATTTACAGGATAAGTTCAAGATCATTGAGATTACAGCCCAAACCATGTTCGTTGAACCACCCATGAAAGTCATGCCATCGCAGACCATATAATTAAGGAATTTGTGGGTGTATTAAAGGTATATGTATCAATAACCTTGTAATATAAATATGTACATTATTTTGTATAGAATAATTAATATATTATTATTTATTTTTAAATGATTTTTATTTTGATACAATAAAGCACAAATTATATTTTTAGTTGATATTAAAATTCAATTAATGAATTAATGAATTAATAAATTTTTGAAATAAATAATATATTAATATTATTAAATTATTTTTATCAAATATAAATGATCATATAATATTTATGAATTGAAATGTAATTTTTATAAGGGTTTGAAATAGTTATTAAAGAACGCCCGCTTTTCTTAATAAATGTAGATTTTATTTTAAAAGTTCAAATTCACATATTTATAATATTATTTAGATAAAATTAATATTATTTTTTTAATTAGAACATTTAAATTATCCAACAAATAATTTTTCATAGTTTTCCGAGATAGTTGAATTTTTGGGCAAAAATTAAATATCATATAAATATACTTTGTGTTTTATGACACCATAATGAACTAAAAGTGATTTAAAAATTACTATAAGTGGGATCCATGACCAAATAAATGTTTTACATTTAAAATATTTTGATTTTAAGTTTATTTTGTTTATTATGAATCATCCAAAACCAATAATATATTTTAAGGTTTACAAATCATTTATTTAAGAGTGTGACTCACCTCCACATAAGCAAGGATATTATTTTAATACGTACGTCTCCTAGAAATATAAAATAACAAAAAAAAGTCAATTTTTTTAGAAACCTTGTGCAAAAACTACAGGATTGTTTTTGGTTTCATATATATTATTATATAAAGTCCAAAACCTAAATAATAAATAAATCCCCCTCATTTCCTATATAAACCCACCCAAACTCCCATTTCTCTTTACTAAAACTTCTCATAACATGTCCATACTATGAAATCCACTCTATATAGTCCTCCCAAGGATCCCCTAAGATATCAATAATCCCCTCTCAAGATTTTGGAGTCACTCAAGTAAGGAATCCTATTTTTACTATCCTCCTTTCACTTCAAGCACATTCTTTGAAATTAGTCTTCCTAATTTTAATTTTTTATATTATCATTCATTTATAATAATTACCTTAATATTAAATTAATTTTATATAAATGATATATCATTTATCCTCTATAATTTTTACCCTTACCTAATTCGTTACTATGCTTAAATTCCGTAAGGGATTTCTCTCTTCTCATTTCCATTCAAGCACTTCTTTTATCTTATGTTACTTAAATTCGATTTGATTGTGTTGGGATATGTTATTACATATTTAAATTACTGTAAATTTAATTTATAAATTATTATATCCCCCTTTCAATCTCATTAATCCTCTCATGGTTATTTATGTACACCCATTACCATTCCAGAATATAGTTTTAATTCTTTTCTTTATTCATGTTTCTTGATTACCTTATGCTTTCTATTTCTAATTTATTATATTGGGATATGTTTTTCCATGTCACTATTACTATCAATTATATATATATGTTATTATAGACCCCATTATCTCTCATTAAACCATTTTTATAAATATTTAAGTGATGTCGTTATGCTACCAAACATTCACCGTGTTGTTTCCATTCCAAAACAATTGTGCAGTGAATACCATATGCATTTCCTTTCAAGGGTGATCACATTTATGCATATATTTTTTTTATTGGGGACATAAATGCATGTATTCCACACTACTTGATCGTGGAATAAGAATTTATGAAAAATGATTCAATATTTTATGATCTATGTGTCACACTTAAGCATGATAATGAAATGAATGTGATGGGTGCACCCAGAATAATATAGCACTCAAATGAATTGGGTAATATTTAGTATAATGATACATCATGTTGGGACAGGTATTGATCCTGATTTATTTATGGGACATTTTCTTACATGATTTCTTGTCTGGTTATCATTGAACTCTGTTTATGATGTATTGTTTTAAGTTGTTGCCACATTTACCATGTCTCCTTTATGATTATCATGACATACGATGTCTCATTATTCATGTTTATGATTCCTAATCTATTTATTCCTCATTGATATGCCTATTGGATAACATGTATCACCTTAAGCCCTGTTTATTACCTTACTAGGTTTTATATCTCACCACTTTCTTATATTTTTCCCCAAGTTATCCTATACAGATTTTAAAATCCATGGAATTTTAGAAGCATGTTAGAGAAGTTTTCATTTATTTTATTTTATACCATGTTTAAAATGTTAGTCTATATACCTAATTCCCAAAGACATTATACTTATCAATATTTTGGATTATATTAAATTTAATTTTCATATAATAAATCATGTATTAATGTGAAATTAAGAGTTGGGATTTTATAAAATTGATGAGGTAATGTGGGTATTTATACTTGAGGAGGGGTGGTTTTAAGTGATTAAATAAATATTATTTTATATTTAATGATAACCATTTTTGAATGGAGTTAATTTCAACGAACATGGTTCATAATTAAAGTTGAAAATTTTGGTTAAGTACATTACAAACCTAAACCACCGATTTCATTATTTAGTTTTTTGGATTTTTATAATTTTACTATTGAACTTTAAAATTCCACATTATTTTACCTATACTGTAGTAAACCATTTTTTACCACGATAAATCTTTGTATGCCTAAAAATGAAAATGTCATTATTACCTATTTTTGGACTTTTGATTCCAAATATTAAATTCATTTTTATTTATTAAATTTATAAATTTTATAAAATTCAATTGTAATGTGATACGTGTATAAATCATAATAATCGTTTTTTTAGAAAAGGTAAAATCATGTTTTTCAAAATGATAGGCATGTATTTATAAGTGTAACAACTTAAGTATTATTTCATTACATAAATATATTTTTATGAATAATAGGGTTTAATACATTTAAAATCATTTTGATATATTGATTATTTAATAAGATTTATTGTATTTCATAAAAATGGTATTTTTACTTTTTACCCCCAAAATAATTTTTTTTAGAAAATTAGCATAAAATAACCCAAATATAATTAAAATGTTCTGAACCAAAAAAGACCTTTTTTATCAATATAATAATCAAAATATTATAATTTTATCCTTTAAATAAAATCATTATTTAATTACAATTAACATCTTTTATAATATAGAAAATTGTATGACCGTTATAAAAATTACTTAAGACATACATAATTTATATTAAAATTTAAAAAGTGTTTTATAAGATAATTTCATGAATTAAACCTTTATTTTAAACTTATAATAGTATTATAAAATATATTTTAAATGGAAATTACAATATTTATATAGCTTCCAAAAACAGAATTAAAAAAATCCCAATAGTTACTTTATTGAACAAACGACAATAATAATGACCAATCATCTTATTGATTAATAGTCATAATTCCCATTGACAAAATTTGATAATATCATCATACCTAATATTCATAGTTCCCTATAAATACATCAATATTCTTCAACTTCATCAATAACTTTTATTCTATCAAGGTTTTATATCATTTACAAAATGAATATTATATTACTGACTCTTTATTCCTTTATTACAATAATGCTCATGGGTGAAATGATTATAGGGGATCCAAGAAGCCCATATTTTTATATTAAACTTTTCTTTAATCCATTGTTTCACCCATTTGAATATTTGATATGATATTGGGTGTTTTTTTAGACTGAATGCAACATTCTTAAACAATGGAATAAAGTGTAGCTACTTTCTAGTATTTTTATCTATCCCTTTATTGTTATTTGTTTTACAAGTTCATATAAAAAAATGATGCTCAATGTTATTAAGAAAATTAAAATTCTGTTTATGTGATACTATAGTAAAACATTATTAAAGTTAAAGAGAGGAAAGAGATCCATTATTTAAATAATAGTTTTTTGGGACATTACACACCATTATTCTTGTTTAGTTTATGGAATTATTTCTTAATTTTAATATGATGAATATGATGAAAGTAATTATTAAAAAATATTATCTTAAACTATTACCATTCCATGGAGTAAATTTATTCTTGTTTCCTCATGTTCTTGATAAGCATCCACTATTGATATGCTTTTCATTCCAAATGAAAAATGGCTAAAATAACATTTTCATGTTCTAAACACTATAGAATGGAAGATATATTTTATGTGCTATGGAATCATTATTTAGAAATTAGTGGATCAGTTGAACCACTGAATGATGGTGGATGCAACCATATGAAGGAATCAATAAAACGTTTTCTCCCCCTTTCCTCATTAGGAAGATCAGTGTGATTCATATCTTGAGATAGTTGTATAAGAATAAAAAAAATTCATTCAATATCCCATAACATTTAGTTTCTTATGAGGAAAATATTTTCCTTGTATATCAAATTCAACATTAACATGGTTCCTTACAACTTAAACCAATAACAAAAACCAAAAAGTATAAAATGAGAAAAAATTATCATAGTGAGAAATTATATAATAATGAAAAATCATTTAATGGATTTATAAATCATGACACCATATTTTAAATCTATGACACCATCGGTTTAACCTAGCCCATTTTTTTGTCATAATCTATTCAGATATTATATAATTGTTCATAAATAAAATATAAACTAACCCAATAATAACCCCTAAGAGTGTCAAATGAGGTGTGCAGTAGGGACACACTCATTTTGAGATATAATAATAGTCTAGATATAATCAACAAATTATTTTTTTTATTCCTAGATGTATTTATATAAAAACCAAATTCACTTGTAGTATCTGGAAAGGGACATATTTCATAAAAATCCATAGAATCTATTTCTTACCTAAACCTTTGGATTTTATTCTAAACATAGACTTATATCTATTGTTTTTACTAAATTTATCTAATACTAATCTTCAAATTTTGACTAAAAACACCTCTGATACCAAATATAACAACCCATAATTTTCATACATAGATATTACATCTTAATAAATGAATATACATGGCATTTCATAGTAATATATTCCAGAGTACCATAAAGGTTTACTATGTTTAGAGTCTAGATAGAGAAATATATTATTCATGAAATATATTCAATGTCTCCCACAAATATATTCAAATATAGATCACTTCTTAGACATACCCTACTTAATACCTTTTTTCATAACATTTAGAAATGAAACATAAGAAAGGGTGAGTTCAGATGCTCATTAAGGGTAAAAGAGGGAGATATCAATGATCACATAAGCAAAACACAAGTATAACAGTATGAGAAAAAAATATTAACATTTTAAAACCACACCCATAAAATCATAGATAAAAATATTAAATTATAACATAAATCATAGTATTTTATAAAACATGAATCATAAAGGAATCTAAGACCATGATCTATGATAGCATAACATTGGCATAAGGAATAAGTTTGTGGCATACACATAAGAGGAGAAAATAATTTCCGTAATCAATGATTTATTATAAGACTATTATTTGGGATTGGGTTCACTCCTTATTCCATCATATCCTTATTCATAGTTCACTCCAAATATTATTGTCTTGGATAAAGTCTCTTACTAAATTGATTTCAATCCCCATTCCAATCCTTATTATCTCATGAGATATTCATATTTTTCCATTTAATTGGTGGGATATATATTTTTTGGACAACCCATCACATTATCATAATATATTAATATGTTTTCCATAAGATAATAAATCATTCACCAGATAATATGTCCCACAGAAAAGAAATGGGTTTCATAAATAATTCAACAACTCATAATAGAATAACCCATCAAAAATAAATGGGTTTCATAGATATCTCATCAGCATAATCATAAACCATATAGAGAAATAATAAGTATGGTATCCTTGGAACATATCCCAATTAATGGATGAGTAACATGAAAGGATGTTATCATAATTGAAAATTTATCAAAATGACCCCTTGGAATATTTATGGGGGAAAATATACTATTCATTTTGGAATCACTTACATAAAATCTAATAATTTACCATATATTAATGAAAAAAATAATTTTAAAATAAACATAGAAAGTTATAAAGGATGTTCCTGAGCATTGATTGGTCATGATGATTGTAAATTCTTATTATTCTATCTATGTTAACATAAATATTTATTTCATATTGTCGGTAAAAATTTAAAATTACCTCATTCTGAAAATGAAAATAATATTTCCTTTAAATAATTTAGTAAAAAGTAAAACATGGGTAAATATGACATTAAATAATAATAGCTATATATTAAAAAAAATCTTGAAAACATTTTTAGAAAACATAGATATGGAATAAAAATATTCCCTACCAAAGGTAAAATAACGTCTGTTTTTCTTAAAAATCTTCTTTCAGTATCTTGAGTACATAAAGAGTGGAAGATAAAAGAAAAACATGTAATTTATTCAAAAAAAATAAAATTATAATAAAATTCATGAGTTTATTGAGAAGTATGTTATAAAATTTCATCAGTATAAACTTGATCATAAACAATCTCGATAAATAATGAGATTATAACATAAATACCTTGGCACTTTTGTAACTTTTGAATCATAATACCCATGAAATAATAAGTTCAAATGAAAATTTAAAAATCATTATTATTATTATATTCAATATATAACCTATAAATATGGATTTATATGAACCACATAAAAAAATTGGTGTGTGACATAAAATATGTTCCAAAGAAATAAAAATTAAGATGATAGACCCTTACCTCAAGTTTAACTTACATAGAAAGCACAATAACCTCTTGTATAATGAATTAAAATATTTATAATTCTATATAAGATTAATTTACATACTAATAATATTATATATTATCCACCCATAACATTTTGACACCCATTTATTAATAATTCCTTAATAAAATCGTCATTTCTGAATGTTAATTAATCATTTTTAGAAGAATTTGTAAGGTCACGAAAATTACATATAATTTTTTTAATCATATGGAATTATTAAGAGACTGAAAATTTCAACGAAATTTGATTATATGGCCTGGAGAGCCTAGAACGGAGTTTTGATCTTTTTTTAAGGTACATTCAGTAATCGTTCGAGTGGGATTTTGTATATTTTAAACTGGGGATCCGATTGAAAATCCAACGGAATGGTGGAATTCGCAGCACCGATATTCACTTAGGCAAAGCGTAAATTCAACCAGTAAGGGTCAGGAAAAAAGGTAATTTTTGGACTTTTTGGAAAAAATAATAAAATAACTCTTTGAGTTATTTTATTCTTATTCAACCATTGAATGACGGTTGGCGAATCCGCAGTGTAAGGATGGTAATTAAATGAGTTTGATTTAATGACCACTTACTTTTGTTGTGAAACTGCAACACTAATTTATTTAATGGTTCATTAATTATGGTTCATTAAAGAACCACATTAATGAAAACAACGTCAAGAACGAATTATTTTTATTATTCATTCTATTGTGATAAGAATTAAAAACCACTAGAGAAAACTCTAATGTGACATAGACAACTTACCTCTCCAACGAAGAACGATGAACAAACAATGATCATTGGAGGAAATGATCCGGAGATCGACATGAGGTGAAGAAATTCAAATGACAAGGAATGTGGAATCCCTTCCTTCGTCCACAATGAATTCTACCAATTCCAGGTAGGGGATTTATGTGTTTAATGATTCCTCTTTTCTTGTTCATGAAACATACATTGAATGTAGTTCAACCAACTAACAGGTTGATCTGTGACTCATTTATTATTACGGGAGGATGTTTCGGGGTCTTGATTTGGTGTTTTCCTTATTCTATATGATTATTTTTATCACCCTTTGATAAAACGCTAACGAGGAGGGCGTGGTCCAATCAGAACAAGACCCAGATCCTCCGCCACTATTGTACATTGTTTATTATTCATAGTCGGCCGAGAAATGTGGAGGCAAGGTGATTTTGTGGGCTTTGTTGTGAAGGAAGTGACTCGAGAGTATCGTAAGTGCAGACGGGAAGAAAAATGGACAATAAGAGCATCTTCAGTGGCCCGTGGAAAGTGTCCCCGGAGCGGCAGCCCCACCAACATGGTGGAACCACTGAAGCGGTTGCCCCACCGGTGGGGGGACCCCACCAGTGCGGTATCCCCCCCCCCAACACCAATGTGGTGGCACTGGCGATTGTCCATGTGGAGAGAGCGGTGCCTACAGGTGCTGCGGTGGAAAATGCCATGGTCGAACGACCGACGTGGGTGCAGAACACGGTGCCGACATGTCATGTGGAAATGGAGTGGCCCGCTCAGACCACTTTCCTAGAGCACAATGGCCAGCTCTTTCCGGCTATTTCAGGAGATGGGGCAGCGCCCCGCTAGCACCGCTAGCAGGGAGAACTGGACGCCCCATGTTCTGTCCAGCTTAACTGGCCCGCGCTACGTGGTACGGGTTCTCTAGGTGGGTCGAACCAGCCAAATAGGCCAGACCCCACCGGCTAGGCCAGACCCCATCTTCCTGGACGGACCTGCCATCCCAATGGCCTGATCGTGCCGAACCCCTACCGGACCCAGACCTGACCAACCCTCTTTCACTAAAACTGACGTAACTCGCTGACCGAGCGTCTGATTGCCTCCACATATGTGACGTGAGGACCCTTGAGAAGAAGCAGTCTTCTTGAGATACTCCACTTCATTTTTGGAAGAAGTTGAAGTATGGACGAGTTGGATCAGACTCAAATCCAACCATGCCCTATTTACCTTTTTGCCTCTCTCTTGTAGATCGTGCGTTCGATTGTTACACCATATGTCTCATTGTAACCCTTAAAATAAGATGGTCCATTGGGTTACTTTTGAGTGGGATTTCCTGGAGGTTGTGATACAAACAGTGGATTGGGGAGAAGATCCTTCGGAAATCAAGCGTGCTAAGTGAGAGAATCCAGTGGCCAGTTGTGATGTGATGAAGGAATAATGTTCCTATGTGAGTCAGCACTTAACGATCCTCTATGGTTCAGCACATAGAGATCCTCTTTGAGTTATCACATAGTGATACTCTATGGGTCAACACTTAGCAATTTTATGTGGTTCAACATGTAGCGATCTACTATGGGTCAGCACCAAGCAAACCTTTGTAGGTCATCACCTAATGATCCTATATGGTTCAACAACTGGTGATCCTCTGTGGGTTAACAACTAGCGACCCGGTGCGGTCCATTAGAAAAATCCTCTCGACGGAATAAGATGATCTATCATTATGACAAATTATCTTTATTCATGTTCTTTAAGTTGTATACCTGGTGTGAGTGGTATTTTACTTTATGATCTATGTTTGAGATCATGCTTTGTGGTTTCTTCCTTGTGGAATTCCAAGATACCTTCAGGGGTCTTGGGGTCCCTACTGAGTATTGTTATAATCACCCTTGAACGAGCTTTTCCCACACCTTATCATGTCTTGTGCAGATGAAAGACAGCTTGACTAAGACTTTGGGGAGCCAGGTCTATACGATACATGGAGGTGAAGGATTGATGTAGTGAGACTCAGTGACGAGTTGTACCTAACCTTCAGGTAGGATCCTTGGCATGCAATCTCTCAAGCTTGTTTTTCCTTTTTTCTAAACTACTCTTTGAATTTGGGCTTCTATACTGGACCCTTTACCTGTAGTACATACTTTTACTATCTGTGTATTTTTTTAGTGGTGGTTGTACTTTTCCTTTTTTGTTGTGTATTTTGTGTGTGCAGTGTACCATATCTCTGTGTGTACATGTTTAAAGTCAATTCATTACCTTTTTGGGTTTATCCTTTCTGGTGATAGTCACCATCCCCTGGTCTATTGAAGGTGAGCCTGGGGTAGTCACGACACAAGCCCCGGGGGATGGGTCCTAACAAAGTGGTATCAAAGGGAGGTCGGTACTATCAGAAGGACTAAGAGTCTATGTTTTCAAAAGGGAAATAGTGTTAAACTTCTCATGTTTGGATTATAGTTCAGGGATTCCAGTGTTGGTGTGCCGGTTGATGTATTTATACACCAGTACCTTGAGTTCTGATTTCAAAATCAATACACAAAAATACTATTTGCATGTGTTTTGGAAATGTTTTTCTTTTGATCTATTTTGAGTCATCTCACATGGTATAACTTATTGAACGTGGAACATCTGTTTCTCTAAGTGATGCCTCTATATAGACAACCAGTCAGGATCCCAGTGAGAGATCATGATGACAGACCACTAAATGATAAGGAGTCGGTGCAGGGCCATCTTAAAATGATAGCACCTTTACGTGGTGTACTAGTGGCACCACCACCCGTAGGGAAGCGGTTTCCACTGTCTCCACGAGCAGACAGTGAACACCAACTGAGCTCATTGCAAAAGATCCAGAGAAAGAGGCCTTTCAGGATTCAAATTGAGGCTGATCCAAAAGAATCTAAGGACTGATTGGAGGTTGTGGAATGAGTTTTCTACATGTATGAGACACCAGTAGACCAGATGGTGATCCTACCTACTAGTCACTTTTAGGGCACAGTAGGTAGATGGTAGAGCCTGACACTCCAGACAAATGAGGAGATGACTTTTTCTTGATTGGAATTTGAAAACCTCTTTAGGACAGAGTTCATAATATTGACTCTATACTTTGTGCATATTCAGGAGCTACTGTACTTACAGAAGGGTATCCTGATAGTTTCCTAGTAATCAGCGTGATTTACTGACCTCTCTCTCTACTCCACCAACATGGTACGATACCCTTTCATCAGGGCCTAGACCTTTTAAAAGGGACTCTGATGGGATATCATAGCATTGATGATATCACTCAACATCTCGACGTAGGATAGAGTGATAGAGCGATAACTATTGGTAGAGAACTTCCTAGATGAGTAGTCAATGATGATGAGAGCCGCCACCAGATGACAGGCAGTCGAATCATCTATAGCAGGAAGCAGGAAAATGATTTAGAGGCCCAAGTGGGCCAGACCGTTGGAAGGATGACCCCAGGATGTAGGTTTGGAGGTGTGGAGCTCACGAGGTAGAGGAGGTCAGTAAAGGAGCATACTATTCTACTTATGCGGCGGGCAGGGTCAGATGGCTTGCGACTGCCTGAACCATCATACATTTGATCAGAAGACGATTGAGGGACCATAAATATAGGTATAGAGGTTTGAGTGAGGAGGTATGAAGGGCGGTGGACATGGAAGAGGAGTAGGTCACGCAGTAGGCGGTGGATGACGGTTTGAGGTACTACCGCCACCACCTCCAGGTGGTCCAACCTGACCGTAGGGAGTAGGTGGACATGGATGAGATCAGCTTCAAGCGGTATAGGCCTATGAACACAACACTCCAGAGATGTTTTGAGGTACAACATATGTATACTCCACCCTAGTTCTAGTTATTACAAACACAGGTGTCAATCCCTCTTTCATTGCCATGACTTTTGTTCGGAGCTCAGAGATTCCAGTAGATCTTTTGGCTCAGTACTTTTGATTAGAGACTCCTACGAGAGAGGATTTTATGATTACACACTATTAAAGGCAGTGCGAGCTTACTCTAGGAGGAGAGTTCTTAGGCTAGGATCTCCTTGTAGCAGCGTCGAGGCCTTACGATGCCATCTTGGGTATGGACTAGTTATCTACGATCCATGATTAGATTAACTATTATACGTGAAAAGTGTGGTGTGTCAGTGAGGATGGGACTATGTTTTCCTTCACTGGTGAGAAGGGAACCTTTTTAGCATAGGATAGACATTCATATAGGAGGGTGCAACTGATCACTCATCACTTAGCTAGCCTCACCCTTGGTGTAGTGGAGGAGAAGCGTCCGAGTTATCCTGTAGTGGTGGACCAGTATGCAGATGTCTTTCCTAAGGATGTTATGGGACTACCTTCTCTTGGATAGGTAGACTTATACATTGACATATAACTTGGGATGACACCGATATCTACACCATCATATTATATGGATTTTGTGGAGCTTCGTGAGTTGAGGGTACAGTTGAAGGACTTAAAGAGAAAGGGATTCGTAAGGGCCAGTGTTTCAACTTGGGTAGCCCAAATTTTGTCGTCAAAGAAGGCAGATGGGAGCATGGGGCTATGTGTGGACTATTATCACCTAAACTAGGTGACTGTAAAGAAAAATTATCCTTTCTCGAGGATTTATGATCTCTTCAATCAGTTGATGGGAGTACGATAGTTTTCGAAGATAGACCTCAGATCATGCTATCATCAGCTCAGGGTACGGGATGAGGACATACCAAAGACAGCCTTTAAAAGTCGGTATAGATACTATGAGTTCTTGGTGATGCCTTTTGGCATGGTCAATGCCCCAGAAGTGTTCATGGGACTCATGAACAGGATATTCATGCCTTACCTCGATCTCTTCGTGGTGGTATTCATTGACAACATCTTGGTGTACTCAGCATCAGAGGAGGAGCATGCCACATATCTGTAGATAATACTTGATAAAATCTAAGAGAACCATAATTATGGAAATATATTATTGTTATAGTTATGGATACGATAATTCCACCTTTTATTACACATTATCTAAGAGGCTGGAGTTTCTGTGGATCCGGCAAAGATAGAGGCAGTGCTTGCTTGGGACCCACCTAGGAGCGCGACTGAAGTGTGGAGTTTCTTGGGGTTGGTTGGGTACTACCAGAGATTTGTACCCAACTTTTATAGAGTAGCATAAACCTTGTCAGCTTTAACAAAGAAGGTAAAGGCCTTTTCATGGGTGGAGAGATGCCATAAGAGTTTCTAGGATCTAAGGCAGAGACTGACAAGTGCCACCATCTTGATGCCACCATAAGAGGGTGTTAGGTATGTTGTATACTATGACACATTAGAGATAGGACTAGGATGTGTCCTGATATAGGAGCAAGCGTTGATCACCTACAACTCATTACAACTGAGGAAACATCAGTAGAAATATGTAACCCATGACCTGGAGTTAGCAGCTGTGGTCTTTACATTGAAGATGTGGTGTCACTACATGATTGGTGAATGGTTTACTATCTTCTCCAATCATAAGAGTCTTAGGTATATGTTCTCATAGAAGGAACAAAACCTGAGATAGCAGTGATGGTTGGAGTTCTTCCAAGACTGTAACTATGATATAGTCTACAAACCTGTTAAACGAAACATAGTAGCAGATGCACTCAGTAGAAGGTTGGGTCTACAGCTGCTGAGTGAGGTGGAAAAGTAGCTAGCCGCATTGCAGATATCGTTCATGGATAGTGATGGAGCATATTACCTCCAGTCTATGACTGTCACTCCCCCACTCCTTCAGCAAGTTTAGGAGGCACAACTTGGGGATGTTGACTGTGAAGCTCGATTGGCTCAGATATCCTTAGTACTGGCTTTCAAGGTATTTTCAATAGGAAATAAGAACTTCATCCTTTTAAAGGATCCACCATAGTACCAGAAATGTTTCCGGAGGAGGTGTTGAGGGAGTTCCACACATCCCCTTTAGTAGTACATCCTAGAGTAGAAAATATATACCAGTACCTCTGACATCAGTATTGGTGGACAGGGATGAAGAAAGCAGTGGAAGAGTTTGTTTCACTATGCCTCACTTGTCAGTTAGTGAATGTCGAGCATCAAGTTCCAGCAAGTTTAGTATAGCCACTAGAGGTACCAGAATTAAAGTGTGATGTTATCTCCAGGTACTTCTTGATTGGGTTAACACTCACATCTAGGGGCCATGACTCTATCTGGTTGATCGTTGATCGACTCACCAAGTTGGCCCATTTTCTACCCATAAAATATTAGGGTTCAGTAGAGGTCTTGGGATCCCTCTATGTTTATGAGATAGTACGACTCCATGGGATACCATCGATGATCTTTTTAGATTTTGACACTTGTTTTAAATCTAGGTTGTGGAAGGGATTACAGGAGGCATTTGGGACTCAACTATGCTTGAGCACTGCCTTTCACCATTAGATAGATGGTTAAAAAAATGGACCATACAGACACATGGGAAAATTCTTCGTTCTTACGTCCTTGATTTTTTCCTAATTTGGGAGGACGAACTTCCACTTGTGTAATTTTTATACAATAACACTTATCACTCCATCATCGACACAACACTGTTTGAGGCCTTGTATGGGTGACCATGTAGATCACTTAAATGATGGAAAGACATATAGGATTATGCATTTATGGGTCCGAAGTTGGTACGAGCTACCACTGAAAAGGTGAAGATCATCCAGGAGTGGATGAAGACTGAACAGAGTATGCAAATGCCTTATGTTGATAGGAGACAGAGACCCTTCTAGTTTAAGGAGGGAGACCATGTCTTCCTATGGGTCTCACCCCAATGAGGATTTCAAAGATTTGTCCGTGGAGGAAAGCTATCTACAAGATTCATTAGACCATTCCATATTCTCAGCAGATTTGGTGAAGTGGCGTACCACCTAGCTCTTCCCCCATAGATGCACCAGGTGCATAATTGTTTCCACGTATCACAACTGCGGAGATACATGCAGGACCCACTGCACGACATTGACTAGGGAGAGCTTGAAATTTCTGATGGGGCTACATTTATGGAGTTACCGGTGGAAATAGAGGAACTATAGGAGAGGGTCCTTCATGGACGATCGATCCCTCTAGTGTGAGTTTGGTGGAATCATGAGAACCTCCAGGAGAGCACATGGGAGTTGGAGGCTTAGATTCATGCATAGTACCCCCATTTGTTTTCTTATATTTTGTTATGGCTATCGAGGATGTAAATCCCTAAAGTGGGGAGAATGTAAAGAATCGAAAATTGCGTATTGTTTTTAATTATATGGAATTATTAAAAAACTCTAAAATCTTATAGCACGTGATTCTGAGGCCCGAAGAGCCCAGAATAGATTTTTGAAACTTTTTTAAGGTATATTCAGTAAATGTGTGAGTGGGAGTTTATATCTTTTGAACCGGTGCTCGGATTGAAAATCTGAGGTTTCTATTGAATTATAAGCATTGGGACTCTCTTAGGAAATGATTAACTTCAACTAGAAAGGGTCGGACAAAAAAGATCATATTTGGAATTTTCAAAAAATAATAATAAAGTAACTCTTTGAGTTATTTTATTCATCTTCAACCATTGAGAAACGGTTTGTGGAACCCCAGTGTAATGACGACCATTTAATGAGAGTCATTTAATGACCTATTACTTTTTCTATAAAACCACAACACTCATTTATTTAATGGTTTATTAATTATTTTTCATTGAAGAATCACGTTAATGATCACAGCATCAAGTAGTTATTCCTTCTATTATTTGTTCTATTGGAAAAATAATTCCCAACCGCCAGAGAAACCTATGACGTGACACCAATGACCTTACTCGCCAATGAAGAATGGTGAATTAATGATGATCATTGGAGGAATTGATCTAGAGATCGACAAGTAGTGAAGAACGTCGAATGAAAATGAATGTAGAATCCCTTATTTCATTTTATGTGGACTCCACCAAGTCCAGGTAGGGGATTCATGTGTTTAATGATTCCACTTTTCTTGTTTTTAAAAAATACAAGGATCAACCAAATAATAGGTTGATCGGCAACCCATTCGTTCTAGTAGGAGTTTGTTGCAGGGTCTTGATTTGGGGTTTTTCTTATTATATATGATAATTGTTACCACCTCCATGATAAAATGCTAACACGGAGGGTGCAGGCCAATCCGAACAAGTACTGGATCCCCGTACACTCATGGAGATTTAGCGTTTTTCATGGGTGACCACGAAACGTGGTGGTAAGGTGATTTTGTGGGATTTTTAGTGAAGCGAGTGACCCACGAGGCCCGTAGGCACAAAGGGGAAGGAAAACAGATCACTGGGGAATCTTCGGTGGCCTATGGAAGGTTCCACTTGTGCGGCACCATCGGCGCAGCGACACCAGCAACCGTCGGCAAAGGTCAGCCCGTGTTTTCTGCGTGGAGGAAGTTGCAGCCACAGGCGCCGCACCGGGAAGGGCTATAGCTGGACGACCGCGGTGGGTGGAGAATACGGTGCCGATACACAGCATGGTGATGAATTGGCCCACTCGGGCCACTCTTCTGGCGCACAACGGCCGGCTTGTGCCGACCGTTTCGAAGGATGGGGTGGAACCCTACTGGCACTGCGCAGGATGGGTTCTCCAGGTGGGTTGGACCCGCCCTCCGATTCGAACCCCACCTACAAGGCCGGACCCGCCAGTCTGGTTGAACCCTGCTAGTCAGTCTTGACACGCACCTTCCGAATCGAACCAATGCTAGCTTTTCCGGACCCATAGGCCCAATGGGCTAGTCGTGCTGGACTCCAACCAGACCTGGACCAAACCGGCCCCGTTTCACTAAAACGGATGTAACTCGCAGATCATGAATCCGATTGATGTGTCTTATGCGGAATGGGGAAACTTGCGATGAAGAAATCATTTTGAGATAGTCCACTTGAGTTTTGGTAGAAGTTGAAGTACGGTCGGGTTGGATTGGAATCAAATCTAATGGGGACCTATTTACCTATTTGACTATTTGCTGCAGACCTGGCATTCGATTGACGCACCGTCAATCATGTTGGAACCCTTACGACAAGATGGTCCTTTGGGTTACTTCTAAGTGGGACTTCATGTCATGTGTGATACAACCAGTGTCTTTAAAAGTAGATCCTCTAGAAATCAAGCATACTAAGTGAGGGAATCCAGTGGTTGGTTGTGACGTGATGAAGGAATAGTGATCCTCTATGGGTCAGAACTTAGCGATCCTCTATGGGTCAGAAAATATCGATCCTCAATGGGTCAGCATGTAGTGATCCTTTATGGGTCAGTACCTAGTGATCCTCTATGGGTCAGCACGTAGCGATCCTCCGTGGATCAGCACCGAGCGATCCTCTGTGGGTTAACACTTAGCGATCCTTTGTGTGTCAACACCTGAAGATCCTCTGTGGTTCAACACATAGCGACAATGTGTGGTCCATCATCAAAATCCTATTGACAGAATAAGATGATCTAGCTTTATGATTAATCGTCTTTATTTATATTCTTTAAGTTCTGTACCTATTGTGAGCTTTCTTTTACTTTATTATAATTGTTTGAGATCCTGCTTTGTGTTTTTTTCCTTGTAGAATTATGAGATACGTTTGGGGGTCTTAGGGTCCCTACAAAGTATTGTTATACTCATCCCTGCACAGGCTTCACCCACACCTTGTTGTGTCTTGTGCAGACGACAGACAACTTGACTAAGACTTTTGAGAGCCAGGGCTAGACTCTACATAGAGGCGACTGATTGACATGGTGAGCCACAGTGATGAGCTTTACTTACCCTTCAGGTAGGATCCTTGGTGGATAATATCTAGAGATTTTTGTTGTTGTAATACTCTTTTATTTTGTCCTTTTATACTAGACTCTTTACCTTTAGTACTTAATTTTACTCTTAGTGGTGGTTTTTGGTGGTGGTTTTACTTTTCCTTTTCTGATGTGTATTTTTTGTGTGGAGTGTGCCCTATCTGTGTGTGTACAGGTATAAAAGAAATGCCTTCCATTTTTTGGGTTTATCCTTTCTGGTGCTAGTCACCAGCCCCTGTCATATGGAAGGTAGGATCAGGGTAGTCACGACACATGCCCCGGGGGACGGGTGCTGACAGAATTTCAGTTTGGTAGATCTGGTACTTGTATATTGATCATGATTCCATAATATAACGAATTATCAAACAGATATAAATATCATATATAACAATTATTTATATATTTATATTCATCTATAAAAGGTAGATATAGAAAAATAAATTTTGAATTTTTTCATTCATGGAGATGGTAGGTGGTACGTATGCATAAGTGATTTCTTCACTTTTCTATGGATGAAACAGAAGAAAGTAAAATAATAATTCACATTTAAAGAATCATTATAATATCATATATATAATATATATTCATTAAATAAATCCTTATTACCATCTATATAAAGTGTAAAATAAAAAAATAATCACATTATTTTGTGAAGGTGGTAGTCCACATGTACGCATGAGCAACATTACCGTTTTTCA
Organism: Viscum album; assembly: GCA_963277665.1. Classification (NCBI taxonomy): domain Eukaryota; kingdom Viridiplantae; phylum Streptophyta; class Magnoliopsida; order Santalales; family Viscaceae; genus Viscum; species Viscum album. The sequence goes on from OY728145.1 coordinate 70,453,974, forward strand.
AGGAATTGGAAGGTAAGAAGATATATGTGATATTATAGTTTTAGAAGTATATTTATTTCATAAATATTAAATATAAATTTAAACCCATCATAGTTACCATCCATGAATGTTGGTGGTGGAAAATTAATTATATTGCTATGTGGAGACGGTAATCAAACGTATGTACGAGTGATCCTTTCACTTACAATTTGATGGAATAGTGCATGGATATTAGTGGTAACATAATAATAACAATATTTTAGTATATTTAGGATATTTCAATTGTTATTTATTGATGAATACCATATATTTATATGATTTATAACACTAAATAATTTGAAAGAGGTTGTGTAGAATGATTACCTCTTCTTTGGTAGGTCTCCTTTATATCCTTTCTTAAGGAATCTTGGACTAGTATTATAAGAATACCAAAACTACTCATTCATGGATAGGGAAGTTTATAAGATAATTGGGTAGGGTTTAGTAAATATAGAATTCTTCAAATTGTTTTAAATAATAAAGGGGTTGGATGTCATTTTATAAGTTGGGGAGACAACATACTTAACATATTTTTACATTTTTTACAATTCATCGTGAACAAAAACGAAAGTTTCCTCATTAAAAAATTTTGACTTTATTATTAAAAATATGGAGTCCATTTTTTCAAATAAAATTAATAGATTATTTAGAATTTAATTTGAATGTAAACTTGCAAAACACAATGAAAAACAGTTTTCCTGTAAAAATGTTTTCTTAAATATTAAATTTTTTTATACCAAAATTGAACTAAAAATTAATTATAAAAAACATAATTTAATTATTAATTACATAAAGGAACTAATTTTACATTTAAAACTATTTAAAAAAATTATTTTGTTAATTCTTAAGATGAAATGATATTTTTAAATATAAATTGGTATTTTCACTATTCATCGAAAAAACAATCTTTTCCAGAAATTATAAAAAATTAACTCTAAGATAATTTTTAAATGGTTATATAATAAATTATGTTCATTTTTTATATTAATTTTCTAAAAGTGGGAAAATAAATTATAATTTTTACTCATAAAAATCAATAAAACATTTTTTGAGGAAACATGTTTTTCTAAAGCATATAAATACTTTAATAAAAATTCAGTTATTATTTATTAATATATTTTATTTTTCTAAACCCTTTTTAAAATATATTTATTACATTTCACTCCATAAATTTAAAGACTATGTTAAAACATATTACTATATTATGGTTCATTTAGACTTGGGTTTTCATGTATTGCAAGATATCAAAGAGATTAAATTTATTTGAATAAATATATATCATATAATCTTAATGTGTTGTAATTAGAGATTAAATTTTAAAAAATTTAGTAGTATCTATATATAATATTCATATATATTCAAAGAGAAAGTAAGATCATGAAGTGCATTTGAGGATTGTACTGAAGTCCCAAAGAAGGAGAAGTTGTATGATAAATTTACAAAGTGTGAATTTTGGTTAGATAAAGTTACTTTCTTGGGTTATATAATCTAAAGTGAGTGTATATTAATGTATCCTTTAATAAAAAAAGTTATTAAATAATGGCCTAGACCAACCATAATAACTGATATAGATAGTTTTCTTGGGTTGGGAGATTATTCCAAATGATTTGTAAGAGATTTATCACAATTTTATAATCGTATAACCATGTTATCTTTGAATGAATCTATGTTAATTTTTACATTTCAACGTGAGAAATTTTTTTATTGAACTGAAAAGAATGTTGTTCATCACACCATTACATACACTAACCTAAAGTGAAGAAGGTTTTATGATCTTTAGTGATTCTTTGAAGGATGGTCTAGGATGTGTCCTCTTGTAGAATGATATCCTAAGAGGTTATGGCTTTCCCTTAATGAATGTTCTTGATAAAAAATACACAACTCATTATTTAGAGTTGACGATTGTAATTTTTTCATTGAAAATATAGTGTAATTATTTTTATGCTTAAAATGTGAAATATATATATATATTGCTCATAAAATTTTGAAGTATATATTCACACTAAAAGAAATGAATATGCACCAAACTAAATGGTCATAATTCATTAATGATTTTGAATTATCAGTACACTACCACCATAGGAAGGTGAATAAGGTGGTTCATGATATAAGTTATAAAGACCATGTTGGTTTTTAAAAACTCAGGTAATGTCATTATCAATCATCTCCATTCCTTATTAATATTATTTAGTAAGATATTATAGAGTTATATTCATTATAAAAATATAAAAAAACTTTTATGTCAATAAGAAAAAAACATTGTTTCTAACCAAATTGAATTTTCATCTTTTATATGGTTTTATTATTATTTAAAAATTATAACAAAATAATTTGATAAAATGAACTTAATTTTTGAATTCATCGATCAAAATTATCTTAGAATTAATTTTTGAGATTGTTCTAAAAAATGTATTTTTAATGAATAGTTAAAAATAATGATTCTTATTGAAAACTATATTTTCCTTTGATGCATTTAAAAAGTAAAATTTTATTTTTGATGAGTTTTAAAATTTAATTAGTTTATTTTTATTGAAAATATCCCAATTTTGTTTTTTAAAATAATTTTATACTAGAATTTAGTATAAAATTATTTTTACATTAAAAATAGATTTTTCTAAAAAACTATGTTTCATCACATTTTTTTTGTTTATTCTTAAATTAAATTATTTCACTTCTATGAATTGACTCTTGAAAAATGGTTTCCATATTTTTAATTAGTGGGACCAAATTTATTAAATATTTTCCTTTTATTTTTATTCATTGTGAAAAAGGCCTTAGTAATTTTGTTACAATAGTAAAGGTTAAATTAGGTAATTAAAGTTAAAAATAAATTGATAAACATAATAAAATGACTGTAAAAATTGTCTAAATTTTATTTTATCAGTATATTTGATCCATATTCATCCAAATGTAGAATATATGAATTTGTTTCCATTTTTATGTTATTATAAGTTTTATAATATTTTAATAAAAGAAAAGACAAAAAATGTCACACTCCAATTTTTAATAACTATAATATTTTTTACGTGGAGATAAATAGATGATACATTTTGTTATAAATAATATTTTTAAATTTAAATTATTTATATTCATAATTTTATTTTAATTTAATTTTTAGTGAATAAATAATTACCTTAAATGCTTATACAATTCTAATGTAATAATTAATCAATTAATGGAAAATTAAAATAAATGATATTAAAAATGCTAAAATTGTATAATTTGAAAGAATTTCGGCGATGCTTGAATTTTATAGATAAAAATATAATTTTATGGATATATTAAAATATTTTATTCTTATTTAATTAGCTTTCTTGATGTTATAAAATTCAAAGTAAATGAATAGTTCTAAAATTGGATTTATTGTTATTTTATGGAAATAACATTTTATTAAATATTAGATTGTTCCTAAAAACCTATCATGAGCCATGTGATTATTATATGGATTAAATAATAAAACACAGTCCATTTATGGTCTTTTTAAAATTTATGGTAATTATCTTGACCCTAAACGAGTAAAAAACATGACTATCACTGTAAGTATGAAAAGGGTTAACGAAAGGTTAAAAAAAGATAAGTATAAAAATATGATCCAAACATGAAAAAAATTTATTTGTGAGATTATTTTTTTACTAATCCTTATATTATATTCTAATGTTATCAATTTTAATCCATTTGGACATCAAAAATAATTTATATTAATATTATATTTTAAGAAAATCCAAGAGTGACCCTCCCCTCTCTTATAAAAGGGAACCACTTCTTATCAATTCTATACACTTAATTTTTTTTATCAAATATCTACCAAAATATCTTATTAACATCCCTCCATGTTATACATCCATTTTGTTGTTTAAAAATACCAGTATTAGGGGTCTTGTGGTGTTAATCAAAGGAGATTTTCCAAAGAAGATGTCTAGTTTTAACAACATATTATAGTTTTATTTCTTATTCCTCCGTAAAATATTATTAAAAAATAATAAAAAATAAAAAAATTAGAATAAATATAATTATATTTAATTGTGTTAATGTGATAATCTATATCCATATGATTTTCCATCAAATGGGAAACGAAACCATCGTTTATGCATACAATGGACTATTGTCTGGTGAACCGATGTAATATGTTTTCCATCACCGTCTGCCATAGATAGATTATAACGATGGAATTAATAAATATATATTATATTAATTACATATTTATAATCCTGGAAATATAACATATCATTTAACTACTTACCATTCCTTTCATTGAAAAATGATAACATCATTTTTGGGTACGTGTGGACTACCTCCTCCACAAAGCGATGTGATTCGTTTTTCATCACCACATCACATGGATTAAACCTATAAGTATATTTAAAGAATTAATATTATATTTATTATATTATTATAATTATAGAGATATAAAATAATACTTACCTTTTACCCATAATTATCATTGAAAAATGGAAACGTTACTCATGGTATGTACGACAAACCATCTCCAGATTGTAACATATCTCATTTTCCATAACCATATTTAATGGATAGATTTAAAAGTATAATTGATGTATAAAAATAATAATTATTTCATCATCATTATTATTTATAGGATAAGATAATGACCATTTAAATCATTCCCATCTTAAAAAAGTCATTTTGGACATATGAACCGAATATCATCAAAACATCTGATGTAAACTTAAATGATTAAGTAATTGTACCTGACATAGTATTAAGTTAAATAAATGTAATAATTAACTTGAAAAATATTCTCAAGCAAGTAAATAAGTAAAATGAGTTTATTATTGAAGAAGATACTAAACATACATGATCATTTGGACTTAGGGTAAGGGAATGTTTAACTTTAAACATCTTTTTAAAAATTATAATGATTCATTTTCAAAATCATTATCTTATATATCCATGTTTTTAAAATTATTTTATTAAAATATTTGTATGTAAATAAAATGTATTTAAATAGGATTTTATGACACTTTATTTCAAGTGTTTTCAAAAAGGAACATTTTTAAGAAATGTTTGACTAAAGAAGAAAAAATGTTCTATTTAAACATATATAATGGAGATGACTTTTCACGCCCCCATAATCGTTATTTGAAGTTTTTATTCCTTGAAAATTTTTTGTGTTTTCATTGAAGAAAAATCATATTTCTTGTTTTATGAACATTTTGGTACTGAAAATGGGGTTTTAAAATAAAATGGTATTTTGATATCAAAAATTGTGTTTACACACGGGTTTAAAAGAGTTTAATTCATGATATAGTCTATGGACATTGTTTATGAATTCATGAGCCCCATTACAGCTCATGGGTGAGACCAATATAGCATATATTAATTTTTTATCCCCATTATAGCTTATTAGTGATCATAATATAGCTTATATGATTAGTTATCCTAGATAAAACTCCAATGTATTGGGTAATTATTATGTCCTCTGCAGAATTATATTGGAAGTGGGTCGTATGGTTATTTAGATTTTATGGATTTTTAAGGATTTTATGATTATGATGTCCCAAAAAACCTACATGAATTTTATATTCTTTCTAATAAGTTCTAATGAAACCCATTTTATTTCAAAAGGTAAGATAATGATCTTTTTAATATAAAAATAATGTTGTTTTTAGATAAAAGGAATATTTTTTAAAAATGGTTTTTCATGGGTTATCATTTTTTTCACCAAAATAATATATTTCTTCTTTTTATGTCAGTTACTAATATTTTTGTACCCATCCCACGTTTTTAATTTTTTTTCATAGGGTTTAACGATGGGTGAGGTAAATGAAGACGTCATGTGAATATTTGTGATGATTTCTCATAAAAAATCATGTTTTATTTTAAAATATTTATATTATGGAAAAAATGAGTACTAAATAGAAGTGTCCACTTTATAATCTATGGTTTTTATTTGTATTATTTATTACCTAATTCTCTAAAACTCTGAACTAAAATGTTGATTCTAGTAAAAAAATTAATGTGAGTTATTTATAGTCTAAGGTAACAAGGATGTGTAATGTTTAAGGATGGGTCCTTGCATAGTTTTTCTATGATGAGGATTGAAAGAGAGATATTATATTTTTATATGTTGAAGATAGATCCTGAAATAATTAGGAAGAGGGAAAATCATATCTTTATCAGATGAATGTTCAACCATCCATCCATGTTAGGATTAAAGTGGAACAAAATGAGGATACACTGTAGAATAAGGTGAAAAATGCTCCAAATTTTAACCTTGATTGTGATGGAATTAAAAGGTTTAATAATTAATTATGTGACCCTTATTTACTAGATTTAAAGAAGGTTATATTGTAAGAATCTCATAAAATCATCATTCTATACTAATCATAGAAGTAAAAAAATGAATAGAGTTCAGTAAGAGTATTTCTTATAGGACAACATGAAAAAGTATATTTCATAGTATGTATCCTCATATCTGGTATGTCAATAAGTTAAGGTTGAGAGATATTAGTATAAGGGGATGTTACAACCGTTACACACACCATAACAAAAATAGGAAAATATTATTGTTGAATCTAATATTTTCAAATATTTTATACTATGATTCAATGTTTTAAAATCCACCGTATTGTTATTTTATGGGAAATTTTCACATTTTTGGGTTTTAGCAATATTTTTAGCTAAATTTTCAAAAGAGATTAATTTTGGATTTATAAATCTTCTTATTTTCTTATGTATTTTCTCCATAACATTTTCTATTATTATCAAAATTGTAAAATTTCTTTTTTTAAGCTTCTATAAATCTTGGGATTCATTTCTTCTAACTAAATCCAATGCTCAATCCAAATACTTGAGGCCCAAAACAAGCTCATAATCTAAGCCTTGAAATCTATGAAAAAATATGGATATGTTTTAAAACGGGGCAATATCTCAAAAATGAATGACCAAATATTGATGAAATTCTACATAGACATAGATAAGATACCATGGTATAAATTTATTAAATATTTCCATGATTTAATTGACCAACTTCAAGGATATTAATTCATTGTAATTTGGAGCATGATAATTCGAATAGTAACCCACTTAGAATAACTTTATAGAGTGATTATACAGTAGAAACAACATTACATGGACAATAAAACAAACAAAATTTAGGTACATGAGTAAGAAATATAAGAATAATTTTTATGAATAAAAGTTTTCCATATTCATCCATTTAAGGGTTTTAGCACTCAAGAACTTCTGGAGGATATATTTAGAGCCAAAACTTGTCCACCCCACTCCTTATAAATTTGTACGTGCTCTATCATTCCAAAGGATAACCATTTTTAGTGGGATATGGTGGATATTTATTCTATAATAGTTCTTTATATTTTTAATATAAATCATTTTATATATATTATGTATCCCTTATTTTATTTAGTTTTCTATTTTATGTTTCACCCATCGTGCTTCTTTTACCTCCATGTTTGTGGTGAACTAAAACTCACTGTTGTTTGATGGGGGTAGTGGTGGTGTTTGAGTTTATTGAATGTTAATTATTTCTTGTATTTTATTCTATGATTTAATTAATTGTTAAAATTATTGTGGTGAGTGTTCTCCCAAATTTATATACTACTATCTTCTTCCTCCTCATTCACCCATTTTCCTTCAAATTGATATCTAAGTCATTCAAACACTAATGTTTGGATTGGTTATTAATGTTAAAGAGATTACTCCTTCATACAGAGGTATTAGTGTAGGGTAATACTATTCAAATTATAGGATATAGAGTGATAGTTATTGATCTCTTAATTGAATAAAATAATAAGGAATTAATTTTTAATAACAATGATAATGCCACTATGAACCACCAAGAGAAACAATTTTATTCACCTAAAATTTTTGTGTATTTTTTATGTTTTTTATTTTAATATAAATTATTATATCATACATTTTTCATCCCCTGTTTATATTAGTTTATTAGTTTTATATTATTTATAGTATACTAGTAATAATATAAATATAGAGTGGGTGAGTGGATTCCATGAGAATTACCCTATATTGTGCCACTATGGTAAAATCTTAGGAGAATAAGAAATTAATTTTATAGTGGTTCATGAAAAAAACTACATTCAATTTGGTGTAATTTCTGGGAAGGACAAGATATTTCACATACAATTTTTTATAAAATAATTGAAAAACTAAAAAAATTGTTTTATTGAAAATCCTTTATTTCATAGTTCATGATGGATTTTTATGTTGATGTTTCATATTGTTGGACTATCGATGAATTTTTTGCGAATTATAGTATGGAAGAGACATTAGAGATCTAATTAGAACAAAAAACACCTCAAATGGAACAAAATGCATTGGAAATTCAATAGAATTTTAGCATGTTGTGAGATGCAATAAAGTTAGTGACATTGGTAGCCACCAAATTTGAAGAATTCTAAGTTATATGGATGGAACAACAACAAATAAAAGCTATAGATAATGAAATTTCTATTACACCAAAATTTTAGGAGGAAATTGGTGGTGTTGAAGTAGTAATCGAATACATACTTCCTTATTTAACATATAAATCCCATTAACCCTGCTTAAAGAGTACGAGTTTGAACTAATAATTTTTTATGGAAATTTAATTTCTGAGCATTATTTTTATTTAAACATTATTAATTTTTAATTTCAAACAGATCGCCCTTTTACTAATTTTTTAGATTAGTACCACTATAATAGTCCATGGATGAATAAGATCAATAGGATTCATTTTATGAGGAGATAACGAGGGAGTTTGTTGATCTATACACTAATTCATTTGGGGATGATGGAACCAAACAACAAATCATTACATAATAATTTTTGGAACCTAAACCAGAAGAGAAGCCACATCCTTTTCTATAACTTTCACCACCAATAAATCCCACTCCTCCATCTGAACCAAACAGAGAGCACCCCTATATTCATTTACCTCCCCCTATGCACCTCAAATTACCTCTTTCATCACTTGTTGGGGTTGGAGATATTTTTATATTCCTTAGGGGTTCTCACTCCTAGAATATACTCATGGATGTTTGGGAAAAATATATTAGTTGTGATTATCCCATGGATGATTTTTTTAGGTTGAAAAAAATTTAAATGTGGGGGATGAAAATAATATGGAATTGTTTTTCATAGAGGATACATGACAGAATCTTGTTTTGGAATAGACCATAGATGTTTTTTAAATTTTTATTCTTGTGTGCATTTTGATTTAGATAATTGATGATTTCTCGAGTACAATAGTTAATTGTGTGTTGGGAGTGATGATGATAATATTTTTACACATTTCATTTTTGTGATTAATTATTTTAAATCCCAGCATAGTGTTATTTTATAGCCTTTTCTCATTTTTTTGGTTTTAGTAATATTTTGAGTTAAATTTCTAAAATCACCTAATTTTTTATTTTAAAATATTTTAATTTTTGTATGTATTTCAACCACAGAAATTCCTCTACACATTGAAACTATCACATTTATTTTTTTAAACATATCTAAATATTAGAATTCATTTAATCCAAATGAATCCAAAGCTCAATCAAGCTTCGTGAGGCCTAAATCAGCTCACAATCCGAGCCTCAAAATATGTGAACAGATCTAGATATATTTGAATATGAGCCTATATCTCAAATATCGTTATTCCAATGAAGCTGAAATTCAACATGGAGCTATATAAGATACCAATGAAAAACATCTTTAACTATGGATATGCCTTAATCTTCCACCATTAAGGCAATTAATTCATGGGATATTATAGCATTGGAATTCGAATAGTCAGCCATGTGAAATAAGATTCCAGAGAAAATATTATATAATGCCTTCACTACATGAACAATGAAATATAAATTTTGTTGGTGAAATAGGAAGACATATATTAACAAATTTTATGAAGAACATTGTTCCATATTCATAAATTTAATGGGGCTATCGCATAATAAACTATGGTGTAAATATTTTGAGTCAAATGTTCTCCAATCATCTCTTTATATATTTATTCCTCCACTCTCATTTCAAAAAATAACCTTTTTAAGGGAGATAAGGTGGAGATTTTTTTGATTTAATATTTATTTATATTTTTAATATATTTTAAATTATCTCACTTATTCATCATTTAATTTATTTTATTTTTTATTTTTTTCCCCTGTCATGTTTCTTTTATCTCTATGTTACTGTAGAACTAACCCTCACTATTGTTCAAGTGGAGAAGTAGTGGTGTTTCAGTTTATTTCACTTTAATTATTTATCATATTTTATTTTAATATTTTAGTATTGGTTAAAATGATTATGGTGAGTGGTCACCCCACATTCTCTTCCATTGTATTTATTCTCCTCACCCACTCATTTTCATTCTCATTGATATTGAATTTATTCAAACGGTGGATTTTGGATTAGGTATTTATGTTTAAGATATTACTATATATATAGAGATCTCATTGTAGGAAAATACCATTCTAATGAGAGGATGTAGAGTGTATGATCTTGATCCTTGCATTGAATAAAATAATGTGGCATTTATTTTGAATGACAATGATAATTCCACTACGAACCACTAAGAGAAACAACTTTCTTATACTGACTTCTTTGTCTATTTTATTTTTGTTTTTGTTTTTTATTTTAATATATATTATTATATAATTTATTTTTCAAACACCCATTTATATCAGTTTAGTATTTTTATATTATTTATTTTATTATAGTGATAATAGAAACCCATTGCATGTGAGTAGACTCCCTGAGATCGACCATATGTTGTTCCACTATAGTACGCTCTTCAGATAAAAATAAAATAATTGAACTATGGTTTGCAATAAATATCATCAATAAATTACCATGGATTTAATCTCTAGTATCCCCAAAATATTTGTAGGGTATAATGCTATTTGTATTATAATCAATTCCCTACCAAATCAATGCATTTCATTGCCACCAGAGAATATTTTCCTCTTGATCAGATTTCTAGGATATGTAAAAAAGAATTTAAGGTTTATTGGTATACAACATTATTTTTTATCTGATTGGGATATGAGGTCTACCTCAGTGTTTTGGGGAATTATTTAGCAGGATTTGGATATATAGATGAGTTTCAAAACTACATATCATCCTCATAAAGAGGATCAGTCTAATAAGAACATTCAAACTCTATAAGAAATATTGGGATCATTTTTTAATAGATTCTAAAGGTGGTTTGTTTAAATGATTACTTTGGTTATATTTTCTTAGAATAATAAATTTTACTCAAGCATACAGATGGCCCCTTATGAAACCCTCTATGGTAGTAATTTCAAAACTCCAACATGATAGGATGAAGTTATAGAGAGAAATCTATTGTAACCTGAGCTATCTGGGGAAATGTAAGAGAATTTTATAGTTATTCAATATCACATCAGGGAATCTTAGAGTGGGGAAAAATGTTATGATGAGAGTTTTCAGAAAGATATATAGTTTTAGGTTGGTGAAAATGTATTCCTATTAGTGTATCCTTGGAATAATGTTATAATTTTGGAAATTAGAGAAATTTTATCAGTTGATATGTTTGTCCCTTCAAAAGTATATATTATATTGGGATAGTTTTTTTTCTCTTGGAACTTCCACTAAAAATCTCTCAAGTTTAAAATATGTTTCAAGTATCTCTCCTGAGGAAGTACATAATGTTCCCTCGCATATAATAAACTCATAGTTCATACCAATATAGTGTGATCTCTCTAATGAGGTATAACCAATGGAGATTTTGTATCAAATAAAGAATGTACTGAAAAATCAAACCACTCACCTTCTCTGATTTTTCTGCTGAAACCATAAATTTGAGGAAGCTATGTGGGATCCAGAAGATGTTATTTCTAGATTCGATGTTCTAGAACCAACTATTTTTAATTTTATTACATGTATATCCAAATATTTTAATATTATTAAAAACATATTTTTTCATATTTTTTATTGTTCTACATGAATTTGATGTAATAATGTAATAGTATATCCATTGCATTGATAAGGTTATATAAGTTCTCCTCTATGATTGGAACCTTGAATTACTATGAAGATATACTAAAATATAATTCTATAATCAGATAAAAAACTATGACAGAAAACATAGTATATAGATTGTCATGTGTGAGTACTCATAAGAGAATGAGACTTCTTCTCATAAAGTTTACACTTTGTAATATCCTTGATGAGGATTATGAGAATATACCCACCAATATAAATTACACATGTTTTGGTGTCATTCGATATTTATATATGAGAGCGTGTGTAAGGGTCCATATACTTTAATATTGTCATTACTACATTTTATGATTCACGTAATTAGATTTAATGATAAAACACATGACGACATATGTTCGTGGGAAGTTGGGTACATTGGATGCATCATGAATGACTGGTTATTAACGGAAAATCAAGTATATATACCTTCCATGTTTATGGAAGTTTTTATATTCTATACTTTATTGTAATAGAACCATAACCTTAAATTCTATGTTCATGGTTTATTGACATGTTTATTTCAAAGTGCCAGAGAAACACATGTTAAGAATACAGTTTGATGTCATGGATGTGAAACTTCATTGGTGAGATATTGTGACAAATGGATTATATTAAACATAGAGTTTTCATATGTGGTTGTCGATGTATCAACATTATGTTATTTATCTTGGGTGCTATGACATGTTACAAGATCGTAATCTTCGAATATTGGAAATCCTTCATAATACCAACAAAAAAGAATCTTATAGGGTGACACTCTAAGTGTTTTCATTGTTCTAAATTAAAATATATTTGAATTTAATTAATTGAATAAATATTATTATCAAGATAGAGGAATAATTTTATTCATGTTTTGTTGATAAAAAATATATATTAGAAAATGAAATATTTAATTAATTATGTATTCAGGATTTAAATAAATATCGAGGTGTTGGAGGGGTCTAAGATAATTTTTTGTGATAAATATTAATTTTCTAGATGGTAAAATAATATTAATCATTGCTCTAGTAATCTTACATATTAAAATAATAATAAAAATAATAATAATAATAATATGGAATGGGGTTTGATAATGATAATTATTTTATGTAAGGACTGGTACACAATTAAATAATATTCTAACCTGAAACCTAACTCGATAAATATATGGTTATATATATTTTTTAGGGTTAATAGATACTTGAGATTCATTGTCTACAATGTAATTTTCTCTTTATCCATCCTCCTCTCTCCCTCTTAAGAATGAGAACTTCGAGAGAGATTCGTTCAAGCTCAAAGAAACTAGATGTGATCAACATGATCAACACCAGATGATAGATCTATTGTGCTAGGACTTGGTGTTCTTCCAGTGTTTATTAGATATCAAAGGATCATCTATGGATCACTGCTAGAGGGATTCTACACATAGATATATATAACACAATGAAGGTAATCCATAAAAGTGTTTCCTAGTGATCAACATCTTCTATGAAGAAAGATCTCAAGACAAGTTATCATTTCTTCTATAAAAATTTAAATTAAAGATAAATTTAACATGAAAAGACCCTCTATAGGTTATGAGTTCTCATATATCAATATTCAATGAAAAAAGTCATTATTCATTGTGTTTAAGTCATGTATAGTTTGTGAATGATCAACCAAATCATTGAAACCTTTATGGTTATTTCTCTCACTAAGGTGTTTCTGCTTTGGCCAGAACATTCAACTGGTATGAGACCAATTACATTTTAAATTTATAATTTTTTATTTTAATGTTCTTCTATATTCACAATTGTTGTTAGAAATTTCATTTCTAGATTATTAATTATTTAATACATTTTTAATTAAAATGATTCTGACATATTAATTATCATCATTCAGGGTTTCATTTTCATAAAGGACTAAAATAGGTGAATAATAACTAGAGATGCCATCAGGAAGTGCCAAGAATTTTCGCCAGTAAGGCCAGGTTACTTGATGTGTAGCCAAATTACACATGATATACACATGCGTACAAAATTTGTTTGTGTTAAGGGATACAAAAAGCAAAAAGAAGAAATTAAATGTATTGAATTTATTGTACACCATTTGTATAATAGGACAGTATGTCATACAACTTGTTAGATTACATGTCGTGTAGCAAGAGTACATATCATTCCATCTACCCAGTTTAGTAGAGAAATTCACGTAAACCCTATGGTAAAATACATGATCAAAACCATGTGATACTAAAACACTAAATAAATAATTACATGCATGATATATAGTCTAAATACATGATATAGTTCATTATTTATCACATTTGGAGTATAGGTCGAGCCATTCCATAAACAAATGGTAATAGTAACACATGGAGTGTATCTAGTGTACACATCATGGGGTCCCATGTATGAAGAACATGTCGAGTCTTTTAGTGAGTAGCGCAGACACAAGGAAAATGTGATACGTCGCATGTAGTTGGCCCATGCATGTTGTGTAGTCCAGCCGTGGTATATGCTGATTCCCCAGATGTGCATCTTGGGAACATTAAAATAAAGTTAAATGGCATGTACCTCATAATTACATTCTTTTTAGAACCACAAAAAAAGTAAAAAATTAAATTACATTAAATTTCCAATCACAACATTAGAACCTTATTCAATTGATTGGAACTTGTTGTGTTTGACAATTTAATGATGATTTTAAGAAATATTAAATTTTAGAATAATTTTTTGTAATTATCTAGGATTATTGGTTCTACTTTATATTTTATAGAAATGAATTTATGATGGGTATCTCTAAAATAATTCAGATGGTTATTAAAATAAATCGAATTAGTTAATTGATCAATTAATTAATTAATTCAAGCATGTTTATCTTAATAATAAATAACAAATAGAAATTAGTTTTATCCAATATACATTCATGTAACTATTACATGTGTATGACCAATCATGATCTTGATCAAGACCCGTGTATGTGTCACATTGCTTAATTTAATTTATTTCATGGTTTTTTAATTATTATTTATTAAATTAAACATTATGGAATATGATTCACCCTCTTATTATGTAGGACATGCATGTTCATGTTTTTTTATGTAATTCCGCATAATGAATCCTTTGGTACCCCCTCACTTTTCTGTGAGTTATAAATACATTTAATAAATAAGGTATACCATGTACTGTGGAGGGGGTTCAATAAGGAGCCAAAGTGTACCAAACCAAATGATACATAGGTGAATAGGAGGAATGTTTTAACTCATTCCAAGATTTTCATAAGGAGTTTTCCCATAGTTTATTGGTTGATTTATTGTCCGATCAATAAATCTACCATTATATAAGCTCAAGATCAGGTCATTTATTTATTTCTTATGAATTATTTATTTTATAGACACAAGACAATGATCACATAAATAAATAAAATAATGTGAAAATATGGAATATAAATAAATAGATTATGTGTAAAATGTTTTATAAAAAACATGATTAATCACTTACATAAAATCCAATTAATATTAATAAGACATGAAAAAGTTAAAACAAAAAAAATTTATTCATGATAAACAAGACCCCTTAAGTAAATATTAAGTTAGACATGGCCATCCATTATTTCACTTGGAATAAAATCAATAAAACTTAGTGTTTTACTAACCCTCATTGGGAAACATAATTTTATAATGATGTTATTATGATGGTTATGGGTTCACATGTCCATATTACATCAAAGTAAGTAGCTTGTGCTAGATTTGGTGTAACTTCAAGTTATGTTTTGAGGAAATCCATGTTAGGATTTTAGGATTGGGGTGTCCACTTAATAGATCAAGGAGTTGAAAAATCATAGTTGAAAAAAAACTTCCTAACTAAATACCTTGAAGTAGCTTGACCAATCCTTTTTTGGTTTATGTAAAGGGGGATATGAATCTTTTACAATAGAATTTGTTATTGACTACACATTCTGAGATCAATAATCAGGGCTATTGGGAGTTGATAGAATACCAAGAGACTTAATAAAATTAATATTATTATTTTTTCACATAATTTACAATAAATTAAAGTACTAATAATTTGCTCATTAATTTGTAGAATAAATAGAAATTTCATCATCCACATTATCCCTGAAATCAATATTGGATAAATATTATTTCTTTACTGGAAGTAAATTCCCAGAATTTTTTAGAAACCATTGAGTGGTTTTGTGCCATGAATATAAATCTTAAATGCTAGAATCCTCATTATCTGATGCGATGGCTAAGGAGGCTAGTGATGAAGAGTTTGTTGTCTATGATAAATACATGAGTTGAAATGCCAATGTTCAGTGTTTAATGCTTGTATAAATGTTAAATGAACTCATTATGTCTTAAGAAAACATGAATTCTTATATCATACTCTGGAAGAATTGTGGTTTATTCCAAGTGATAGAAAAACAAGGATGATTTGAGATACTCGATGGATTTTTTTGAGTAAACTTGAAGACGGTACACTAGTTGGGCCTCATTCAAAATAATTGGCTACATTTATCTCCTAGAGGTTATAGGGTTTAAACATCTTGATAAACTATGCACCAATATCATACTTCATCACTCCCTTGGATAATCTCTTTCATTTTTTTTAATTTTAATATGAACAACATTGAGAAGTCTCTCCTAGATCAACTCACACTTCTTCACAAGTAGGTAATGAAATTATGTATGAAAATCCTTCCATCCTTATGGTGAATAAATAAAAAGAACAAAAACATATCTCTAAGACCAAATATTATTCACACACTTCTAACAACAGAAAGATCAAGGGGAAAGAAAATGAGTATATTTTTTTTTTGTGTGTGGCGTGAAGGTCCATTAGAAGAAAAAATTGCACCTAGATAAAGAAGCGAGGGGAAACTTTATATGAGTTTATTATCAAGTGAGGTTTATCTATTTCTAAAAATTGGGTATTAGAGAAAAAGTTTTGTGTTTAGATATGTGTTTAAATATTGGAACAAAATGGGTTTAGAAATATTGATCAAGGGGAGGTATATTTAAAAGTATCCAATAGAGCCAAACTTGATAGAGTGAAAATTTTGTACTACCACCTCACATTGCTAGTGGGATAGATCTTAGTTTTGTAAGATTTTTATTTGTTCTATATGTTACCAAAAAAATTATTTCCATATCCATTCCCGATATAGATGGATTTATTTTTAAATTTGGGAATAAATGTTTCTTATTTTATAAATATAGCCTTTATTATGGCATGGAAAATTCAAATAACAATATTTATGTGCTGGATTATATGAACCAAGTATCTTTTTTCCCTTATTATCTTATCAAAGGGTTCTTGCAACCAAAAAGTGAGGGATGGGTGATCACACCTGAAAAAGTGATAGATCTTCATCAACAAGTTTCTTGTAACAACTATGAAAATCCAAGTGAGGGTGGATTTTTTGTTATCTCTGTCAAAAAGGAAGGGAGGAATTTGGTTTCTTGATCACTGTTAAAATCAATGGAATAATACAAACCTATGAACATGAGGAGAGGATATGTTGGATCTCAAATTGAGCTATTGTCGAACTCCTATATCAAATTTTATTGGTCTTCTCTCTACTTTTATACGCTGCATCATCCAATCACGAGATTCATAATTTCATAAATTTTATTAATCTATTTTCCATTGTGCATACTCACATGCTTGACTTTGATATTAAATTTATAACATGGATTAGATCTATCAATTATCACTCTTTCAATTTCATAACTTTATCATTTCAATAACGTTTTTTATTTTTCATTTGTATTTATCATGTTATTTTTAAAGTAAATTCACCCCACCGCACACTATCATTTTCTATATGATTGACACTTGGGATTATCTTCAACATTTTTAATATAATTGGAACCACCTCCCAAACATAACAAAATCTATAATTTATCACTGAAGCCTCCAAAAATATGACAAAACACAATCTAATTCATCGTATGACTTGAAATTCAAGTCTGAAATACAAAAAAAACCTGATATTTGACTATTTAAATTTCAAATTTAAAATAAAATTTAAAATTTAATTAATATTACTAAGCCACGGGTTAAGGAAAATAATATCTTCATTATCATATCATGGATGAAAATGATCGTTATCTTGAAAAAGTGATTGTACAACCATTAATGTATTTAATATATATGAATTATCAAAATAAAACATTTTTATAACATTAATGGTATATAATAATTGATAAAAAAGTAATATTATAGATATTCAAATATAATCTAAGACTAAATTATCTATTTCCAATGACTTTAATTTTAATTTTTTTGTTTAAATATTAACTATATTAGATATTACATTTAGAGTCTTAATAATATTAAAATCATTAACATATAATGAAATATTGAAACATTCAAATAAATTTCTATTAATGAAAATACAAGGTAAAATTAGTTCATTTTGATAACCATCTTTCAATAAAAACAAAATTAGATAGTTGTACAATATACATTACAATAACTTGAATTATTATGGGACAGTGGAATCAAATGTTATTCAAAATCCAATGGAATAGGATTCAATGTGAATTTTAATTTTATCTTTTGGATTACTAGAGGTTTGATTTGGACTTATTTGAGGTATTTTTATGAGGTTTTGGAAGTGGTGAATCACATATAAAATATGTGGATAAATGTTTTTCTTGGAATACAACTAAAACCATTTAATAGGTTGTAATAGATCCCACCAGAATCCTAGTGGGATCCCACCGAGAGTTTTTTGGGGAGGCCAGAGGTAGAGTTATACTAGTTAGGCTATTAGGAACCTAATAGAAGGCCACCTGGAAACTGATGGTTGAAATCCCAATGTGGGTTTAAAGGGAATCTGGTGGTCCCTTGCCTAATTTTTTAAAATTTTAATATATAAATATTTTATAAAAGTGGGGATCCACCCCCTCTGTTTCTATTCATAATAATAGTGGGTGTCGATCCCTCTTCCATACATCCCCTTGCTTCTAGAGCTATGTTTATGGTGAGAATGACATGTTTTCTATAGTAGTGGACTCTTATGAGAAAGGTTAGGGTAAGGCTGATAGCTTCCCATGTTGTTATGTTCATCTCATGAATATTCAAGCGGAAATCTATAAATAGGATATTTTATATTTTTTTAAATTTTATGAAAATAAAGATGAATTAAATGATGACACCGAATGAGGTAAATCTAATAAGTACTGAGTAAGGGGTCCCTTATATATTAAGAAATATGTTGTGTGTTTATGTTTCATTTCATATTCATATATGGGGGATCAGTATGTGAAAATTAAATGGGGATAAAAAGTGTTTTGAGTTTTTAATTTAGGTTGGGTAGAGACTCCCATGATCAAAATAGGCATTCCACGTCGAGTTTGGAGATCCTAGGAATGGTTGATGATTGTGCCTCTAAGGGGCAGAAGTACTAATTGAGTGTGAAGAACCCTGAACAGATCTCCTGGATTTGGGATAAATTAGAGATGTAGTAATATGGGTTATATTAGGCTAGTATGAAGGGTTGAGTAGGATTAGGCCTTGTATTTGGTTATTGATATACCATTTGACTTACATATTATGGGGGGTTTCCCATTTTAAGGGAGAATAGGACTCTCAGATGTGGTGTGGTGTAGGAAAATCCTTCCAAATCTTGTCATGTCCAAAGGAGGAGGTTCCTTGAGAGTGGTTTAGTGGATTGGAAATTGGTGATGCTTTACCTTGATGGAACTATTATTGGGTGAGTGAATTGGATTTTTGGTTTGTGGGTTCTCATTTAAGAGGAATATGATGGGTATCAAGGTATTGGTTTGAGGAAAATATTTTTATGGATGGGTGAGCATGAATGAGTATACTCCTTGGTGGAAGGTGGAAGGGTTAACATGGAAATGGGTTATCTAATGTGCATAAGTTCATGGTTTGGTTTTGTGTATGGTCCTCAGGTTTATTAAAGTGGAATATGTTTGGGGGGAATAGATCCTAGAGTTATAGTTCAAAATACATGATACATGGGATGTGCTAATACTAGTAGAGAATTGGGACTTGGGTTGTGCATGACACTGTTTTTTATGTTTTTCATCCTAATTTTATTGATGTAATGTGCATGTATGAAAATTTTATTCACATGGAAGAGGTTAGGTTATAGATATGAAGTTATGTTGTTCTTTGTTTTCTAGACATACATCATTATTGTGGCTTGGTCATACCAGTTATAGGCCATGAAACCTTGCTGGTCTATGTCTTAGTCAGAATATTTATAGGATGGGACATCTTTCTAGTCTATGAAATGGTCAGATTGGTTTTAAGCCCAAACACCAAGTTAGTCAGTGGCTTGGTTAGACTAGTTATAGCATGGGGTACCTTGCAAATTCATAGCATGGCCAGACGGATTTATGGACTATGATTCCATTAAAAATATATGGATGGTTAGTCTAGTCAAGTGGTCTGGTTTCCACCATGATGTGTCCTAGGTACAATCATGAAACTTCACTAACTTTGTCTATATAGGTAGGGTCAAGTATAATGGTGTCCTAGTTAGCACACAATGACCTGATGAGATTTCTTTCATATTATGTGTTACTAATTTATTTATTTTCTCATACACACAATAATAATTTATGACATATATTAGGAGATCCATTTTTGGTATCCAATTGATTTTTATGTTCACACACTACACATCCATCTTGGTGTATGTATGGTCCTTATGTATGATATTGAGATTATAGCACAAGTCTTATTAGTGATAATTTTGGGGGAGGTTGATGGGATTTAGTGACAAAACTAAGAAAGGAATTGAGAGATTCTAGATAGGTCTTTATTGCGGTTTTGTTTTTTTAATTATATGATTGATATAATGGGTAATCCCTCATGATGTATGTTACACATGACCTACACAATTAATTTTGATATAGCATGGGTGTATGTTTATTATGTTATGGTTGGCTCCTAGGTATAAATCCATTTTAATAATTGGATTTTTATTATGTTCATGGGTTTGTAGATATTTACATATTGTGTATTACTTGTGATTAAAAGGTTATAGTCTCCCCAATGTTGGTCAAAGACCCTCACTACTAGTCGTTGTCCTCTAGTGTCATGACCCCCTCCCCACAAAGTGTACACCTCCCAGGCCGACAATGTGAGAACTGAGATAATGACCCCTGGGTCCTGCCTCCAGTAGGCCCCGAGTTGGCGATTGGCACCGAGGGTATAGCAAACACACATATGGGAGGTATTACCCTCTAATAGAAAACATGCGGAATAAAGAGATAAGATAGGCACCAACAAACTCTTGCTCAAACTAAAATATAAAAAACCCAATTACACATATGTAATATCATGAAAAACTACTAAAACTGCGAAGGAAACAACAGGTACCAAAAGAAAGTAAAACGGAAGTGGCCATGAAGCAAAAAAAGCTCGTACAACCCCAAGCTACCAGTAACCAGCTTGATCTCCAACCTGCTCCAAGTGACCTGAAAAATATTTTATATAACATAGGTTGAGTATAACAGTATACTCGGTAGGATCCTCCCTGTATCCACTCATGAAATAGTAAGGAAAGCATTCTAAATAATAGTGAACAACAATTGAAACTAACTCATCACCTAAACTGGTATGCTATGTTCTCAGTCTCACCATTGATACTCTCACCAAGTATCGTATACAAGAGTATATAATATAATAAAGGATATCAAGGGTACCCCACTACTCCTTCCCCATTGGTTTGCCACTTTTCCCCAATGTCGCACGTCCTGAGAATCTCTCTCCAAAATGCTTCCCCACAGACACCTGGGAAAAGCACCACAACACGCACCAAATGTGTTAACATAAACCTCGTGCATCATACCACCACTTCTTCATAACCAAAGTTACCATGTAGTTTCCAGGAGCCACCACATCTCTCATTGTAGGATTGAAATAGTGATGAAGATGCTCAAAATACAAGAGGGGGTGAATTGTATACTTTAAAAATTCCTTTGGAACCTTTAAAGTTAGTTAAGAATAACTATGTTTTCCTTAAGCAAAGGAAAAGGCTAAGTTTAACAAAGTTAAACTAAGCAAATTCACAACACCTATTAACACCGAATGCAAACTAGGAAAGAGATTCCTAATGAGGGTTCCAGAAATATGGTTCCGGAAATTGAATCTTAACAAATGACTACAATATGAGATTCTACCTTAAAGCGTATAGAATCTAAATGAAACAGAGTACAAATAAGGAATTATAAGAAAGTTATACTTTCCATATAATATAAAATGCAGCGGAATATAAACAAGTAGTAAAACTACAAGTAACAAGATATAAGTATTTTAACCCAAAGAGAAGGGTATCCAACAACCTTGGATAAAGGTCCCTTGATTTATACTTTCAAGCAAGTCTGTCTTACCCACACCAGGGTAAGCCCTCGATACGAAGATCGGAGTCTCAGTCTTTCTATCCCCGCAAGCCCTCAACTTCAAGGTAGTTGGCAACCTCTGTCTTCCTCAGCAAGAAAGCCCTCGAACTTTAAGATAGTCGGAAACCTCTGTTTTCCTATCCCCGGAAGCCCTCGAATGTAATCACCAACGTTCGGAGTCGCACGAAGCTTTGAGA
Source organism: Viscum album (assembly GCA_963277665.1). Classification (NCBI taxonomy): domain Eukaryota; kingdom Viridiplantae; phylum Streptophyta; class Magnoliopsida; order Santalales; family Viscaceae; genus Viscum; species Viscum album. The sequence continues at coordinate 70,476,495 of OY728145.1, forward strand.
GTTAATAAGAGTATCTCTCTCTAGAAATCACTTCAAGCAAATTAGTCAGCCTTTCCGTACTTTTTCAGCCATCAGCTATATGCCCTGATCTCTTTCAAATGAGCTCCTATTTATAGGTAAGGTCGGCTCCTTCTCCAACGGTCATATTTTCCTTAAAGATTGGAGGGACCTGTACACGTGTCACTTATACAATGGTTAGTTTACAACAAAACAGACGACATCGTTTTATAAAAAAACAAATGTAACAGAATGTACGTCATCGTTTTAATCTCTAATGATAACTTCGGAATGAAAGTTTGGAGTGTAAGGAACAATAGTAAAGAGTAGACAAAATTATAGAAGTGTAAGCAGAATATAAGTTCGGAGTCTAACCAAAATATTCTTCGGAGTCTGAATTAATTCAGAGTGTATAGAACAAATATAATCAGATTCCGTTTAATAGGTGAATTCGGAATGCAAATTCGGAATGGGAGTTCGTCATCAGAAATCGTAATGAGAATTCATCATCAGGATTCGTAATGAGAATTCTTTATCAAAATTCGTAATGAGAATTCATTATCAAGATTCGTAATGAGAATTCATCATCAGGATTCGTAATGGGAATTCGGAATGAGATTTCTTCATTAGAATTCGTAATGAGAATTATTCATTGGAATTCGTAATGAGAATTATTCTTCAGAATTCGTATCCTGAATCTGGAATAGAACTTAGTCAGAGTTCATATCCGGAATTCGGAATGAAACTTCCTTATAGTTCTTATCCAGAATCTGAATCCTAAAACAGAATTCCTTATATCAAAGTTTCAACGATTCCGAGAAAATGAATCCGAATCTCATACTTAAGAAAACTATGGATGAAAATATGATAAGGATAATTTTTCTTATAAAAGCGATTTTCCTTAAGAAAGCAATTTTCCTTATAAAAGCAATTTTCTTTAAGAAATCAATATTTCTTAAGATAAGGTGTTTGTTATTTTCAAAACAAGAAGGAATGGAAAAGTCATAAGGAGAACCTTATTGAATCAACAATCTCCCCCTTTTTGGAAAGCACAAACATCCTTACGAAAATGAAATTCTAAGAAGAAAGAAAACCATTAAGGCTTATCTCTCTTTGCTTTAAGGATATTTATGAATACGACTAACTCCCCCTTAGGCATTGAAACTCTAAGGATCGTATTCATATTTCCGGAGTGATAGATAAGAAGGTCTTCTTTAATGAAAAATCTCCCCCTTAAACAAACTCTTATTAGAGTTTTTCTATTCTTTAAGGATCTTTTTCTTCTCCCCCTTTGATAAACTCTATTTAGAGTTCTTCTTTTTATTAAGGATCTTTTCCTTATCCCCCTTTGTGATTTTCAAAAATAATTGGAGAGAATGGAAAAAAATAACAAAGTACCTGAAATATTAGTAATGACAACAAAAGAAACGAGAAGCACAACTTTCATTAATTTTGAAATCTCAGCAACAAAAAGAATACAAAAAAAAGATCGGATTTGTTTATTTCGGATCTTTTTCCTTCGACATGAGCCCCTTTAGAATAGTCTTGATCTTCTTTATGTCTTTATGATCTTCATAAGCTTGCTTCTGTAAGGCAACTATTCTTTCGGATTGAGCTTCAATTTTTTCTTCCTGGGATTTTAGCTTTTCTTCCTGAGCTTTGATCTTCTCTTCCTGAGCCTTCATCCTTTCTTCAAAATCAATCCGATGATCCCTTTCAAACTTCCAGTTTTGAGAAACGGAATTCAGCTACCCATTCAGATCTCCCACTTCTTGAATCCAGAAGTTCTTCTCTTCTGTCAACTTCTCTTCAAAGGATGCAGTTAACTCATTTATCTTCTTGTCCTCGGTTTCAAAAGCATCTTTAACGTTGTCTTGAAACTCATCGAGCAACCTCATCTCTTTCACAGTCTTCTTCGACCAATTTGTCATCCTCTTGCAAGACGTTCTATGAGCTTCGTAACAAACAAAGAACGTTTTGAACTGAGCCTCTATTTCAACACACTTGTCCATAACCATAGATACAGAGTCAGTTTTCTGATTCAAAGCATGTTGGAGCATCTGACATCTTGAATCAATACTTGAGAAGGTCGGAATGGTTCCCACCAACTTCTTCAAAGACTGAACAACAAAGTAATGCCCCAACGAGGATGACTCTGAATCTGAAATCTTGCTTGGAGAGTTTTCTTCTTCAATAAGCTCCAACTTCCTTTTAGAAGAATCACCAAATTCCCTTTTCTTGCTAGCCACTGATTTCGGAGTTTCAACAAGGAGTTGCTTTCCTTTGTCTTTTTTCGGAATTGATTCTTGATCAGGAGTTTTCTGCTCCCCAGTAGACACTTGAACAATCTCATCAACAACTTTCTGAACAACATCTTCCTCATTATTATTCTTCTCTGGAGTTACTAACTTAGAAGATTCAGCCTTTGAAGTTCGGAGCGATAGATGTTCCGAAGGTGATCCTTTATAATCATCCACTTGTTTCAAAAGATCTCCTATTTCACCACATCCTTCAGCAACCTCTTCTTCCTCTCCCACTTACTGAATCTGCCCAATTTGCTCAACATGCTCAGCTGTAGTCTCTTCCAGAAAATCAAGGTTTCTTCCTCGAGTCTCGGGTAGAGATTCCAGGAGAAAGATCTCGGAACTGGGATGCTTCCGGATACCAACTCATTAAACTTTAACAACGCTTGAACTGCCTCGGCTTCTAAAATCTTCTTCTTAAGCTTTTTTTCCTTTGCTTGTTTTTCAAGCTCATCAGCAGTTCTCTCCTTTAATGCCTTAGCTTCCGCAGGGTCCAATCTGAACTGCAGATCCCCTTATTTACTTTTTTCTTTATCAGCTCTCCACTTTGTATCTACCACATCAGGATCGGTCTTCTTCTTCTTTGGTTTGGGAGGAGCGGTTTGAACTTCCTTAGACATAGGATCTTCGACTTCAGATGCAACTTCCTTTAGCTTTCTTTTCTTCACTAGTTTGGATGATTCCGGTTCAGAAGCCTTCAGAACCATTTCTTCTTGATTAGGCAAATCAACGAACTCACCAATCTCCTTGTTGAAAGCCATATCCATCCTCTTAAGGGTGTCATCACTAACCAACAAAATTTTACAAACCCTTGGATTAGATCTGCAAGCTTCCTTGAAAGATTCTAGGCACCGAACTATAAACTTTGATAATATTGCTGGGTACATTACGATCTGAGCTTTGAGATTTCCTTTCTTAAGATTCTCAATGGTTATAAGAATGTGCCTCATGAAATTAAACTTCCTTAGATTTATCAGAAAATCTAAGATATAGATCTCACTCTTCTTCAAGCTGTCTTTATCGCCTTTCCTCGATACGATAAGTCCTTGCACCCATAACTCTAGAATCCGGAAGTTTGTGGATAGACTTGCAATCTTTGGAGCCTTATCATCAGCCAGTCTGAGAGTTTCTAATTCTTTTTCCTTGTTGAAGCTTCCCTTCGAGTCTGTAAACACATGCGAAAATGCCAGCAAGTAAAGTATGACTACGAAAACATGAGTAAGGAAATCATACCTTTTGGATTGGCTTAGGAGGATTATTCGTAATGGGTAATAAAAAATGATTAAAAAAACTTTATTATGAAAAAAAATTCTCAAAAGTTTACTACGGAAAACAGTCTCACTACGAAAAAAACTCAGTTAAAAAAAATCAATATAAAAAACACATTACGGGTAATAAAATTCGGTACAAAAATCTGGTTATGAAACTGCCAGTACGTAATTTTCATTTCGGATATTTTCAATATGAATATTTCCATTTCAGAAGTATTATGTACGAGAATGTCCAATTTGAAAAATTTTAGTTCCGGAAATTCCATTCCGGAAATCTTCTTTCCGAAAAGTTTGAAAACAAATTTTGAAAAACTTTGTTTAAACAAACAATCAAATGTACTCCCCCTATGAAAAGAAGTTTATTACTGTAAGGAGACTTTTTCAACAGAAAGTTAATTAAGAAAGATTACCTTACAGTTATCATTCCTAACTTCTGTTTAATATATTCAAGTCTATCAGAAGGCAAAGATTTTGTGAAAATATCAGCAAGTTGATCTTGCGTTCCGATAAACTGAAGAATAATATCTCCTTTAGGTGTGTGATCCCTAAGAAAGTGATGCCTAATATCTATATGTTTTGCACGGGAGTGATGTGCATGGTTCTTACTGAGGGCAATGGAACTTGTCTTATCACACAAAATTTGAGTTTTAGTAAAACTCAACCCATAGTCTGTGAGTGTGTGTTGCATCCACAACACTTGTGCACAACAACTTCCAGCTGCTACATATTCAGCTTCAGCAGTGGAAAGTGCTATAGAATGTTGCTTCTTGCAGGACCAAGAAACTAGGGAATCTCCTAAGAAATGACATGTTCTGGATGTACTTTTTCTATCCATTCTACATCCACCAAAGTCAGCATCAGAAAATCCTTTTAGAACAAAATCATTTCCAGAAGTATAAAATAATCCTAGATCCATGGTTCCCTTAAGGTAGCGAAAAATTCTTTTTACTGCCTTTAAGTGAGATTCTTTTGGATTGGATTGATATCTTGCACATAAGCATACTGAAAACATTAAGTCTGGTCGACTAGCTGTTAAGTAAAGTAGACTTCCTATCATACCTCTAAAAGATGTTTGATCTACTGGTTTCCCAGCTTCGTCAAGATCTAAAGAGTTTGAGGTACCAATGGGAGTACTTATACTCTTAGTGTTTTCATAACCATACTTTTTAAGAAGATCTTTAATATACTTATGTTGAGATATGTAGGTTCCTTCTGGTTTTTGAGAAATTTGAAAACCAAGGAAAAATGTTAACTCACCCATCATACTCCTTTCAAACTCAGATTTCATTAGACTAGAAAAAGAGTCAGTCAAAGATTGGTGAGTTGAACCAAATATAATGTCATCAACATAAATTTGAACAATCAAAAAAATTTTCTTATCTTTCTTTATAAAAAGGGTTGGATCTACATTTCCCTTAACATATTTATTTTGAAGCAAAAATCCAGTGAGTCTATCATACCATGCTCGTGGGGCTTGTTTAAGGCCATACAAAGCTTTGGTAAGTCTAAAAACATGATCAGGATGTTTTGTATCTTCAAAGCCAGGAGGTTGTTCAACAAAAACTTCCTCTTGAATATAACCGTTAAGAAAAGCACATTTCACATCCATTTGGAAATGTTTGAAATTAAAAAATGCTGCAAAGGCAAGTAGAATACGGATAGATTCAAGTCTAGCTACTGGAGCATAGGTTTTTTTCATAGTCTATTCCTTATTGCTGATTATAGCCTTTAGCAACAAGTCTAGCTTTATTTCTAACAATGACTCCATTTTCATCACATTTATTTCTGAAAAACCATTTTACTCCAATAACAAAAGTTTCCTTAGGTCTTTCAACCAAGGTCCAGACTTTATTCCTTTCGAATTCATTTAGTTCATCTTGCATTGCTTTGATCCAATCATCATCACCTAAAGCTTCATCTGTGCTTTTAGGTTCTAATTGGGAAAGAAATGCTAGATGCTCTACTTCATTTCTTAAGGAACTTCTAGTTCTTACAGTTTGGTTTACATCACCAATGATACTATCACTGGGATGAATCTTAAGAAACACCAGATTTGGGTTTTGTAAAACTTGTTCATCAAAATAGGGTAGAAAGTCTTCTGGGGTAAATGTTTCAGAAGTATCTTCTAGAACAATTTCCTTATCAGAAGGTTCTTCTATCAAAGGTTGAAAATCAGTTTTTGAAAACACATCCGAAGATGTAAGTTGAGATGGTTTAAAAACAAAAGGATCAGACTCATCAAATTTCACATGTACTGTTTCCTCAACAGTACAAGTATTTTTATTAAAAACTCTATAAGCCTTAGAGGTTGTGGAATATCCTAAGAAAATTCCTTCATCAGACTTTGGTGCGAATTTATGTAAGTTATCTTTAGTATTCAAAATTAATACTTTGCAACCAAACACCTTGAAGTAAGAAAGTCTCGGTTTTCTACCATTCCATAACTCATAAGGAGTTTTATTAAGAAAAGGTCTAATGAAAACTCGATTTATAGTATAACAAGAAGTACATACAGCTTCAGCCCAGAAATGTCTAGCAATAGAATATTCACTCAGCATGGTTCTAGTTATTTCTTGAAGAATTCTATTTCTTCTTTCAACTACACCATTCTGTTGAGGAGTTCTAGGTGCTAAAAAATTGTGAGTAATACCTTTCTTACTACAAACGGTTTAAAATCTGAATTTTGAAATTCTCCTCCATGATCACTATGAATAGTTTTCAATGGAAGTTTTTTCTCATTTTTAACTTGAGCTCTAAATCTTTTGAAATAAGAAAAAGCTTCAGATTTCTTTTCTAGAAAATAGACCCAAGTAAATCTAGTGTAATCATCAACTAGAAAAAACACATAGTATTTGCCTCCAATACTTCCAGTTTGTGTTGGACCAAAAAGATCCATGTGCACTAACTGTAATGCATCAGTTGTTGAGACTTCACCGATTGACTTAAAACTAGATTTATGTTGCCTGCCATATTGACAAGGATCCCAAACTTTAGAAGAATCAAATCTAAGCTCTGTAGATCCTTAACTAGTTTCTTCTTAGAGAGTTTACATAGGTTTCTCATATTACAGTGTCTTAATCTTCTATGCCATAACCCAGAATGATCTTTCATTGCACTTAGGCAAGGTAAATCTTGGCTCCTGAGGTCTTCTAGGTTCAAAGTGTAGACATTCTCTTGCCTATTGGCTGAGATAATAAATTCTTCCTTGGAATTGTGAACTAAGCATTTATCATTCCTAAAATTCACAAGGTAACCTTCATCACATAACAGACTTATGCTAATGAGGTTGTGCTTGAGACCTTTAACAAAAAGAACATTTGAAATCAAGGTTTTACCTAAACGCAAAATATTACCAATACCAACAATCTCTCCCTTAGCATTGTCTCCGAAAGTTTCCTTTCCTCCTTTCGTTTTGATGATCTTTTCAAAAAAGCTTCTGTTACCAGTCATGTTCTGGGAACATCCACTATCCATGTACCATGTATTGTTGCTGGTACTTTTTTTATTATCCTGAAATCAAGAAGAAAATTAGACTTTCGGAATCCAAACATGTTTGGATCCGAGATTTCCCGACAATAAAATTTTAGGAACCCACATTTTCATAGAAAAGTAAGCTTTGTGAAATCCTAGAGATTGGGTTTTGTTTAAGGAACAATTCTTTGCCCAGTGACCACCACATTGACACTTGGTACAGAATGGGGCACATTGAGGAACAAAATATTTGTTACTGAAAATAGGTTTTGCATGGGTATAACCAAATCCAGATTTATGTCTTAAAGGTCGTATTTGGGAATACATCTTATCAAAATTTTCCTTACCATGGGTAAAGTTTGATAAACACTTCTTTAAGGAAAAAATTTCGGACTTGAGTTTTACAACCAAGTTTTTATCCTCAAAATCATTAGTTTTAGAACTACAGTTAGGCTCGAAAACATTTTTATTAGAAATTACTTTTTCTAATTCTTTAGAATGTTTGTTCTTCTCAGAACTTACTTCCTCAAGATTTTTTGAAATATTTTCAAAATTGGCATTTTTCTTATCAAGATCTTTAGAAAGATCTGATATCTCTTTAGTAAGAATAGAATTCCTAGAATTTGCCTTATCAAGTTTCTTATTGAGTTTGGAATTCTCAATCTCAAGAAGTTGAGCAAACCTAGAGACTTCTTCATAAGTAGGTAAAGTATTTTCCTCATCAGAAGATGATTCTTCATCGGAAGAGTTATAATACATACTATCATTAGAATTTAAAGAAACATTGGTCAAAGATTCATCATTTCGTACCTTAGCCATAAGACAATGATTATCAATAGGTAATCTGGCTATAAGACCAAGATTCTTCTATCCTAAAGATTCATAATCAGAAGATTCATCTGAAGAGTCACCACCACTGGCACTCCAGGTGTAATTAGCTTTCAGAACATTCTTAGTTTTAGCTTTATAATACTTCTTTCTGTTCCTGTCTGAATGTCTTTCCTTCCTTTCTTTCTTTTTGAGCATAGGGCAATCTGGTCTAATATGTACAACTCTCTTACATTCATAACAAGTAACTTCTCCATCTTTCTTATCTTTCCTTTCCTTTTTCTTATACTTAGATTGAAAATTTCTCTGGCCGGCTATCTTGTTCATCCTTCGAGAAAGATTGGCTAATTCATTTTCTGAGACTTCACTCTCACTAGATTCGGATTGGAAAATGACTTTCTTAGACTTGGATCTGGTTACTCTCTCAGGAGTCTTAGCTTTCATCTGATTTGAAGTTGTAGTAAAAGAAACAGTACCATTTCCATTCTTCTTCTTGATGTTGTCAGCATCTCTCTTCATTCTTGTTTCATGTTGTAGAAGAGTTCCAAATCATTCATCAAGAGTAATTTGAGTTACCTTCCTGTTCTCATCTATAACTGTTCTCTTGGATTCCCACTCATTGGGCATGATATCAATTATCTTTTCCACAGGAGCTTCATCATCTAAACCTTTCTCTCCCATAGATTGTAGACTGTTGACAATGGTCATAAATCTTTGTTGAACTTTACAGATAGGTTCTCCATAAGGAAAATTGAAGCCATGATATTCAGCTCTAAGCATAGCTCTTCTAGTCTCAATCACTTTGGAAGTCCCAAAGTGTGTAACTTCTAACTTCTTCCATATACAATTAGCTGCTTCACAAGAAGAAATTTGGCTATATATATTTCTAGTCATTGAACATAGTAAAGTGTTGCGTACCTTATAGTTTAGTTGATATTCTTGCTTTTCCTGGTTAGTAAAAGTTCTGACTTCCTTGTCAGGAATTTTATAATCACCAGTAAGCATAACAAAGTTGTCTACTCCAATATTGATAACAAAAGTCTTCATACTATCTCTCCAGTATTCATAGTCATTACAATCAAATATAGGTGGTCTTGTCGGATTTAGATTTTCAACTGAACCAACATTAATTCCTACCATACTTAAAATAACTTTGCACACAAACTTGTTAGTAGAAAAGAATCATAATAACAAAGTTCGGAATGGGAAAAGTTCGGAATGATAAAGTGAGCAAGAAAAACTTGTATGTGAGTACAAGTATTTTAGAGACCTCCTCTGATACCAAATGTAAGATTGGTATAGAGTAAGAGGTTTCCAAGCTCTGATACCAATGGTAGGATCGAAATAGTGATGAAGATGCTCAAAATACAAGAGGGGGGGTGAATTGTATACTTTAAAAATTCCGTTGGAACCTTTAATGTTAGTTAAGAATAACTATGTTTTCCTTAAGCAAAGGAAAAGGCTAAGTTTAACAAAGTTAAACTAAGAAGATTCACAATACCTCTTAACACCGAATGCAAACTAGGAAAGAGATTTCGAATGAGGGTTCCAGAAATATGGTTCCGGAAATTTAATCTTAACAAATGACTACAATATGAGATTCTTCCTTAAAGCGTATAGAATCTAAATGAAACAGAGTACAAATAAGAAAGTATAAGAAAGTTATACTTTCCTTATAATAAAAAATGCAGCGGAATATAAACAAGTAGTAAAACTACAAGTAACAAGATATAAGTATTTTAACCCAAAGAGAATGGTATCCAACAACCTTGGATAAAGGTCCCTTGATTTATACTTTCATGCAAGTCTGTCTTACCCACACCAGGGTAAGCCCTCGATACGACGATCGGAGTCTTAGTCTTGCTATCCCCGCAAGCCCTCAACTTCAAGGTAGTTGGCAACCTCTGTCTTCCTCAGCAAGAAAGCCCGCGAACTTTAAGGTAGTCGGCAACCTCTGTCTTTCTATCCCCGGAAGCCCTCGAATGTAATCACCAAAATTCGGAGTCGCACGAAGCTTTGAGAGTTAATAAGAGTCTTTCTATCTAGAAATCACTTCAAGAAAATTAGTCAGCCTTTCCGTACTTTTTCAGCCATCAGCTATATGCCCTGAGATCTTTCAAATGAGATCCTATTTATAGGTAAGGTCGGCTCCTTCTCCAATGGTCATATTTTCCTTAAAGATCGGAGGGACCTGTACATGTGTCACTTAGACAACGGTTAGTTTATAACAAAACAGATGACATCGTTTTATAACAAAACAAATGTAACAGAATGTACGTCATCGTTTTAATCTCTAATGAAAACTTCGGAGTGAAAGTTCGAATTGTAAGGAACAATAGTAAAGAGTAGACAAAATTATAGAAGTGTAAGCAGAATATAAGTTCGGAGTCTAACCAAAATATTTTTCGGAGTCTGAATTAATTCAGAGTGTATAGAACAAAGATAATCAGATTCTGTTTAATAGGTGAATTCGGAATGAAAATTCGGAATAGGAGTTCGTCATCAGAAATCGTAATGAGAATTCATCCTCAGGATTCGTAATGAGAATTATTCATCAAAATTCGTAATGAGAATTCATTATCAGAATTCGTAATGAGAATTCATCATCAGGATTCGTAATGGGAATTCGGAATGAGATTTCTTCATTAGAATTCGTAATGAGAATTCTTCATTGGAATTCGTAATGAGAATTCTCTTTCAGAATTCGTATCCTGAATCTGGAATAGAACTTAGTCAGAGTTCATATCCGGAATTCGGAATGAAACTTCCTTATAGTTCTTATCCAGAATCTGAATTCTAAAACAGAATGCCTTATATCAAAGTTTCAACGATTCCGAGAAAATGAATCTGAATCTCATACTTAAGAAAACTATGGATGAAAATATGATAAGGATAATTTTTCTTATAAAAGCGATTTTCCTTAAGAAAGCAATTTTCCTTATAAAAGCAATTTTCCTTAAGAAAGCAATTTTTCTTAAGATAAGGTGTTTGTGATTTTCAAAACAAGAAGGAATGGAAAAGTCATAAGGAAAAACTTTTTGACTCAACACTCATAACGTGTATTATACATTGGGTATTATACCCCAAGACATTACAACTCATACACTGAGTAAGGATCATCAAGCCATCACAACCAATACACATTATACCTATAGTTGTCCTTAGGATACTATATCTAGAATATATGTGTTTGAAATAACCACAAGCCATTATATCCCTCTACACACATACATGGGGAAAACTAACCTTCGTACATACCAGCACAAGTGACTACAAAGAGATGAGAGTGGGACCAAAGGGGGTAGTTAGTCATCCATCCTTCCTCCGGGATGTTGGGGAACCCCCCTGGGCACATAATTCTCAAGGGACCAGTTTCCCTAACTGATGAGATTGAGTAGTGTATATAAACACAAAAGGTACATGGTATAATATAGCTCACAACAAAACTATGGGAAAAACCTAGTTTTAGACTCAACTACAACTAAAGTCTCTCGAACTCCTGACTGCCACTGCTAAGACTAGATATCTTATTAGCACATGACCATTTAAAGAGCTATACTAATTTACATTATCCTTTTTGTCATTTTCACTTTACATTAATTAATTATTTAACCATTTATTAACCATTATCAATTTCAGATTACATTTAATTATCATTCTAACCAAGATCCATTCCCTCTAGGCATAACCAAACCAAGTCCATAGTTCCTTAGAAGTATAACCTCAGCATTTCATCCTAGTAGGCTCCAACCCCACATGGTAAGCATAAATTCATTAAATCATTTATTAATAAAATCTTCACTTTCCGTAATTCCAAAAAATATAGAAAATCATTCTAAGATAACAAACATAAGGGGCTCAACACGGTGAGTGGATGGAGTACCCTTTGTGTCGTTTCCCCCTATAGAAGAAATGGAGACCCATCCATCATCGAGAGGCTAAACATGGAAATCACGGAGCATACCCTGTGCATCTTCACCTATTTCGGAATGAGGGAAAGAAAGAACAATGACTCAAGCAGTGGGTAAGGTAAAGAAAATTAGAAAACAACAAATTCAACAATCATCACAACATTCATATCAGCGAATAAGTCTAGCTTCAACCTATTCCATCATATCTGGTGCGCTCCCCAACACCCACACACATAACCTGATGCATCTCGCCACTTCAGGCATCAACTGCTTCCACCACCACCATTGGGCCTCCCTACCCCCACATACCACAAAATTCCTCCAGGCTCATCCATCGTAGTCTCACATCACATCACAAGAATCAGGAAACGAACAATATAGCAACTGGGCTCTTTTCCCTAAACAAGGCATTCAACCTTCACACACAACGTACACTCATAGCTCCAAATCATAAGGTTCTTGGCCTTTACAAGCAAGTGTGGAACTCAAAACCCTACAAAGCATTATATTTTAATACAAAAAATGTTCTTTATTCCATCTGGAATTAATCAGTTCAATTAAACATGCATAACTACATCCATTTGATTATCATCATATTAAAAAAACACCAAAAAACCAGATTCATTAACCATGACTCTTTATCTTTATCCAATTAATTTACAATTAATATCGGCTTCACGTTTTTTAAAAATTTCCATCAAGAACGACATACTAAACAAGAAAAACATAGATATGACACAATCTACCAAATCTGGAGGCAATAACATCGCTAAGCAATTGATACCAATTTTTTAATCCAGTTTAAATATTTATTATGTCAATTTCATTTTAATCTAGTTAGATAAATGATGATAACTCTACGACTCCACCTAAATAGAATATATAATCCATGAATACCCTACCTAAAAAGGTTTATGATGTTCTTTGCACGATAACGGTCCAACACATTGGATCAAGATTTCATCTCCCGCAATGATTCTATCCACCTGACGATGCCACGACACAACCACATCAACCAACACCCAAGAAATCTCCATTAGAAACATGGAGATCACATGACATCACAAGGTAAGAAGAAACAGGAGGGAATAGATCAGGGAACCCAAAAGACCAAGGTATAACATACCTTATATTGAACATGGATCAACACTTCCGAGTTGCACCAAAACGGGGGTGCATATGTAGTAGGAAAAACACTATGGCGAACACGTTCCATGAATTTTGGTTCAATAACATGAATCTTATGTGAATAGAGGTTCCAGCATGTCATACTAGGGAAAACAAGAAGGAAGACCAAGGTGGAAGGTATATCAACCTTTTACAAATCTAAACACACTGGTGGTTTAGATACGGTTTATATTTTCCATTAAAATAGAATCTATCAAGTCTACACGGTTTGACCAAATAAAGGCAACCAAACACTTAGGAATATTAAGATAGGAGTTATGGGCTTTTAATCGGCCTTAAAACCCTTAAAAAGGAATTGAATGCATTTTACATCAATGATAATGTCAAATGGAAAAATTGTATGAAGTTGGAAACACTGTACACCTACCGATCTAGAAACACTATACACATACTGATAGATGACCTGCCGATAGATGACCTATCAATATATGACCTACCGATAGATGACCTACCGTACTGGAAACACTTTTCAACCTACCGATAGATGATTTATCGATAGATGACCTACCGTCCTGGAAACAATATTCACAGAACTGAAAATTTGGAAAAATGTTAGAAATAAGTCACCATGACCTCCCAGAATAACACAAACACCATATTTTCACAAAGGAATGGATCGGAGAGGTCCAGGACATTAAATCTAGTTTATGGAGAGTCACACATGATGTTAGATAGAATCTTAGGAATAGTCATTGTTTGGGTGAGTCATGTTTTGGCATTATAAATAGTATAACTAATTTCAATCTTTTGTATTATTGCTTTGGGGGTATGGTAGAAGAAGATAGTACTACTCAAAACATGGGATGAACACTAGGCATGTGCTCCATGAATACGTGTCCTATTAAATTCCACGCCACCATGGGTGCTAGATTGTGGTTTTGGATTTCACTATTACCATTAATTTATTTTTAAAGTATGATATACTAGGTATTTGTTTATTAATTTTCTTTTGGATCAGGGTGGAAAGAGGCATGCATACATGCATCATAATTAACACATTGGTTTACTCGACAAGTTTATGATTTTATGATATTGGAAATGGTTTTTGAAATGAAAATGGTTTTAGAAATCTATTTTCAATAAAAAAAGAATGTTTTTGGGAAATATTTTTACATTAATGGGTTTAGTTGATTCAAAATTTGATAATAAGTTTGTAGACGCCGGAAAAGTCCGTTGTTCCCAAACGAAGCTCCGGATGCGGAAAGCGAGGTCATATTTGGAGTCGGAAGAATGTTTCGGAGGGCCCGGAGGCCTTGCGCGGAATTTCAGAGGTCTGCGCGCAAAGATGATGATCTGCGCGCACAACCCCTGGGATGCGCGCAACTCCCTTGCGCGCCGTGCCCGATTCCGCGCCCGCGAGGAGAATTCCGCGCTCGCGCCTTGGATTCCGCGCCCGGGGTTGCCTATAAATACTAGGCGACCCCCAACGTTTCAATGGTTGCTGGAAGTCGAACGGTCTCCCGCGCGCGCAATTCAACCCCTTCCGCGCGCAATGCCGATCTTCAGGTAACCTCCTTTCTTTCACGCAATAGAGCCTTGGGGTCCGCCTTCGCGAACAATCCCCTTGGCTCCTTCCCTTTGAATAAATTTCAACCCGAAGGCCTTTGCGCGCAAATGAAGCCTCTTGCGCGCAATTGCCCCCGGGTGCGCGCAATCCAACCCGATTGCGCGCACCCCCCCATCTTCAAAGTGGCCATTCGTTAGAGAATGAGCCGTTGCCCCCGCGCGCTACCCGAAGCCCGGTGCGCGCAATCCCAATCATCCGCGCGCAAAGCGCTGGCCCAATTGCGCGCCAGCCCGCCATTTTGCGCGCCGATCCGCGGTTTTGCGCGCAAAGCTCCTCTTTTGCGCGCAATCCGCCAGGGTCGCCTCCCTTGACCCCCTGCGGGTACCCGCCTGCGTGGCGCTCGATGATCCTCATCCTGGGTGCCCGCACCGTGCGCTGTCTTCCCGTGCAGCCTTCCAGGCTCGTGCGAAGTGACACGGACCCGTCGGCGGCAATCAATCGTCCAGCATGACGTTAAACTGCACATTCGTCCTGCATGACGTTAAACTGCACATATGTCCAGCATGACGCTAAATTGCACTACGTCCGAGCTACAAGACGTTAAACTGTTCAGCATTCGTCCTGCATGACGCTAAACTGCACCACGTCCTGCACGACGTTAAACTGTATACGTCCAGGCTGCACGACGTTAAACTGCCTAGCCCCCATCGTCCGCGCTGCAAGACGTTAAACTGCCAAGTGTTTCGTCCTCAACACACGACGTTAAACTGTACTTCGTCCGGAAAGACGTTAAACCGTCCGCTTCGTCCTCAACACACGACGTTAAACTGTACTTCGTCCGGCAAGACGTTAAACCGTCCGCATCATTCGATCTCGTGCTTCGCACGCAGGGTCTCCCCCGGTTTGGACGTGGCCCCCACCCGCTCGTCTCTGCAGGGATGTCGGGATTGTCCCCCTTTTGGGACGATTTAATGGGAGTGGCTTTTCCCTACGGGGGCAGGGTATTATAAACCCCTAGTTTCTCGTGGGAGGCTGCACATGTGTATCTCCATTGCGCCTCCCCACTGCCGAAGCCAGTAGAGGGTGTGACTGGGATCGAGGTGTCTCCTACTTTCGGTCCAAGTCCCTTCCAACTGAGTTTTGCCGCATCCGGGCTGCCTCAAGTGCGTAAGTCCTGACAGAATGAACTACGTGGACTTTGATCCCTGTCTTCTAAACAGGGTACGTAGGAAGCCTTCCTGAGGTCGAAGCCCGCCACCTGGTCGTCCCGGTCGTATTTACGTCGGTTCGTCCATTAGTGGACCCCTCCAGGGTTCACGCTTGCGTCGATTCACCTATGAATCCGCCCCTGTGGGAGACTGCCCGTGTGTATCTCCACTGTGCCTCCCCACAGCCCCTTTTTCCATTTCTCCTTTTATCGTCCAGCATGACGTGAAACTGTGATCCACCCGGCCGTTCCACCCCCCTCTGTGCGAGGTGGTCCGGTTCAATCCTCCGCCCGGCAGCCTAGACCTCTTCGTGAGTCGGCTTGCCGACGTCCAGCATGACGTTAAACTGTATACCCGAACTACGTTGACTTTGATCCGTGCTAACGCGCGGTACGTAGGAAGCCTCTACGGGGTCCAAGCTCTTCACTCCATCATCCATCCTGATCCTTACCCGGGCCGCCACATCCCGGTGGGGTCATGCCACTTCACTCCACTCCACATCATTTGGGAAGCCGCCCATGTGCTGGCCCCAGCGTCGGAGGTTCCCCGCAAGGGGTTCTGTCATCCGATCCACTTTTCGTGTTGATCGGTCCGATGCCGTCCCCGCTGGACGTTAAACTCGCGGCATACCCCGTGTTAAACATGGGAAGCTGAGGAAAACCTCAGGTGACACAGTTCCCCGCACCTAGTACGGGATGCCTCAGGCCATCATGCCTTCGAGAAGCCCTATTAGGGACGGAAGACAGACGTGCAGAGCCGCAGTGCTACGACACGCCCCCAGCACCCCGAGCCACCCGGCCTTCTCACCGCAGGTTGCTGCCCCGACCAGACTCCTTGGAGCGTCCGGGCGGAAGAAACGTAATTAACCGGTGTCCATGAAGATATGGCGCCGGGAACGAGATTCACGAACATTCTTAAGTCTATGAGGGAGACCCGGATTAGGCGACGAGTTCCGAGGAGACGTCCAAGGAAGGAGGAGCCGACATCCCATCATCCCGGTTTCGATCAAGGAGCAGACGCCCCTGAATAAGGGACGAATGCCGCCCGCCCTTGGAAAGCGGGACTGCGGGACCACAAGCCGCGCGCCCATCCCCTCGGGTTGACGGGTGCACGCGCGAACGCGTCCTGGCGGAACAGCGTAACCCGACGCACATCCGCACCGAAACAGAAAAATGGTGAACCCGACGTGAATCTCTTCTCCTCGATACGAAGACCGATGGCTTTCAGAGGTGTTGGAAGACCGGCGTGTTGCCCGGCCAAGCATTCAGTCTTACCCGCCAGGGGCTGGGGAAGTGAAATCGGGCACTCCGTCTCGCAACGTCGAGGGCCTGGGTTCCCCCCACGGAAGGCGTCGTGGCACTAATGGTTGGTTGTCGATTCCTTTTTCCTGTCAGTGTTAATGGGTCATTCTCCCTGCTTTCAGAAATCAGGTCGCCCGATCCAGTGCCCGATCGCCACCCGCCCACTGGCGCAGGGACAGGGGAAACACCGACGCGGCTACTCCGCGCGGTCCCGCCCGTTCCACAGCCGTCCCAGCAGCCGCAATTGCGGGACGACCACGCCCTCTCTCCCCCTCGGAGGTCATCCAGAGAAGGGTGATCAACACCCTGGTGCGGAGATACGAGGAAGAGGGAGTCATCCCCACTAGGGAAATGGCTCGCCTAGACCTTGAGGAGGCTGCGCCTCGCCACCACCGCCGCCCCCGAGGGCCGCGCAGGGAGGCACCGCTGCCTACCTCAACGTCCAACCGCTTCGGGAGCTTATCCCCGGAGCGCTCTGACAGTTCCCTTCCCTACGCGGATGAGGTGGAAGAGGCCCGGGATCATCCTATCCGGGATTCGCTCCAGGGATCTACGGTAAGGACTCCCGCCAGGCCACGGCGACACCGCCGCCAGGCCTCTCCAGTCGAAGAGCGGGCTCTCCACCTGCCCGCGCCGCTCATCCCGACTCGTCTGTCTCGACGCCAACGTCGGGCACGAGCAGAAGAGGATGCCCACCTTGGGGCTCTAGCAACAGCGGCCGCATTGGCCCAGGCCACTGCTGGCTCCAGTCGCCAGGCCTCTGCGCATCCTGAGCAGGGGAACTCCTATGCCCGACCTGGATCGAGGCCCCGACCGCCCCAAAGGCAGGTTGGGTCGACTCTCCCGGTTGCTGGCACTGGCAGTAGCCACCGCGGACCACCTCGCGGTAGCGCTATTCACCGGCAGGATCTACTCTGTGTGGCCGATCCAGGAGGCATGGGTCATCCCACCTTCCGATCCCGGCCCGGAGTCCTGCCCGGAATCATCTCTCCCCGCGTCCCCTTTGATATCTGTCCCGGTGCCCCTCGCACCTTGGTTCCCAGTCCTCTTGGCCCCAGCACCAGTGCGGCCGGAGGACGCCAGGACAGAGATCAGCCCTGCCCCGAAGAACCACCCAGGGGCAGGAAGGCAAGGCGTCGACGCCGAGGGAAGAATGTTACGGAATTCCGGACAGAGATCCGACCGGTTTGCTTCTCTGACTTAGAGGCGGAGTACGATTCGGCGACAGAGCCCCTTCCCCAATCCCGCCAGTCAAGGGCAGGGGTAGGAATGCGGCACGTCAGCCTCGTGCTCCCCGAGAGCGAGATCGATGTGATCCCTGCTTCTCTCCGAAGGTATATCCGGAGTAACGAGGGCCTGGTAGACCCCCAGGGATCAAGCTTGCGGTTGGTACCGGCCCCTCCGGAAGTGCCTTCCGCCTCGATCGGAGAAGCCGGAGACTTTTTCTGGGGACCGACGGTCGAACCACGATCTAGTGCACCCTCGGCGAGCACCGATGCTATGGCAGGATGTTCGCTCGCCGGCCCGTCCTATCGTGATGTGGTAGCCAGGGCACCGCCACCCTCAGAGGGTGGCCCGGGATATGGAGGCCAATCGGCCTGTTCGCCGTATTCACCGCCGGCCAGCCCGTCGGCCCGGCGGCCCGCCTCGGCACCACTACCAGTTCCCCGTCTGTTCCCAGCCATGGAAGAGGACCAAGGAGATCTGGGTCCCGAGTTTGAGTCGTGGAGCTTCTGGACCGTCCTTGCAGAGCGCCACTTCCCTGAGAAGTTTTGGCCAGTCGCAGGACCGGGCTTTGATGCACCTGAATCGCTCACCCCGGATGAGTTCGAATGCTTCCGCCGAACTCTCCGGGAGACTCGCTCCTGTCTTCACCGCCTACAAATGCCATACCCCGGGAGTCAAGCGCACCTGGAGGATATTGGTGAGCAGTGCCGTCAAATTGACCTGGCCATGCTCCCCGCGGTTCGGCACCCCGGGTCATTTGAGCGCCACGAGGCCCTCCAACAACGATGTGTTGAGTGCTTTCAAGTACTCCGCAAAGTTATAGAGGAAGCCACTCCCCACGTGTATATCCGTGGATGGGGGCAGTACGCTGCCCTACGCTTCAGTGTGATTCGCCGACAGCCCGATTCGCTGGGTGGCCCTGAGGGTATATCCCCAGGGACAGGAACGGTCAATATGGCTGACCTGTCGGGAGAGGGGAACGACTTGGAACTTCTCGACGGGGGCTTCCCCCCCGAAGACAAGCCGTCGTCAGATCCATCAGTGAGAGTTACTCGTCATCAGAGAAACCTCCTGGGGCTCCCCGCACCCACTGAAGCACTAACGTTAAGCCGAAACGTCAGCAAAGGAAAAGAGCACAGCGAGGCTATAAAGCCCGCCGACCCATCTGCCTCCATGCAGAGGCCAGAGGAGGATCCCGAGAAGGCTACGCTACGTCAGCAGCTCGCCGAACAGAAGAGGCTGGTTGACCAGCTCCTCGCCGAGCGCGCTGCAGAACGGCGGCCTGACTACGGTGATCCTAGGCCAGGACAGCAGGGACCGGAACAACCACTCCTCGACGAGACTCTCCCGGGCAACCGTGATTACGCCGTGTTCGCCGACAGGAGAGAGGCCATTGCCTATGGCAAGAGGGCGCGGTATGTTTCGCCACACCCTCCCGAGCGGCGTGACTACCTGAGAGATCCCGCTCGGATTCCTCCCGCTGCCCCAAGGGCCGCTCCGCCCGCCATCCCACGAGCTGCCGAGTTCGACGACCTGGTCGACGACCCGATTGAAGGGCCATGCAATGCGCTCGTGGTTAGAGATCCTCGCCAGGACTGGAACCCATGTCCGGACGATCCGATGGCGGCACTCATTGCCCGCTTGGAAGCCTTGGAGACTCGGCAGGTGGCGATCCCACCGGACGGCAAGCCCTCCCCAGCATGGGTGGATGACATGTCGGCGCCTCCAGGATTCGGGAATCCCACTTTTGCCCCCTTCAACGGGACTGGAGATCCGCCACAGCATTTAGCCCACTTCAACTCGAGGTGCGGGCCTATGTTGGGGACTCCGGCGCAGCAAGAGGCCGCTAAGCTTCGCTGCTTTGTTCAGACACTGGAAGGGCCAGCATTTGTCTGGTACAGCCAGCTTCCCGTCGGGTCGGTAACCGGCTGGGAGGACCTCCGTAGACAGTTCCTCTACCACTTCAGTTCCACGACCTGGAAGACAAGTATCGCAGACCTCTTCAAGTGCAAGCAGAGGCCTGATGAGTGAGTCGCGGACTTCGTCGCCCGATGGAAGGGTCTCACGTATTCCCTTGACATGCCATTGACTCAGGAGCAGTTGCTGACAATGTGCGTCGGGAACGTCAAGACCGAGCTGGTCCCTTCCCTGATCACTCAAAATTACCCCGGAGGGTTCAGAGACTTCTCAGACAAAGCTCAACGTCTTGAGGAAGCCCTGCAACAGGTCAGCCAGGCACACCCGCTGCCTCCTATGATTCCTGCAAGGAGAGTCAGCAGGGCTGAGCCCGCTGCTGTTGCCCAGATAGAGGCCCCCAGGCCATTGGAGCTGCTGCCGGCGAGGCCTGCTCCACAGCCTCACAGGAATCCGCCTCCACGGGCTCAGTTCCCGGCCCAGCAGCGGCAGCCTCAGAACCGGCCGGCCCCTCCGCGTAATGTACCGCCGCAACCCAGGCGAGATAATCAAGGTCCACCTCCTCGGCAGGCCCCTCCAGCCCCTCGTCAAGACCACGCTCCCAGGGGCCCGCGACACCTGACTTACTCATTCCATGAGGATCAGGTCCCCGGTTATTTCCGGAGCGCCCTGGAGCAGAGGATTGTGCGACTGCCTGAGTGTTGGAAGCCAGAGGAGGCACATCTTACGAATAACCCCCGCTACTGCCCCTACCACCGGGCCCTGGGGCACACCATCCAGCGGTGCTATGTGTTTAAGGATTGGCTCCAAGACCAGATTAACAACAATGTAATCAGGTTGGGCCCAGCTCCAGCACAAGTGGCGGGCGTGTTCGTGGGATCAGATGACGATAGTGGCAACGAGGACGAATGGCAGCTGGTCTCCGACCGCGGATCCCAGAAGTACAATAACTGGATGGACCGCAAGACGACCATTCGCGCCCATGGAATCATCCATGCGCTCTTGAATCAGCCTGAGCCCCCAGAATCCGCGGGTGCTGCTTCGGCATCGTCGTCCCAGCCTGCCTCTTCCAAGAGGAGCAAACGGCGGCAGCGCAAGAAGGAAGAGCGCGCCCCGCCAGTTCTGCCACTATCCCGCACTCTCGGCGATTTCATGCCCCCGGAAATTGGGGTCCCTCCTCGGATCCGCCCGGTGATGGATGATTCGTCCGATGATGGTATTGGGTACGCTTCGGTTAACACCGTCGAGCTGGTAAATCCCTTTTCGGTTCCTGACGTTGAAGAACACCAGGTGGACCTCCCTAGTGTCCCCGGTCGTCGCCACCGTCGGAAGAACCGCAGCAACAGGAGTCGCCGGGGCACAGCCGTTGGTACCTCCAGCCAGGCCGTGCACGCCACTGAGACTAGGCAGCAGGCTCAAAATCGAGCTCAGTGCGCGCAGCCCCCCCATCCGGGGATGACGGATTCGCCTCCACCACTGTTTGTGGTGTGGGACCAGGCAGAACCGCCTCAGCCGCGTCGCGACCAGCTCCGCCCTGCCACAAGTCCATCCCGGCCTCCTGACTCCAGTACGGTGACCATTTCCCAGACTGTGACCAGTGAACAGCGAGATGCGCCAAGTACCAGTCGGCCGCCGATCCAACCGGCAAGGCCCGTCATGCCACCAACCGCAGAGCAACCTCCTGCAACCAGGGGCTCGCGCTTGGCCAAAAAGTATGATGTCCTGAAGCACTTGGCCGACATCCCAGCAAGGCTCTCCATCCTTGAGGCTTTGCGCATGTCATCTGAGATGCGCGAGGCACTCGCTGAAGCCCTGAAAAGCCCCCTCCAGTTTGAGACAGAGGTTGCGGCTGCAGAGGCCTTTCACGCCGAAACGATCGAGGACGCCGAATGTCAGGCAGTTATCTCGTTCTCTGGTAAGGATGAAGACCCTCCTATATAGGGACACATTCGTCCGCTGTATGTCACTGGCCAGTTCAATGGCCTTGAAGTCCGGCGCTGTCTTGTCGACACGGGGTCCGGGATTAACCTGATTCCAACTCGGACGCTCCAGAGATTGGGGTTGTCTGAGGATGACTTGATTCCCTCCGACCTCAGGATCCAGGGGTACGATCGCACCGAGCAAACCCCGGTCGGCAAGATACGTTTGAAGACCCAGTTCGGTGACTTGGTTGCCGACACCGAATTCATGGTAGTCTCTCAGGACACTGCGTACAACGCATTGATGGGCAGGCCATGGCTCCATCTTCACGCGGCGGTTCCCTCGTCATACCACCAATGCCTCAAATACTCCCTTAATGGTCGAGTGGGCGTGCTTCAAGGAGATGCCTCTCCTTTTGCCTTGTGTGAAGCCCGCTATCTGGACGCGGACTATTACAAGAGCAAGGATAAGCAGATCCTGGCAGGTGAGGTTGAGCCTGTCGCTGTTGCAAGTGATCCCTGGGCAAGTCTGGATGATGCTTACGTCCTCCCGATTCAACGGTTGGACGTCGCCATGGTCTTGATGGTCCGCGAGTCTCCTGATGAGATGGCCGCGACCGCCCGCGCCAGCACCAGTGGCCCAGCAGGATCTGGTAGCCCCAATGCAGTTGCCAACGCAGTCTCTCCCGTGGACGATCCCTCCCCGAGTGGAGAGGACGTGGAAGATGCACCCCCAGCCTTTGAGGAGGGTGTCCCCGCCACGGTCGATGAGTTAATACAGGTGAACCTTGGAACCGAGGCCGATCCAAGACCCACATTGGTTAGTGCCGCCATTCCCTCTGAGGAGCGGCAGCAGTACGTGGACTTTCTCAGGCAGCACCGTGATGTATTCGCTTGGGGCTATGACGAGATGCCGGGGCTGGATCCTCAGGTAGCCGTCCACCGCCTTGGTCTCCCGGCAAACCATCGCGGGTTCAAGCAGCCTCCCAGGAAGATGCACCCATCCCACGGTGCCATGGTTGAGGCCGAAGTTGACAAGCTTATCAAAGCCAACTTCGTGAGGGAAGTTCAGTACCCCAAATGGCTGGCCAACATTGTGCCGGTCAGGAAGAAGAACGGGCAGATCAGAGTCTGCATCGACTTCCGCGATCTCAACCGCCACTGCCCGAAGGATGATTTTCCCCTTCCAGTGACAGAGCTATTGATTGATGCCACGGCAGGGTTCCAAGCCCTCTCCTTCATGGATGGATACTCCGGATACAACCAAATTCGGATGGCCCCTGAGGATGAGGAGTTCACTGCCTTCAGGGCCCCCCCAAGGTACCTTTTGCTACCGGGTCATGCCCTTCGGCCTGAAGAATGCATGTGCCACCTATCAACGGGCGATGCACCGCATATTCAAGCCAATCCTCGGCACACTGGTGGAATGCTACGTCGACGACTTCGTTGTCAAATCGCGCCAGCGTCAGGACCATCTCAAAGATCTTGAGAAAGTGTTCAGCTTCCTCCGGTCTCGATGCCTGAAGATGAACCCGTTGAAGTGTGCCTTTGGGGTCACCTCCGGAAGGTTCCTTGGATTTGTGGTAAGATACCGGGGTATTGAGATCGACCCAGAGAAAATCAGGGCGATTAGCCAGATGCCTCCCCCAGGTACCGTCCGGGAACTGCAAGGGTTCCAAGGCCACTTAGCCTATATACGCCGATTCATCGCGAATCTGGCCGGCAAGTGTAAGCCCTTTTCTCGGCTCATGAAGAAAGGTGCCACCTATGTATGGGATAAAGAGTGTCAGACCGATTTCGAGGAGATCAAGCAGTACCTGCTTCAACCTCCGGTTCTGATGCCGCTTGTATCCGGGAAGCCGCTGGTCCTCTATGTGACCACCCTGGAACGGTCCCTGGGTGCCCTTCTCGCCCAGAAGAACAACGAGGGAACGGAGAATAGCCTCTATTACCTCAGTCGCATGCTCCTCGATGCGGAAGTTAGGTATTCCCCCATCGAGAAGAGCTGCCTGGCGCTCGTATTTGCCGTACAGAAATTACGGCACTACTTGCAGCACCATGAGGTACAGTTGGTTTCTCGGGTAGACCCGTTGAAATATATCCTGAGCCGACCTATGTTGACTGGCCGCCTAGCGCGGGGGGCTGTGATTCTCCAGCAGTTCGACATCAGGTATGTGTCTCAGAAGGCCATCAAAGGGCAAGCATTGGCAGACTTTCTGGCTGCTCACCCAACCTCCGCGGATCAGCCGCTGGATCTAGGCTTTCCTGATGAGACCATTCTCTCGGTTGATCGAGCCGATCCATGCTGGCAGATGCACTTTGACGGTGCCTCCCGGAGCCCCACCGGTAGAAGACTCGATAATCCTAAGCTCAACAGAGTGGGCTTGGGTATCGTCTTCATTACCCCGGAGCGAGCCGTGCTGCCATACTCTTTCCTGTTGTCAGAGGGCTGTACCAACAATGAGGCGGAATACCATGCCCTCATCACCGGCCTCGAGTTGGCTCTCGAGATCGACGTGCCCTGTCTGTGCGTGAAAGGGGACTCCGAGCTGGTCGTTAAGCAGATCAATGGCGACTACGTTGTCAGGAAGCCGGAACTTGTGCCATTGTTGGAGTGCACCCTCCTTCTGATGGCCTGGTTCCCTTCTCGGCCGGAAATTGTCCATGTTCCCCGGTCGCAGAACGGTCGAGCAGATGCTTTGGCCAGCCTCGCTGCGTCACTTGCGGAGCCTGAACAGGACAACCTGATCGTCCGCGTGACGCGCCGCAGGCTCATCGCTCCCGTTATCCTAGAAGAAGATCGCGGCCCGTTGGTAAGTAACCTCACCACGGTTGCCCCTATGCCCGGAGCCCCGAGTACCCCAGATATGACAGTCGGATCAGCCCCTGATTGGAGGACGCCTTTGGTTGAGTACCTCCAACATGGCATTCTTCCATCGGATCGGGCCGAGCGCGAGCGAGTTCGACGCCGCGCATCGCAGTTTGTCCTCCAGAGCAGTCCCGGCCTGGAGGAGATCCTCTACAGACGCGGATTCTATGGTGTTCTCCTCCGTTGCCTTCAGGGAGTTGAGATCCCACGAGTCATGAAAGAGGTTCATGCTGGTTCATGTGGCGCCCACCAGACTGGGCCGAAGCTGTCCCACCAGATTCGGAGGTTGGGATACTTCTGGCCCTCTATGATCCATGACTGCATCGAGTATGCCAGGAGGTGCCATGCGTGCCAGGTTCATGCGAACTTTGTGCATCGGCCGCCGGAGCCTCTCCATACCACAAGGTATTCCTGGCCCTTTGCAGTCTGGGGACTGGACGTTGTGGGACCTTACCCACCGGCGACAGCTCGCCAGTGCCGGTTCATTCTGACCGCTACGGACTTCTTCTCCAAATGGGCAGAGGCGATTCCGCTCAGAGAGGTCAAATCCTGTTCGATCGCTGACTTCGTGACCTCCAACATCGTCCATCGATTTGGAGTGCCTCACGCTATCCTCACGGATAACGGAACCAATTTCCGAGCAGCCGAGTTGAAGAAGTTGTACGCCAAGTATAACATTCGCTCGAACCATACATCTCGCTATCATGCGCAGGCGAATGGACAGATCGAGGCGTTTAACAAAACCCTCTCTAACATTCTGCAAAAGATGGTTGGTCAGAACAAGAAGAGTTGGCCGGACAAGCTCCCCAACGCCCTCTGGGCTTATCGGACGACGACTCGCAATTCCACCCAGATGACCCCTTATTCCCTGGTGTATGGAGCTGAGGCCATCCTGCCCATCGAGATCCAGTTACCGTCCTTGCGCACTGCGGTCTACGACCAGCAAGCGCCGGACAGAGTTGCTGAAGCCCGTCTAGTCGAGTTGGAAGCACTGGATGAGAATAGACTTCGCGCTTTGCACAACTTGGAGAGGCATCAAAGCAGAATGGCTCGAGCTTTCAATAAGAAGGTTCGCCTCCGCTCCTTCCTGCAGGGTGATCTAGTGCTAGCCCTAAGAGCACCGATGATCCCCGGCAGGAAGCCACCCAAGTTGGAGCCCAAGTGGGAGGGACCGTTTGTTGTCCACAAGGTCTATCCCAATGGCGCATACTCCCTAGCGACTATGGATGGTGAGCGTGTCACTCCTCCCACCAACGCTAGGTTCCTCAAGCAATACTTTGCCTGAGTGTTCATTCGTCCCGCATGACGCTAAACTGCACTTCGTCCTGCATGACGTTAAACTGCACCACGTCCCGCACGACGTTAAACTGCATACGTCCAAGCTGCACGACGTTAAACTGCCCAGCGTATCGTCCGCGCTACAAGACGTTAAACTGACAAGTGCTCCGTCCAACATGACGTTAAACTGTACATCGTCCTGCATGACGTAAAACTGCCTCTCAAGAACTACGTGTGGCTTGATTCCCATCCTTATGGGATACGTAGGACCGCCTGAACCTTCATGTTTCAGGCCCAGCCCCATCCTTCGGGAATTTCCATCCCATCTCGGGCCCTTGGCCCAGTTGCCCCCGGGTGTGCGGCGTATGGTGTGAGTGCGGGGCTATGCCCTCATTCACGTCGGTTTGCTCGTCACGCTGTACGCCCCCCCACGTTTGGGGATGCCTTCTGCTCCCCCCTTCTTTTCCCCTCATCGTCCTGCATGACGTTAAACTGCACTTCAAGAACTACGTATGGCTTGATTCCCATCCTTATGGGATACGTAGGACCGCCTGGACATTCATGTTTCAGGCCCAGCCCCATTTCCCGGGAATCTCTATCCCGCGTTGGGCATCTGGCCCCAGTTCCCCTCCTTTTTGTGCGAGGCGTATCGCGTGAGCGGGGGATTATGTCCTCATTCACGTCGGTCTACTGGCCGCGCCGTACGCCTCCCCCCGTGTGTGGGACTACCTCACACCCCTCATCGTCCTGTATGACGTTAAACTGCCTCTCAAGAACTACGTATGGCTTGATTCCCATCCTTATGGGATACGTAGGACCGCCTGGACGCTTGTGTTTCAGGTCCAGCCCCGTCCCTTGGTTGATCACGGGAATCTTCCCTCTTTTGGTTGCTCTCAGGGTGAGTCCTCCGACCCTTTCCGGAGATCTGTTAACATGTTTTGGGTACTTCGGTCTATGACTCGTAGTGTCAGATTCCATCCCGACAAGTCCTGTGTTGCTTGTCAGGCCTCACGCTTCCTCTTATTCGAGCCTTCACTCAAAGGGATCCTCGTTAGCGGTTTGGGTACGATGCCTCAGTGCTCTCCTACCGCTTCGGGTCGATTTACTGGCGGGTCTTGGGCCGCAAATCGATATGAATCCTGCGATTGAGCGGTCGATGCTCGTTTGCTTGCCCCGTCTTAGGCTGACGCGATCGGATGTTGTGTTGCGAATGCGTCAGCAACATCCTCGATCGCCATGTCAGCTCTTTCAGGCTCTGAACATTGGTTGTGCAGTCCTCATCACACTCCGCCTTTGTGCGTTGTAGTGGAATCTTGACACTCTTTTCATACTGACCTTCAGTACACCTCTACACGTTAGGCAGGCCAACCAAGGTAATGATGTCGTTCGAGGCTCCCATGATCTGAGCACCAAGGATATATGCGGATATCCTCCCTAAGGGTCGTGCGTAGCTGGACCCTCGTCCCCATAAGGAGGAAGGAGTCGCCCGAACAATCGCGTTCTGGGCCCAGTATATCTGGAGGCTAGCATCTCTGCCCCTCGGGTGATGGACATACGCAGACCCCTATCCCAAGACTCTTCTCCTGGAATCGTGCGTGACCGCAAGGCTGGGTATGCTCCCACCTCCGCCGTGTCCGCCGTACCGCGGTAAGCGGATTCCTCCATGGTCCGAACCACATGACCTTAAACTGTGTTGTCTGGTCCGAACCACACGACCTTAAACTGTGTTGTCTGGTCCGAACCACACGACCTTAAACTGTGTTGTCTGGTCCTACCACACGACCGTAAACTGTTATCGTCTTGGCCGCCCGACGAGAAAACGGCACTGCATCGTGATGTTCCCCTCAGGGGACACTCATGTTGGGCGCTGGTTAATAACCACGCCATTCATCAATGCCTTCCATGGCTTGATTATTGTGGCGACGCCAGAGATTTCTCAATCACAGGCATGTCGCCGCACAAAGAAAAACCATTCATCTTTAAGGACAAACAAGAAATATCAAATGCCGCTCCTTCTGTGTGCGAGGGTCAGACCCGCACTCTTCCCCGCGCTGGTGCCCGATTGTGTTGCGCCGCGCTTCAAGAACTACGTGCGGCTTGATTCCCATCCTTATGGGATACGTAGGAACGCCCGGATGTTTGAAACTTCGGGTCCAGCCCCCCACCTCTTAGAGATTCCCCCTTCTCTGGGGAATCCGCCGCCTTCAGGTCACCCTCAAGGCGCATTCCCCGACCCCTTGCAGTGGTCCACCGGTGTCAAGAGTACTCTGGTTTATTTCCAGGAGGGTCAGGATCCGCTTGGTCAGGTTTCCTCCGCTTTTCAGGCTTCGTGCTCCCTTTCATTCGGACCCATCGTCTACGCCCTGGGTGGAGCCCCCGTGAACGGTTCGGACACAATGCCTCAGTGCTCTCCCACCGACTCGGGCTGGTACCCCCAATGGCCTCGGGCAGCAAATCGATATGAATCCTGCGATTGAGTGGTCGATGCTCGTTTGCTGCCTCATTCCACCAACGGTTAGTGCGATGTTGATGCTGCTTTTCCGCCACGGTCGGCAGTACTCTCATATCGTCACGCCGGTGCTCCCGGTCCTCGAGTGAATGGCCGCATGATTCACATTTCCCACCTCCCATTCTGACCAGGCGAAACCTCGGCACTCTCGACACTATCCCTCAGTGCATCTTCGCATATCCAGGGGATATGACCAGATGCGGCGTACTTTGAGGTCTTTATGGTCCGAGCTCTAAGACCTTAAACTAAGATCTCTCTTTATGGTCCGAGCTCTAAGACCTTAAACTAATATCTCTCCTTATGGTCCGAGCTCTAAGACCTTAAACTAAGATCTAGCCCTTATGGTCCGAGCTCTAAGACCTTAAACTAAGATCTAGCCCTTATGGTCCGAGCTCTACGACCTTAAACTAAGATCTCCCCTTTTGGTCCGAGCTCTAAGACCTTAAACTAAGATCTACCCTTATGGTCCGAGGTCTAAGACCTTAAACTAAGATCTAGCCCTTATGGTCCGAGCTCTACGACCTTAAACTAATATCTCCCCTAAACGGGATTCTACGTCCTGCATGACGTTAAACTGCACTCTCAGAACTACGTGTGGCTTGATCTCCAGCCTGATGGAGTACGTAGGAACGCCCGGGCATTCCGACTCGGGTCCAGCCTCAGGGATCGTTAAGTCCCGCCCCTCCTCGTCGCCGGCCGTCTGGCCTGACTTCGGGTAGAGTGGTGCAGTTGTGATATTCTCCCCGATTCAGCTCGGGATGCCCCACTGAAATGGTGGGAAGCGACGGTTTCCTCGTCAGAGAGGTGCTGTCTGAGAATTGAGGTGACTCACGGCCAGATTAGTGCATCCGCCTAATACGTTTTCCCCACGGTGGCGCAATTTTGAGAGCGTTGGATTCTGTCCGAACAAATCGTCACTTCGCCCCACGCTTCGCATGCCCTGTTGATCTGGATTTTCCACCCTTGTGTCTGAAGGAACCCCAAAGCGGTATTCATGATGACATGTGGTCCGCCTCCAGCAATATGAATGATGGCCTTTTTCGGTCCGTCTATTGCAGTTGTTATGGTCGATCCACTGTCCGCCTACCGTCTTGGGCATTTCCTGGAAGGCCGACCGTTGTGGATGTCTGGATTCGGGACACGCGATTCACCCTTTCTCATTTTCCTATGTTCGGATAAAATCTCAACGCCCCTAGCATTGTCCCGCTCGTGTGTTGGAACAGGTTGGGGGAATGGTACATTGATTAGGTCTGAGGTCTCCTTTCCTAGGAATGACCTCCCTCTTTTCTCCAGAAATCCAGGCCCAATTATGGATGCCTGATGCTTGGTAAACACTCCCGCAAGACAGTGAATTGTGGTTGAGCATGTTAAACCAAAAGATGCAGATAAATATATTGATTCATACAGATGGATCAAAGTAGCGGAAGCAAATGTTTTGGGAATGGCAAAACAAAGCCCTTAGGGATTAGCGTGCTGAATGAGTCTTTCTAATGCCGCTACCCTTTGGCTGGTGGCCTCCAGAGCTGATTCTCGCTCTCTGCGTGTCCTCTCTTCGTCGGCGGTCGTAGCACGCAGTTCGTCGATTCTGGCCTGTGCACGCTCCCGCTCGACCTGAATTGTGACCATCTGTTGGCCCGCCTCCGTCAGCTGTACTTGGGCGTCAACCAGCTGAGCTGCTAGTTGCTCCACAAGCTCGGTACACATCGCGACGAAGGCCTCCTTCTCTGCCGCCTGCCCTTCGAGGTGCCGGACTTCCTGCTCCGCCGCGAGGAGCGCCCGCGTGCTCTCCGACATGTCCCGACTTTGTGTGACGTCGGCACGCCGGCAGCTCTCGCGCATCTTTTCGGCCATGAAATCACGGACCGTTAGATGGAGGCGTTGAGAATCAGCTCCCCCGGCACACAGGAAGCGCAGCCAGGTCTGAAGTGATCCCATGCGCCCCAGCCACTCCGATGGGTCTCGCTTGAGGAAGCGCTGGATGCACTTCAACCCCCTACGGCGCGTTATCCGGCTCTCCTCGACCGCCTCCGTGTCTGAGTCATCCATCTCCTCGGGATCGGCAGGCCGGTAGGCAGGGAAGGCAGCCAGCAGGTCTGCTGCAGGGTCCGCCCCTGGGAGGTCCTCACGAGGGATAGGTTCCCCAACATCCGGGCGACCTTCTTCTCTCTCCCCAGTGGCGCTGACACCCTCGTCAGCCCCCAACCTCTCTCCGATGTCAGCACCGCCGATGTCCGGAGCCCCTTGATCAGCAGTTGGTGGGGCCGGCTCGGTTTGGGAAGTCTGTTCCGGAGCAGGCGGCATGTCCACCACTGGTCCACTCGTAGATGGCCCGGGTTCGGCAACCCGCCGATCCTCCAATGTTGAGATCACTGCGCGGGGCATGCCATGGTTAGTCACGGATCGTCAACGGCAAGCACCAGCAGTAAAGTAGGGAGACTTACGGGAGTTCGGAGTGTCATCTTCCGCTACCCCGGTCGCCGCAGGAACAGTTGCAGCAGGGGACCCCTTAGCGCTTGTCAATTCGATGATGGGTGTCTGCCCCCCGCCTTGTCCTGCTGGCGCCCCTCCTACTCCCGCTGAGGATGCCTGACCAACATCCGTGCGCTCCTGAGAAAGATGGAGAAATGGGTTAGAAGCTGCATAAGAGAGTGGATGAAGCAGATTGAGTAGGGATAGAAGCGGACCTCGAGGAGCTCAGTGACATCAACGTTGTCAGAGCCGGCCACCTCGCCGCTCTCCCGTGGGCTCCCCTGATGGGATCTTCCCTCGGAGCCTTCATCCTCCCCCATTTCCTCCTCTTCTTCGGAGTCGTTGCTACTGTCGTCTTCTTCCGGCGGCATCTGTTCCGGAGCGGGCTCGAGACCGAGCATCACCTTCACCAGAAGGGATGGCTCCGTGCGCTGACCACGTTGGCGCGCGTACTCGTCCATGGCCGTCAGATACGCATACTGCCGGTTGAAGTCCACCCTGTCGGCAATGTGGAGGCGCCCGACCTCTGGCAGATGGATTCCTTCTCTGAGAATCTTTCGCCAGATGGCGTCGGTCCCCAGTGACTGCCGCAGGGTCATCCAGGCCGACCACAGCGCCGGGAAGACTGCATCGTGGGAGGGTTCGAGCAGACGTCTCACCTGCTTCCCGGGCCGCTCTTCGACCGCCGCATGTGCCCCCTCTCTGGGCGCCGAGGTCGTAGCGGCAGCCTGCGATGTGCCCGCCGCCGAAGTCCCTGCCCGCGCCGGCTCCACTGCTTGGCGCGCCTCCGTTCTCCCTCGTGTGGCGGCGCCTCGCCTCCTTCCTTGACACCCGGTCTCCGCACGGGTAACCTCGAGCCGCCGAACTAGCTTCCGCAAAAGCCCCTCAGGGTACGCGATGGCCCAGTGTTCGGCGTACTCGGTTGCCAAGCCTGCGTCAACTCCGGTAGGAGGGAGAGTGATGACGTCGCCAGAGCCGAAAGCGGCAAACATCAGCCACATCTGGCGAAGGACGCCAGGGTTCGTCTCCTCCCGGACAGCAGTGAATACCCTATTCGGCATCCGTTGAAGGCACCCGAACTGCATGGCGAAACGGGTCGGCACGTAAGGCTCGCAGATCACCTTCCCGTCGATCCGAGCCACGAGCACCCCGCCCCGCATGTTCAGGAAGTACTCATGCTGCTCCAGCGGACCCTTCCCGTTGTCGATCATTTGGCCAACGGGAGTGGGGAACGGACTGAAGTTGAAGTTGGCATGATTGACAATCCGGATCCGCACGCCCTCCTCACTTAGGGTCATCGGAGCGACCCCCGCGATGTTCAGCAGGGAGGGTCGCAGGCCGTTTCCCGGAGGAATGATGGCGTTCGGAAATGTGTACCCACCGAGGTGAGCAGCCACCCAGCCGTGGAAGAACTGAAAGGGCCCACAGATCCTTCGTGGCGACCCCCCTCGTGAGATGCGTCCCAGGATGGCATACAGCCTCGCCAGCACTGGGACTCCGAGGTTGTATCTCTTGTTGGCGGCCATAGCGCCCGCCACCGCCAGTGTCGCCGGGCGAACGCCCATTCTCGCGTCCCGCACTGGCAGGAGCCACCCACTCAGAATGGCGGCCAGGAACGCCGCGTACCGGACATTTGGGTCCCGGGCCTCGATGACGCGGTACCCCCATGATCGGTAATCGCCCGTCTCCAGGACCCGCCAGTACGACCCGTTCCGGCTCCTCTGAGCTGCGGTCGGGCACCGCTTCCCCCTGCCTGGCATCTTGACCGCCGGGTCATGCTCCAAGAACTGGCCGAACCATTCCTTGTAGGCTATGTCCTTCTGGAAGTCTTTGATCCCGAGCCGCTGCGTAGCCAGGTCAAGCAGATGCCAGGTCAGGATGGGAGTCCGTGACCTGTCCTCCCAGATGTTCTTCGGTGGCAGGAACTCATCGTATTGGTAGCCCTCCAGCGGGATACCTTCGATGCAGTGGATGTCCCAGAGGCCGATGCCGACCTCCCCATGGTGAAGATGGAAGGTGTTGGTATCCGGAGACCATCGGGTGAACAGCTCCGGCCCGAGCTCGGACTGCTGGTAGAAGTGGAACTGCGACGTCCACACCGCCTCGAACAGGCCGATGTACCGCAGCTCCTCTGCGAAGTGATCGCAAGTGTGGCGTACCCAGAACGCCCAGGCCCACTCGCTGGTGAAGTTGACCCCAGACCGCAAGTCCCAGTCCTTCAGCCAGCCCTTGGTGTCGTCCGTGACGCTCTGGCGATATATGCTCGAGTAGAGGGCTGGAGAATTCTCCGCAGTAGGCTCACCCCCATCAATGGTTCGCGTCCTCGGGTTCAGGACATAGACATCCAAGTGTCTGGTCTCCCTGGCAGGATGCCCATTGTTGGTGATGTTATAGCGGAGAAGCTCGTCCTCCCGGGTCACCCAGGTCCGCGGCGCATCAATCTCGAACCCTGGCACCGGAACCTCATCTAGGATGCCGAAGTTCCAGAGCGGCAGGTTGTCCGACAGTGGATATGTCTTCTGGGCCGGCGTCAGTAAGTCGAACAAGGATTGATTGTTGGAAACAATCTCCTTGGCTCCGTAAACCTCCTCGTTCGTCGCCATCTCAGCCCTGCGAGTGGCGGCATCCCCCTCATTTCCTCTGTGCGCGGCCATCTCAGAAGTTTCGGGAGTCGTGCGGGTTAAGGGATGAAGCGTGCGGGATCGGACGAGGCTGGTAGAGAAGTTTGAAGGTTGGCGCGCAATCCAAGTAGGCGGCGCGCAATTGGGAAGACTGTCGCGCAAAGTTCCGGGTTTTCGCGCAAAGACAGGCGAAATCCGGACGGTTTTGCGCGACGAGCGGGCGAATTCCGCGCCGGAAAGGGCAATTTCGCGCACGAGAGCAGAGATGCTTATCGCGCGGAAGGCCAGTGTATGGCACGGAGGGACCCAGTGCCCCTATTTATAGGCGAGGCCGGGGTCCGCGCCGCGCGGAAAGCGCTTTGCGCGACCGCAACGGCGAATTTCGCGACCGGCGCCCCTTTTTGCGCGCCTAAGTCCCGCGCCGCCCAGGACTTCGTCATTCCGGCGTCTCCCTCGGAACCCGATCGTTGCGACCTCTCGCCGATCAGATTCCGAGGGGGGGCTTTTGTAGATGCCGGAAAAGTCCGTTGTTCCCAAACGAAGCTCCGGATGCGGAAAGCGAGGTCATATTTGGAGTCGGAAGAATGTTTCGGAGGGCCCGGAGGCCTTGCGCGGAATTTCAGAGGTCTGCGCGCAAAGATGATGATCCGCGCGCAAAACCCCCGGGATGCGCGCAACTCCCTTGCGCGTCGTGCCCGATTCCGCGCCCGCGAGGAGAATTCCGCGCTCGTGCCTTGGATTCCGCGCCCGGGGTTGCCTATAAATACTAGGCGACCCCCAACGTTTCAAAGGTTGCTGGAAGTCGAACGGTCTCCCGCGCGCGCAATTCAACCCCTTCCGCGCGCAATGCCGATCTTCAGGTAACCTCCTTTCTTTCGCGCAATAGAGCCTTGGGGTCCGCCTTCGCGCGCAATCCCCTTGGCTCCTTCCCTTTGAATAAATTTCAACCCGAAGGCCTTTGCGCGCAAAAGAAGCCTCTTGCGCGCAATTGCCCCCGGGTGCGCGCAATCCAACCCGATTGCGCGCACCCCCCCATCTTCAAAGTGGCCATTCGTTAGAGAATGAGCCGTTGCCCCCGCGCGCTACCCGAAGCCCGGTGCGCGCAATCCCAATCATCCGCGCGCAAAGCGCTGGCCCAATTGCGCGCCAGCCCGCCATTTTGCGCGCCGATCCGCGGTTTTGCGCGCAAAGCTCCTCTTTTGCGCGCAATCCGCCAGGGTCGCCTCCCTTGACCCCCTGCGGGTACCCGCCTGCGTGGCGCTCGATGATCCTCATCCTGGGTGCCCGCACCGTGCGCTGTCTTCCCGTGCAGCCTTCCAGGCTCGTGCGAAGTGACACGGACCCGTCGGCGGCAATCAATCGTCCAGCATGACGTTAAACTGCACATTCGTCCTGCATGACGTTAAACTGCACATATGTCCAGCATGACGCTAAACTGCACTACGTCCGAGCTATAAGACGTTAAACTGTTCAGCATTCGTCCTACATGACGCTAAACTGCACCACGTCCTGCACAACGTTAAACTGTATACGTCCAGGCTGCACGACGTTAAACTGCCTAGCCCCCATCATCCGCGCTGCAAGACGTTAAACTGCCAAGTGTTTCGTCCTCAACACACGACGTTAAACTGTACTTCGTCCGGCAAGACGTTAAACCGTCCGCTTCGTCCTCAACACACGACGTTAAACTGTACTTCGTCCGGCAAGACGTTAAACCGTCCGCATCATTCGATCTCGTGCTTCGCACGCAGGGTCTCCCCCGGTTTGGACGTGGCCCCCACCCGCTCGTCTCTGCAGGGATGTCGGGATTGTCCCCCTTTTGGGACGATTTAATGGGAGTGGCTTTTCCCTACGGGGGCAGGGTATTATAAACCCCTAGTTTCTCGTGGGAGGCTGCACATGTGTATCTCCATTGCGCCTCCCCACTGCCGAAGCCAGTAGAGGGTGTGACTGGGATCGAGGTGTCTCCTACATTCGGTCCAAGTCCCTTCCAACTGAGTTTTGCCGCATCCGGGCTGCCTCAAGTGCGTAAGTCCTGACAGAATGAACTACGTGGACTTTGATCCCTGTCTTCTAAACAGGGTACGTAGGAAGCCTTCCTGAGGTCCAAGCCCGCCACCTGGTCGTCCCGGTCGTATTTACGTCGGTTCGTCCATTAGTGGACCCCTCCAGGGTTCACGCTTGCGTCGATTCACCTATGAATCCGCCCCTGTGGGAGACTGCCCGTGTGTATCTCCACTGTGCCTCCCCACAGCCCCTTTTTCCATTTCTCCTTTTATCGTCCATCATGACGTGAAACTGTGATCCACCCGGCCGTTCCACCCCCCTCTGTGTGAGGTGGTCCGGTTCAATCCTCCGCCCGGCGGCCTAGACCTCTTCGTGAGTCGGCTTGCCGACGTCCAGCATGACGTTAAACTGTATACCCGAACTACGTTGACTTTGATCCGTGCTAACGCGCGGTACGTAGGAAGCCTCTACGGGGTCCAAGCTCTTCACTCCATCATCCATCCCGATCCTTACCCGGGCCGCCACATCCCGGTGGGGTCATGCCACTTCACTCCACTCCACATCATTTGGGAAGCCGCCCATGTGCTGGCCCCAGCGTCGGAGGTTCCCCGCAAGGGGTTCTGTCATCTGATCCACTTTTCGTGTTGATCGGTCCGATGCCGTCCCCGCTGGACGTTAAACTCGCGGCATACCCCGTGTTAAACATGGGAAGCTGAGGAAAACCTCAGGTGACACAGTTCCCCGCACCTAGTACGGGATGCCTCAGGCCATCATGCCTTCGAGAAGCCCTATTAGGGACGGAAGACAGACGTGCAGAGCCGCAGTGCTACGACACGCCCCCAGCACCCCGAGCCACCCGGCCTTCTCACCGCAGGTTGCTGCCCCGACCAGACTCCTTGGAGCGTCCGGGCGGAAGCAGCGTAATTAACCGGTGTCCATGAAGATATGGCGCCGGGAACGAGATTCACGAACATTCTTAAGTCTATGAGGGAGACCCGGATTAGGCGACGAGTTCCGAGGAGACGTCCAAGGAAGGAGGAGCCGACATCCCATCATCCCGGTTTCGATCAAGGAGCAGACGCCCCTGAATAAGGGACGAATGCCGCCCGCCCTTGGAAAGCGGGACTGCGGGACCACAAGCCGCGCGCCCATCCCCTCGGGTTGACGGGTGCACGCGCGAACGCGTCCTGGAGGAACAGCGTAACCCGACGCACATCCGCACCGAAACAAAGTTATTTATAGTTTTCTTAAATAATTTATTGGGTCAATTAATTAATTAAAACTAGTGGTAATAATTTTTCATATGTTTAAATTTTCATATTATGTTATTTCAGAATTATGCATGTCGTGTTATTAAAAACCTAGTGATTATATATTGGCATTAGAAGCCTTTGTTTTTGTTTATATAGGAAATGTATACCTAGGATGTGATCATGTATCAGTATGGGACACATTATTTAATAAAAACACTTGAGTGGGTTAGAGTGGTAGGTAGTATTTCCCCAACATAGTGAGATACAACTTCCCATGGAGTGAGTTGAGGTTCTAGCCAGGTGGGGAAAGTGGGTACATACATTCATCATAATCAAAACATAGGTTTACTCGATAAGTTCATGATTATTTGTGTTTTAGAAATATATTTCAGTAAAAATGAATTTTTTAGCGAAAAATCTTTATATTAATAGTTTTAGTTAATTAAAAAGTCAATAATAAGTTTTTTAGTGATTTCCAAAATAATCTATTGGGTGAATTAATTAATTAAAACTAGTGATCACTTTCTATATGTTTACAAATTTGATATTATGTTATTTTAGACTTATTTATGTGATTTTATTACAGGCCTAGTGAGTAAATATGGGCATTAGAAGCTTTGGGTTTGGTTTATACGAGCAATGTATACCTGGGATGTGGTTTTATATTGGTCTATGATAATTGATTTGGTGGAAACCCATGAGTGGGTTAGAATGGCATGTGGTATTGCCTTAGCATAGTGATATATAACTTCCAATGGAGTGAGTCAAGCTCTTAGCTAGGTAGGGCTGGTGGGTATACTTGTAGGGAGGCTATTTACAACTTTTCAAACAATGAGTTAGTTTATTCTCACATTCCATGAAGATAATTCAGTGAGTGTCATATGATATGTGAGGTACACATAATGGTGTGATCAAGGATGAGTAGTGCATGAATATATTCATCATGCTTTGGGGTGGCACTCGAGTGATGTAAGACCAAGTATTGGGGCATTGTCGGTGTGTTTCCTTAGATATTTTTTGGAACGGGAACATAGTTAGTTACTTGTAAGGGGTGTGTTTGACATGAACAAAATTCATGGATAATTGGTTAGGCATGTCGGCCAAGGATGTGGGAAATATCACGTATGAAGAAGTGAGTTGAGTTGGAAGGTATGGTGTTATAGGGGTGTATATCCATTCATCGATAAAATTTATATATATTGATATGGTCATAAACCATTATAGAAGTGGTTATTTAAATTTTATCTTACCCTATAATAAAAGGGGTGAATGCTCATGTGACTTCTAGGGTGAGGTCATAGAGTGAGTGGTAGTGCATTTTAACTACATGAAAAGTCTCATAGTGTATGGATTATGTTGAGGTCCAGCTTGTGTTAGGTTCCATGAGAACTATGTGGGTTACTAGAACAAAGGGGTACAAATGGGATTAGAATATATTTGGATACAGTGTGGATCCATGATAGTATGGAGCTATTCCAAGAGACCTCAAATAAAATTTTGTGAAATATCACATTTGGGAATGTGACCAATACAAGAGACAGAATATCTAAAGTACTATTGTGTGATGGTTTTAGGGTCACAGAGGCTATGTTTAATGAGAATTGGGTGGAAATTCATGAATTTTTTGAAATGGGGTGAGATAATTAATAAGAATGACTAGTCATTGATGGGACATCAATGAGATTACATGACTGCTCATGGAACAAGGTGGTGTGTGCAGCAACTAATATAATGGTTCTTGAGTGAGAATGATTAAATTCACGAATATAGGTATTTCCAAAGAGACTCAGGGTTTGTGTTGATAGTCCATTGGAAATATTGGACAATGGTGGATCAAAAAAACACAATTTTCATTGACCCTCATAGGAAACATAATATGGGTCATATAAATGAAATGAGAGTGGACTGTGTGTGGAAATTCTCATGTGGCGATTGTATTTGGGAAATATGGTGCTCAGAAAACATTTATTAAGGTGGTCATATGTTGGGGTGTCCCTCATTAATAGTATAAGGGTGAAGCCCCCATTTCAAGAGAAATTTGTCGAACGTTGAGAGAAATGAAACTGGTAAACCAATATCAGAGGTAGTTAGGGTTTCATGTGGGTGATCTAGTGTTAGAGGGTAAATTTAAACCTAGTTTCGAAATTTGGTACCTAACTAAATGTGAGTTTTTGAAATCATACTAGAATGTTATCTGGTCCTTAAAAATATTAGTATACCATTACTGAATAAAACGTAATTTGGAGACCAATATAGTGTGGTGCTTGGGATAGCGAATGCAATGTGGTTATTGATTAGTGGTTATATGGATAATCATGTTGTCTTCTAGCCTATAATAGGTCTTATGGGATAAGTCCATTAAGATACTCAAGATAATATTTTGAGTAGTGGTCTTCGTGAGGTTATTGAGATCAGGTGTTCATCTTTGTAGGGTGATGATATGGATACTCCAATATCAGGGAGAAACGTATCAATCGCTTAGAGTACAAAACTTTTATCTAGTGGGTTTTAGTGAACCTTAATGCTCATGTGTGTTGGGGGCCAGTGGATGGGTGTTTGAGGTATTGTTAGAATACCAGGGTGTAGTGATATGGATTCCATTTGGTTCCTTAGTATATACCAGATATGGAATATATCTGAGTTTATTGGGTAGAATTGGTGTATTGGATGACTAGCTTAGTCAAGAATTTCATGAACCATTAGAGAGGGTCTCATATTCAGATTATGTTGGTTCTCATAGGAATAATGTATTGATAGGTTTACTAAAATGAGGGCAATTTCAGTGAATCGTGTCACGAGTCAGGATAAACTCGGGTAATCATATATTTTTATGATGTATGTGGAGTTAAGAAACCATAATTAATATATAATATTGTTTTTATACATAATCTGATATGGTGGAATGGAATTGGCATTGGGCACATCATTTGGAAAATGACAGGTGAGTGTGATGGATGAGAGTGGGAATTTCTAGAGAAAAGACTATTAAACTGGATTGGGTGCATGAACTACTCAAAGGTAGAGATTTTTCATGAATCTCTATTCAATTTGTATTCCCTAGGAATGCACTGATAGAATACCATGAGGTTCTCTCTCATAGAGGTTGCAAATTAAGTTCTAATGTAACTTTTTAATATTGTGGCTTTTTTTATGGTTTTGGAGAATCATGGACAATTTTGTATGAAAACTTGTTCAATGATCATGGACAAGGATTAGTGTAAGTAAGAAAATCTTGTGAACTAGAAAAATACAACAATGAACTAGTTTTGACTTCTGGATTTCACCTTCTTCATCGTCAATATTAGTTTCTCCTTCCTCTAAAAGTGATCCAAGTACTTCATAACCATCAAGTAGTCAGAACTAATAAAATTCACTATACTTCTAAATAAACCTTGATTAAAAAATATAAACAATGAACAGAATTACTTTACTTCCATAGAATGAATAACCTATTTTCATTTCACAATCAACAAATGAAACTGCATTGACCAATAGTTTAAAGAAGAGAACTTAAAACAGAATCAGAATAATTTTCATGTCCTCAAAACAAATACAAAAAGTTTCAGTTCAAGAATAGAAGATCAAAAATAAATCAAACATGAGACATAAGAAATCTAGATTCAGAATGGGATTTGTGAGTCTCCACTAGCTCATTTATTTATTTGGTTTAGTTGGACATGGCCAAACATCCTAAAAGATTCATTTCCAACTCGTTGCTCTAATTCCCTCTAGAATCGTGAGTTTTTTCCGTCTCAAATAGTGATTTTTTATAGACCCCCCCAATCAAGAAAAATACACTCCTTTGAAAATATATTCCTTCCTTGGTTTTAATGATGATTCCATGTGCCAGGAAGCTCCCGTATTTTTTTTTCAGCATTGAGTTCTTTCAAATCTTCCAATATATCTGGCCTTCCCTTTAAATCATCCTTGTTATCATGTTTTCCTTCTTCCTTGGATTAATTCACAAAAAAATAGAAATATGGAAACATCTTTTCAGCTGAGGATCACAAGATTTATGCCACACAACTTCATTTCTTCTAATTTTTCAAAGTATAGAACCTTTACGTATCCCATTCTAAGCTGAAGCAGGCCTTTACATATACGGGGATGACCCTTATGCATTATCTGAAGAACCCTTAATTGTGTGGCGATGGACCTTTCTTCATTCTCGGAATAAACATTTTATATTTATCTACATTTCCCGGTAACCTTTACATAGAATAGTCTCAAGGCCTACATACATATTGGTTGAAATAACCCTTATGTGTCGGCAGTTTTTTATGGATGGTGGCTGCCCCCCTCTTTTTTCAAAGGGGGGGATGGTGGTGGTAGATGGTGGGTGGCCAACCCCACCCAATATTCCAGTGGGAGAAGGCAAGGGGAAGGGGTGAGGAGGCCTATAAAAGGAGTATATCCCCTCTTCCAAAGATAATCAGCTTTACCATCTCATATCATCACTTGTATTTGGTTCTTGTTATAATTTTTGAGCAGTATTAGTGAGGCAGTTTCCCCACCACATTCAAGAGAGAATATTACGAGGGTTTTCTCCTTGTAATAAATGAGGGAGTGTGTATAAAGACTCGACCTTATTACATAAATAATCTTGAATTTCTTCAAGAAAACACATCCTTTTATATTGAGGATCTTTTCATGTTTAGAGCTTTAAGAATTACGACAATACATTCATAATATTGCACATTGTTACATAGTGGATACCATAAAAACAGTTTCCATTTTTCTCAAAATATAAAACATTAAAACATAAAACAAGACTCATTGACAATTATTCAACATTTAACATGTATTCCTTCCTTATATTACACATCCATTAACCTGTGAAAAATCATTTAAAAACTTGGGATGAGCACAAAAACTCAGTAAGTTATGAAAAAGAAAAAAAATCACATTAGACCATGAATACTCATAACGTATGAAAACATTTTCAAAAGACATGATTTTCACCCGTAAATACTTAATTCGTGTAACATTAGAGTTACACAAGATCCACATAAACATAAATATAATCATAGAGGTATCTTGGGGCATTACTTACATAACCTTGTAACCATCTTGGCTACCTTAAAATTTGTAACCCTCACGACTACCTTACTTTGTGTAACCATCGCAGTTACACTTAGAGTAAACATACTTCCGACCTCCAACTTAATCATACCCAATACATTGGAGGGGAATATAGGTCCCACCCTTCATCGTAAAAAATTCCCAATAACCAAAACATAATCATACAACATAAATAATATCATAAAAACATTGCTTTTGAATCTTGTAAAACAGAATTTTAAAAGGGGATTTTAGAAGAAAAATTAATTATAAACATCATATACATGAAGTGAGACTTAATAGAGTGGATGTAATATATATATATACTGTAAATACACATAATTAAACATAATATAAACATAACCCATCACAAAAAAAAAATTTTAATAGCACATAAACAATAAAGTAGAATGTTAACCCAAAGAATGGAAATCGGGTTAAGAATTACCTTACAACAATGTGATCGGTCGAATCATATGACCATAACTTAATAAATATCAAGTGAATAATTTAATAACATGAATATAAAGATAATAATATTATTATATATATCAAATGATAGTACACATATACCACATACAAGAAATAAGTGGAAAATGATGAAAATCTCACAGAAATGAAAGTGAGATGAGGAACCCCTTACCTTAGGCTTATCTTACTTAAAACTTGTTTAAACCTCATGTATAATGGTTAAAAGAGTGTTATTAGTAATTTAAATAAACACGTTCATGTTTATAACATCTTATATGGTCATTCCATAACCTCATTTCACCCCTTTGTGGTTAGTATTTTGTTCGTTGCATTATTTTGGGTGAGTTCTTTTA
This sequence comes from Viscum album, assembly GCA_963277665.1. Taxonomy (NCBI): domain Eukaryota; kingdom Viridiplantae; phylum Streptophyta; class Magnoliopsida; order Santalales; family Viscaceae; genus Viscum; species Viscum album. Next base: position 70,519,431 of record OY728145.1, read on the forward strand.
TGATTTTCGCGATCTGTTCATGATGAATCGTTCTTGTTGATTGGAAGTGAAACTCAATAATTGTAATGTATTAGTAATTAATTATTTCCATTAACATAGTTTACACAATTTATCAGTTTTATTCTTTATATGAGAATGACTTATATGTTAAAACATTAATGATGTTCGTTTAGATCATTTTAGTGGTTTTTTGATAATAACAAATGCATTTTCTCTTTTAAATTAGAACCATGAGTAAAAAATAATTACAGAACCATATATGAGTCATAGAACATATATTATAACCTGGTTCAACCATATAAATGGTTTCATGACCATACTTGAAATAATTAATGGAAATTGAAAATACATCGTCCACGATGTCGGTAATTCGACACAAGTGGACAATGTTTTTTATTCTTTAAATAAGTGGAAGAGGAGAAGAATACTGATGATGAATTTTCCATAAACATGAAAAAATTATGAATATACATGATTCTGGAGATTTGATTCCTCTTGGATAAGAAAGAGTGAGGAATGAAGAAAAACAAATCATGAAATAAAAGAAAATCTTGAGAAATTTGTCACGAAAATTCGGCAGCCTAACGGCGTCTCTTAAAATTTCATAAAATCAAGATTTATGAGAGGAATGGAATACCACATCATTCATACAAAATATGGACATTATGGGGGAATATTTAATGAAATATCCCAACAAAATACAAAGGGAATGGAAGAGAATAACATAAAATTAAGGAAAAGAAAGAAAATAAAAGAGGTTGTTAACCTCTTGATCTCTTCTCCTTGAGATCCTTCTTAAGGGCTTTGATTTTGGACATTTGGTAAGACCAGAAGCTCTAGGATGTGGGGAAGATTATTGGGGAGGGAATTTGTCAGAAATTAGACAATACTCATTGCTTGAGAGGTGAAGGAGGAAGAGGGGAGTGAGGGTGGTATTTATAGTGGAGGAGGGGAGGTATTTTAGATTATTTTAATCATTATTGTAATAATTTTATCAAGAATATGAATAATCTCAAATCAAGTGGCCCTAAATAGTGATAATATCATGTGAGTTCAAACCATGTGGCCTTGCATCACTTATGATTTCATAAATAGTTCATTTTTACTGATAAATTGATTATACGGTATTTTATCGTATTTCACTATTCACTGAAAATTCAAGAGTTTCAGAAAAATACCAAAACTTTACCCCAACAAATTTTTGATGCGTAGAATTCAAAAATGAATTAAATTTTTTGAAAATAATTTTCTAAATATTATTAATTTAATTTTTAAATAAAGTCATAGTTAATTCAAAAAATAACAATATTGAAGTGCAATTAGTTTTATGTGACATTGGAAAATTAATTAAGATCCCATTATCCTATAGCCTTGGGAAAATAAAAAAAATATTATTATTTACTATTGATGAGGTCATATTAATATTCATATTAATATTCATAAGGTTATGTTACTATTCACAAAAAATCAAGTTTGTTCTATCAGACTCCAAATAACATACTGAACACAATTATAGATGACAGTTTCTTGAAATTCAGAATATAGAAGTAGAAAAGTTATTTTTTAAAGGATAATTAAAAATATCTATTTAAAACAAAGTTCCATGCATTTCTATTTATCTTTAGAAAAACCTGGGTTGTTATATTATCCCCACCTTCTTGAAATTGCGTCCTCACAATTTTATTTACTTATTAAACAAGCGAGGGTACCTTGATCAAGGTGTCTACCTGGTCTCATCATCATCTTGCTCATGTAAATATAAGGTCCATGCATTGCAACAAGGATTTATAGATCCTTAAAAATAATTTTCTTCCTTTATCCAAATACACATTGTACAACTTGGGTCATATGGGTGTTCATAGAAAAATATTTTTGGAAAATAAAAATGTATGACATATAATTTCAAAACATCTGATAAAACATGATATTTATAAAATATCTAGACCGAGTTTGAGTTGAAAATTTCAATCAATGGACCTTTTAAAATACCATAAGTATGTGCTGAAAGAGTATATTGTAAAAGAAAATATAAATAGGTTGCACAAGGGTCTCCTTCTTCAACACCTCTTTCAAAATCATAATATGCTTCAAAATCTCTTGATAAGGTAAAATATTTAAAACTTTCTTGATAATATTTAACTTTCTTGAAAATATGAGAATATTGAGAAAATAAGATTTGATTATATACAACCCAGGATCCACGATGGTATCGAGGTATAGTGGAGGTTTTTGATATCTCAAACAATTGCTTGCAAGTGAGTTGTATGTTAGAAAATGTTTCAAAGTCGTCTCGACATGACTTTGCAACAATTATTGCAGGAAAGTCATCAAGAAGAGATAGAAATGTCATTTGAGATCCTCCTCCTTACATTTTTAACTGAATTTCCTTAATTTAAAATGTTATAAAACAAGGATTTAACTTAAAGCATAGCCATAAAGACTAACCATATGTTTAACAAAAAATCTTAATCGCTAAAGTTGTCTAAACCTTTCCTTTGATACCAACTATAAATACCCAACCTTATTACATACATAATCTTAAATTTAGTAAAGAAAACACATCCTTTTACATTGAGGATCTTTTCAAGTTTAGATCTTTAGGAATTAGGACAATACATTCATAATATTTCACATTGTTACATAGTGGATACCACAAAAACAGTTCCATTTTTCTCAAAATATACATCATTAAAACTTAAAACAAGACTCCTTGACAATTATTCAACATTTAGCATGTATTCCTTCCTTGTATTACACATCCATTAACCTGTGAAAAATCATTTAAAAACTTGGGATGATCACAAAAGCTTAGTAAGGTATGAAAAAGAAGGAAAAATCACATTAGTCCATGAATACTCATAACGTATGAAAACATTTTCAAAAGACAATATTTTCACCCATCAATACTTACATTGTGTAACATGAGATTTAAAAAAGATCCACAAAAACATAAAAATAATCATAGAGGTATCTTGGGGCATTACTTACTTAATCTTGTAACTATCTTTGATACCTTAAAATTTTTAACCCTCACAGCTACCTTACTTTGTGTAACCATCACAGTTACACTTTGAGTAACCATACAACCGACCTCAAACATACTCATACCCAATGCATTGGGGGGAAATATAGGTCCCTCCATTCATCATAAAAAATGCCCAATAACCAAAACAAAATCATACAACATAAATAATAGCATAAAATCATTGCTTTTGAATCTTGTAAAATAGAATTTTAAAAGAGGATTTTAGAAGAAAAATCCCTTATAAACATCATATACATGAAGTGAGACTTAATAGAGTGGATGGAAAATATATATATATATACTTTAAATACACATAATGAAACATAATATAAACAGAAACCATCACAAAAACAATTTAAATAGCACATAAACAATAAAGTAGAAGGTTAACCCAACGAATAGAAATCGGGTTAAGAATTCCCTTACAACAATGTGATCGGTCGAATCATATGACCAGAACATAATAAATATCAAGTGAATAATTTAATAACATGAATATAAAGAGAATAATGTTATTATATATATCAAATGACAGTACACATATACCACATACAAGAAATAATTGGAGAACGATGAAAATCTCACACAAATGAAAGTGAGATGAGGAACCCCTTACCTTAGGCTTGTCTTACTTCAAACTTGTTTAAGACTCCTGTATAATGGTTAAAATAGTATTATTATTATTTTACAGAAACACTTTCATGTTTTTAACATCTTATATGGTCATTTCATAACCTTATTTCACCCCTTAGTTGTCAGTATTTTGTTGCTTTCATTATTTTGGGTGAGTTCTTTTATGATTTTCACGATCGGTTCGTGATGAATCGTTCTTGTTGATTGGAAGTGAAACTACATAATTGGAATGGAGTAGTATTTAATTATTTAAAGTACCATAATTTATACCATTTATCACTTTGATTCTTTATATGATAATGACTTATAAGTTAAAACATTAATGATGTTCGTTTAGATAATTTTAGTGGTTTTTTGATAATAACAAACTCATTTTGTCTTTTAAATTAGAACCATGAGTAAAAAATATTTCTGGAACCATATATGAGTCATATAACATATATTATAACCTTGTTAAACCATATAAATTGTTTCATGACCATACTTGAAATAATTAATGGAAATTGAAAATACATCGTCCATGATGTCTATAATTCAACACAAATGGACAATGTTTTTTATTCTTTAAATAAGTGGATCAGGAGAAGAATAATGATGAAGAATTTTCCATAAACATGAGCAAATAATGAATATACATGATTCTGGAGATTTCATGCCTCTTGGATAAGAGGGAGTGAGGAATGAAGAAAAACGAATCATGAAATAAAGGAAAATCTTGAGAAATTTCTCACGAACATTCGGCAGCCTAACGACGTCTCTTAAAATTTAATAAAAGAAGATTGATAATAGGAATAGAATATCTCATCATTCATACAAAATATGGACAGTAAGGGGGAATATTTAACGAAATATCCCAACAAAAGACAATGGTAAATGAAGAGAATAACATAAAATGAAAGAAAAGAAAGAAAATAAAAGAGGTTGTTTACCTCTTGATCTCTTCTCCTTGAGATCCATCTTAAGGGCTTTGATTTGGATCTTTTTGTGAGACCAGCAGCTCTAAGACGTGGGTAAGAAGATTGGGGAGGGAATTTTGCAGAAATTAGACAATGTTGAAGGCCTGAGAGGTTTGGGAGGAAGATGGGAGTGAGGGTGGTATTTATAGTGGAGGAGGGGATGTATTTTAGATTATTTTAATCATTATTATAATAAGTTTATCCAGACTATGAATAATATCAAATAAAGTGGCCCTAAATAGTGATAATATCATGTGATTTCTAACCAAGTGGTCTTTCATCACTTATGATGTCATAAATATTGCATTTTTACTGATAAATTGATTATATGGTATTTTATCGTATTTCACTATTCACTGAAAATTCAAGAGTTTCAGAAAAATACCAAAAAATTACCCCAACCATTTTTTGATGTGTAGAATTCAAAAATAAATTCCATTTTTTGAAAATAATTTTCTAAATATATTTAATTTAATTTTTAAATAAAGGAATAGTTAATTCGAAAAATAGAAATATTGAAGTGCAGTTAGTTTTATGTGACATTGGAAAATTAATTAAGATCCCATTATCCTATTTCCTTGTAAAAATAAAATAGTATTATTATTTACTATTCATGAGGTCATATTAGTATTCATATTACTATTCATAAGGGTATGTTACTATTCACCAAAAATCAAGTTTGTTCTATCTGACTCCAAATAACATACTGAACACAATTGTAGATGACAGTTTCTTGAAATTCAGAATATAGAAGTAGAAAATTAAGGTTTTAAAGGCTAATTAAAAATATCTATTTAAATCAAAGTTCCATGTATTTCTATTTATCTTTAGAAAAAACATGGGGTGTTACAGTGTGTACCCACTTTACACATAGTGATCCTTCTATTTGCCCATGGTTTTTTACCCCTTGTATTTGAGGGTTTTTCCACGTTACATCTGGTGTCTATTTATTTCCACATTTTCCACTTTATTTTTATCTCATAATTATCGCTGCACCGGTGGGAAAATCATTTACTATCTTAACAAGTGGTATCAGAGGCAGGTTCTGGCCTAGGGCTATTCGTGTTTTCTGGTATTAATAATTCTCATAAAGTTGAGTATGCTCTATGATTTCCACTCCGGTTGATCTCTCACATCAGAAAAAATTTATTGAGATTATTAAATACACCATTGTGAAATGGAAGAGGTTCTCGACTGACAGCGTGTCTAAATGGCGGTGAAATTTGAGATCATAAAATTCAACAAGAATAATTATTCGTTGTGGAACATGAAGACACATGGAGTAATGTGGAAGGATAATTGTCTACTGACAATTGACGAAAAGTCGGCGGGTGTGACAGAGGAGAAATGGAACGATATGGATGGGAATTCTATACCAATATCCATTTGGATTTTGAAGACGGGGTCCTATCGAGCATTGCAGAGAAAAAGATGGCAAAGGAAATATGGGATACTCTGATGAAGATATTCGAGGCCAAGTCACTACACAACAAAATTTTCTTGAAGAGAAACTTGTACACACTTTGGATGGAGGAGTCATCATCGGTGACTGACCACATCAACAACCTTAATACCTGGTTTGCTCAGCTCACGATGTTGGGATATAAGATTGTGGATACTGAACGTGCGGAGATTATACTCTAGCGTTTTCCAGATTTGTATGACCAACTCATAATCAACCTCACCAACAATATCCTAACAGATATGCTTCCCTTTAATGATGTTGCAGCAGCATTTCTTGAAGAAGAAAGTCGGTGCAAGAACAAGGAGGACAGACAAACAACTTCGCACCAAGAAGATTCTCTGTTAATGGAGAGAGGATGGATGATGGAGTGTGGTTCCAGTGGGAGCCAAAATCATCGTAGGTCCAAATTAGGGAGTAAGAAGAATAATTTCATGTGTTTCAATTATGGCAAGAAGGGTCACATCAAGGAATATTGTTGGAATAAGAAGAGTGGTGAAAGGATCACTTAGGGAAATGTGGTGAGTACTTCTGGAAAATGAGATATACTAGTCAGTGAAGTGGCCATAACTACTAGGAGCATGCAACATCTCGATGATGCATGGATTATCGACTTAGGAGAAACATGGCACATGACGTCTCGACAGGAATGGTTTGACCAATATGAATCCATCCCAGAAGGACTTGTATACATGGGGAATGATCACACTCTAAAGATCATTGGATTTGGTACCATCAAACTGACGATGCATGGTGGTATTGTTCGGACCGTCCAATGAGTACGTAATGTGAAGGGAATGAAGAAGAACATATTGTCTTTGGGACAATTCGATGATATCATATGCAAGACTCACACAAAGAATGGAGTGATGAGAATCGTAAAGGGTGTGCATATGGTAATGAAGGCGGATAATATCTCAAAGAACTTGTACATACTTATGGGTGAAACATATAAAGAGGCAGAGATAGTTGTTTCATGAACTACCTTGATGGAAGAATTGATGACGTTATGGCATCAGAAGCTTGACCATATGTCAGAATGAGGCCTGAAGATTCTTCCTGATCAGAAGTTGCTGCCTGGCTGACAATGGTATCCTTACCATTTTGTGAGCATTGTGTTTTGAGAAAGCAAGACATGTTAAATTTCGGGATGTCAACAACAAGAAGTCAGGAGATACTGGAGTTGATCCATTCCGATGTTTGGCAAGCACCGGTTATATCCCCAGGAGGAGAAAGGTACTTTGTATCATTCATTGATTATTATTCTAAGAGATGTTGGGTGTACCCATTATGGAGGAAGGAAGACGTTTTTGAAGTCTTCAAAACATTCAAATCACTGAAAGAGCTTGACTCTGGAAATAAGATCAAGTTTCTGTGGACATACAATGCTAGATAATATACAAGTGAAGAGTATGATAGTTTTTGTCAACAGAAAGGGATCAGGAGGAATTTCATGGTGGCGTACACTCCTCAGCAGAATGGAGTGGCAGAGCAGATGAACCGAACCCTGTTGGATAGAACAAGGGTGATGCTGAAGACTGCAGGTATTGCCAAAACCTTTTGGGTAGAAGCAGTGAATACCGCCTGTTATGTGATCAACCGATATCCTTCTATAGCGATTGAGCTGAAGACACCTATGGAGATGTGGAATGGTAAACCCACTGAATATTCTCAGTTACATAATTTTAGAAGTCCTGTATATGCAATGTTTAATGACCAAGAAAGATCAAAGTAGGATTTGAGATCTAGGAAATGTATCTTCTTGGGGGTACGTTGATATTGTGAAGTGGTATCGTTTGTGGGATCCCACTGCCCACAAATTTGTCATCAGTAGAGATGTCATTTTTTCAGAAGACAAGGTGAAATTGACAACTGATCAAGACATGGAGAAGGATAATATAGAAACTACAACTGTCGAAGTATAGGACAAATCCAAGGAAGAACTAGTTTCCTCTAAAGCATTACCAGAGCATGATGATCAAGTACCGGTTGAGTTTAGACCATGACAGTCAACTCGGGAGAAAAGAGAACCAATATGGCACTTAGACTATGTCACTGAGGGTAATATTGCATATTTTTTATTGACGAAGGATGAAGAGCCATCTTCTTTTGTGGAGGTGACCCAGAGTCCAGATGTATCCTCATGGATGGCAGCGATGCAGGAGGAACTCGAAGCCCTGCACCAGAACAAGACTTGGGATCTTGTTTCATTACTTCATGGAAGGAAGGATATTGGAAACAAATGGGTCATAAGATAAAGTGGGATGGAAAAGACCAGGTGGAAAGATATCATGCAAGATTGGTGGTCAAAGGATTTTCTCAGAAGTAAGTTATTGATTTCAATGACATATTTTCTCCTATTGTTAGACTGACGACTATTTAGTTAGTTCTTGCAATGTGTGTTATATACAGCTTACATCTAGAGCCGCTGGATGTGAAGACTACTTTTCTCCATGTTGATCTTGATGAAGAGATCTATATTCTCCAACTGGAAGGTTTTTCAGAAGAATTCAAAGAAATCATGGTTTTCAGTTTGAAAAAATCACTATACGGTCTCAAACAGGTGTCAAGGTGTTGGTACAAGAGATTTGATTCCTATGTCACAAGCCTTGGATAAAAAAGACCTAATTTAGATCCTTGTGTGTATTTCAAGGGTCTGGATGGTAATGATTTCATCATTCTTCTATTGTATGTGGATGAATTGTTAGTTGCAGGCCCCAACAATGATCCGATTCCGGAGATGAAGGCAAACTTTTCTAAGGAGTTTGATATGAAAGACTTGGGACCAACAAACAAGATTATTGGGAGGCAGATTTACTGAGACCAAAATAATGGGAAGATTTGGCTATCACATAAGAGTTACTTACATAGAGTCCTGAAATGCTTCAACCTACAAGACTGTAAGCCAATATCAACCCCTATTCAAATTAATTTCAATTTATCCTCAATGATGAGTCCTAGTAGTGAAGCACAGAGGATGTAAATGTCTTGAGTACCATATGTCTCAGCAGTGGGTAGTCTAATGTTCGCTATGGTTTGTACTAGAACAGACATTGCACATGTAGTGGGAGCAGTTAGTCGATACATGGAGAATCCAAGACGGGAGCATTAGAGCATAGTGAAAAAGATCCTGAGATATATCATGGAGACCTAAAATGTTGCATTATTTTATGGAGGATCATATTTTACTGTCAAAGTATATGTTGATTCAAAAAATTTCAGGTGATTCTTACCAGAGGAAATACACTACTGGTTATGTGTTTACTCATGCAGGAGGAGCTGTGAGTTGGATTTCGAATTTACAGTTAGTTGTGGCGTTATCCACGACGGAGGCAGAGTGCATTGCAGCTACACAAGATTGCAAAGAGAAAATTTGGATGAGAAGGTTGTTAGAGGAGCTCAGGCACAGATAAGAGAAAATTCCATTGTTTTGAGACAGTCAGAGCACCTTTCACATTGCAAGGAATACATCTTTTCATTCCAGGACGAAGCACATTGGGGTATAGTATCACTTTGTCCGAGATGTGGTGGAGGAAGGATGTGTGGTCAGGTAAAAGATTCACACTAAAGAAAATCTGGAAGATTTCTTGATGAATGAAATTAACTCTTATAAGTTTTGATGGTGCAGATCCTCGAGCGGCCTTGCAGATACTTGAGCAGCATGTTTGGAAGATAGAAAGGATGTGGATATGTGATTCGTTCTCAATCAAATCTCCATGTGGGAGATATGTTGACATTTGTTTCTAGACGGTGGCTCCCCCACTCTTTTGTCAGGTGGGGGGCTGGTGGTGGTAGATTGTGGGTGGCCTACCCCACCAAATTTTCTAGCGGGAGAAGGAAAGGGGAAGTGGTGAGGAGGCCTATAAAAGGAGGTTCTCCCCACTTCCAAAGACAATCAGCTTCACCATCTTATCTCATCACCTGTATCCGGTTCTTATTATCATTTTTGAGCAATATTAGTGAGGTAGTTTCGCCACCATATTCAAGAGAGAATATTACTAGGGTTTTCTCCTTGTAATAAGTGAGGGAGTGTGTACCCACTTTACCCATAGCGATCCTTCAATTTTTCCATGGTTTTTTTACCCCTTCTATTTGGGGGTTTCTCCACGTTACATCTAGTGTCCATTTATTTCCGCATTTTTCACTTTATTTTTATCTCGTAATTATCACTACACCAGTGGGCCAACCATTTACGGTCTTAACTTTATGTATATGATATACTATATCTAAGGGTCTTTTCCTTTTAAATAGAATCCACGCGGTCTGTCTAAGAAATCCTACATATCATCTATTTCAAACAAATTTTTTCCCCATTACTTATGAACTTGGACTTGCTTCTAGAACTCTCATCTTCCAGGATTCAACTTCCACAACATTAATCATCCTAAGGAATAAACATTTCATCAAATTCCAGTCTACCCAATACAAAAGAAATATTTCATAAATTAGAAATAATACATTGTCAAAAATCTTCTCTTCGCTACTTCTAAACTTGGCTACCTCTGGAATTTATTGCATCCTTCCTAATTTCATCTTTCTAAGCACAATGGCTTTCAATATGGGCCTTACTTCTGGAACTCTCATCATCTGAGATTCATCTTTTGGACCAAATGTTTGGACTGCGTTGTGAACTTCTTCTATAGAGTGACATTCTTCCCATGGTGTGAACACCAGTGCGTATTTATTATGAATCATTTTCCAAATTCATAAATCATACACAACATCAAACGGATTTTACGTAACACTGGATAGAGATAGTACTTGTGTTAAATTTTACTACCTCCTATAAAAAATATTATGTATCATGCACAATTCCCTAATGTATGGGTTGACCCTTTCGTAACTTTTTCCTCTGTCATTTCAATGAAACAGCTTCAATCGAGTACCGCTTATTTATTACATGGCTAATAGGTAAGGTTTTTCACTTACACTTAACCTGAATGTCATGAAAATGTAGTTTTATGTTGTCGGTCCATTTAATCAATAAATTACAAAATAATAACAATAATAATCACATTATAGGCCAAATTTGTAATAAAGTACATAACATCTATATAAACTAAAAGTGATGAAATTGACCTTTTATTATGAAATTGGTGGAGGTTAAATCATTGAACTATATATAAAAAATAATAATTTTATATGCTCTGTCAACCGCATAACCATATCTAGTTTATAAACATGAATGGGAGGTCACATCATATTCTAGTGGATATGATAGAGGTAGAGAGATGTTCATGGATATTTCTCAAGGATGCGAAATCGTATGGTGGGGAGTTTATAAAAACTGACGTCGTTATGGGTTGGTGGAATCTGAAGTGGGTTGCACTTCAAGGAAATTACAGTTAGGGTGAATTTTAATTTTATGTTTTAGATTAAGAGAGGGTCAATTTGAACTTGTCTAAAGTGTTTTTTGAGTTGTAAGAAGTGGTGGATATAGCATAAAAGAACTGGGTTGCATTTTTTGGGTGGTGTGAAAATGTAACCCAATTATTCGGCTATAGAAGATCCCACTATGAGTCTAGTGGGAAAGCAAGTGGTTGGGTGCCACTGATTACTGGAAATCCGATGGGCCACTGTAATCCCGTTGAGGGTCCACCGAGAGTCTGGTAGACCCTGGCACATTTTTTTAAAAAAAAGATTCATTTTTTATAAAAGGAGGGCTTCGCCCATCCACTATTCATTAAGTCACACAAACAAGAGGATTAAAACCCCTCCTCCCTCCCCATATCCTTTCTCCTGGAGCTACATAGGTGGTATGATCAACGAGTCATATATAGTGGATAACTCACACGAGAAAGGATAAGGAATTCCATATAGATTTTGTTGGGTTTTTGACTCAAATATCATTGGCATGATATAGTGGGAGACCGTCTTTGATGACCCGCGATCAAAGAAGACTTATTGTAGTAGTTGGTGACCACTCATTATCATGATATCAATCGGGTAGAAATTGATTATCACTCGGAGAAAACTTGCATCAGTCTTTGATTTCTCCTCTGCATCTGCTGCTATATATTTTGTGTTTATCTGAGACATGCGAGTGAGAATAATTTTTAATACATGTTATTCCGGTTTGAATGAGAATTAATTGTTGTATTCTTGGTGGATGTAGGTTATCCGAAGAAAAAATGTAAATTTTATATCCCTTTGATGTTTTGATTTCTCTTCTTTGGATGCCAATCAAATAGGGTGGGTGCTCTCTACACAACAAATTGGAATCCAAGGGTTGTTTGATTACGTAGAAACAAATCGCATTCTCAGGGAACCCGTAGTTTTCACATCTGCAACCCTTTCTATTTTCGCTTTCTACTGAAAGTGGTGTTTGCAAATCCGGATCTACCCCTCGTCGACCTGCTATTGTGTACACATCTGCAACCCACTACAGTCCGCGCCTCTGAATTTTTTTGGTGCTGATGTCTATCTTGTCCTGCTATTCGCAACAAATCAGAGGTAGTTTTCAACTCTTCTTTCCTAAAGTTGGTGTTTGGATCTACCCCTTTGTTCCCTCTACTGCTTGTAGGCCGACCCTCTATGATTTTGAATAATCCTCTCTATTTTTCCAATCTTTTTTGTTAGAATATGTGATATGATCAGATCAATAAAATCTGGTGTTTAATAAGATAAGCAGGGGGAAAGGTGTTGCACATGAAAAGAAAAAGGAGGTGTTTTGTTTTTGAGGTGTGTGTGGAGAAAGATGAGGGTGATGAGAGTGGAAATAAAAAAATAAATTGGCTGCATGTGGTGTGTTCTGCATGGAATACAAAATAAAAAGTGGCTAAGTGATTGTTTTGGTGGGGAAACATGAGTAGGCAACATCCATATGGAAAAAAGATCATTTTACTTTGTTGAAAAAAAAGAATGGGCATGTGTTGCTAGTGGAATGAAAATTGAAGGAATCTTTGTTTTTGGAAATTGACAAGGAGGCGTGATTATTGCCGTGGGGAAGCACTAAGTGACCACGACTCAATTAAAATTAGAGGATATTTTGTTTAAAAATTTGATTTCGTATTTTGATATTTTTTGAAGAACAAACAATTTTGAGTTGGTATTTTTTTAAAACAAAAAGTACTTCAGGAGAAAATTCAATATTGATTTTGGGATCAGATTGAATTAAATAGTCTATTTTTGCATTTTCAACTATTTTGGATTCATTCGGTTTTTGAAATTTTGATATGTTTTTTTGATTCTCCCGAAAATGAAAGTAGTTCGATCCCGCTCCAGGAGCCCCAAGAGTCTATTCCACCTACACACGCTAGTACTGCAATTACTTCTGGATATATAAGTATGATTTCCAATACCAAATTTGAGGTGGATAAATTTGATGGGATGAACAACTTCAGTATGTGGAAATGTGAATTTTTGTATATTCTAACTTGACAAGAGTTAGATATCACTTTGGAAGAGAAGTCCTCCAACATCTCTAATGGTGATTGGAAAAGACTCAAACGTCAAGCTTGCGGTACGATCCGATTTTGTTTGGATAAATATCAGAAATACAGTGTGATGCGAGAAATTTCAGCAAAAAGTTTTTGGAGTATTTTGGAGAATTATTATATGGCCAAAAGCATTGAAAATCGGTTGTATCGGAAAAAAATATTGTTCATATTTCAGTACAAGCAAGGTATGTCTATGATTGACCACCTTGATTTGTTTAATACAATTCTAGTAGATTTTCAAAATTGGAGGTAAAAATTGGAGATGAAAATAAGGTTATGTTGTTGTTAAACTCTCTACTCACGCGTTGTGATCACATTACTACAACGTTGTTTTATGGTAAAGATGATGTGAAATTTGTTGATGTTTCAAATTATTTAGTTAACATTGATTACATACGTAATGAAAAATATGACCATTGGAATTTCACATTAGTGGGATTGATGAAAATTAGTTAAAGGTCATCTAAAAATAAATATGGAATATTCAGAAGAGATGAATCACAATCAACGTCAAAAGGCGAGTCCAGCTTTAGACGTCCAATGAAAAACGAGTTATCTTACTATCCTAAAAAACGTCTCTAGGATAAAGATTGTCCCAAAATTGGAAAATAAAAGACAAATGTTGTACAGAAAACCAAGGATGTTGAAGATGTTGAAGATACTATCCTCATTTGCTCGACAGTCAACCATTCAGAAGGATGGATTCTTGATTTAGGTTGTTCATTCTATACATTCAGGAATCAAGATTGGTTTTCAAACCTCAATGAGTTAGATGAAGGTGTAGTGTTTATGGGAAACATCCACTCTTTCCATATAAGAGGTATTGGAACAATATGGTTGAAGATGCATAATGGTAAAACTCGATGGCTTACAAATGTGAGATATGTATTAGAATTGGAGAAGAACCTCATATCTCTTGGCGTTTTGGATAATCTTGGTTACCAGATAACTTTTGAAGATGGATTCAGGAAATATATCTATGCTGAACTCCTTGCGATGAAAGGTATTCAAAAAGGTACATTGTATTATTTGAATGTTGAGACTGTTACAGGGGGAGTAGTGAAATCAGATAAGAGTATCACCACTGGTAGAACACGAAGGATTATATGAAGACCTTCTAAACTGGAAAATCAGTTATCGTTTCTCTTTTTGTAGTTGAATGTGGTGTTATAGATTGCTATCGAGATGTTTTGGATAGAAAATAAATGAACCAATAAAAATCTGTAATGGAAGAAGATATGAATTCATTTTATCATAATATGATATAGGATATTGTTCCTCCTTCGATAGAAAATTAAGCTGATACAGAGATCAAGTTTCAACATTGTTTGGACTTGATCAATATGACCCAAACTTGAGATTCCTACGGGCATCGAGAAGACAACAGCAAGTAGAAAGATTTGTTTCAACAGTTGCGTGAATTTTTTTTCAGTTACATGATGTTTTGTTTGAGTGGAAACATGGTGATATTTTTCCTCAAGGTAGAGATTGTTGAGTTTTTGATGAAAATATCATTTTAATGCTATGGTGGGTGGCCGACTTTGATTACCAACCACTATATAAGACATGTTGTAGTATTTGGTGGCCACCCATGATGACAATCCCATTGGAGTTAGTTACCCCCGGAGAAAACTTATAGCATCCTTTGATATCTCTTCTACATTGCTGCTATATATGTTGTGTCTCTGTGAGATATAAGAGGGTGAGAGGAATTTGTAAATTGTGTTCTTCCCATTTGAATGAGAAGTAATTGTTTCCTTCCCTGTGGACTTATGTCATCTGATCGAACCAATTTAATTCTATGTCCCTTTGATGTTTTGATTTATCTGCTTTGTATGTGAATCTGAGAGGGTGGGTTCTCTCTGCCCTATAGTTTCTCATTTTCTATTGTTCATATAGAACGTGTTCAAGTGGGGTTCAGGTTGGGAAACCCATATGGGGACCAAAAGGGTTCTGAATTTTTCAGTTAGGCTGGGTAGAGAGACATATGATCAGAATGGGTATTCTACTTCAGGGTTGGATATCTTAAGAATTGACAGGGACTATGTCACTAAGGGGTGTGGGGTACTAATTGGGTGCGATGAAGAATGGATCACTGGGCTTATGATAAATTAGGGATATCCTAATATGGGTTCTCTTAGGCTAGTATGATGGGTCATGTGGGATTTAACCTGACATTTTGATGGTGTGGTGACCATTTGTCTTTTAGATTATTGGGAGTTTTCTTTTTAAGGGGGAATTAGAGTCTGGTGTAGAGTGGTGTGGGGAAATCCATCCAAGGTTTGGCACATCCCAAGCTGGAGGTTCCTTGAGAGTGGTTTAGTAGATTGGGATTCAGTTATTCTTTTGTTTGATGGATATTATTGGTGGGTGAGTGAAAGAATGAGGTTCTTAGTTCATGAGTTATGTTTTGAGAAGAATAAGATGGGAATCGAGGTATGGGTTTGAGGTAAATCAATTTATGGCTTGGTGAGAATGAATATGTATAATTCCTAGGGGTGGGTAGAAGGGTTAGCTTGATAATGGATTTTTTAATGCACGTAAGTGCATGGTTTGGTTTTGGGAATGGTCCTTGGATTTAGTAACCCCTATGGAAAAGTTTGAGATTGGGTGGAATTGGAAGTGTGAGTCAGGCAGGTCTCTTAAGACTAAAATTTATATGGATTATGGGTCTTTTAATAACCATGGGGGAAATGACGATTAGTTGGTATTGAAATTTAAGGACCCAAGTTGGGTCTAAGGGAACCAAGTGGTCTGGTTTTCTTTATGCTAGATGAGATGAATTATAGGTTTAGCTTGCGAGAGATTGTGATTAAGAGTGTGGTATAATGGGAATAGCTGGAATACCATAGTGAGTGATGGGTTCTGTATTGGATAAAGTTGGTTTGTCAAGGAGGACTAGTGCCCAAAGTTGTGGGTTAGGAGGCGGGATTCAAGGGATATGTTGATGCTGGTGGAGGCTAGACCTTGGGTTGTGCATGTCATTGTTTTTATGTTTTTCATCCTATCTATGTTGATGCATTGTGTGTGTATGTCTATATTATTCATACAATGAAGTTCATACTATGGAGATAGATGTATGCCATCCTTTACTCTCTGAACATTAATCATTATTATTTCTTAGTTAGACCGATTGTAGGCCAGGACACCTTTCTAATTCATGTCTTAGTTAGATCAATTGTAAACCAGGACACCTAATTATTACGTTGCTTGGTCAAACCTATTGTAGACTAAGACATGTTGTTAGTCCATGACTTAGTCGAACTATTTATTGGTAGAGACAATTTTTTAGTCAATGGCACGAAGAGACTGGTTTATAGACCAGGATTCCATTAAAAATATATGGATAGTAGATCCAATCAAAAGTCCATATTTCCTCTATGGTGTGTTCTGGATATGATTACAATGCCTCGTCAACTTTGGCCAAATAGGTAGGATCGGGTGTGGTAATGGTCAAGTTAGCACAAAATGAACAAACATGATTGCTTGCATGATATATGTTATTAATTTATTCATTTTATCATACTTACATTGATACATTATGGAATATATTAGGGGTCTCGTTAGTGTTTTCCTACTGGTTTTTATGCTCACACCCTACACGTACATCTTGATGCACATGAAAAACTTATGTCTCATATGAAATTATAATCATAGGTGGTATAGGTGATCAGTCTTGAGGAGCTTGGTGGGATTTTTAATATTGGATCAATGAGGGACTTGGGAGCTTACAGATGTGTCTCTCCACAATGGCATTGTTTATTCTGTTTTATTTTGTATATGATCGGTCTAGTGGGAAGTCCCTTGCAATTTATTTTTATTGTGTTATGGTTTACTCATAATTATAATTCCATTTTCAAACTTAAACTTTTTTCATATCCATGGATGTTTTTTTATTTAACAATTATTTATTGTTTGAGATACTTTGGGTACAATCTCTCCAATTTCAAGCATTTACTCTCACTGTTAGTCAACAACCTATAACATTTGGAGAGGTGTGCCTGAGGTCGGATGGTGCCTCTGACACAATCATTGTTCATGTGAGATGGGTTGGGGCTGTACATACACTCTACTTTAATTCATATAATTATTTTTATAATTAATTTGAATAAAGATCTCGAGATATTGAGCATTCTAATGATATTTTGAAAACATAAAGGATTTACATATAAACAACATTTTCAAGGTTACAATATAGATATACAATCGCAACATCCATCATGCATGATTCATGATCTTTAGCTATAATAAATTTCATGATAAATCTAAAAGTGATAACATCCATTACAGTATAATATATTTCATCATAAACAATATCATGTATCGGTGTGGACCTGAGGTTTAATACCAAGGAATCCACATAAGAGGATCACATATCACATAAGGTACATCATGACCAGAGTGCCATACCCATAATCACAATATAGGGATTCCATTCCTAGGATGACATACCCATAATCACGATATTAGGGATGTCATGACTAGGGATCCATACCCAAAATCACACTATAATGGAATCCATGCCCATGTGACATACCTGTAATCATAAGATAATGGATTCCATGAATAGGGTTCCATACCCATAATCATAATATAAGGGACGCTATTCCCATTTATAGTTCAATTAATTACTTTTTATCATTTTGATTATAAGTGCTAAGTAGGGGTAACTGAGATGGTATTACCATTCACTCTTCATTTAATCCAATTAAAAAAATATGTTTTGTTCATTAATACAAGAAAAATTCAATATATATAAACATTCCATATATCACCTCTGTATTCTTATTAAATAGCCCCTTTTTATTAGACATGACAATGCTCCTCAATGGTGGTTTTATTAAGAAATAAATCTATGATCATATTATCATTAATCTAAATCAATTTAATCAATTATTCATGAAGGATAGTCATCACACCTAAGAAGGTGGTTCAAAACGTTAATAGAGTAGTACATGCATGTGTAAAAAACAACACACCCTAATGGGTGGTTTAGTCAAATAGAAAACATTGATTTTGAGGGAAATTAGTTGAACTCACCTTATATCGTGGATTACGTTGAGGTATTTGACCTCCAATAACATGAAAGTGTTTCATAGAATGTCTAAATGAGGTCTAGGTAATTAATTTAAGTTGTTTCATAATTTAGTAGCAACGCACAAAAAAATCCATTGTACGAAACCACGCAAATGCTTTATAAATGATGCAACATTGAGGGATAATCATATAGACCACCTACCTCATTCTTAGGATATTCTACTCATCAAATACCTATACTTGATTCGAGTATGAGTGTAAGGAATTATAAGATTATAGAATTTCCTTAAAAATAAGGTGAATTAGCTCACATGAAGATAGATCCAAAGATAGTGAGAGAAAATGTAATAAGAAAAAAGAGGAGTTGTAGACTCACCAATATAATTCAAACAAAGATGGTGATTCTTTAAGTAGACCAATATTTAGGTAGATTAACCAAGGAGTAGGATAGACAGATTTAGGTGTGCATGGGGGTGTTTTTGGCCGAATGGGGGAGGAAAATGGGTCAAATCCCATTTAAGGTTAGAGGGGGGAAATGTAATTTTTTCTCTTTTTAATGATTCATATGATTAGGCCACACATTTTGGTTAATCGTGAACCAACCATACATCTAACACTATCTAAGAGTCATGACCTATATGGTTTTTATGAATGGTTTGGGATATCCTTGCACCAACCGTGTGGTGTTATCGGTTAGGTGGCACTAACAATGCAGTTAGGTGTACAGTTTTTCAAACCATGCGCAGCCCGAACACCCACCACTGAAATTTACTGTAGATATCCTACAAGGCTATCCACCCAACCTTGAATAGTTTAGCATGCTATGAGTCACCCCTTATAGAGCTGCACAGTTTCTCCTAAGGGGATGTATAATTTAAAGAAATCATGTGCCCTATCTTTTTATCATGGAAAGTGATATTTTGGAGCTTAGTGTTCCTAAAACTCATTCAAACATATGAGACACCGTTCAAGCCTTAAACCATATCCAAAAAATACTTTTAAGAATTCCAATATTTGTATTTACATTTGAAAGATTATTTTATAAATTATCCCATCCACCACATGAAAAATTTCAAATCCCTTCAAATTTTGATAGTTCAAAAAAATGGGACATTAAAACCACCCCAACTTAGAACTTATCTCCTCCAAGAATAATTGGGGAAATAATGAAAAATTGACCTAATCGGTCCATAAAGTTTCATTCAAATGGTCATATTGCATTTACAAATTCCAAACACACCTATAAGCATCATTCGATCATGCGGTACATTAACTATTAAAACTTGAACCAACACTCATATTCAGAATGGAAATATAAAGAGATGATTTTCTGATATAATATAAAATGAGACATGATCATGTTATCATCTATTTCACCATTCATCTTAGGTATATATTGATTAAAGTATCTATATTTTATAGCCAATTATATGTTACGGTACCACCACTACCAGATTTCTCTATAGAAGAATGTTTCCTAGGGTCCAATCAACACTCTATGCACATTTATCACACTACAAAAGGGGTCATAACGGTTGGTGCTTGATTAGATCTAAATGGTTGAACTCACATCAACAAATATCAAATTGTTCACATTCGATTTTCTTTTAAATTTTCTACCGACTCTTTATGCTTCACCCATATCATATCGACAGTGTGCCCAATGTTATTTGTCACCAACATCATTGAACTATTTGATAGAATTCATGATGAACTGTTTCTGGTTGACTACTTCAAAAACTCTCTTCTCCTACAGTTGACACATCCCCAAAACTAGATTATGATGTCTTATTCCAAAGTGTAGTGATGTCGTTCCGAGCACACCCATCGAGGCATATACCTAACTTTCAGTGATGTAACTTGTTAAAAACATCTCCCAATAAATTCATTGTATTGATACAACACCAGCACTGACACTATCTCAATCCAACATCCATGGATCATCATAAGGTACTCCAGGATTAATGGCCACCTCTGGTTTCCTCCTAGAACCATAATTTATTCCATACCTAAAACTTATCAAGAATTCCAGCAGTATATTGATCCATTTATTTAATGACATACAACTACCAACAATACCTCCATACAAGTGGTCTCAAGGTCTTGTGACCCTTTTTCATGAGTGTGTCTCCCTAATGACCAATGTCCTACTCCCCACCATAGGTGAATCCTTATAGTTTCTTACTTTAATTTAAAACCAATCACCATAACCCATGACCAGTCCTCACTAGATGTAACAATTGGAATGGAAAGGAACCCACTCATCCCGAGAATTAATGTAAACATCAATCGTCACCCATTCTCATTTCTAGATAATGGTTCTCATACAATAATTTTGAACCAAAAGGGGGGTCATTACCCTCTGATGACCAATGGTGTACTACACACCCTCTGTATTATCTTAATACTTCCCTTTAATTGCAAATCCCATTGATTCCTTTCATTAAACATAATAGTTGTTCAAATAGGTATCTTATCATACATCAATGCAATATCAACACACTTAGAGAGATTTCAAGATAGGCTCATGATCTCCTCTAACATGGGAGAACACTGAGATTTTACTGATAGCTGTGTATATCCCCCATTCAGTCAAACCCATATCAATTAGGCAACACATAACACCACATCTCCTATCAATGTCTGGTTCTGTCCTCCCATGGGTTAACGTCTCACACCACCTAATTAGTTTCCAAACTATCACTCCTCACAGGGTGCTTCATTTATTTTACCCAAAATCTTCAGTTCACTGTGCCTGCAAGCATCACTTCCTTAAAACAATCAGTCCTTAGATGACACATTGACACTCACCGAAGTTTGATTTCAAATAGTTACCACATGAAACAATCATGAGCTAAACTTAGCTTGGGTAGTGGGTGTACATCCAGTTCCACCTGGTTCAAACCCGACTCACGCTACCATGAGTTATCCATCATCAAGGTATAACTAACAATTATCCACGACACATTAGTTTCCATTAATCCACAAGTTCCCTTGGAAATCCTCTTTGAAATAGGTCATCTTATATGTTCCATGAATTATCAAACAACCACGCACCTCACATCATCGTTTCTGAGAATAACTTATCAACCACGCAACCATTTCTAGACAATTGGGTTAGGCACCATAATAATCCCACCCATTGAATCCAGTTTTGAAAAATAAGAATGTAGGATGATTTTAAAAAGAAATGGAATCACCATTCCCAAATCAAATGACTCAAGAACCTATTATGCATTGGTCCAGAATGAGCTTAAAACATGGCTTACCACAAAAAAGGAACACATAGGCCAAGACCAACATCTTCTTTAAGTTTTCCTTAATATAACCAATTTATTGACTTACAAGGGTCTGATTCAAGGTGAGCGAATCTAGGTTTGTCCACCTAGCCCTAAGGTATCTATCATGATAACCACATCCCATTTATGGTCATCCGTCACAAACCATATAATGCGCCTAAACCACTCTTTTAGAAAAGGATAAACTGAAAAAGGTAATGAACCATTGAAGTATAAAGGTCAAAATATATCATCCTAGGCATAACGACATCACCTTAAAAACATCGGACTACACGAATCATCACTGAGCATTATAATTGGGGAGTAATCATTGAAGGGTTACACCACTAATATATAAGGTAGAGGAGATGAGATCCTATTGTAATCACCTTTTTTGATAATCCCAAATGTTGATTATTTGTTATGATAATCATGTTTCATTAATATTTATAGTTTCTATCAAGTGATAACTATAAATCTTTAATCTCAATTCTCTCTTGCTTAAGCATACAGTGAAAACTTTATCTAAGTAGAAGGTCACTGATGAGGGTCACCGATGAAGGTCACCGATAGAAGGCCACTGATAGAAGGTCATCGATAGAAGGTCACCCATAGAAGGTCACCGATAGAAGGTCACCGATAGAAGATCACTGATAGAAGGTCACCGATAGAAGGTCACTGATAGAAGGTCACTGATAAAGTTCACCGATTAAGGTCACCAATGAAGGTTACCGATAAAGGTCACTGATGAAGGTCACAGATAGAAGGTCACCTATAGAAGGTCACCGATAGAAGGTCACTGATAGAAGGTCACCGATAGAAGGTTACCGATGAAGGTCACTGTTGAAGGCTACCAATGAAGGATACTGATGCAGTCTACCGATGAGGCCTACTATTGATGCCTGCTGTTGAGAAGGCTACCGCTACCAATATACCAATGCTCACTCTTCAAATCAATACTTTGTCACATTCGTAAGAATATTCTAACAGTAATATTTTTTAAATTTGATACTTCTGACATTAATTAATGCTGATTATAGACATATCAAGAGACTGTATCTGGGTACAATATGAGGTATGACGAAGACCACACTTGATTTTCCTATTCCTATTGTCGGGTCTCAAATATAAAACAGAAGACAGAGGAAGAAAAGAGAGGGGAATGCATGAGATAGAGCTTACTAACTAGATCAAAGAGATCAAGGAAGAACCATAAAACACTTACATTTTGAACCCACAAACATCACGAAGATCATTTGGGACAAATTAATGTCTGTCTTCTGTGCTTCTTCAAATCTATATAAAACTAAGAAGTAGAACACCGCATTAATTGGAAGTTAGAACCTGGAGTTGCGACCCTCTATTTTGAGGAAAACTTCTAGAGAAAGACTCGAACTACAATTTCATCAACCTAAGGATTCAAGAGCTAAACTACAAACACAAAGGGCTTTCTAAACCCAATCTTATAATATTAGCTCTATTGTGTTCTTGTTTTTAAATTTTTGAGAAGTTTGTATTTTTTTTTTTACACACATTGTCTTCTATGCTTGAATTGGAGGATACTGAAAATATTCATATCAAACATCACTTATACCTTATTTACCACATGTAACTATAGAAGAGACTTTGTGTGGTGTATATTGTTTTTTTTCCTTGAAGAACTATGGTAGAAGGTGTGAGCCTTGGACAGTTTTTGAAAACTATTGTAATGCCCGATACTGGCTCTGTATCATGTTTATTGTTAATATAAACTGCTTGGTGGTAGGTTATCAACAAGTGGATAGGACTAAGTCTCATCTTGAGACTAAACATCTTGTTTAAATCTACTGTATACTATATTTAGTAATACTCTATTTTGACTATTTTCCACCGCTCATAATTTAAAAAAGAGAAAACTCTTTTACATTGACTCTAATAGTTAGTTATGGTTAGTGTGTGTATGTGTTTAATTTAGTAAACCTATTTCAAAAGTTGAAGAAGTGTTTTACACTGATTAAACTAAGGACTAATCACCCTTTAAGAACCTTTTTGACCAACTAAACATTTATATCTCTACTGCCTTAAATAACAGGGTTGTTTCAAAATTGGTGGATCTTATTATAATGTTTTTATCAGAAATTTTAAGTAGGAACTCGATTCACCCCCTATTGAGTTTCCACTCCAACCAACATTTGGTATCAGAGGATTAATTTTTTTCTACCATCTGAACAGTTGTACAAGTTTTCAAATTCTTTTCAACTGTGATATTAGATGTATCTTAATGATCTTAAAATTTATGTTATATCTAAATTTTTACTTCTTTAAATTCTAATTAATAATGGATAACAGAGTTGAGGGTACTTCCACTAACAGGCCACCTTCCTTTAATGGTAATAATAATGCTCAGTAGAAAGTAAAAATGAAAATGTGTCTAGAGAGAATGGGTCCTGAAATCTACGATAAAATTAAAGAAAAACATGCCTTGTCTGTTACTTCTAGGGATATATTGTCTCAATTAAGAAAATATACATATAACAATAACTGTAAATCAATGAATGCATTGTACTTTTCTCTAGGTGTAGAGGAATTCAATAGAATATATTCTTGTAAAACTACATATGAAATTTGGGATACTTTGGATGTTTCTCATGAGGGAAAAACTAATGTTAAAGAAATGATATTAAATACTTATACTATTAAATTTGATATTTTTAAAATGATTCATAATGAACATATATCTTAAATTTATCTCTGGTTCAATGAAATAGTAAATACCATGAGTCTTCTTGGGAAACCAATAGACCAAAAGGATCATATTATGAGGTTGCTTCGATGCCTACCTAATAGATGGAGAAGAACTTCTGTTTCTATTCGAGAATCCTGTGACATACGCAAGCTACTAGTGAAAGAACTAATTGGAAAACTCATGATGTATGAAGAAGAGCTTAAGGAAAATCAAGAAGCACATTAAGAACCAAGAATATAATCTATAGCATTCAAGACTGCTACCTCAAAGACAAAATATTAAGAAAAACTTCAAGATCATGTAAAAACTTCCACCATTGAAGATTCATCTTCTGATAGTGATGATGAGATGATTCATCTTGTTAGGAGATTCAAGAAGTTCTATCGTAAGAAGAAATTATTTAGAAAATTAAACTATAAAGGAAGGTATGATAATAAATGACAGTGGAACATGATAGAAAATGGAATGACAATACAAATGAGATAGTCTACTATGAGTGTAAACGAAAAGGCCATGTGATGGCTGATTTCCCCAAGCAAAAATTTAAGAAGAAATATGAATACAAGGGAAAGGGATATAAAAAAGATAAGGAATTTACTTGGATTGCTTCATAATATAGATCCAGTGGATATGAAACTTCTGATATTGAACAGATTAAACATGGAAACCTATGTTTCCTGATAGAAACATCTGAGGTAACACCCAATTCTCCTATACATAATTCTTACTATTCTGGGAATGAAAGTGAATCACATAATGATGAAAATATGAATATGTATGAACTATTTGAATACTGTGGAATGCTTGAGGATACCTTTGATGAACTCAAGGATAAATATCAATTAATAAAACGATAACATGATTTAAATTCTAATTATAAGTCTAATCTGTATATTGAGAGAGATAAATTTTCTCAGCTATTAAAATAAAATAATGAACTTAAATCATAAATTGATCAATTAAAAAGAGATATTTAGAAGTATACTACTGGTAGAGATACCTAGACATAGTTTCTAGGGAAAAAATTACTCCAAAATATACAACTTGTATAGGATATCAACCAGGACAGAGAAGGATTTTTAAAAATAAATTTGTTCCAAAATCTGGATAGTTCACTACTAGTTCATGTTCTGGACCATATTTTGATAAACACTTCTCTAAAGGACCTAAAAAAGTATTCATGTCTTAAAACATATCTTTTGATTATAGGAAACCAGTGAGACAAGTATGGGTTCCCAATTCTTTACTTGATAACCTCTCTGGACCCAAATAAATCTGGGTACCAATGTTACCCTATACATAATAAGTTTTCAGGAAAATTGTTTAAAGAGATCATGTAATACTCTATGGTATTTGGAAAGTGGATGATCAAGACATATGATAGGATATTATTCATGCTTCAAGAGCCTAATTGAAGTTGATGGTGGACATGTTACATTCGGTGATAATGCTAAGGGGAAGATCGCCAACTTAGGCCAAATTGGTAACCCTAATACTATATTAATTTCAAAATTACTTTTTTTTATGGATTAAAATACAATATACGTAGTATCTATCGATTGTGATATGATGGTTTCAATTTTATATTTGAAAATGATGCATGAAATGTTTTTTATACTAAAAATTATTTAATATTCACTCCTCTTGGAAATGAAAATGTATATGCTATTGATTTAAACTATTTAGCTAAGCAAAATGTTTCTTGTTTAAATGTTTTTCATAAGGAATCCTGGTTATGGAACATAAGATTAGGACACTACAATGTTCACTCACTTAAGAAACTAACCAGTAATGGTTTAGTTAGTGAATTACCTAAATTGGAATTCCCACTTAACAAAGTTATTAATCATTAACAAAAAAGAAAACTACACAAAGTTTCTTTCAAACCAATGAATGAAGTTTCCACTTCTCAATGGCTTGAGTTGGTTCAAATGGATTTGTTTAGACCATATAGAGTTTCATGTTTAAATGAGAATCACTATATATATGTTCTTGTAGATGATTCTTTTAGATAAAGTTGGGTATACTTTATATCCCACAAAAGTGAAGAATGTTCTTACTTCATTAAATATTCTAGGTCTATATAAAATCTTAGTGGACATAGAATTAAGTCCTTGAAAAGTGATCATGGTCGTGAGTTTGAAAACCAGGTGTTTGAATCTTTTTCCTCACAAAATGGCTATAATAAAAATTTATATGCTCTTATAACACCTCAAAAAAATGGAGTTGTAGCAAGAATAAATAGAAAACATCATGAGAATTCCTAGAATATTCTAAATGAGTATAATCTTCCTATCTATTTTTGGGATAAATCCATTAATACAGCTTGTTACATCATCAATAGAGTCTTAATTAGACTAGTTCTTATGAAAAACCCTTATGATTTATGGAATAATGATAATCCAAAGTTTAATTACTTTAGTGTTTTTGGTTTCAAAGTCTTTATCCTTAACACTAAGGATAATATTGACAAGTTTTCTTCTAAGAGTGATAAAGGAATTTTCCTAGGTTACTCAATCTCTAGTAAATCATATAGAGTATTTAATAAGAGAACCAAATGTGTGGATGAATAAATTCATGTAAAGTTTTATGAGACTGGTCCACATGAACCCAAAACCTCTGTTGTACATCTTGAGGAAGATATGTCAATTCTAGACCTTAATGACAAAGACAATGAACCCATAGTGAAATCAACTAGTTCTAGAAGTGTTCTAAAATCTGAGCATAGTGAATCTGAACCTATAGAAAACCATGAAGAGTCTATTTGAACTCTTTCTATAGGTATTATAACTATCAAGAATCATCTTTTAGATGTTGTAGTAGGTGATCTAAATAGAGGAACACAAACTAGATATACATTGAGAAACCAGGTCGAACATCAAGCATTTATTTCATAGCATGAACCCAAAAAATATTAACGATGCAATCAATGATAAATTTTAGGTAATATCTATGCAAGAAAAATTAAATCAGTTTGAAAGAAACAAAGTTTGGGAATTAGTAGAAATACCTAAAGACACTTTGACTATAGGCACTAAATGAGTGTTTAGAAATAATGTTGATGAATCAGGTAACATACTTAGAAACTAGGCTAGACTAGCTGCACAAGGATATAGTCAAGAAGAAGGAATAGAATATGATGAATCCTTTTGCAGCTGTATCTAGACTAGAGGCCATTAGGATATTACTTCCTTATGAAGCTCATTTGAATTTCAATCTATATCAAGTGGATGTCAAAAGCTGATTTCTAAATGGGTACATAGTTGAGGATGTATTTATTGAACAACCCCATGGTTTTAGAAATCCGCATTTTTTAAATCATGTCTTTAAAATTTCTAAATCTCTATATGGTCTATAACAAGCTTCAAGAGCTTGGTATGATAGACATAGTTCTTTTCTTATTTCAAAAGGTTTTACTAAAGGAAAAATTGATCCTACTCTTTTTATTAAAAGGATTTTAAAAGATGTTTTAATAGTAAAAATTTATGTGGATGACATTTTTTTGGATCGTCTAATAATTCCCTATGTACTTATTTCTCAAAAATAATGCAAGATGAATTTGAAATGAGTTTAATGGGGGAACATAAATTTTTTCCTTGGATTTCAAATTTTTCAAAATAAAAAAGGGATTGTTTTAAATCAAATTAAATATACTAATTATCTTTTGAAACATTTTGTCTTGGATGGTAATAAAGATAGTGATACACCTATGAGTACCACTTGTTAGTTGGATACTGATTAAACTAGTAAATTAGTAGATCAAACCAATTATAGAGGTATGATTGGGAGTCTAGTCTACCTTACTTCTAGCTAGCCTGATATTATGTTCAGTGTATGCATGTGTGATAATTTTCAAGACAATCCCAAAGAGTCTCATTTAACTTTTGTTAAAAGGATTTTTAAATATCTCAAGTATAATAAAAACTTAGGACTATTTTATAAAAGAGGGAAATATTTTGATTTAATAAGTTATTCAGATGTTGAATTTTATAGTTGCAAGTTAGATAGAAAGAGCACCTCTAGGACATGTCACATTTTGGGAAAGTCCCTAGTAACATGGTGCAGTAAGAAACATAATTCTGTTGCATTATCTACTGCCGAAGCAGAATATATAGCTACTGGTAGATGTTGTGCTCAAATTCTATGGATGAAACACACTTTACTAGACTATAAATATAAATTAAAACTAGTCTCTATAAATGTGATAATACAAGTGCAATTAATATCTCTCAAAATCCAGTATCTCATGCTAGGACAAAGCACATTGATGTGAGACATCACTTCTTGAGAGATCATTATCAAAGAGGTGATATCAATGTTGAATTCATTGGCACTGAACACCAATTGGATGATATATTCACAATGCATTTGAGTTCTGAGTGGTTAAATTACATCAAACATGAGTTAGGTGTGATAAACTCTTATGTTAGGACCTAACCTTTAAGACCTCACCATTAGGAAATCACCATTGGACCTCACCATTTGGACCTCACTGCTAGGACCTCACCATTGGACCTCACTGTTGGACCTCACCGTTGCACCTCACCATTGGACCTCACTGTTAGCCCTCACCATTGGAACCTTACCGATAGTCGACCTTAGGTCTGGGACATTGTGTTTTTCTGCTGGAATCCGAAACGTTTTTTATTACTTATTTCTTTTACACGATTTGTTTTTCTATCCCTAAATTATAAAAACAAAGTACATACCACATTTAGATCCACTAAATCTTCTCCCGAACCACTTTCCCCCAATCCTTGGAACTCAACCTTCTACTGAAACCCTATAACCACTCCAGATCGTATAGAAGGATTGAAAATACCAATGGTTGATGATGAAGGAGATGCGTCAAACACTAAGAGATCTCAATCAGGGTCTAGTAGTGGAAGCAAGTTAGTGTAAAAGCTGAACAATTAACATTTTTTGAAGAGGGAAGTCATGGTTGATAAAGAATTATGTTCAGAAGGGCTACTATCAAGCAAGTCTTTGTTGCTGAAGGCACTAGAATCTTAGGATTAGGTATAATGCTTTTAAAATAAAAATGGAACTTATTAACCGAAGCTAGTAAAGGAATTTTTTGAGTCTATGATGTTCATATAATCATAGAATGAGAACCGAATGTATTCAAAAGTAAATGGAGTAAGTGTCAACTTATCCTCTATTGAATGAGCCGATTGTTTAAGAGTCCTGCATGAAGGGATTTTCAATTACTACTCTAGAGTGGTGCCTTAGAATAGTGAGTTCTTCTGTTATAAAGAAGATTTTTCTGAACTGATAGGGTATGAAATCCCTAGGAAATTGATTTCTCCTGAAATGGAAGAAGAAGAAAGGTTTCTTTTTATGTTTTTTCAGTATTTTTTAGTCCCATGAGAGGGGAATTTTCTACCTTGAAGTATGAGTACATGATTATTTTGTATCTGTAGAAGCATGGAGATAAGATAAATCTGTGTAGGTTGTCGATGATTTAGTTAGAGGATATAACAAAGCCTAGTTCCATTTCAAATGCTCGGTTTCATGCCAGGTTGATATCCTTGATGTTGAATGTGAAAGGAGTTACTGGAAATAAGTATAAAACAATAGTTGTAAGGGGAAACTTCTGCATTACCAAGATGATTTGAATGTTTATAAAGATAATCTAGAACACTTGGAAAAAAATGGGTGAATGATGAGGATAATACGTATAAAGAATTCAACCCTATCACTAATGATATTAGGCTAAATAATAAGGAAGATCTAGGTTTAAAGCCTAGTAAAGTGGAACTAGTATACTCAGATGAATAAGAGAAAGCTGTTGTTATGCAAGTAAGAGAGGAACCTTCTATAGATGACAAGAGTGATCTTGACCTTCCCTCAAGTCCTCAGGCCAATTCTGTATCCTTTGGTGAGCCTATCCCACCAAAAATATTGCCTAGAAGATAGACTGTAATAAGGGATAGTGATGATGTGGAAACCAGGGATGAAGAAGGAGAAGAAAATTCCTTAAGAGACATTAGAGCGACCTCAGATGAGAATGATGAAACAGAATCTAGTCATGATAATTTTGAGATAGATGATGATGAAAGTGAAGAGGAATATCTAAGTCTCAGTCCTCTGATAGGATATATAGAAATGGTGGAAAGTTTAGAGGAAGAGGTTACTGAATCGATTGAAGCTGGAATTGTAATGGCAGTAGTTGAAGATTTTGTAGAAGAAGTGGAAGTGGACTCTCTTGTTGATGCAGTTTATCAAAGTGGTATAGCAGGGATTTAGGTAATTGATTAGAAGAATGCTTCAAGTGAGGGGGAGGAACCTATTTCGATAGGTTCCATTGTTGCTGCTCATGTAATAGAAGATTGGTCATAAGACCCTGCATTCATTGTCTTGGGCTTAGACTATGGAGACTTTGATGATAATAATCCTAATAGAAGACCTCAAATTCCTTCAGTTTCAGAGACCACTATTGTACAACTAGTAGTGCTTTGACCTTGAGACTATGTGAATAAGGATGATTTAGAATCATTAAAATCAGATTTGAAGAGACACTTTGATCAGATATCTATTGAGATAAAGAGAATAGTGGCTCTGAATCAAGAAGTGGTGGGATCTACCTTAGAAAGAGCATTTTCTACCTCTCACTCAAATTTTCTACATGAAGTGAAGGAATGTTAGAATCAGGTCAGAACCTTGGAAGAGTCTATAGAATATGTGAAACAATCAATCATGAGTTTAGAATCATATATGGATTCAAGGGTTCAACTGGACAAAGACCTTATGTTTGTTAAGAGTGTTGTTCAGCAGATGGTCACTATGTTTGAGGACTTTAAGAGTCTATGGAGACATATGTGAGTAAATAGGATGAGGATGTGAAGAGGTTTATTAGTGGTCTCACCAAGTTTTATAAGGAGATAATGGATTTTACTATCGCACCTCTATGTGCATCTGCTTCTTCTTCAACCACTCCTCCTGTTGATCTAGAAGCTTTCAGGTTGGTTTTTATGGGAGAAGTTGAGAAGTTATTTGGTACAAGTACCTCAGACCCTCAGTCTATGAATCAGGCCATTTCCACTACTAGATAAATTCATAAGCTTGTGGGATATTATTTAATGGATGCTGTCCAAGATCATAAGGCCATCAAAGATCAAGTGGATTTTAACTACAAAAGGGTGTTCACTAAGCATCATATGGATGGTCATTTCAAGATTCTATTGGAAAACTTGAGAATCCCATCTGTCACTCAGGATTTTAAGGATCAAGTTAGCAGGCTTAGAGAATTGACCCCTACCTTGGAGAAATTCATGAAGAATAAGGATAATTTTATCTCAGATATGGAAAGAGGAAGAAGAATTATTATGGATTTCAGAAATATTCTTTTACCCTTCCTCTATGTGGACTATACTCGCATTATTGTTCCTCCAACATTAACTTCTTCCTCATTTGCCTCAGGATCTACCAGTGTTATCCCATTCATGACTCCTGAATAGGCCATCAGAAGCATGACCCCTATTATTACTCAGATATCTAATCACTATCGGTCTACTGATGCTTCTTTAGAAGCTCCTCTTACCTCTCTCACTACCATACCACGGACTATACCTCCATCTTCTATACCTTCCTCCTCAGCATCCAAAGACAAAGCTCCCTTGGACATTTCTGATGTGGATTAAATGTGGTATTTCTTAGTTGATAGGGATCTTTTTACACTTTTTATATATTTTACTCTTACTTCATTAATAATAAAATCTTCTTTTGTATTTATTTTTGTCTTACATTCTTTTTTTCAATCAAAAGGGGGGGAAGTTTAGTTGACTAGAGTCCTTGCATATATACAGTATGAATATTTTCCACAATAAAAATGGTTCAATTTTACCTATACACAACTCTGAAGATATTAGAAAATATTGTTAACCCTTATTCAATAATAATTAAATCTAAATTTTTAGTGACATAATTTTTTATTATCAAAAAAGAGGATATTATTGGACTCGCCTGTTTTGATAATCCCGAATCTTGATTCTTTGTTATGATAATAATTTATCATAAATATTTATAGTTTCTATCAAGTGATAACTATGTATCTTTAATATCACTTCTCTATTTCTTAAGAATAAAGTGCAAAATTTATCTAAGTAGAAGGTCACCGATGAAGGCCATCGATTGAAGGTCACTGATAATAGGTGACTAATAAAGGTCACTAATATAAGTTCATCGATAGAAGATCACTGATGAAGAACACCGATTACGGTCATTGATAAAGGTCACTGTTAAAGGTCACCGATAGATGGTTTCCCATAGAAGTTCCCCAATAGAAGGCCACTGATATAAGGTCACCGATAGAAGGTCACCGATAGAAGGTTACTGATGAAGGTCACCGCTGAATGCTACCGATGAAGGCTATCGATGCAGTCTACCAATGAAGCCTACTGTTGAAGCCTTCCATTGAGAAGGCTATCACTACCAGTCTATCGATGCTCACTTTTCTACTCTATACATGTTTAAATTCATAAGATTATTCTAACGGTCATATATGGTAAATTTAATGCTTCTGACATTAATTAATGCTGATTGTAGACATATCAAGAGACCGTATCTTGGGATAGTATGAGGTAAGAGAAAGACCAAATGTGGTTTTCCTATTTCTATTATCGGATCTCAAATATAAAATAGAAAACCGAGGAAGAAAAGAGAGAGGAATCCATGAGAAAGAGCTTACTCGCTTGATCAAAGAGAACAAGGAAGAACCATCCAGCATATACACTGTGAACCAAAGATCATCAAAAATATCATTTGGGACAAATTCAGGTCTGTCTTATGTGCTTTTTAAAATCTTTCTAAACCAAGAAGTAGAACACCTCTGTACTTGGAAGCTAGAACCTGGAGTTGTGACACTCTGTTTTGAAGACAACTTCCAGAGAAAGACTCAAACTGAATTTTCTTTACTCCAAGGAGTCAAGAGCTGAACTGCAAACACATAGAGCTATCTAAACAAAATATTATAATATTATATCTATTTTGTTATTTTATTTTACATTTCTGAGAAGTGTGTGTTTTTCTATTTCACACAATGTATCTTTTTCTTGAACTGGAGGATACTGAAAATCCTCTCAACAAACTTTACTTACACCTTGTTTCCCATGTGTAACTGTGGAAGAGACCGTTTGTGGTCTGGATTGTTTTTTTTACCCATGAAGAACTATGGTATAGGGTGTGAGCCCAGAATAGTTTGTGAAATTTTTTGTAAAGCCTGATACAGGCTGTGTATCAAGCTTATTGTTAATATAAACTGCTTGGTGGTAGGTGATCACCAAGTGGCTAGGATTAAGTCTCATCTTGAGGCTGAAACTCTTGTTTAACTCAATTGTGTACTATATTTAGTAATACTTTGTTCAATCTATGTTCCATTTTTCATAATTTCAAAAACATAAAGTGGTTTTACATTGACTCTGATAGTTAGTTCTGGTTAGTGTGTGTATGTGTTTAATTCAGTAAACCTGTTTCAAAATTTAAAGAAGTGTTTTACACTAATTCATATAAGGACTACTCACCCTTTGAGAAACCTGTTGACCAACTAAACATTTATATATCTACTGCCTTAATTAATTGTGTTGTTTCAAAATTGGGGTATCTTATCATAATGTTTTTAACAAAACTTTTAAGTAAGAACTCAATTCACCCCCTCTTGAGTTTCCACACCGACCAACACATTCATAGGCTATCCATATATGGTAATACCCACATATATTTTCAACTTATTGGAAAACCATCCACTTATTAGGAAATTTCACCTAATTATCTAAAAGTACTACTAGGTATAACGACACCCGAACGACACCTCACGCCGGAAAATTTTTACAATCATGTAGTAATGTTATAACTTATTAATGTGATACCACTATAAGGATAACCCCCCTTTCTCACTCAAGGCATCAATACAAAATAGGGTCACACCTTAATGGTCTCTAGGAATTATCACCTAACCTCTAGGTTTGACACAACCTAGGAATAAGTAAAAAGGGATATATGGGCAACGTCCATGTTCTTATCCTAAAGAAACATCTAAAATTGACCCTTACATGAGAGAAAATACTAAAAACCACTAAAAGGTTTTAATTTAAGTAATTTAAATGATTTTAATTTATAATATTTCTTATAATAAGGGTATCATGTGCTAGTTTTTTGATAAACTATACCATTTACATTATTTATCTGACGTCATGCAACATTTGTAAAATTATCTCATAACTCTATTTTTAAACCACAATTTAATCTACCCACAAGGTTTCTAAAATTGTTCATGGTTAATGAAAATTTCAATTTCTAATTTATAGGGTAAAACACTATTTAATTTGTAATTATAATTTTAATTAACTATATCCTCATAATAATAAAGCTCCAAAGTAGATAATGAGCCTTTTATCAATTAAGGGGATTGGTCAAGTAATATGCCACCATAATTTATACATAAAACCATATAAGAGACTAAAAAACCTTAAATAACCATCCCATAAACATAATCAACCCTCTATGGGGTTAATTACTAAATCATAAAAGGAATTAGGCGACCTATGAGGGTCCCTCCCTATTAGTCAATATTTCTAAAATAGCCTTTTCATGTTAATATCATAAGTATCATGAACCAACTGACCTACTTGGGGTCTAATTGTGCATTTAGGATTCTTTCCATATTGTTCGTCATGCCGAATTTATAGAGGTATAATCCTTTATAAAATTTTCAGTTTATATCATTATTTAAAATAAATTAGTTTATATAAGAGTTATGACCCAATATATACAAGTATATCATGGTTCCATTATATGAATTACCATTCCCAAATTATAAAGGAACTTTTCTTTATAAGTTACAATTGGAATTCTTATAATTATAACCAAGTTTTATCCATGGATTCAGAATATAATAGTCACTGTATAGTGGTTCAATTAAATGGGTTTCCATTATCAAATTCATAAAGGCCCACACACTTTATAAATTGGAGCATTGGTTCCCATTTAATTTCAAACATGAATCTACATTGGATTTCAAAATATAAAAAGTTTATATGAGATGGTTCGATTATATGGGTCACCTTTATTCAATTTATAAAGCACCAATACACTGTATAAATTGAAAATTTGTCACTGATTAAATAAAAAAAATTAATGTTTCAGCACATTCAACTAATGTCCATGGGTCAAACATATCCAAATTGTTCAGTTAAATAAGATTACATGATCAAAGAATATGGTAATGCACCATTTAGGTTTATGCATAATCTTTATTTAACCAGCCATGTTTCATAATTATAACCAGGCATGCTATTAGAGGTAAATAAATATAGGTAATCAACCAATAATGGTATATAAATAAGCATGATGAGAAATCACACATCATGATATAAAAGAAAGCATGCTGAATAATTACCTAAGAAGGATATAAAAATCATCAGGCACCAAGAAATTTATGATGCAACCTACATGGATTGGAATGTGAATTCTATATGCCTATAATGATGCATGTAACAACACTCTTTTTCAATACTGGGCTAATGTTAACTTCATTACCCATAATTTAATAACCATTTAAATTAAAACACTCACTAAAGGTGAAATAATATTCTATTGTAATAGAAAAATAATAATCTCATAATTGGAAACATGATCTTTTCTAGATGCATGGGATGGCTGAACCCAGAAACAATCTATTTACCATGTGACAACACATTCCTAGTCTATTGTATACAATCCCAAATAGTATGAAAAAAGGAATAGAAACCTCTGATACCACTTGTAGTGTCCTAATCTGAGATCCACTAAAATGGTGCCTTGAGCTTGTTGGACACTAGGCCCCAAGCATGCCTCCCCATACACCAAAGGCTACTGACTAGAAGCGAGGGTCTAATGGAGGTAAAATGGAGTGACTATACCCTATATATCAGTAATAAATACAATGAAAGTAAAAATAAAAAAGGAATCATAATATAATAAAAACTGATCATCAATAATAAATGAAAGCGTAGTCAGGCATGCACATGATCTGATATAAATACAAAAAGGTATACACAATACAAAGAATGTTTGACAAAATACGTAAAAAAATAAAAGATACAATGGTTATCTCCATTGGAATCATGAGGAAAAGATCATTCCTGTACCCCAGCCCCATCCTAGCCCTGAGGGTAAATAGCTCACAACTCATGATCATGAACCTACTATCATGAGGTCTATCAGGGTACGAAATGGTGGCCCAAACAGGGTGTGAGATATACTTAGCAGACCACCACCAATGGTGTCTAAAGCTATCCAGTACATGAATATAAAATAAACAGTGTATAGGTATATAAAAATCAATCAGAAAATAATAAATAATAACATGTTGGGTTTAGGTTCCTTGAAGGCACCATACCGACCATACTTGAAACGACCTAAGTTAGAATCTCTCTACATATCTTCCATCATGGAAATATATGTATATGTCAAAAAATAATTTTCATAAATATACATTCACCGATGTGGTCCTGAGTTTTCATACCAAGGCATCCATATGCGAGGATCACATATCAGACAAGGGATCTTATGCCTATTGCCATAATCACAATATATGGATGTCATGCCTAGGGTGTCATTCTTGTAATAACAATATAAGGGGTACCATACCAAGAGTGTCATACTAGTTATGATAATATAAGGGATTCCATGCCTAGGTTCCATACCCATAATCACAATATAAGGGACACCATGCCCATTTATAGTTCTAGTAAATAATTTTTATCATTTTGATTATAAGTGTTATGTAGGGGTATATGAGACAGTATTACCATTCTCTCTTCATTTAATCCAATCACACAATCTGGTCCATTAAGTAGTAGATGAAAATGACCATGTATATGAACATGAAATATATCACTCGAGTATTCTCATTAAATAACTCCTTTTTAATAGATAAGACACCACACCTAAAAGTTGGTATTATTAGAAAAGAGAGTCATTATCATTATATCAGTTATTTAATTCAATTTAATCAATTATTCCAAGAAGGATAGCCAAAAAACATAGAAAGGTGATTCAAAATGTGAATAGTGTAACGCCCCAACCCCAATTACCCAGAGTCGATGCATTATTAAATAACATTGGCATGATCACAAGAGGTCAAGTCTTGAAAGACAGATTAGTTTAGTAGCCTTGGAATCACTAGATACATTCATAAGTCTTACATTACATAATAAAATGAAAAAAACTACAACAAAATCCTGTATTCATATCCCCTCATACTATCCCTACAGGTCATTCATAAAATACTTCTTCACATCCTCGGAAAAATAATACATTGAAAGGGGTGAGCTCAGATGCTCAGTAAGGATAACAATATAGAAAAAACATTCATAAATAAACTTGAACATTTAAGGTAATGTATAACTAAAACAAAAGCCTTTTAAACATGAACTTCAACCTAATATGGAAAATATAAATTGAAATAATTCCATTTACTTATTCACATGGATATTCTCCTAGTCTAATAATCACATGAAATATCAATAACCACTTTCATAATGATGGAATGCATAATTTCATACTATCATAACCACATAGTCAAGGGCTTGTGCCAAGACTACAAATATGATTTTGTCAAGTCCTTGTGCCAAGACACAAGTTTGCCTCATGAGACCTACCGATTCATCGAGGAGATATAGCGGGCTCCACCTGTAACTTACTAAGTCCAATGCATTCCTCATATGAATAGGTTTAAACATAACATAAACATTCGTATTAAAACTAGCATAAAAATGTCAATAATTTCTCCATAAACCATGAATGGTATAAAAATAACACATCCACAGTCAGACATATAACAAAACCATCAATACAATATGGATGTGTTGTATCATAATAAATCATGTTCAAATAAGCTTAAAATCGATCAAAGAATGTTGACATAGATGAAATCAAAACTATTTGAGAGAAATATCTCTGTTTTTTTTGAAATCATTTAAAAGTCACATAATTATAAAAGAAAACATTTACTTTGAAAATATTCTTATAATCTTGTAAGGGATTCTTCGACGATTTTATAATGGACGAAAATAGTTGCACCCACTGTATAAGTTAAAAGACATTCTTACCTTTATTTTGTTGAAAATGTTAAAAAGGACCTTGTTTGGAAAATAACGGAAATATTCCTTTATAAAATTCTAATAAAAAGTCAAACAAGGGTATAAATTACTTTAAAACATATTTTGTAAAATAGTAAGAAATTTTTTAAATACATTTTTATGAAACCTGGATGTGGATGACAAAGAGGTCATAGTAGATAATTACGTATAAAAAACCTCAGATAATGAAGAGATTGTGAAATAAACCCTTAACTAGTACTTTTCATTGGTTTAGGGTAGGTTAACCTCCTGTATAATAGTAAAATCATTGTTATTATATTATACAAGAATCGTATACATAAATATGATATCATATATGATCTTTTAATATTGCTTTGTTAATAATATTTTAGTATTATCGTCGTTTCGGGTGTTCACTTACTTGTTTTCTTTTATATGTTTTGTTATATAATCCATGTTTGTTATCCATAGATTGTATCTTATTCATATCCAGAATGATATCAAGTCCTTAAAAATTATTCTTAATCATCAAATGAAAATAAGTCTTGAATGGATACGGTGGGGAATGAATTTAATCGCGTTCATGGAGACGGTAGTCCGTACGTACGCACGAGCGACAATATAATTCTTTTAATATTAAAATCATATATAATTGGTTGGTATATAATATATATACATAATCATTATCATGTTATATTTATTATTTACATGAATTAAACATCATTATTATACCCATCCAAATAATAATGTATTGAATAACAGTTACACCACGACGTGGAGACGGTAAGCCGTACGTACACACGTATGGTGACATGTCATTCAAGGGATGGATAGAAAAATGAATTTGGTTGTAAAATATTTATAATAACATCATAGTATATATGAGATACTAGAGTTATTATTTTAGAGTATAAATAAAAAAGAAAAAAGATACGGAAGAAGAAAAAAACTTCAAAGAGGCGGTGATATATATACCTCTTCTTCTGGTTCATCCTTCTGATTTGATCAAAATGCATCCTTAGGATGGCTTTCGGATCAAACTAAGGCCTCTAGGTTGAAGTGAGGGATTTTGGTAGGATATTTGTGTAGGTTTAGGCCGACCAAATTGCTTTGAAGGAGTGAAGTTGAGAGAAGGGGGAGTGCCTGTTTATAAGAGGGGTGAGGGGAACCTTAGGAAAAGCTAGAAATATTATTTTATAATAAATTCAAATTCGGTTTTTAATGGCTAAAAAGTGACTTATTTCAAGGATAAGGTGGGTAGGGGTCGAAAAAACTCAACCAATAGGTTTTATATGGTTTTGGATCACTTTATTAACCTTATCTTTTAGTTTTAACTTTTAGTCAATTAGTTTGACATTTACCATGTCTCTTTGTATTTTTATATTATATGGTTAATAAACATACTATAAACTTTCAAGCTAACCCCCAGTGGTTAATTAATGATAAAACTATCATTATATAAGTTTCTTGGACAAACAATTTATTTTTAGGAATTGAATATCAATTAATAATACAATATTTTTTTAAACTCTTTTATGTCAATTTTGACACTATTGGGTATTTTGTTTTTTCTAAATTCATTACAACATTATTACTTTGAACTTAAATCATTTAATCAACCCTAAAATGTCATATTAACTTATAAAATTCGTTTAATTCATTTAAAGTCTCAAATTAGATTTATCAGAGTATTTATAATATCAATTATTTTAGTATTTCACTAATAAGGTAATTACTGCATCCTCATTGTGTCATTTATAAATTAAATTTTTTAATGTCTACAAATTATAAATAAAATACCTTTATATATTAATTCTTTTTATATTTCTAATGAATATTTATAATATAATTTTTCTTATGTATAACCCTATATTAGAAATGTTTTAGTTATTAACCTTTGATTTTAACTCTTTTAACTTTTCTTTGAATTAAATAAAAATAAAAGTCATAATCCAAATCAAGTGGACCAATGAGGTTCATATTTTATTCCTAAGGTTGTTTTTTTTTCGAATTATACTTATCTAATAGAATTAGGACATGTGTTATGGTAATAATAATATCATTTTTACCATTAATTACCCTATTTACATTTAACCGTGGTAAATAAAAGTAAAAAGTTACTATTCACCAAAAATTATTTTCATCTTATTGAACCAGATTTTAATCATTGATATTAACTGAGTCTCTCAGATTTTCGAAATTCCACTCACATAAGCGGTAAAATTATGTTTTATGTCAATTTGCAAATTATCTTATGAGGTGGGTAAAAGACAATGAAAAGTTCAATAAAATTTTTATATATCTAAAATTATTATAAACTGACTCCAATGAATTACATTGAAATTATATAGGTATTATATATCTATTTTGACTTAAAATAATTTTAAATTAAATATATAATTATTTAAAAAAAATTGGTTTTAAACTATAACTCAGTGTTTTTCACTATTCATCAAAAATTGAATGTTTTCAGAAAAATTCCAAAAATTCACCCTAGGTTAATTTTGATATTCTGAATCCAAAAATGAAGTCTATTTTACCAAATTCAAAACATATAAGTTTCATTTATTAATTTAAAATTAATTCCTCTTGTCAAAACATAACGGCGTATTTTTAAGAAATAATAACTATCAAAATATTGACACTTGTTTATGTCCAATATCAAAGTGAAATTACTTACAATGATCATAATTGGATTAAATGGTAAAAATATAATCTATTTATACTTATAAACAATTAAAATTTATAATTTAAGAATATAAATTATTTTGATTAATAAAGTTGTTTTCAGGTCAAATATAGTATTTTTCACTATTCACCTAAATATGAAAGTTATCAGAAAAACACCAAAAATTAATTGAAACTAAATTCTTATGTCCTGATTCTATATAAGAAGTTTATTTTGTCAAATTGAATATATAAATGTTTCAAATATTGGATTTAAAAAGGGTTCACCATTAAAAGACGGTAAAAGTGCATTTTTTTTGAAAAATACTTCTTTTATCTGAAAAAAATGAATTAGTTCTTAAATTAGGTCTATGAAACTCAGAATATGGATTCTAAAATTATAAGGATTATATAATGTTCAATATCCAGTTAATACTGTTCATAACCGCTTTTAAACGACTAGTTTGGTAATCTTGTGGTGCACTTGAACTCGGTGTTGCGTGTAGTGAAAGTTATTGAATTACTTTGAAGAAATAACGTACTATGAATTCTTGGGGTGTTACATTCTTCTATCCTTCAATAAATTGCGTCATCGCAATTTGAAATCATTCTTCAAAAATAAAAGGTTAAAAATATAAAATACCTTTGTGGGGAAACCCAAATCAGAAATCTGGTTAATAAAATTTAGTCTTAATAAGAGGTAAAGGGGAATGAAAAAGTCACCACCAAATTATGATCTTGATTAGGAGAACATTGGTTGAAATTAGAGACAAATAATTAGAGTAAAAACGTAAATATTTATAGGGATTGATTGAGGTCATCAATCACAAACAATTATATAATTGTGGGCCTCAAAGCCACCAATCTATGATGATTTAAAATACCATCGGTTCAACAAAATGTAAGGTATTAGGATAACACATTTTTGGTTTTAAGATGTCTTACCTAATGTTTAAGAATTTATTTCTTTATAGAATAATAGAAGAAATAAATTTATACTTTTCAAGTAGAGTTCCATCCTTTAGCTAATTTCTACGACAAACACATCTTTCACACTAAAAGATAATAGAACTTAAAAAATATATTCTATTTATCCTATTCATATAGGGTTCCAAAAAATGAATTTATAATTTATCTACCTGAACCTTTATAAAAAACTACATTATTCAATCCAGGACATCACATGGGTTAGTGGTAGGTGATACACCCTAGTCGCCCTTCAGTTGCGGGTTCAAGTCTCGCGGCCTTTCCGGACGCGACGGGTTGCAGCCCGTCCTTCGGGTTTTTCTTTTTATGAGAATCCAAAAATAATCTTAAACTAGACTTATCCAAAATAATTCTATCCAAACTCACAGTCCAAAATTTATAGGGAAGTTAAACACAATGAAGATCATTTTTTCCATGTAATAACATATGAACACCTTCATCATCTATTCTTTTAAAACACTAAAACATCCTGAATTACCAGAAAACATTATTCATTACATTCATGCTCCCTTATTCATTATATAATACAGGATATACTCCTTCTATAATAAAATGTTGTAAAATCAATCAATGATGGAATATAAAAATCATTAATCACTTTCATGGTAGTCAAGAATATTCAAAATAATATATGCAAATCAATCATGTATTATTCCAAAATAACTACCCCGGTATCAGAACCCTATTATGGTTTATCTTTCTGTCAACCATATATTTTCCAAAAATTTAACCTGCTATTGAGTTACTTTTCTCAGTTCCAAACAATCTCAAGTCCCTAATAAAATAGTACTATAGTGAAATCCTTATATTCCCCATAATTATTATAACCAGTACATCATTGATACAACACTCAAATGACATAATTCTTTAATAACAACATAAGAACTCTAATCATTCCTCCTTATCTGTGGTAGTATCATAACATGATTATTATCAAATATCATCATTTGGGGAATACTATGATGATTTATAAATTGGTTCACATAGTGTCCCAACTCCTTCTAGATGAAGCATTTTACATTTGAAACCTTTTTCATACCCTTAAAGTCATGTACTTGGTGTCCTTTTTCTCCACACTTATAAAAAAACTCTCATTCCCTTCAGGAAAGTTCGAAGGTATTTCTTCCCACAGTTATCACATATGGGAAAATTATTCTTTTCCCTCTTCCCTTTATCCATATTTCTTTCTTCCATCCTTTTATTCTCTT
Source organism: Viscum album (assembly GCA_963277665.1). Lineage (NCBI taxonomy): Eukaryota > Viridiplantae > Streptophyta > Magnoliopsida > Santalales > Viscaceae > Viscum > Viscum album. The sequence continues at coordinate 70,562,929 of OY728145.1, forward strand.
GATTTCTTTCAATGCCATGGGACTTAGAGAATTCTTTACTTATCTTATTAACATGTGATATTATTTATTCATATGTTGAGAATACAAGGGAGACTATTTCCCTTCTAAATTTTGGCTTAATACCGTGAAAGATATGATCCTTCTTAATATTTGGATCATATGTATTTCTATAGTTTACATTCCTTCTTATTGGGTGCCATTTCTATACAATGGAATACACTAGATTAGTTTATGAATCTCAATACATAAATCCGAACTTGGAAAACACTTAACATAAATTGAACAGTTTATGGATATAATCCATAATAATAAAAAAAAATCTTTGAGGAGGTATATACTCATAAACCATTCAAAATTTTCTGGAAAGAAAATGAGAATTATCCTAAGCATATCCCTCGGGAGTGTCGTAACCAAGAGTGCAACAATGCCCATTGTCGTGCACTAGTTCCCGTTCAAGTCTAGCTCGAAGCGGTGTTTTGGGGTTTTACCCCTAGGTACATCTGTGCCAGAGCCGCCTCTACCTTCTCGTATCCAAACATGGATGTATTTCTAGGAAAACTCACATAATCACTACAATACCAAAATTATAGGATGTTCTTCTATACTAATCCTCAAATACTATCTTAGGGATATGTTCTCTAATAAGAGTTTATATAAATCTTGATTCCAAGGTTTGTACTAAACTTCCTCTAATACCAACTGTAACTCCCCGACCCCAGTTACTAAGATTCTGTGCATTATTAAATAATATTGGCATGATCACAAAAGATCAAGTCTCGAAAGACCGATTAGTTTAGTAGCCTTGGAATTACTAGATACATTCACAAGTCTTACATTACATCATAAAGTGAAAAAAACTACAAAAACATCTTGTATTTATTTCCTCTCATACTATCCTTGCTGGTCATTCCTAAAATACTTCTTCACATCTTGTGGAAAATAAAACATTGAAAGGGGTGAGCTATGATTCTCAGTAAGGATAAAAATATAGTGGAAACATTCATAAATTAACATGAACATTTAAGGCAACGTATAACTAAAACAAAAGCCATTTAAACCTAAAATTCAGCCTAATATGGAAAAAATAAATTTAAATAATGTCATTTACTTATTCACATGGATATTCTACTAGTCTAATTATCACATGCAATATCAATAACCACTTTCATTATGATGGAATTCATAATGCCATACTATCATAACCATGTAGTCAAGTCCTTGTGGAAAGACTACAAATAAGATTTTATCGAGGCCTTGTGCCATGAAACTATTTTGTCTCATGAGACCTACCGATGCATCGAGGAGCAATAGAGGGCTTCACACGTCACTTACTAATTCAATTCATTCCTGATATTAATAGATTTAAACATAACATAAACATTCCTATTAAAACTTGCATATGAAATGTCAATAATTTCTCTATAAACCATGAATGGTATAAAAATAACACATCCACAGTCAAACATATCACAATAATTCAATACAATATGGATGTTTTGTATCATAATAAATGAACTTCAAATAATCTTAAAATTCATCAAAGGATTGTTGACAAAGATGAAATCAAAACTATTTGAGAGAAATATATCTCTTTTTTGAAATCATTTAAAAGTCACTATATTATAAAAGAAAACATTTACTTTGAAAATATTCTTATAAGCCTGTATGGGAAGCTTTGACAATTTTATAATGGTGAAAAATGGCTGCACCCACTGTATAAGTTAAAAAGACATTCTTACCTTAATTTTGTCGAAAAGGTTAAAAAGGACCTTGTTTGGAAAACGACGGAAAAAATCCATTATAAACTTCTTATAAAAAGTAAAACAAGGGTATAAATGACTTTAACCCATATTCTGTAAAATATTAATAATGTTTTGAAATAAATTTTTAAGAAACATGGATGTGGATGATAAAGACGTCCCAGTAGATAATTATGTATAAACAACCTCCAATAATGAAGAGATTGTGAAATAAACTCGTACCTTGTACTTTTCCTTGGTAGAGGGTAGGTTAACCTCCACTATAATAGTTAAATCATTTTTATTAAATTATACAAGAATCATTTACATAAATATGATATCATATATCATCTTTTAATATTGATTTGTCATAAATATTTTAGTATCATCGCTGTTTCGGGTGTTTACTTAATCATTTTCTTTCATATGTTTTGTTACGTAAGCCATGTTTGTTATCCATAGGATGTATCATAATAATATCTAGAATGATGTCATGTTTTTAAACATTATTCTTAATCATCAAATGAAAATTAGTCTTGAATGGATACGAAGGGGAATGAATCTCATCGCGTTCGTGGAGACTGTATTCCGTACGTACTCATGAGCGACAATATCATTCTTTTGATATTAAAATCATATATAATTGGATGGTATATCATATATAAAGAATAATAATGTTGTTATATTTATTATTTACATGAATTAAACATCATTATTATACCCATACAAATAATAATGTATTGAATAACAATTACACCACGACGTGGAGATAGTAAGCCGTCCGTACGCACGTATGGTGACATGTCATTCAAGGGATGGATAGAATAATGAATTTGGTGGTACCATATTTATAATAAAATCACAGTAAATAGAAGATACTAGAGTTATTATTTTATAATAGAAATAACAAATAAAGAAGGAGTTGATGAAGAAAAGAACTTGAAAGAGGTGGTGAGATATTTACCTATTCGTTGGGTTCTTCCTTTTGATTTGATCAAAAGGGCTCCTTAGGTTGGATTTCTAATCAAACTAAGACCTCTAGGTTGAATTGAGTAAAGTTATTAGGATATTTGTGTAGGTTTCAGTTGAGACAATTAGATTTGAAGGTGTAAAATTGAGATAAGTGGGGGTTCCCATTTATAAGAGGGGTGAGGGGCACCTTAGGAAAAGCTGGAAATATTATTTTATAATAATTTAGTATTAGGTTTATAATGGATCCAAAGTGATTATTTCTAGGATAAGGTGCGGATGAGTTGAAAGAAACTCAATAAATAGGTTTTAGACTGGTTTGGGTCACTTTCTTAACCTTGTCATTTAGTTCTAACTCTTAGTTAATTAGTTTGACATTTATCATGTCTCTTTGTATTTTTATATTATATGGATATTAAACATACTATAAACAACCATTAAAACCCCAAGTGGTTCATTAATGACACACCTATCATTATATATGTCTCTAGGCCAAACCTTAGATTTTTATGAATTTATTATCAATTAATAATATAATATTGGTTTTAAAAACTCTTTTATGTCAATTTTGACAGTATTTGGTATTTTGTGATTTATAAATTCTATAACAGCATTATTACTTCAAACCTAATTATTTTAATCAACCCTAATATGTCATATTTACCTAAAAAATTATTTTAATTCATTAAACATCTCAAATTATATTTATTTGGGAATTTATAATATCAATTATTTTAATATTTCACTAATAAGGTAATTACTACATCATCATTGTGTCATAATCAAATTAAATTATTTAACGTTTAAAAATTAAAAATAAAATACCATTATGTAGGAAATCATTTTATATTTCTAATGAATATTTATAATTGAATATATCTTATGTATAACTCTATATTAAAAATGATTTAGTTATTCAACTTTGATTTAACTCTTTTAACTCTTCTTTGAATTAAATAATAGTAAATGCACTAATCAAATCCATGTGGACCAAAGAGGTTCAAATATTGTTCCTAAGGTTGTTTTTGTTCGAATTATACTTATCCAATAGAATTAGAACATGTGTTAGGGTAATAATAATATCATTTTTACCCTTAATTACCCTATTTACATTTAACAGTGATAAATAAAAGTAAAAAGTTACTATTCATAAAAAAATTATTTTTATCTTATTGTACCAAATTTTTCTCCTTGATATTAGCCATGTGTCTCAGATTTTTGAAATTCCACTCACAGAAGCGGTAAAATTAAGTTTTATGTGAATTTTCAAATTCTCCTAGGAGGTGGGTAAAAGACGGTGAAAAGTTAAATAAAATATTTATATATATATAATTATTATAAATTGGATCCAATGAATTAAATTGAAATAGTATACGTATTATGTATCTATTCGGACCTAAAATAAATTTAAATGAAATAAATAATTATTTAAATAAAAATTCAATTTTAAACTATAACTCAGTGTTTTTCACTATTCATCAAAAATTGAATGTTTTCAGAAAAATACGAAAAAGTCACCCTAGGATAATTTCGATATTCTGAATCCAAAAATGAAGTCTGTTTTACCAAATTCAAAACAAATAAGTTTCATTTATTAATTTAAAAATAATTCCCGTTGTAAAAACCATAAGTCGTATTTTTAAGAAATAATAACTGTCAAAAGATTGACACTTGTTTATGTCCAATTTCAAAGTGAAATTACTTACAATGACTAGTATTGGATTAAATGGTAAAAAGATAATCTATTTATACTTATAAACCATTAAAATTTATAATTTAACACTATAAATTATTTTGATTAAAAAAGCTGTTTTCAGTTCAAATATAGTATTTTTCACTATTCCCTAAATATGAAAGTTATCAGAAAAATACAAAAAAATTATTGAAACTAAATTCTTATGTGCTGATTCTAAATAAGAAGTTTATTTTTTCAAATTTAATATATTAATGTTTTAAATATTTTATTTAAAAAGGGTTCACAATTAAAATACGGTAAAAGTGTATTTTTTGAAAAATAATTCTTTTATCTGAAAAAAATGAATTATTTCTTAAATTATGTCTAAGAAACTCATAATATGGATTATAAAATTTTAAGTATTATATAATGTTTAAAATTCGGTCGATACTATTCATATCCACTTTTGAACGGCTAGTTTGTTATTTTTGTGGTGCACTTGAACTCGGTGTTGCGTGTAGTGCATGTTATTGAATTACTTTGAAGAAATAACGTACTATTAAATATTGGGGTCTTACTAATAGATCAGTATTGGCATTTTCATCAAAAAACACACCCTAAGGGGTGGTTTAGTAAAATAGGAAATGTTGATTCTAAAGGAAATTAGTCAAACTCACATTACATTGTGGTTTAGGTTGAGTTCATCAACCTCCAACCATGAGAATGGGTGTTGTATTAGGTCTAAACAAGGTCTAGGTAATTAATTTAAGGTTTTTCGTAATTTTGGAGCAACACGTGAAAATTCTCGGTGTTCGGAACCACTTCAATACATTATGAAGGATGCAACTTTTTGGGAAAAACATATATAACACCTACCACATGCTTAGGATGGTCCACTCATCTAATAGAGGGACTGTATTTGAGATAGAACAAGAGAAATAAAATGATTAGGTAGACTCTATGAAAATAGGGTGAATTATCTTTCATCAAGATGGCGCCAAATATGGGAAGAGAAAAAAAATAGTAAAGAAGGAGAGTTGTAAACTCACTGATACACTTCCAAAACATTGTACAATGCTTTAATTAGACCAATATCAAGGGAAATTCCCCAAGGAGTAGAATAGGAGGAGTTAGTCAAGCACAGGGGAGCTTCTAGCCAAATAGCAGAGGAAAAGGGTGTAAATCTCATTTAAGGTCGGAGGGAAAAAGGTAATTTTTCATCATTTTAATAAGGATCACATTTTGACTAACCAAGCACCAACCATGATACACACACTCTCCAAGATTCATACCATTCATGGTTTGGTCACATGTTTTGAGATAAAAGTGTGATAACAGTGAAATGATACTAGTTAAGTGGCACTAACCATCCATCTAAGTGCACGATTTGGAAAACTATGCACATCCCATGCACCATCCTTTGTAATTTACATTATAAATTCTACATGGATATTCTCCCCGACTTGAATGATTTCTAAAACCATATGAAAACCATTACAGGGCTACACAATTTAAAAAAATCATGCTTCTTATCTATTTCTCCTAGAAAGTGATCTTTTGGAGCCCAATGATCACAAACATCAGTCGAACGCCCAAGAATTGTCTCATTTCTTAAAAATAATCCAAAAATAACAATTTTATGTGTTCCAATGTTCATGTATATATATTCCAAATCTTGGTTTATAAATTGGATTATTTTTTCGTAGTTATTTGGAACATGTGTTCTAATTTTAAGAATCATTTCTTCCACAAGGTTTCCATTGGATTTATTTATGGAACCGGAAACACCCAACAGTTCTTTATCCAATAGGGACCCACTATCCAAAGGCAAGAGTTCGATATGTTTGAATTTTACAATACTTAGGAATGTGTATTGGTCGAGAGGATGGGAGGTAGGACTCATCAAACCCTTTGGGGGGGGGGGGTGGGAATTATTGTCTACTTTGAGTCTCTCTTAAAAAATTTAAGATATTTTCATTAATCATTATTAATTTACCAAGTATAACATAAGTATCCCTTGGAATTTTCAATCACTTATTATCATTTGTAAATTTAGAATCATCTCAATGTAATGACCCATATTTTCCATGAAATTTTATTTTAATTATATGGAAATATTGCGAGTCTGTGAAAATTAATGGCGTGTGATTCCGAGGCCCGGAGTTCCCTAAATAAATTTCTGAGCTTTTTTTGGGTACCTTCAATAAACGTGTGAGGGGAATTTTGTAACTTTTGAACCAGTGCTTGGAATTGAAATACGAGGACACTATTGAACTCACAACACCAATATTCTCTTAAGGACACCTTCACCTCGACCAGGGTAGGTCAAGGGTGAAAGTTAGTTTTTTTTTGTTTTTCATGATAGAGTTTTAAAAAATATAAAACAATAAATTTTATTTTTATTTGAAACCTCCCATTTTAATACATGGTGGTGGGGACCACCTGAACCCCTCTTAATGCAAGTAAAACCTTGGATTTCATCCAATTAATGTGCCAATGTTAGATATATTAATTAACATAACTTAATTAAAATTGTCACCTCATCTCTTTTTGGGAGAAATCGTTGGCAAAGGGAGACCTTGGGGAGAGTTCCTTGGAAAATAAACCTCCAACGAAGAACATCATCTGAATCAAGATCGAGGAACCATCATTGGAGTATGTAACAGGAGCAACGGGCGTCAATTCTTCTTCCCCTTCACTGACTTCATCTCACAACGCCTCCAATGAATGAGGTAGGGAATGTTGTTTTGAATACCCCTTACCATGTTCTTATAAATCTTCTTTATTTAAGAACAATTACGTCGCTTTCTACTGTTCAAACGTGGAGGGTGTGAGCCAGGAAAACATGTCCTGACCTCTCTAAAACCATTGTCGTTTATTATGGTCTTGAATTGATGGAGACGTTCTGAGTCAAGTGTGGGAGTTTTTGGAATGAAGAATGGGACACCGGGGCGCACCTGGGGACCCGAGGAAGGTCGTCAGCGACCCGTGCCGACGACCAGCACCGGTGGGGCATGAGAGCGGTGCCCGGAACTCTGGCCGGCATGAAGATGGTGATGGGATAACCATGCCACCGGAGAAGGGTTGCGGCCTGTTAGCCATGCCAGAGCTTGGGCGGTGGCCGGCGCACGGCCAGCCGCATGAAGGGGGTGGCGGCGCACGTCCGTGCCGCTGGCGTGCAGGGGCCATGGCACGAGGCCATAATAGTGAGGGAGGGAGGCCGACCGCTAGGGGTGGCGCAACGCTTGACCATGCCGCACAAGTGGGCTGGTCGTTCGGCCAGCCGGGGAGCTGAGCGGGACCCCGAGTCCCACATGCCATCTTCTGGTACCACATGGCGCTGGTCGATCGGCTACCCAACCCGAATGGCCCAGCCGTTCGGGGTACCCAAGGGGCGCCTCCCCATTGGGTGGTAGTTAGGGCGGACCCCACCGAGGGGGCCACCCATCTGCGGGCCAGCGCAGGGCAGAGGGCCTCCCATCACGGGCCGCACCACGGGCCACCCAGTAGTACGAGCCACGCCGGCAGTTCAGGTCGGACCAATCGGGTCGGGTCGTACCCCGAGCCGGACCCGAACCAACTTCGACTCCCTCCCACTCTTTTGGACATAACATCGGCTACGAGCGTCCATTTGACAAACCGTATGTGGAGACTAAAACCTTGTATCGAGATGGTCCTTTTGATATACCCCACTTGAGATCTGGATAATGTTGGGGTACAACTAGGTTGGATCAAACATGAATCCAACAGGGCCCTCAGGACTAAAAGGCCAATAACTTACAGACTGGGTGTCCGATTGACGCAAAATCTATTGCATTGAGACCCCTATTACATGGAGGTCATTTGGGATATTGTTTGTGGGACTTCGTGGAATTTGGAGTATCAACCAGTGGCTTATGTAGCGGACCCTCCCGGAATCAAGTGAGCTTAGTGCATGAACCCTATAGCTGGTTGTAAAATGAGAAAGGGATCCTATGTGGGTTTGTGCTTCAGGATCCAACGTGGGTCTGTGTTATGGTATCCCACTTGGATCCACTCTAGGAATCCACGTGGGACTACTCTAGTATCCTACATGGGTCTGCTGTACTAGAGTCCTATGTGGGACTGATGATTTAGGATCCTACGTGGGTCTGATGATTTAGGATCCTACGTGGGTCTGCCTCTCAAAAGAGTAAGATGATTTAGTAGTTACATCTAATCATCATTACTACCGGACATTTATAACTGGTGTGAGATGAGTCTTTACCCGTGTGTTAATCATATGTGTGGTGTAACCTTTTGGTTCATACCTTCGTGGTGATACCTTTGTGGTATTCTTATATGTGGAGTTACCTTTGGGGTACTTACCTTCGCAGTGTTACCTTTGTGGTGTTGTTTCCTTCTTGGGATAGTTGAGCTTTGGGCTTCTGAGTTGTGCCTTGAGTTTCCTCATGATTGAGAGGAGTTTACTCGACAACATAGTAATATGTATGGTCATATACCTAAGAAGGGTTGTAGGTTGTTTTCATGCGTTTTGTTTTATCCTTTGTGGATTTTGTGGGACCTTTGAGGGTCTCGGGGTCCCTACTGAGTATCGTTATACTCGCCCCTCCATGGGCTACGCCCGCACCATGTTGTTTTTTGTGCAGACGACAGACAAAATTGATCGAGGATGAGGGTATCAGGATTGGAAGTATCTTAGATATGGACATTAGATGAGGCGTACTGTAGAGATGAACATTCGAGAGCTGTACCTACCCTTCAGGTAGGATCCTTGGTGGGTGTTCACAAGAGCTATTCCTGTTTACTTGTACTTCCCAGTTTTCTTGTACTTCCTTGTTTTCATGTACCTTCTAGTTGGGCTTTTATTCTGGCCCCTTTTTACTTTCTGTACACAGTCTATTTAATACATAGTTCTACTTTGTGCTTGTATACTTCATTGTGCTTAGTCGTGTGAGTTACAGGTTATAATGGCAATACCTTCATGTTTTTATGGAATAAACCTTCGGTGCTAATCCCCATCCCCTGGCCTATTGAATGCGGGCTTGGGGTAGTCACGGCATGGGCCCCAAGGGTCGGGTCATGAAAACTATTTATTACAGGAGTCAATTCTACCATAGAACATTGGAATCTGATATTTTAACGGCAATAATGTTAAGTGTTATGAGTTTGGTTATCAGTTTAGGGAATCCAATGTTGGTGCGGCAGCTGACGTATCCATACACCAGGACCTTGACTTTTGATTTTTGACTTAGTGCATGAAAACAATATTGTGTGTGATTTTTGAAAATTTTTCTAAGTAATCACTTTTTGAGTCAGCTCACCATTTATAACTTATGAACTGTGGTGCACCTCTTTCTTTTCAGGATGCCTCCACGCAGACAACCAGCTAGGGTTCTATGAAGAGTACGCGATGAAAGCTCACTGAATGATGGGGACTTGGTGCAAGGCCCTTATCATTAGAGGCACCAGCGGTACCATTACGCATTGGACCACTGGTTCAACCAGCCTCAGTAGCGGAGAGTGCATTCTACTTGAGCGCATTGCACAAGTTACAGCGCCAGACGCCTCCCAGGTTCAGGGGTCAGATGGACCCACATGCAGCTGAGGATTGGATGGAGGCCGTGGTGAGAGTCTTCCGACTGGTAGGGACACTAGCTGATCTCATGGTGATTCTTGTGGCCAGTCATCTATAGGAAACATTAGGCAGATGGGGGGGATTGATGCTACAGGTTCACGAAGAGGTGAAACTTCTCTGGATAGACTTTGAGAACCAATTTCGGGTGGAGTTTTTCCCAGTGACCCTTCACGTTGTGCTCGTACCTGAGATTATTCATCTGCAGTAGGGAAGCATGATTGTGGGTCAGTATTCAGCGAGGTTCACCGAATTCTCATGATACACCAATGATATGGTTCGGGACCCATTCATTAGGGATTGGAACTTCGAGTATGGACTCAAGCGGGAGATCAGGGCTTCAATAATTTCTCTCAGCATCTCGACGTAGGAGGGGGTGTTATATTGAGCCCTCTTAGTGGATAATTTTCTTGTTCAGCAGTCACCAGCAGTGAGACCCACCACCGGGTGTCATGTAGCAGATTCTTCTGCAGCTGTCACAAGACAAATGTCATAATGGTCGAATAATACCAAACCTACAGGTGGACGGCTGCAGGATTCAGGGTCGGTTGTGCGGGGCACCCGAGACAGAGCCAATCATGTGAGGATTTGGTAGTGTTATGCATGTGGTGGGTAGGTCACATGGCTCATGACTGCCCGAACATCCATATGAATGATCAATAGATGGTCAAAGGACCGCCTAGGAAGATACAGAGGTTCGACCGAGGAGGTCCACATGGAGCAGGCAGACGTGGCACATGCACTGGCTATGAAGATGGAAGTGGGTGACGATTAAGGGTGTTACTGCCACCACCACCAGGTGGTCCACCCCCACCACAAAGAGCAGTGGATATGGGTGAGCTTAGCTCTAGGAAGCTGAGACCTATGACCATGGTGCCCTGGAGATGATATGATGTATGATATGTGTCTACTCTACCTTAGCTTCAGTACTTATAGACACAAGTTCAAGTCATTATTTTATTACCACTGCCCTCTTTTGGATCTCAGATATTCTGGTGGAGCCGTTGGCTCGATCCTTACGGCTAGAGACTCCTACAGTTTAGGATTCGACAATTACACACTGGTACCGATAGTGTGAGCTTATTCTAGGAGGTGAGAGATTCGGTTGAGATCTTCTAGTTGTGGCATTGAGGCCTTACACCACCATCTTTTTTGTGGACTAGTTATCTACAGTCAATGCCCAGATCGACTGTATTAGGTGCAAAGTGCAGTGTGTCCGAACAGATGGAACCAGGTTTTCCTTCACTGGAGAGAAGGGTACCTTTTCAGCACAGGACGAACTTACCTAGAGGTGATTGCAGCCTATCAATAATCAGTTGGATATCCTTACCCTTGGAGCGGTTTATGTGGAGAGTCTGAGCTATCCTGTAGTGGGGGACCAATATGCGGATGTCTTTCCTGATGATGTTCTAGGTCTATCTCCATGCCGAGAGGTGGACTTTTACATTGAATTTTACCCCAGTACGACACCGATATCAACATTAGTGTATTGTATGGCTCTCACAGATCTTCATGAGCAGCGTGTATGTTGCTCCAATGCTTTCGCCGGGGTGCGCGCATCTGTCTGTGGGGAGGACACACTGCACTGTTGCCCCGCATTCCCGCTTTCCAAAGGCGGGCGACATCCATTCCTTGTTCAGGGATGTCTGGTCCTTGATCAAAACCGGGATGATGGGATGTCGGTTCTTCCTTCCGTGGATTCCTCCTCAGAGCTCATCACCTAGTCCGGGTCTCCCTCATATATTTAAGATGGGTTCATGAAGCCCATTACCAGTGCCATATCTACATGGACGCCAGTTAATTATGCTGCTTCCGTCGAGACACTCCAAGGGGTCTTTTCGGGGCAGCAACCTTCAGTGAGGAGAATGGTCACGTTGGGGCGTCGTCGACATGTATGTCTTTGGTCCCTCATCCCAGGGCTTCTCGAGGGCGTAGAAGCCCGAGGCATCCCACATCGAATGAGGGTAATGTGTACCGTCTGAGGTTTTCATCAGCTTCTCATGTTTAACATGGGGTATGTCGCGAGTTTAACGTCTTGCGGAGATGGATCGGGTTGAAGGACCCCTAGAGGGGAACACCGATGTTGGGGACAGCACGTGGGCGGCTTCCCAGATGCCATGGAGTGGGATGGGGTGGCATGATCTCACCGGGATGTGGCTGCCCGGGTAAGGATCAGGATGGATGGTAAAGTGGGACATGGGGCTTACGTTCTGAGACGACCCAAGAGACGGGATACAGTTTAATGCCATGTGGGACGGGATACAGTTTAACATCATGCGGGACGGGATGTTTGGGGCTTACGCTCTGAGGCGGCCCAAGGTGGTCGGGGAACCGACATGGAGAGGTCGGGACGACCAGGTGGTGGGCTTGAACCTCATGGAGGCTTCCTACGTACCGTGCGTTAGCACAGATCAAAGTCCACGTAGTTCGCTGGGATGGGGCTTGTGCTCTGGGGCGGCCCAGGTGCCACTACGGAGCGGCAACGATGGACGGGGCTTACGCATGGAAGATGCCCACAATTTCTTCCTCATGTCTGGACATGAGGGCATCCCAAATCATTGGTGGGTTGAGGTATGCACCTATGCGCAAGTGCACAAGCGGGATAATGCCAAGGGCATTGGAATCAGACCAAACAAAGGGATATGAAATGTGTGAATCACATGAATGGCATTCAGAATGCAATGAGAGCGGCATGGCGATAGAGGATAGCTGCTGACCATGTTCGCAACACAGCATCCTATCGCGTTAGCCTAGAATGGGGACAATCAAATGAGGGGTCGACTGCTGACCGTGTTCGAAACACAGGACCTGACTCAAAGTGTCGCCCAAAGCCTTTTGGGGCATTGGACCAGGACAGCAGGCGGACCATAGTTCAATCATCCATACTGTTAGGGGGTCCCTTCAGACTTGGAAGTGGATGCAGATCCGAATGGAGGACATGCAAAGCGTGGGGTGGAGTGATGGAATGTTTGAATGGATTCCAACACTCATGAAACTACGCCACTATAATCATGGCATTAGGCATCTTATACTTGGCGCACAAGGCATATCTTATTTGGAACAAGAGGCATCCTATGTTTGGAGCACAGGGTTTACTACAGTTTATAGTCATGTAGATAGGACTATGGAATCTCATGCTTGGAGCATAAGGCATATCTTATTTGGTATAAGAGGCAACCTATTATTGAATTATAGGGCATTATTCGTAGGGAAATTGATGATGAGAAGCTCAACTCACGACATAGGAAACGAACCAAGAGGAATATGTAAACTCAAGGTGTTTCGCAGTGTGCGGAGGAGTATCTCAAATCATGGTATTCCCTAGGTGGAAGATGGGTGTGCATAAGGGTGCAATGGAAAATCCCGACATCCCGGCCCGAGAAGTTTGCAGTGCGACTCTCCATTTTTCATGGGGGTCTGTGACAGTAGCGAAGGGACCGGCCCTGAGCGGGTGCGAGCCTCTATACTATTGCATGAAATAGGAGCGACACACAGTGTAGGCCGCGTGTAATAAGTGATGTCTGCGTGCAATAGGGCAGGCATGCGTGGAAAACACCGGGTCAGTACAAAATTCAGGGATGCGTGCGAAAATGGATGGGTTGGCACCCAAAGGAAGGGATTGCACGCAAAAGAAGGAGTTGCGCACAAGGGAAGGGGTGTGCGCGCAAAGGAAGGCTTGTGCGCAACTTGGCCGGCCTGTGCGCAAACAGAGGAATTACCCGTAAGGGGTGGACCCTGAAGGGGATGGACTTTAGTCTAAGCCAGGGGGCTCTTGAAGAAAGGGCGGATCCCGGGGCAACTTGTCGTGGAAAAGAACCATAACTCGAGACCGTTTTGCACGCGCTATTACGCGCACGGGAGCCGGTTCAAATTCCTCCCCCCATCTTGCGCGCGGGGGAAGCCAAATTGGGTGTACGAGAGTCGCTTTGGATTCCTCAACCCCCAAACCGTTCGGGGTCACCTTCTACTTATAGGCGACCTCCGGCGTGGAATCCGGGCGGCGCACGAAATTCTTCGTGCCGGACGCAGCCGGCACACAAAAAAGCTTCGCGCAGAACCGGGGCGTGCAAAGATTGCGCGCCTCATCGACTCAATTTCGCGAAACCTGGTGATTCTACGCGCGCAGAACAATTTTTCATGCGGATCCTCCTTTATTTCACAAACCACATCCTGGGCCTCCGGATCAGGCCTCTGATTCCGAATATGACTTCGCTTCGTCATTTCGAAACATCCTCCGAGAGTTACGGTCGTTTTTTCGGCGTCAACAGTGTACAACTGGAGGACTTACTGGGGAAGGGGTTCATCCGGCCAAGTGTTTCACCTTGGGTAGCCCCGATGTTTTTCACCAAAAAGGTGGAAGGGAGCTTGAGACTTTGTGTTGACTATCAGTGCCTAAACTAGGTGACTGTGAAAAAAATTTCCCACTTCCAAGGATTAATGACCTCTTTGGTCAGCTGAAGGGAGCATGATGGTTCTCAAAGATAAAACTCAGGTTAGGCTATCACCAGATCAGAGTAAAAGACAAGTATGTGCAGAAGATGGATTTTAGATGTCAGTATGGACACTACACGTTCTTGGTTATGGCATTCAGTGTGAACAATACTTCAATAGTGTTCATGGGACTCATGAACATGATCTTTCAGCCATATCTTGATCGCTTTGTAGTAGTCTTCATCAACGATATTCTGATCTACTCGGCTATTGAGGAGGATCATGCATATCATTTGCAGGGAGTTATGGACACACTCCGAGAGAACCAGCTTTATGGTAAGCTCTTGAAGTGCCAGTTCTGGTTCCAAAAAGTTCACTTTCTGGGACATGTCATCTTAGGGGCTGGAGTTGCGGTGGATCCAGCAAAGATTGAGGCAATACATTCTTGGGAGCCACCCAAGAGTGTGATGGAGGTACGGAGTTTCCTGGGATTGGCCAGATACTACTGGATATTTGTGCCATATATCATCAGAGTTGCATCACCTTTATTATCTTTGAAGAAGAAGGGGGAACCCTTCGTCTGGTTGGAGAGATACAATCAGTGTTTTTAGGAGCTAAGGCAGAGGTTGACTACTGCCCCCATCTTGTGGCTTCCAATGGAGGGCATTGGGTTTGTAATCTATAGCGATGCATTAGGGACCGGGCTCAGATGTGTCCTGATGTAGGAGAGAGCTGTTATCACATATGGCTCTCGACAGGTGAGAGAGCATGAGCAGAACTATGCTACGCATGACCTTGAGCTAGCAGCAGTGGTCTTCGTTTTGAATATGTGGTGACACAATCTTATGGGATAGCGTTTTATAGTCTACTCTGATCACAAGAGTCTCAGATATATCTTCTCGTAGAAGGACATAAACCTGAGATAGTGGCGTTGGCTTCAGTTCCTCCAGGACTATGACTTCGAGATAGTATATATTATTGGGAAGGGGAATTTTGTAGCTGATGCAATCAGCAGGAGATCTGGTATATAGTTGCTGAGTGAGGCGACGGAGCAGCTAGCCACTTTGTAGATATCCTTTTTGGATCGAGATGGAGCATCTTTTTTTAATCACTTACAGTAACTCCACCACTCCTTCAGCGAGTCTGGGAGGCGCATCGTGGGGACAATAACTGCGAGGCTCGACATGCTCAGATATCCAAAGGACATGCACTTGATGGATTTTCTGAATATGGGGAGCACGTCATCCTTTTCAGAAGACGTACTATGGTACCGGTGGCACTACGGAAGGAATTGTTGATGGATTTCCATACATCCCCTCTATCAGTACATCTAGGAGCGGTGATGATGTACTAGGACCTCCGACGAAAGCACTAGTGGCTGGGAATAAAGAAAGCAGTAGCAGCGTTTGTCTTTCGGTGCCTCACTTGTCAGCATGTGAAGGCAGAGCATCTGGTATCAGCAGGCTTAGTTTAGCATTTAGAGGTCCCAGAGTGGAAGTGGGATGGAATATCCATGGACATAATTACAATACTTCCACGTACATCCAGAGGTCATGATTCTATCTGGGTGATCGTCGATCGACTCACCAAGTATTCCCACTTCCTACCGATCAGAGAGTAGGGTTTAGTAGAGAGCTTGGGACACCTCTATGTGCAAGAATATTGTGTAGAAACATGGAATAACCATGAATATTGTCTCCAATCGTGATGAAAATTTCACTTCCTGGCTATGGAAGTGGTTATAGGAGGCTTTTGGGATGCAGCTTCATTTGAGCACCGCCTTCCATCCGTAGACAGATGGCCAAACTAAGTAGACCATTCAGACCCTCGAGGACATGTTGCGTGCTTGCATCCTCGACTTCGACCGCCACTGGGAGGATCACTTACCCTTGGTGGAGTTTTCATACAACAATATATATCAATCCACCATTAGGATGGCACCATTCGAGGCACTGTATGACTGACCATGAAGATCGCCTTTATACTGGACTGACCTAGGGGAGTCAGCACACATGGGACCGGAGATAGTACATGCTACCACATAGAAGGTACAGATCATCATGGAGCAGATGAAGACTGCATAGAGCAGGAATAAGTCTTATGCCGACAAGAGACAGAGACCTATGGAGTTTGAGGATGGTGACCACGTCTTTTTACGGGTCTTACGCCGACGAGGTTTGTAGAGATTTGGAAGGGGCGAAAAGTTATCTCTGAGGTTCATCAGACCCTTTCAGGTCCTCAATAGAGTTGGAGATGTGGATTACCGCCTAGATCTTCCACCTCAGCTACACTGGGCACACGAAGTATTACACATATCACACCTGAGGAGATATGTGCACGACCCTTCACACATCATTGACTAAGACAAGCTGGACATCGATAATGGGGCGACATTTACGGAGGTTCTAGTGGAGATTGAGCGTAAACAAGAGAGAGTCTATCATGGGTGGTCGATACCTCTAGTGCGTTTTCATTGTAATCACATGAACCTCCAGGAGATCACATGGGAGAGGGAGGCTCAGATTCGTTCTCAGTACCCCCACTTGTTTTCCTAGTAGTTTTTTGATGTGGTTTTTGGGGACGCAAATCCCTGAGGTGGGGAGAAGGTAATGACCCGGATTTTTAATGTAAATTTTGTTTTTAATTACATGGGAATATTAAAAGTCTGAAAATGTTGATGGCGTATGATTCTAAGGCCCAGAGTGCCGAGAATGAATTTCTGAACTTTTTTTTCTGGAATTCTCAGTAAACGCACAAGCGGAGTTTTGTAACTTTTGAACTGGTACTCGGAATTGAAATTTGAGGACACCATTGAACTCACAGCGCCAATATTTGTTTATGGAGACCTTCACCTTGACCACAGTTGGTCGAGGTTGAAAGTTAGTTGTTTTTTTGTGGGAGAGTTTAAAAAAATATAATAAAAATAAAACAGAAATTTATTTTTATTTGAAACCTCCCATTTGAATGCATGGTGGTAGAAAATACCCGAGCCCCTCTTAATGTGAGTAAACCCTTGAAATTATTCTAATTAATGTTCCAACATTATTTGTATTAATTAAATTAACATAATTAATATTGTCACCTAATCTCTTTGTGGGGGAAATTGTTGGAAAAGGGAGAACTTGGGTAGAGATCCTCGGAAGATCATCCTCCAACAAAGAACATCCTTCGAATCAAGATTGAGGAACCATCTTTGGAGCATGTTGTGGGAGAAACAGAAGTTAGTTCTTCTTCGCCTTCACTAACTTCATCTCACAACGCCTCCAACGAATGAGGTAGGGAATGTTGTTCTGAATACCCCTTACCCTATTGTTATCAATCTTCTTGATTTAAGAAAAATAATTCTGCTTGCTACCATTCTAACATGGAGGGTGGGGGCCAAACAAACATGGCCCGACCTCTACAAAAACTTTGTGCTTTATTATGGTCTTGAATCTATGGAGACATTTCGAGTTAAGTGAGGGAGTTTTCGGAATGAATAATGGGACACCGGGGCGTGGTTGGTGACCCGAGGAACATCGCTGGTGACCTGTGCCGACGACTGGCACCGATGGGGCTCGAGAAAAGTGTCCGACACTTCGGCTAGCCCCAACGATAGCGGCGGCGCATGTAGAGACCCAAATCATGATGTACATATACATTACATTACTTTTTCGGAATACTTAATACATAATGAAAACAGACACACAAGGACCATAATAGTTTAGTGTCTTTGGAAACTCGGAATGTAATCTTCTAATCGTGGTGAAAGATCTTCAACATCTCCCATAAAGATCTACCCCTTTTGGTTTTCATACCTAAATCTTTATTTAAATCCTATGGAAAAGAAAAAATACAAAGGGTGAGCTCAAATTCTCAGTAAGGGTAAGCATGGAAAAAATAAAACAAATCATATACATTTGACCTTATAAAACATAAACAAAATGTTTAAACATCAAAATCTTGGGCAATGACATAAAACATAGAGGTACATAAGGCATAAATCATAAAGGATCATTAATCATGATAATATAGAATGGAAATAAAAAATTTAGTTGTGGAAAAACATTAAGCACATGATATGATTTCCATAGTAGCCAAGGCATTGCTTCCAAGACCATCTTAGTGGACAAAGTCCCCTACTAAACCGGGTTTACTTGCCGTTCCAGCCCTGTATTACTGAACCAGATTTACTTGTCATTCCAGCCATGTCTATCTCATGAGATATAAATCTTTTCCCAATGCATTGGAGGGAGTTATAGCTCCCACCCATCTAATATTGAAATCATTATTACGTGTGCCACAAAACAATCATAACTCATTCATCATAACCCAAAGAATAAATTGGGTTTCATAAACATCATTCCATCATAACATTATCCATATAAACCAAATTGATATCATTTCATCATAAGAAAAGTGAAACCATGTAAATCATAGAGACATTATACATGAAACATACACATATGAAATAATGTCATCTTAGATGGAAAAATGGTTTTGATAAAACACTTGAAACTAAATCTTGAGGAAAATATCCTTTCTTCTTCAAAATCAATTTATTTTCACAAAACATCATGAAATTTTAAAAGAAATAGATTTTGTTAAAAATAGTCATGAAATCCTTTGGAGGAAGCTTCATGAATATAAGGCTTTATAGAACCGTAAAAATCCTTTCATGCTGTATAAGTTAAAAAAACATTCTTCTCATACTTTTGCAGGAAAAGTCAAAAAAGTATCTCGTAACGTAAACAAAAGAAAGAATACTTACATACCATGTAGTAAAAGTCAAAAACGGGAAAAAAGGACTTTAAATATACAAGATACAATTTTTATAAAATAGGAACATGGATGATAAATATAACCCCAGTGAATACATAGGAATAACCAATCTCAGATAAAAACGAGATTGGAAAAGTTATCCCTTACCTTAGGTCCGATATGCTTCTTACATATCTGAACCTCCTATATAATGATTTAAAAAATTTCATTGACTTATTGAAGAATCATATTCATTGTTATGATATCATATATGGTTCACTTATGACTTTATATTACCCGTTCTATTGTAAATCCCATGTTAAAGCAACGTTTTGGGTAAAATCATCTTATTTATCATACGTGTTTGGACTTCTTGTTCTTGATGTTAGTATTACTTATATCATGATTTACTTACTTAAATAATTTAAATAATGATTTATATATCATATATATTCATTATATATCCTGAATATACATGTATTTATAATATTACATAACATATGGAGGTAAGAAATAAAATGCACCGTTCATGGAGACGGTAAGCCGTACGTATGCATGAACACTACATTAATTTATATTTATTATTTTAATGTAATAGGTATATTTTAATTCCAGTATAATATCATATATAATATTATTAATCTTCATCCTTTATACATCCCACATAAGGCATTAATGAATCACATCACTTTGAGGGGGTGGTAGTCCGCACTTCCTCAAATGAGATTATCGTATTTACCAACTATGGAAAACATAAAGGCTTGATATAATTGCGATGTAAAGAAGAATAAGGAAATAATAAACATAATATATATCATATATGAATACATTTCCATCATAATGGCCACCATGAGAGGCCGTAGGAGAAAATCGAACATTCATCATTTCGTGAGGCGTTAGTTTGCCATCCACAGAAACATTATATTCTTTATCCATTAGATGGAGGTGTGTGTAAGTTTAGTTATAATCCTTCTCATAAAAACATAATAGTATTTTTAGGATTCTTTTTTTGTCACAAAAGAAAGTATTTAAAAGAGTTTAGGGTTTGGAGAAGTAGAATAAAATAAAACAACTTAAGAGAAACTATTACCTCTAATTTGGATAACTTCCTTTGGTTTGAACCAAAAGGACTTCTTGGAGTGCCTTATTCCTAAGGTAAGGCTTCTAGGGGGAGGATAGGGATGTAGGGAGAATAATTGGGCAGAGTTTGGACGATCCAAAATGCTTGAGAGGTGTGAGGAATTGCATAGAAGTGGTCTCCTTTTATAAGGGAGAGGAGGGGCTCTTTAGGAAAGTGTGAAAACATTATTTTATTATAAACTTATATTCAGTTTCAAGAGGTCAAAAACACATTAATGTCGAAGATAATATGACTTATATTCGAAATAATATCATCCAATCAGAATTTGACACGTTTTGGATAGTATTTTAAACATTATAATTTTATTTATCTAAATCATTTATTAATGAGGTAAATACTGCATCATTATTGTGCCATAAATAATTTAATTTATTTGATGTCAAAAAATTATAAAAAAATACCAACATGTTGGAAATCATTTTATCTTTCCAATGAATATTTATAGTCGAAAATATATATTATATTGCCACTTATAAAAATTAATTACTAAAAGAGGTTTTTTATTGACAATTTTGTCTTTACATTAAATTAATTAATCTAATGTGTCATTGTCTTTCATAAGTGGCTCCATGGGATTCCAAAATCGACCCAAGGATTCTCATGGTAGGCCATTACTCATCCAATAAGGTTTGGACAAGTGTTAAGGTAATTTTGAATTATTATAATATTCTTTTAACCTTGAATTACCCTATTTACCTTTAACTGTGGTAAATAAAAGCATTGAGTAACCATTCACCAAAAATTATTTTTATCTAATTGAACCACATTTTACTCCTTGATATTAACTGTGTCTCTAGGATTTTTATAATTCAACTCACAGAAGCAGTAAAATTAAGTTTTATGAACAATTGCAAAAGCTCCTAGGAGGTGGGTAAAAGATGGTGAAAAGTTCAATACATTTTTTTATAAATCATAAATTATTATAAAAAGACTCCAATTAATTTTATGTAACATTTATATGTATTATATATCTATTTTGACCCAAAATAAATTTAAATCAAATAAATCATTATTTAAATAAAAAGTCCGTTTTAACCATAACTCATTGTTTTCACTATTCATAAAAAATTGAAGTTTTTCAGAAAAATAACAAAAATTCAGACTCAGCTATATTTGATATTCCGAATTCAAAAATGATGTCTATTTTTCAAAATTAAAATCATATAAGTGGAATTAATTAATTTTAAAAGTAATTCCCATTATCAAAACAAATAACGTGTTTTCAAGAAATAATAACTATCAAAAGATTTATACTTGTTTATGTCCAATTTCAAAGTGAAATTAATTCCAATTACCAACATTGGATTAAATGGTAAAAATATATTCTAATTAAACTTTAAAACCAATTAGAAAGTGAATATATCCATATAAATTATTGCAATGAAAAAAAATTTTTTTAATTAAAATATATCGTGTTTTTACTATTCATCAAAATATGAAAGTTATTAGAATAATATGAAAATTTTATCCAAATTATATTTTTACATCCTGATTCCAAGGGAGAATTTGATTTTGTCAAATTGAACTTATAAACATGTCAAAAACTAGATTTAATGTGGGTGTTCCATCAAAAGGTGGCAAAACTACATTTTTTTAAAAAATAATTATTTTACCTGAAAAATTTATTTTGTTTTCATACCATGTTCTAGAAAATATGTAAGATGAATAATAATGTTATAAAATTAAAACTTTAGTTAATACTATTCATAACGTCTAGTCCATAATAATATTATAACAATGTATCGTTGTTTAGTGAAACCTGATATTACGTACAACACACGCTATCGAGGAAAGTCGAGATTGCGTGTAATGTAAGCCAAGTCAGGGTTGCGTGTTGTGATAGACTCCTTCGTTGTTTCGTATAACAGAATCCAACCACATTTCATTTATACATTGAATATATATATATACACTTAATTTTGTATAGAATAACTACTATCGAAATTGTGTGTAACATGATCCAAGAATAGTGTTGCCTATACTGCAAGCTAATACGGTGTTCTGTATAGTGCAAGGTAATCTTGGTGTAGCGTACAACACAAGACATCAATGAAATTAAAAAGAATAATTCTAAAAAAATCTCAGGTTGTTACATTCTACCCCCCTTAAAATGAATTTCTCCCTCTAAATTCTTTGGGGTTATAAATGGTTTGTTACTTGAGAATTTATTTCATAGAAACCCAAATCGTAAAAAGAATGCTAAAACTTAATTTTAAAAAGTGAAGTATGAAACATAACGGTTACCCAAATTAACTCATCACTAGGTTTTCCTCATAGGAGATCATAGGTGAAAATATGGATATGGAGGAGAAATCTAACCATCATGGTCTGATGGAGAGTGGTAGAGAACATAGCTATGAAAAAGCCATTACTCACAAAGCCATAAATTTGTGATGATTTAAGGTACCATATGATTCATCAGATATAAGGGAACTAGGACAACATTTTTGGTTTTTAAGATGATTTCCTAAAGTTTAAGGATTTGAATTAGAATAAATACTTACTTTATTTCAGTATAATCTCATCATTTTTCATGCCTTGAAAAATTTCCACTTCATCTATTATGGAAATGAAGTTGAATTTGTCTTCCGTGAATTGCTAGCTGATCATGCGATAGAATGATAGGTCATTCCATCTGTCTCAAACATAAAGTTAGCAATAATTATATACATAAGTCCATCTATAGTGAGATTAACCATATATGGTTCCAAAAATGGATTTATAATTCATCTATCATACCACTTAATAATATAAAACTAATTTCTACTAACCAGGGACTTACTGTAGGCCAGTGGTAGGTGATAAAGCATGTCGCACTTCAGTTGTGGGTTCGATTCCCACAGCCTTGTCCGACGCGATGGGTTGTCTCTCGTCCTGCAGGTTGTCCTTTTTCTAAAATTACATCATTATGACATTCCATCAATAATATCGAAAAAATTTCAAGCCTTAAAAAATACTAACTTGTTTCCAACATAATCCATTGCAATCTTTAGGCTTATCGAAAATACTTTTGTCCGATTACTAGAAATTTCATCTACCGAGCATGTGAATTACTTCATTTTTCCCCCATATATCATAAGATATATCTTGTTTTTGGTCACATTCCAATCTTGTGAATACCTTAATCATGTATTCTCTTAAAAAATGAATACCCATTAAAGCTTAGTGAAAACATGAATGCTGTCAAAAGATAACTCTTTCCACATACCAAAATATAAAAATTCTATATACTCAAACCATGATATAACTTTGTCCTTATATGAGTCATGAGCTCATGAATACTTTCAAACATATTATTTTCTCATTATCCCTTAATTATGCACATAGAATCTAAATTCAAAAAACATTTCATTCACTTTTCATGGTTATCGATGCCATATTCTTATGGAAAATCACAATGGACCAATATATAGGTATTCCAATATACCATAAAAGTACCTCAACAACATTATTCTTGAATACCAATACATAAACACTTCAAACCATCATCTTCAATGATTGTACTGGAATAATTCCTTCCATGATTTAGAAGTAACCTCTTAGGTCAGAGCATTGAGTTGGGTAATTCCCATGTTCTCCACAGATAAGACATTAAACTCCATAACACTCTGTCACTCTATGACCCTTCTCCCCACACAGATAACATCTTCCCCTCCATTTGAGGTATTCCTCATGGTTCTTCTTCCCTTCTTCAGAAATCTCAATCTACCATTCTTTATGCTCCACAACATGTGAACATGAATAAAAGTATATCTTCCTCTTATTTGATGAATTAGGAATACCACTAAATTTCACCTTGTTAATCATATATCGCAATGAATGATTCAGAATAATCACAATATCATTCTCTCTAGGAATTACACAATTTCGTTGCTCATATTCACCAATTTTTCCATTTGATTCAATGTTAACCGAATTCCTTCTGGTTCCCTCCATTGACTAAAACACAAAAAGAATTCTGTGAGAGGAAAAAATCATGATAGGTGAAAAAACATAATAAAGGGGGAGTAACTTCAATATCTAACATCTTATGTTTAATTATAATATCGTTACCGTAATTATAGGACTATAACCTAGACTTATACTTAAACTTAGGTACATCTCTAGACATACCTTAGAAATATATCTAGGGATCTCACTAATGTTTTTGCATCCTATTTTTCAAAGGCTAACTAAAACTTCCCTCTGATACCAACTGTAGAGACCCAAAGCTTGACATACATAGACATTACATTACTTTTGCGGAATATTTAATACATAATAAAAATAGACACACAAGGACCGTAATAGTTTAGTGTCTTTGGAAACTCGAAACATAATCTTTTAATCGTGGTGAAAGATCTTCAAAATCTCCCATAAAGATCTTCCCCTTTTGGTTTTCTTACCTAAATCTTTCTTTAAATCTTGGGGAAAAGAAAAAATATAAAGGGTGAGCTCAAATGATCAGTAAGGGTAAGCATGGATAAAATAAAAAAAATCATATAAATTTGAACTTAAAATACATGAACATGATGTTTAAACATCAAAATCTTGGGCAATGACGTAAAACATAGAAGTACATAAGGCATAGATCATAAATGAACATTAATCATGATAAAATAGTATGGGAATAAAATTTTTAATTGTGGAAAAACATTAAGCACATGATATTATTTCCATAGTATCCAAGGAATTGTTGCCAAGACCATCTTAGTGGACAAATTCCCTTACTGAACCGGGTTTACTTGCCGTTCCAGCCCCGTATTACTAAACCGGATTTACTTGCCTTTCCAGCCCTGTATTACTGAACCAGATTTACTTCCCGTTCCAGCCCTGTCTATCTCATGAGATATAAATCATTACCCAATACATTGGAGGGAGATATAGGTCCCACCCATCTCATATTGAAATCATTCTTATGTGTGCCACAAATCAATCATCAATCATTCATCACAACCCAATGAATAAATTGGGTTTCATAAACATCATTCCATCATAACATTCTCCATATAAAACGAATTGATATCATTTCATCATAAGAAAAGTAAAACCATATAAATCATAGAGACATTGTACTTGAAACATACACATATGAAATAATGTCATCTTATATGGAAAAATGGTTTTGATAAAACACTTGAAACGAATTCTTGAGGAAAATATCCTTTCTCCTTCAAAATCAATTTCTTTTCACAAAATGTCATGAAATTTTAAAAGAAAGAGATTTTATTCAAAATAGTTTTGAAATAATTTGGAGTATGCTTCATGAATATAAGGCTTTATAAAACCGTACAAATCCTTTCATTCCGTATTAGTTAAAAAAACATTTTTCTCATACTTTTACAGGAAAAGTCAAAAAAGTACCTCGTAACGTAAACAAAAGAATGATTCCTTACATACAATGTAGTAAAAGTCAAAAATGGGTAAAAACTAATTTAAACATAAATGAAACCATTTTTAGAAAATAGGAACATGGATGATAAATATAACCTCAGTGAATACATACGAATAAACAATCTCAGATAAAAACAAGATTGGAAAAGTTATCCCTTACCTTAGGTCCGATATGTTTCGTACGTATCCGAAACTCCTGTATAATGATTTAAATAATGTCATTGACTTATTAGCGAATCATATTAATTGTTGTGATATCATATATGGTTCACTTATGACTTTATATTAACCATTCTATTATAAATCCCATGTTAAAGCAACGTTTTGGGTAAAATCATCTTATTTATCGTACGTGTTTGGACTTGATGTTCTTGATGTTAATATTAATTATATCATGATTTAATTACTTCCAGAATGTAAATAATGATTTATATATAATATATATTCATTATATATCCATTATATACATGTATTTATAATATTACATAACATATGGAGGTAAGAAATAAAATGCACCGTTCATGGAGATGGTAAGCCGTACGTACGCATGAACGCTACTTTCATTTATATTTATTATTTTAATGGAATAGGTATATTATAATTCCAGTATAATATCATATATAATATCATTAATCTGCATCTTTTATACATCCCACAAAAGGCATTAACGAATCACATCACTCTGAGGGGGCGGTAGTCCGCACTTTCCAAAATGAGATTATCGTATTTACCAACTATGGAAACCGTAAAGGCTTGATATAATTGGGAAGTAAAGAAGGATAAGGAACTCATAAATGTAATATTTATCATATATGAATATAGTGTCATAATAATGGCCACCATGAGAGGAGATAGGAGAAAATCGAACAATCATCGTTTCGTGAGGAGTTAGTTTTCCATCCACAGAAACATTATGTCCTTCATCCATTAGATGGAGGTGTGTGTAACTGTAGTTCTAATACTTCTAATAACAACATCATAGTATTTTTAGGAAACTTTTTTTGTCACAAAAGAGAGGATTAAAAAGAGTTTAGGGGTTGGAGAAGTAGAATAAAAGAAAACAACTTAAGAGAAACTATTTCCTTTAATTTGGGTAACTTCTTTTGGTTTGAATCAAAAGGACTTCTTGGAGTGCCTTATTTCTAAGGTAAGGCTTCTAGGGGGAGGAGAGGTATGTAGGGAGCATAATAGGGTAGAGTTTGGACGAGCCAAAAGGCTTGAGAGGTTTGAGGAATTGCATAGAAGTGGTCCCCTTTTATAATGGAGAGGAGGGGCTCTTTAGGAAAGTGTGAAAAAATTATTTTATTATAAACTTATCTTCAATTTCAAGAGATTTAAAACAAATTAATGTCGAAGATAAGATGACTTATATTCGAAATAAAATCATCCAATCAGAATTGGACTTGTTTTGGATAATATTTTAAACATTATAATCTAATTTATTTAAATCATTTATTAAGGAGGTAAATACTCCATCATTATTGTGTCATAAATAATCTAATTTATTTGATGTATACCAATTATAAAAAAATACCAACATGTAGGAAATATTTTTAGCTTTCCAATTATAATTTATAGTCGAAATGATATATTATATATCCCCATATAAAAATTAATTACTAAATAATTTTTTTATTTCTAATTTTGTATTTACATTAAATTAATTAATCTAATGTGTCATTGTCTTTCATAAGTGGCTCCATGGGGTCCCAAAATCGACCAAAGGATGCCCATGGTCGGCCATTACTCATTCAATAAGGTTTGGACAAGTGTTAAGGTAATTTTGAATTATTATAATATTCTTTTAACCTTGAATTACCCTATTTAACTTTAACCATGGTAAATAAAAGTAAAAATTAACTATTCACTAAAAATTATTTTTATCTAATTGAACCACATTTTACTCCTTCATATTAACAGTGTCTCTCGGATTTTTGAAATTCAACTCACAGAAGCGGAAAATTATGTTTTATGAACAATTGCAAAAGCTCCTAGGAGGTGGGTAAAAGATGGTGAAAAGTTCAATACAATTTTTTATAAATCTTAAATTATTATAAAATGACTCCAATGAATTTCATTGAACTTATATAAGTATAATGTTTCTATTTTGACCCATAATAAATTCAAATGAAATAAATTATTATTTAAATAAAAAGTCGGTTTAAACAAAAACTCGGTGTTTTCACTATTCAAAAAAATTGATGTTTTTCAGAAAAATACCAAAAATTCTGCCTAAGCTATATTTGATATTCAGAATTAAAAAATGATGCCTATTTTTCCAAATTCAAAACATAGAAGTGACATTAATTAATTTTAAAAGTAATTCCCGTATCAAAACAAATAACGTGTTTTTAGGAAACAATAAATATCAAAATATTCATACTTGTTTATGTCCAATTTCAAAGTGAAATTAATTCCAATGACCAACATTTAATTAAATGTTAAAAATATATTCTAATTTTACTTTAAAACAAATTAAAAAGATAATACAGAAATATAAATTATTGCGATGAAAAAAGTTGTTTTTAATTAAAATATTGCGGGTTTTTACTATTCATCAAAATTTGAAAGTTATCAGAATAATATGATAAATTTATCCAAATTAAATTTTTATATCCCGATTCCAAGGAAGAATTTTATTTTGTCAAATTTAACTTATAAACATGTCAAAAACTGGATTTAATGTGGGTGCGCCATCAAAAGGCGGCAAAACTGCATTTTTTTAAAAATACTTATTTTACCCCAAAAATTTATATTGTTCTCATACCATGTTATAGAAAATATGTAAGATGAATAATAATGTTATAAAATTAAAAATGTAGTTAATACTATTCATAACGGCTAGTCCATAATAATATTATAATAATATATCGTTGTTTAGTGAAACTTGATATTGCGTACAACACACGCTATCGAGGAAAGTCGCGATTGTGTGTAAGGAAAGCCAAGTCAGGGTTGCGTGTTGTTCTAGACTCCTTCATTGTTTCGTATAACAGAATCCAACCATATTTCATTTATACATTGAATATATATATATATATATATATACACTTAATTTTGAGTAGAATAACTACTAGAGAAATTGTGTGTAATATGATCCAAGAATAGTGTGGCGTATACTGCAAGCTAATACAGTGTTGTGTATAGCGCAAGGTAATATTGGTGTAGCGTACAACACAAGACATCAAGGAAATTAAAAATAATAATTCTCAAAAAATATCAGGTTGTTACAGCGCAACCGCCCCACCAGAGAAGGGCCACGGCAAAGCATGGGCAGTGGCTGGATCAAGGTCGGCCGCACGAAAGGGTGGTGGCGTGCGTCTGTGACGTCGGTGTGCAGGGGCCGCGGCATGAGGCCACGATGACGAGGGAGGGTGGCCGGCTCACTGCTGGACAAAGGTGGTGGCATGGCGCGTGATAGCACCGCGTGTGTGGGCTGGCCATCTGGCCAACCGAGGAGCTTAGTGGGACCCCGGGTCTTGCGTGCCAGCTACCGGAGCCACGTGGCGCTGGCTGGTTGGCTACCCAACCCGAACGGCCCAGCCATTCGGGGTACCCAAGGGGAACCTCCCACTTGGGTGGTGGCTAGGAAGGACCCCACCATGGGGCCACACAGCCGCAGTCCAGAACTGGCTAGTAGACCGCCTGGTGTAGGTTGCCCAGCACGGACCGGGCCAGACCAAGTGCCAGACCCGGGTCGGACCGGACCCGGACCAACTTCGACTCCTTCCAACTCTTTCGACCTTATCATGGGCTACGGGCATCCGCTTGAAAAAATGTTTGCAATACTAGAAACCTTGGATCAAGATGGTCATTTTTTATACCCAAATTTAGATTTGGATAAAGTTGGGTTATGGCCGGGTTTGATTCAACATGAATCCAACCTGGCCCTCGGCACTAAAAGATCAATAACATATAGACCAGGGGTTCGATTGACGCACCGTCTGTTGTGTTGAGAACACTATTACATGGTGGTTATTTGGGATACTTCTTAGTGGGAGTCCATGGTAGTTGGAGTATCGACCTATGGATTGAAGAGTAGACCCTTCCGGAATCAAGTGAGCTTAGTGTGGGAACCTTGTAGCTTGTTATAACCTGAAAAAGGTATCCAATGTGGGTCTGTGCTTTGGGATCCTATGTGGGTATTTGTTCTAGTATCCCACTTGGATCCACTCTAGGAATCCACATGGGAGAACTCTAGGATCTTATGTGGGTCTGTTGTACTGGGATCCTATGTGGGTTTGATGATTTAGGATCCTACGTGGGTGTGATGATTTAGGATCATACGTTGGTCCGCCTTTCAATAGAGTAAGATGATTTAGTAGTTGCATATAATCATCATTACTATCATATCTAAGTTATACCTGATTTGAGATGAGTCTTTACCTCTATGTTAATCATTTTTTTAGCATACCTTTATGGGGCATACCTTCACAGTGATACCTTTGCGGTATCATTCTGTGTGGCGTTACCTTTGTGGTACCTTCGTGGTGTTTCCTTCGTGGTATTATTTACATCATGGGACATTTGAGCTTTGGGATTCTGATTTGGGCCTTGAGATTCCTCATGTTTGAGAGGATTTTACTCGACAAATTAGGTATATGTATGGGAATATACCAAAGAAGTTTTTCAGTTGTTTTAGTGATTTATGGTTTATCCTTTTTGGATTTTGTGAGACCTTCAAGGGTCTCGAGGTCCCTATGGATTATCATTATACTCACTCCTTAACGGGCTATGCCCCACCTTATTATGTTTAGTGCAGACGACTGACAACATTGATCGAGGCTAAGGGTATCAGGACTAGAGGTATCTCAGAGATGGACATTAGACGAGGCATACCACAGAGATGACTGTTTGAGAATTGTACCTACCAATTAAGTAGGATCCGTGGTGGGAGTTCACAGGATCTATTCTAGTTTACTTGTACTTTCCAGTTTTCTTGTACTTCCACTTGTTCTGGTACTTTCCAGTTGGGATTGTATTTTGACCCCCTTTTTACTTTCTGTACACACTTTGTTTACTAAATAGTTTTACTTTGTGCTTGTATCCTTCTTTGTGCTAAGTCATGTGAGTTACATGTTATAAAGGAAATTCCTTCCCATTTTTAGGGAATACGCCTTTGGTGCTAGTCGCCATCCCCTGGCCTATAGAAGGCGGGATTCGGGTAGTCACAGAACGGGCCCTAAGGGATGGGTCATGACACTATATGTATTTAAAGTTCCTCATTAATGGAGATATCCATATGTATGTGTGGTTCTCCATAAATGTTATCCTCTCATATATTATTTAGATATTCTTTTAATCATCGTCATGATGATACTGGTTTTTAAGCCACTCAGAGGGGCACTTTGGAATTTATTGTCATTTAGAGAGAAAAAGGTTTTTTCTGATATTGGGATCGTACCCATATAATGGTCTACCTACGTATCCCAGTGAAAGGAATCATAACCATCATAGTTCGGTGATTCTTAATGGGACACATCATACCTTTTAAGGTCATGTGATAAGGATCTAACCATACAGTTTAATGGAATGTGGTAAATACATCTACGAAAAAGGTTCTTAGTCAATGTTTGGTGTGGTACTTATGCTAAAGAATCCCAAGGAACTTGGAAAGGAGATGGGTTTCCAAGTAAGATTAGACCATATTGGGAATATTTCCCAAGGAGAACAAGGCTGATTTTAAGTATCGGGTTTAAACCTCACAGAGTCTTCCTATGTATCCCATGTGGATGGAAATCAAATCCCATGTAGTTCGATGAGTCTCATAAGAGAGTATAATCCTTTTATAGAAACGTTTTTGGCCTTAATTCCTAAAAACGATTACTTGATGATTTGAGGGTTTAATTTGGGGATTAATCAAATGGAAGATGCCCAGATTATGGGAGTTGATGTTGGATTCTTGAAGAGGATATCCAATGAGCAGGAGCCCTGAGAAGGCTTCCTACGTATCCTGGTTTGAATAGGAATCAGAGTTCTCATAGTTCATTAAGTTGTGAAAATTTTGTGATCATGAAAAATATCTAAGCCTAAGTGATTCATGTTCTATGTGATAAACAAGATGATTTCAAATATTCAATAAAGGCACCCACACTTTTCCTCCTCTTCTAGTGGAAGAGGGCATGCTTATGGCGGTGATAGTGGATGGGGGTGAGGTAACCCTGAAAGAGGGCGAGGCAACGAACCTTCCTTCTCTTCAATTTACATTGGACAAGGGTCCAATGAAAGGAAGGAGTGAAGGTGAAGGAAGTAGAGAGGGTAAATATTACAACATCCTACTTAAAAGGTTAGGGGCTTATACCAGTATGGATGCCCTAAAATTGATTCTGGTAGGGGAGGGATACTTCTCCTTTCTTCAAAAGGAAAATTTGGAGTGAACTGTTCTTTCCCTACCAGAGACCTGAGGCTCCAGGTCATAGAAACGAGAAGGGGAGGTCAGAACCTAAACCCTAATCCTCAATATCGGGAACTTCCCAACACTGTTCCTAAGAGAATGGTCTATATGACTGAGAATATACAAAACCAGAAACTCTCCATGAATCATAACCCCATTTTTGAAAAAAATGTGGGAAACCTCTGAATACGGAAATACAAACCCAAATAAGAGACACAAAAATGTACCTTTAACAAAGGTCTGATAAGTCAGGAGGTTTTTCTGGAGGTCTTGATACAATCCCTTTCATATAAGGTAGCCAATGGAGTAGAAGCCTTTCCATGAGTAGACTTGTGGAGGGCTTGATGGCTTGTAGACTGAAGAGAGTAGGTGAATGAAATAGGGGATATCATGTAGGTACTGGCGCGCAAGTATGGGCACAAAAGTAGGCTTGGGCGACCTAATTTTCACTTAAGCAACAAACAACATAGATGATAATACTTGGGTAAGAATTCACTCAATCCTTCAAGAGTATTCACAGCTATTCCCAGAACTGGGGTGATCAAGTTCCTGTGAAAGGAATAGCTGGCACAAAAGTCTTTCTGATTTAGGGAGGTTGGGTGCTTTAGAAACACAAGTGTTATGGATTTCAAACCATAAAAAGACTTATGTCTTATGATCCTCCTTCAAATCCTCTGCTCTAGGTGTTAAATAACTACCTTTAAAGTTTCAGAAGACTTGGTAGAAGCACTAGGGCTACCAGAGTAGCAATTGGGCTTCAGGGAAATTCGTCCGTACAAATTAAATCCCCAAGGGTCTATTTATAGGAAAAAATAGGACCCTGAAAAAAATGAAATTGGGTGCACAAGAAGGATGTGTTCTAGATGGGGGCATGCTAGCAGGTTTTATGTCGACGACCCCTTGTTCCAACTAGGGAGATTCAAAGCTCATGCCTTTTCAAATTTTTATTTTCTTCATATGTTTTATCCTATTGTTTTTAAGGAACATCCTTTTTTCATTTTTTAGACTCTGTGATGGAATCGAGTGTCAAAAAAATCCCCCCTCAAAATTGGATTCAGAATTAAAATAGGATCCCATACTGAGGTAAAGTAATGAATAAGAAATAAGAGGGTACTGGGGCACACAAGTTGGTAGCGCGCAAGGAAACTGGTTGCACAAGTTGGTAGCGCTTAGGATCATAGTGTGTAGGGTGACTTACAACACTTATATATAGCAGCTTCACTTCTATGAAAATTATCTTGACTTCTTGAATTTTATCTCTTGGCATGCAAGATATTTCTCACTCAGACACATCTATTTAGTCACACATTTTCCATATGTTTTCTATTTGAACGCTATAACTAGGGTTCCACACTTTCATGCCATATTACACTTGTGCGCCATGTTTTAGACTTGCGATCCTTAATTCCTTTGTAGATTTTTTCAATTCTTTTGTCAAAATGTCAAAAATGAACTTACTTTAAAGTCGATTTTTTATCTTTATGTAGTTTCAATGACTCCCAAAAGAATCGGAACTGCTATTGAACTGGCCAGTAAGAGGATTGATGACCTGATGATCATTTTTGGTTATGACTACAATGAATTCTGTGACACCACACTTCTAGACTTGAAAAAAAATCTGATGTAATATCACTTCAACTTTCCTTGAAGCACTTATTTTCCTCTGTATAGCTATGGTCATCTGTATGAAGTAAATATTTCAGACCCAAAGAACTATTTCCCACTCTCATGGTTTCAAGATTCTACAAATTTTTCATCTTTCAATGTTTCTTTTGGGAGATCATTTTCTAATGTTGGGACAACAGAAAAATCTCATATCATGCAACACAACCTGTGTGCTCCAGATTTAAAACCGAACACACCTGAGCTGCAGACACACTGTTATTCATCCATATTTAGAAATTCCCAGACAGATCGATCCAAAGGCTGGATGAAAAGTTGGGATTTCCACCCTGGAGGAGGTGTAAAACCTACATGGATGTGGGAATATTGGGTGTGCAAGACGTGTTTATAAAAGGTGTTGGGATTTATGAGGCTGTCTGGGTTGGGAAAACCTATGTGTACAAGATTGATGATTTTTTTCCAGATTTACTAAGCCGATGGATCCTAGAAACTAACTCCTTCCATTTAACACATGGAGAAGTAGGCATTAGCTTGTGAATTTTCTACAAGATTTCTGCAGCTCAAATAAATAGAGATATGTACGATGAGTATATTCCCCCCAATGTGACATGGAATAACTCAAAGAAGACACCATATTTAGTTCATGAGTTGATGAAAATATTTAACAAACTCATGAAAACAACCACCATGAAGTCCCACACAAGAAGTGATATTCATCCTAAGGAATGGATGGAAATATTCCTAATAAATAAGGAAAAGGGTCCCACCTGCACTTGTCTGACTAGATGTCCAAAGGCAGAGAAAAGAGGTACACCTGAACGTTTTTGACCAATATTGGTGAAAGGAGAGTTTGATAAGTGGGGATATGAAATTAATTTAAAGATTCACATTAAGAAACATTTGGCAGGTTATCTGGCCATGTGGATCGACGTGTACTTGTTACCAGTCCAAGATTCCAAAGGAGGTGTGGCGCTAAGAACCTTTGTTATTGCAGACAATCTAGCTGAGAGAAGGACGGTAGGTTTCTCCACTCTTGTTTTGGAAAAGATCCATATGAGCATACTTTATATTTATAGAGGGTAGTCTCCTTTTATAATAGTAGGACCATTCCAGGTGTTATGGGGATGGATCGTTACTCACTTCAGAACTTATGTTGTGTGAAGAGGAGTATACGTATTTGGAGGTTCTTTCCGACCATATGTTCAGGAATTCTCTGGTATTTCACCCTTTTCTCTGAATGATTATGATATCAAGGGAACGATGATTATGTTTAAGGAATTTGATTTCTTTCCTTAGTGGAATCCGCCTATGGGGAAATTCGTTGATGGTGGGATTACCAGTTTAAGGCTAAGGGCATACATGTTAGCTTGCAGGGATGGCTTATTGGCCCCTAGGATTGATTGATAAATCATATGTGAGGACTATAATACTTATAGATTTTCATCTCAATTAAAATGTTTGAAAATAAATACTATATCCACCATTGTTCATGTCATATTAGAGCAACATCTAATGGCTTCCTAATAGCTATGGTTGCTGAAATATGTGGAGAATACTGAGGAAATATTTTATTTACCTGTTACGGATGCAGTAAGCAGATTCACTATCTAATATGCCAAAAACTGGGCCGCATCATACCCAGAAGGGGTAATAAACCATGCTGTCCCTTGAGTGGGGGTGAA
Organism: Viscum album; assembly: GCA_963277665.1. Taxonomy (NCBI): domain Eukaryota; kingdom Viridiplantae; phylum Streptophyta; class Magnoliopsida; order Santalales; family Viscaceae; genus Viscum; species Viscum album. The sequence continues at coordinate 70,598,310 of OY728145.1, forward strand.
GAGAGGTAGTAGGAGAGAACCCCTTTGTTTGGAATGTAATTCTTCGTTATTAGGGGCTGACTCACTAGTGTCTTAGGGTGGAGGTGATGAGGCTCCAAATTCACTGAAGCGACTTTGTTCTAGATATAATCCACCTTAGAGAGTTAAGAGAGACAACCCATCAATCCATACGGATGCCGCACCGAGGTGATCTAGTTTCCATCATTCCAGAGGGGGAAAAGTCCCATTTTCTCATCCCCCATATATGACTACAGGAGTTGGAAACAATCATAAATCAAAGGATGTAGGACCCTCTTCACATCCCACTGTCATGTACTCGGAATATTTACGACCATAGGAAATTTAAACATGGAATAGTTTATATTGTAATGCTGAAATCATGTGGATGGATCTGTTTGAAGGGCTGCATATTCCAAGCGTAGGCGATCTATGAGCCACTTATAATATTATATTTAAGGAAAATCCCAATGTGGTATTAAATTACATCTGAGAGATATAAATTCTCATATATGCAACTGATGAATCAATTCCTCCCATGAAGAAATTGAAGGAAATGATAGATCATGGTACCACCAAAGGTACTAGTCCTTCATTAGATGAATAATGATCTGATTTTGTGGATCCTGAAGTTATAAGTCTACTTTTTTTCACATTATCTTTTTATTTTCAATTTTAATTTAGTTAAAGCTTTTTAACTCAAAGAAAATATCATCTTAACATGCAACTGGTTAAAGGAAAATAAAATAAAGTTCTATCTCCATGATATGGCCCTGGTGGAACTACTCTTGGAGCTATTGGATCACCCTATTAATCAAGAGAAATATGTTCTTGATAACAGGCCATGAAGGATTAGATAGAAAGGGTATTTCCATCTCCAATATCTATCTTCGGAGATGATGATTCATGTACAAATAAGAAGGTGAAGAAACAAAATCATCGAAGAATGACATCCATTGTTAAATGATTTCTTAGTAGTGGTAAGCCTTCCTGATAATCAATAATTTCAGACTTATTCATGAAGAAGTGTTTGAACTTCTTGGAATTTTAGGGGCTTCATCTTTTTCTTCCTTAAAAAAATACTGATATGATTTAAGGAACTATGGAGGCCATTTTTGAATTGGCACAAATTCCTACTAACCGAACGGTTCCTGAAGAGGCATTAAGGCCAAAAGATCCAATGTATATTCCCAGCACTTCTCTTGTTCCTGCTATCAAAAGAGAGGAGGCCTCTAGTAAATCAAAATGTCTTTATAAGACATCAAATGTAAAAACAACTGACTTTCATCCAATGGTACCTATGTTTCATCACATGCACCATAACATCCAGTGACAACTGATTTTGACCCCAAAACTATTGCTGAGGAATCTATTCGGGGTAAAAGGTTGTCGTAGGAATGTTTTGAAACAGACATGCCGGGTGCTCCCACAGGAGAGACTAACCTGGGATCTGGGATATCATTGAATGATATGATGAAACTCATCATGTCTTTTGATGAATTATTAGAACATGTTAATATAACAAATGTTTTAGATGATTTTGAAGTTCCTTGCATATAATCAATTGAATGTGATTTTTCATTATTCGTCTAATTAGTATTCTTATGAATAAATTTATAATCATGGTTGGTTGAAATATATAGTCCCATCTAAAGAATCAACTGGCATGGAAATTTGTAAAGGAAGTATTCACATTAATATCAATCCTACCATTTTAGAGATATTGGATCAGGTGAATCATGAGACAAGATATATTCTTGAGATTAATTTCAAGGATCGTGAACAAATTAAAGATAGAATTCCCTACCCGAAGACTTCAAATAAAACTATGTAAAATGAGAATATTGGGGAGGAGACTTCACAAGATGTTGACCTACTGTTAGGTAAGAGATACAGATATTGTGATTGTAATCACTTTTGTTATCCCTTGAAACTTACCATAATCATAACCCTAAATTGACTATATAGGGATTTCAAATTCAATGTCTTGGTTAGATGGTGAAGCCTCTGCCTCATCTCAAATAGTATTAGAAGGTGAAGAGGCCATTGTTATGGAAGGAGCATAACATGGAACTTATTAATGTGTGTTAACCCCAGAATATATCCCTCCTTATGAAAGTGACTCTGAATCAGACCCAAAACTGCATAAGACCCTTCGTATTTCACTTTTCAAAGCATGGAAGAATATATGGAATATAGTAACTGAAATTCCCCTTGAGTAACTATCTTCAAGAATTCTAGGACTTTCATCTCTATTTATCACAATGGGATTTAGTGGTTTTGAATACCACGAAATTCATACCGTAGTGAAAGAGATTATACAAAAGAGGGATCAAGAGCAGAAACTTTTTCAAGATTTGATAAAATCTAAATTGTTGATCAAAACTAAAGAATTCAATGAAGCATTGTCCTGAGCAGAGGCTAATCACACTACAACGTTAAAAGAACTTTTGAAAAAGATTTAGGAAAAGATTTTTCTGCAGTTGAATCATCAAAAAGAATTATATATCATCATAGGGTAGCTTGACCAGCTTCATAACTCATTAGGTGAATTTTAAAATGATGATGACAAATCCATTGCATAGGCCAAAAAATCACTCCATCATACTATGGAGAATGAAGCTAGTCGGGTAAAAAAACATCAATTGGAAGCTAATGGGGATCAAGAGGTTGTTAACCAAATGAGAAGTCACATAGAAAACCTTTTGTGATTTCTATCAAAAGATAGACTCAAATTTGTGGATGATCCTCTGTGAAATTTTCCTCATAAATGAAAATCATTTCGTCTTTTATAATCTATGTTTTCATTCTTGCTAGCTACTTTGTTTTACCAAAGACAATGGGCCTAATTAGTATAGTTTTATTTTTTATAGGGTTATACAGGCAACACAACAAACTTTATATATTTTTACTTTTTATTACTCAATATTACCCAAAGCATCCAAAATGTACGTTTAGTGAGTTGGGACTTGACTTTTGTTTAGAGTTCGCTTTGTGGGTCCCCAATCTGGTGAGTACCACATATCATGTTGTTGAAAGTTTAGAGTCATGCATGTTTGACTATAAAGGGCTAATGTTTAAATTCTAATAGCTTTGACCATAAATTTTGGAATTAGATCCCAGACAAGACTCAGTGGATAATAATTGATCTAACATTCTTTAAATATTTCTGAGGGGAATCTTGAGTCATGATTTTTTATGGTTACGAAATTTAAAACTTGTATAAACATAAGAAAGTCTCTTTTAAGAACAAAGTTTCCATTATTGGAAAAAATCGTTATGGGGGCTGTATTATAAAGGGCCGACTAGAGAATATGTTGCATATCCATATAGTGGCATATTTTGATCGACATTCCTGTTATGTAGGAAAATTTTATCCAAGTCATTTGGGGGAACATACTGTATTGTCATGAAAAATAGCTCTTAGGAATTTAATATTTTATTATTGATAGACAAGGGAAAATTATATTTGGATGACTCAAGACCAAAATGTGTGGGTTTTCCAAGGAAATGGATTTTATGAATGAAGAGTTATCTATGATAACATATGTCATGAATAGGAAAACCATTTCTACACAAATTTGGTGTATGAAAAATGGTTAATGTTTTTCAGAAATAATGATTTCTGATATCATGTTATGTAGTTTTTAGTCATGCATGGAGGACATTTTACTATTCAGTTTTAAGTCAGGCAGTGGGGACATTATAATATGCAGTTTAAAGTCTTGCTGTGAGGACATTTGATAGCATTAATTTAAGGTCTTTATCTTAGAACATAGGTATGAAACTCTCCTAATTTATCAATAATTTGTTTGGAAACATAATACCATATTCAGGTATGGAAGGGAAAATTGTAAAATTTGATTTGGGAATTTCTGAATTTAAAGAATGATATGGGAAAATGGATAAAATAATTTGAGGATGTCTTACCATGAACTATGTTACCATTATTTGACAAACCTATTATGGGGCTATATTATTCAGGTCCAACTAGGTTATATGTTTTATAGTCAAATAGTAGCATCTATTTACTCATAGGCTTGTTATATAGGCCACTCATGCAGTGCCACCTAGGGGCACGTACTGCATAGTCAGGAAAAAGAGATCTTAGAAGTTTGAAATTATATTGCTAAATGTTGAAGAAAGTTTATCGAGATTCAAATTTTTCAAAGAAAAGAGTTTGGTTTATGAAGAAAGGTACCTAAATATATAGAGGGTATTTACAATTATGATTTCCAAAGAATTGGAGGAATAAGATTTCTATGAAGGTCTAATACAAACATAGGGAGTATGGTGTTTTTAGTTTTAGGCCATACAACTAAAATAAAAATTGTAAATAGTATATGATATGTGTCCAAGTGATTCTAAGGTTATTTAATATTCCTTTAAACACATAGAGAGGGAAATGTGTAAACTATGGTCTTGAAGTCATTCAGATTAAGAGAAAGGTAATGGACCAAATGTACATGAATGAATACTTTAATTTACATATTCTTGTATATTGTTATCAATGTTTAAAGGGGAAAAAGGAACTATAATCAAGAATGAAATTTCCATTATTTGAAAAATCGGTTATGTGGATTGTATTATGTAGGGACAACTGGGGAATATGCTGCATATCCAAATAGTAACATCTTTTTACTAATAGGACTGTTATGTAGGAAAATTATATAAGGCCACCTAAGGACATGTACTGCATAGTCAGGACAAAGAGATCTTAGATATTAGAAACTATGTCACCAAAAACCATAAGAAAAATTACGAAGATCTGCAAATATTCAATATTAAGAGTTTGAAATATGGGAGGGGGTAATGATCAATGCACTTGAAAAATATTTTAATCAATATAGGCCATGATTTTGAATTTCTTTACATAGATCTAACTCACATGTAAAATGGATACTCTCTTTGTTTCCATTGAATCAATATTATGCTGTGTAGTTTAGAGTCATGCAGTGAGGACATGAAGTGATTCAGATGAAAAAAGGAAATATCGTGGATGGACTAAGGAATTAAACCCAGGTGTCACTACATATCTCATATTGATGAGAATCAATCCAAACATAGTTCTTTGATTTTCATGCAGTTTAACGTCATGCGGTAAGGATAGAGATGAACCGTCGTGAAAAGAAAGACATGTTTTAGCTGGACCAAGGAATAAAACCCAACTGTCACTAACTATATTTTTTGGGGAAAGAACCAAGCCATATGTAGTTCTTTAAGAATTTCATATCCTTGTTTTGATTCTTATATAAGGAATAATGGTGTTTTTTATATTGTGGCTGGGATCATGATTGGAGATCTGGGTGTCTCTACGTATATCATATAGATGAGAATCAATCCATACATAGTTATTTAAATATACATTTCCCACACCAATTGAGTTTGATATGGAAGAAATGGAATTTCAATACATTCTAGAATAATTGTTTAAATTTAAGATACAAGATGATAGGGAAATCAAGTCATGTATTTTAACAGATAACTCTGTATAGATCTGGATTAGACATAGTAGGATAAAAGGGAAGTAAAACAATTGGTTTCTTGTGGTTAGGCCCAGGATTAGAGATCTAGGCATCTCTACATATCTCATATGAATGAGAATCAAGGGACACATAATTCTTGAAATGAGGTCCCTATGAATATCTGACTCAAAAATTGTGAAGAAAGGGACTCATCTGCCACTAAGGAGAAGCAATGATGACAATGATGCTTGCATGTGGAAGCTCATAATGTGAAGTAGAGAAGATGTTAATCACATAGTTTAATGTCGTGTAACGTGGAAAAATTATGTCATGCAGTTTAACGTCGTGTGACAAGGGAAGATATGCTACAAATTTTATCATCATGCAGCATGGACGCTTATGATTATTATGCAAGTTCAATGTCTTGCAACTAGGACTTTGTGCTGTGTAGTTTAGATTCATGCAACAAGAACAATGTGAAATTACATAAAGTATTTCTTTAAGAATATTGCATTGGTTAGAGTTGTAATAAGCTCTCCATACATTGGGATTAAGGCATAAGCTCCATTTGATTTGACCTTATGTAGGGAATAATGTCCTTACCACTCTAGCTCAAGCTTTGGAGGTTTCTTTCCATTTATCATTGGAGTCCTGAGGACCAATACCAATTGTCTTTAAATAAATGCATGAAGGAAAACTTTGTTGTCAAAGGCTCACACTATTCTGTTTTGATAGACTTCTAAATGATGAAAAGTATGCAATATTTTTTCATCTAATCATTCTAGCTAATCAAATCATTTCCGAGACTTGTCATTTGTATAAAACTGATCAAAAATTGCAATTTTGAGTTAAGGAAATTGAATTTAAATTGGAAACACTACTTTTTTCCATACACTAATGAACAAGGGGTTTCCTAGGTGGCAGTATGGGTGGTAGTCCAATAATCCCATAATGTATGAAAAATTTTATCAGGCCAAGGTTTTTTTATCTTTATCTACCATATTTTATGGTATATTTGATAGGGTTTTATTGAAGTCCTCAATCTGTCCATTGTCTACCGCATGATAGCTAGATGAATGGTTGGAATTGATATTGTGCTTCTGATATAACTTCTTTACATCACCAGATCAAAAATTTGTTCCATTTTCTATCAATATAGTATAAGGGACACCGACTCTGGTGATGATGTTAGTTTTGAAAAAACTAACAATGATTTTTTCTATGATATCTTTGAGAGGTATTTACTCAATCCATTTGAAGAAGAATCCTGTATTATTTAGAATATACTTGAACTGCTTAGACGTAGCTGGGGGATAAGGCCCTACTATATCCATTCCCCATGTGGAAAATGGCCAGAAGTATTTAGCTGTATGTAACAAATTAAGGGGTCAATGAATGAAGTTTGAATGAACTTGGAAGGGATGAAATTTCTTAGTGAAATCTGTGCAATCCTACGTCATTAAAGTCCAAAAGTATCTAAGACTTCAAATTTGATCAAAAAGCATATGCCTAGATTGGTGAGCACCACAAGCTCATGAATGCACATCATTCATGACAGTAGTAGTTTCTTCCCCATCAATACAACTGAAGAGGATTCCATAAAATCATAGTTTGTAGAGGATGTTATAGTGATCTGGACTATCATAAAGAGTAAAATTGGCCGCTCATCGTTAGATCTGTTCTTTTTCATCCATATCTGGTTGAAGTACTCCATTTTTAAGGTATTCCATGATGGGGTTTCTCCATACTATGGTATGACCATATGGATTAGAAATAGGGATCATTTAATTAATTTCCTCCATTTTAGATTGAAAAAAAGGTGAGAATACAAAGTGATGGGATATAATGATGATTCTTTCATCCTGATTTGGATCTGCCAAGGCTGTAGCTGCATTCTACAGTGCATCAGATTAGGTATTTTGTGATTGTAGGACATAAGATAATTTTCTATTTGAGGGAAATTCATCCATTAACCCTCTGACATAATCAAACAAAGGGATTGAATATTCTTTTCTGATGGAATAATCCCCATTGATTTGATTGATTACCAACTCTGAATCGCATTTCACTTTCAAGTTGTTCACTTTTTCCTAAAGTTCCAATTCCATACCTGCAATGAGAGCTTGATATTCTACCTCATTGTTGGTTCTGCCTTCCAAAAACAAGAAGGTATATGGAAAACATGACTTTTTGGGGAGATACTTAAAATTCGAAACCCAGCTTTGTTGAGTATAGGGTTTCCCATTCTCTTCCCTATTGGAATTCTAGAGGTACCATCAATCTAAATTTCCTATGTTTGGGAATTATCTTGAATAGAGAAGACCTATTCATAAGGAATTTTAGTATTAAATGATTAATCTTCCATAGATGGGTGTTCAGTAAGGAAGTCAGCTAGATCTTGGCCCTTTATTTATTTTTGAGGCACAAACAAAATATCAAACTATTTCAAAATAACTGCCCACCGTGCCAGACACCCTTTAAGAATAGAACGACTGAGGATAAATTTGAGCAGGTTATTACGTGACTCCAATTAGACCTCATGATGTCACAAGTAGTGTATAAATTTCTGAAATGAAATGATTAATGCCAGGAAACACTTTTCAATACTTGAATACTGATTTTCTGCATCAATCATAGTTCGAATGAGATAGTAAAGGATGTTTTCATTCCCAACATCGTTCTTTTGGGAAATGAAGGAACCCAGTGATCACTCTAAACCTATCATATAGAGAATAAGTGGTATTCCTTAAATAGTACGCATTAATACTGATAGACTCAAGAGATATTTCTTGAGGGTATCAAATTCATCTTTATAGTCTTCAGTCCATTAATAGGTGACCCCTTTCTTCATTAATCTGGTGAAGGGAAGACACTTGCCTGCCAAATTGGAGATAAAGCACCAAATATTAGACAAGTCTCTCTGGAGTCCTCTTAATTATTTAAAATTTCTAGGTGGTGAAATTCCTATGATTGATTTTTTTCTTAAGATAAACATTGATACAATGATGATGTACAACGAAGCTGAAAAACTTTCTTGATGTTACCCCGAAAGCACATTTCAAGGGGTTCATCTTCAAAATGTGTTGTCGATGTTTATTGAATATGGTCTCCAGATCAGCCAAGTGATCGGAACATTGTATAGATTTAACCACTAAATCATCCACATAACATTAGATAAATATCCCTAAGAAGGGATTGATGATATGGTGTATAACACATTGATATGTTTCACCTGAATTCTTTAAGACAAAGGGCATTACCCAATAGAAAACACACCTTGAGGATATCTGAATACTGTATATTCTTCATCCTCTAGGGCCACATGGATTTGGTTGTACCTAGATTAACCATCCATAAAGGAAAGATATTCATAGCTAGCTGTTTCATCAATTAAAAGCTCTGTGATCTGAACTGGAAAGTCATATTTGGGACAATGCCCGTTAAGATCTCTGAAATCAATGAAAACTCTGATTTTCCCATTATTCATTTTCACTGGGAAAATGTTGGCCATCCTTTTGGGATATTGAACCTCCCTAAAAAAGTTACCTTTTATAAGATTATCAAATTCAACTTTAATTTTAGAGGCATGAGTTGGGTGTGTTCTTCTTGCTGCCTGCTTGAACCCTCGATGTTCTTCTAGAAAACCCAAATGATGAGTAGATATATTAGGATTAAGTCCTAGAATTTATGTACAATACAAAGAAAATATATCTCAATGTTTCTTTAGAAATAATGTATACATCTCTTTGTCTTCATAATTCCTGTCCGCACTAATAAGATTGGGGTGTGGATCTTATTCTGTACCCAAGTTTATTTCTTTGAGCTCATCCAAAGTGGTAGAGACACCTTTCTCAAATGCCGGAGGAGCATCCCTGAGATTTTTCTCTTCTTATTCATTAAAAGTTACTTATTCTGTTTCTCCTTGCATATTAGATGACAAAGCAAAAATTCCAGAGATAGGGGAGGAGTCACTATTTCAACATCCTGAAGAAGAGGCCACCATTTCTGACCCTACTGATGATAAAGGGTCTTCCTGGGGTAATAAAGAGGATTGATGGATTGGGAATCAACATTATTGTCTTCTTTTAGTATTTATACAACTACTTTTAATCTAACTATTGAATTAGGGGCTTTCTAATGTTCAATGGATGAAATGAAGACATCTCCATTTAAGCTTTCACCACTGGTTAGTGAATCAACAATTTCTAATATGCTGTCAGGCTCGATTTCTGCAATTTTCATTATGGAAGTTACTGGATGAATTATTGGATATGGGTTTACCCTTTCATTTTTATTGATAGGTAACACATAATATGTATTCAAATTTATGAATGGGTTTACTGGGATCTTTTCTAAGCCATCCAGAGTATTGATTCTGGTTACCTTATTTGCCATGGACTTCATTCCCTTTATGTGATAAAATTAGGCCTCAATGTATTGAGATTCACACATTTTGAACGAAGATTTATCACCATAAAATTTTCCAAATTGACCATTGAAATATAACTTGATACATTGGTGATATGAAAAAGGTATGGCTGCATGTTGATGTAGCCAAGGCCTTCCAAGAAGAATGTTGAAGGCTGTGTCCTGACAAACAAAAATAAAATCTAAATTAGATACAAGATCCCCAAACTGGGTTCTGAGTGTAACATCGCATGGAGGTTCTCGATCATTGTTTTCATATCCTTGAAACATGAATGTAGAAGGAGTTATGTCAGATTCAGTGAGGCCCAATTGACAATGTGTAGAAGTAGGAATGCGATTGACTCTTGAGCCATTATCAATAAAGGCTCATCGGATGTCTATGTCATTGACCCTGTCAGATAGATACAAGGGCCTCATATGTCCATGTACAACCTCATATTCTTCTTCATCCGTAAAATATATAACTGCATGACATTCTCCTGAACCATTCTCTATACGGTAAACCTCAGCAGCAGCAACTTCATTTTAAAACATTTGAGGACTTGATAAAGCCTCAATAAGTGTTCTTGAAGATCTTTTGACAGATTCGAGGAATCCAAAATTGACAACTTGTCCAGTATATGGGCCATATATTTTAAAAAATCGTACTTTTGGTCTAGAGTTATACATTTCCTTGTATGGATATTCAGTTTTGAAGTAGCCTTGGAAGATGATGATTCTGATATAGATGTACCATGTTTCGGTGCAGAAACTAGAAATACTCCTGTCTTTGGTAGATTATAATGACTAGGTCTATCTATTTTCTAATAGGAAGATGGTGTGACCTCTAATAGGTCTTCCAGATTAATAATTTTAGGACCAAACCTGTCATTCATAGAAGAGTCTCCTTGTTCTTGTTGAGCCCATTGAAGGGTTCTCCCATGAGTTTCTACCGAATATACATTTGAGTAGGGGTAGAGTTAAACTAGTGGCTTCTAGAATACCCACATATTTCCTTATATCCTCAACCATGGCCTCCTCCTCTGGATCCCCAGTTAGGTACTGGGAAATTGGGCTCATTATAATCAAAATCACCATTGGATTATAGATCCCTTAAGTGGATAACGTTGAAAGAACCAAAGATCAATTCTTTATCTAATGAAAATTATGCTTGATAGATACGTTCAGGTTGTGCCTTTTGGTGGGGCGGTGCCTGTACTTTTGAATCATATGGCATGTAATCTTCCAGATTTAAGGACAACTCTATACTTGACATGATCTCATCTTCTTCTAACTTCACTTTTCCTTTCTGATCATGTCACTTCTTTGAGGATTGACCTTTTGATAAAGGTGGTTTTTCTATGACGAAAGTAGAAGAAGATACAATTGGTTGATTCAAATGTGTTCATAAAATGTCATGAGTTTTATCGATTATTTTTCTTATCATATAATCATAATATTTCTAAATATTTTTACTTTTTTACTTGTTTTCATGTGCCTTCTTCCATTGGATTAGTAGTAGTAAAATATGCAATTTGGGATGAATAACTTTTCAGTTTTACTAGTCCAGAGTCTACCATTTTTTGTAGGAGGTCTTGGAAAACAAAACCCTCATGAATGAGATTCCCCAAAATCTGGGGAAAGGAAAAATAATTTTGAATATCTTCATCTTTTTCTTTGTTTCGTTTCTTCATCCTTGGCAACAAAATGAAATTATTTTCCTAAGTTGAGATGAAGTAACTGAGAACTTATTCATTCTGAAATGAATAAAATTTGTTATTTAACTCCTCAAACTATTTTTTACATAGATCTCTTTGATAATCTAGATGAGGCAGTCATCGCTGGTGATGCTCCAGAGGTGTATCCCTTCGATATGATGAAGGTTTTGAAGTGGAAATAGGTATATGTTCTTTCATAAGTGTAACTATAGCAGCCTATTCTTTCCCTATTCTCCATACCAGAGCTGATTGAATTACATGAGTTTTACCTTTAGTTTCCATAATTTAATCTTCTATCTATTGAGAAATTGAAGCATGTTATCAAAATATTTCTGTTTATTTTACAATGATAATTGGAATACATAACTCATCACACAAATTTTCCACATAAATTTGCAGCAACACTTCTTGAGGGAGTTCCGGATTTATGAATTATGCTAATCCTTTCCATCGAGAAATGAAATATGAAACTCTTTCATTCTCCTTTTTTTAAAAAAATTTAAGATAAAAACTATTGTCTTTGGAATAATTTAGCTAAATTGAAGAATTAATTTATAATGGATATCTTCCCATCTAGTAATTGGTTGAGATTGTAAACTTGTATACCATACAAAAGCTGGTCCCTGTAATAACTTCCCAAAACACCTAAGCTTTACTACTTCTTTTTGTGGAGGAGTTCCCATCATGGGATCATAATGAGAAATGAAATGAGTTAAGTGTTGTTATGGATATCCTGAACCATTAAATATTGGGAATATGGTATTCACAAAATTTGTGGCGGGGGGATCAGATCTACCCACTAAGGGTAAGATTTTTTTCTGGCTGAATTGGCGCACGTCATTATTACATAGCTTCTAATAATGTTATTAATACATAAGTTGTGTTTATAAGAACTTGGGGAATATACAGATGAGCTGGGAATTGTACAGGTATAATATTTAGAGATTGAACTTTTGAAATGATGGGAAAAACACAGGTGGTGGTGCTGGTATTTGTCTTGGATAACCCAAAAGAACATTCCTATAAGGATGTGTCTGATCTTGTATTGGTTGTGTACCCAATAGAGGGAATTCATTATCGGCATATGTAATTACCACAAATCCTCTTTTATGAGGATCTCCTCCAGGATGTGAGATTTGAGGATCTTCCTAGGGAGTATGTCTAGTACAAATGCTGCTTTGAAGTAACTCTGTATTAAGTCTTTTCGACTCTTTCATCTCCTCTTCATATTGTGAAATAATTTCTTCAAGTGAAAGAGATCGACCTTCTCTAGCAAAAAAGTGATAGGTTATTTTAATTTTACCTTTACCCTAGTTAAATGCCTTCTAGAGGTGTGGGAGTTGGTTATTTGAGGGCATACCAAGATTTTAGTTAAACCTCTGATTTCGGGTACGCACATCGTCTTCATTTGCCTTTGTGTGTATTTTTTTATGGATAAGAACTTCATCTTCTGATTCCCCTGAACTAGAATCATTTTCTAGAGGATCTTCTGCAATGATGTTAATGACATTTACTAACGTATAATCCATTGATGGAATTCTATCAGTATCTTTGTAATATCGTCTCCTTCTATATCTTCCATGTGGGCTATGTTCTCCTGTTTGTTGAATTCCAGGGAATTGATTGGAAGACAGTTACCTGAAGGGAATCCTTGGATATTTTAGTTGTGTGCTCTCTTTGTGCCTTCATCCCCAACTGGGAGAAAACTTAATTCCACTGAGGAGGGGATTTTAGATGTGAAAAATTCCCCAGCCCTGTAGGCTGGGGTTGTTCTTGTTCCTTTTCTTCAAAACATTGAACTTTGTTTATTTAATTCAAAGGTTAAATTAAACAATCTCCCATCTCTACAGGACGTGGTGGCTCTTGAACTACTATAACTAATATTTTTGCAGCTACACTTATGATTTTTTAAATCTTGGTTTGGACCTTAACTAGGTGCATTATCTGATAACCACTCAAATCAACTATTTCATAAGATTGTTATGATATTTCAAACATTTGCATCATAAGATGGATGGCATCCTCTAAGCGAGAGTCCTACTGAAGATTCTAGGATAATTGATGCAAAAGTATCTCAATAGCTTTATTTCATTTGGTCTGGCTGTAATGAGAGATATTTGGGGCATATTCATGAGAATATATTTTATTACATACAAAATATGTTGATTTTAGCTGGCCGTGGGAAATAACATTTCATGAGACCACTTTTGAGAGACTTTACTAATTCTGGAGTGTAGTGAATTGCAATGCTCCATGTGCACCTCATCCTATGATATGAACACCAGATGGGGTATCGAAAATTAACTGGCATATCCACTTTACAGCATTGAGGCATGCACGTCGAAGGGTTCTCTGCTACTTGTTAACCTTTGGATTTTGGGAAACTAAGAGAGATTCCAAGTCAATTTGGAATTGAAACCCTTATATTACCTTTACATGATTTTTATATTCATCATAAGATAAAAATTTAGTTTTAAAATGATGAATATTATTCCATAAGTTGTGGCAGACATCATAAATGAAATATTCTTTCATCAATTCCAGAATTTTATATTGAGAGTTTCTAAAGGCCAGAACAAGACTGGTACTTCTCCTTTATCCAATATTTTTCTCTTGTTTTACATATCTTTATTATCTTTCACTAGAGGTTTTTCCACTTGGTCTGAACAAAGTGAATGCATCACGATTGTTTTATTAAAAATAATGGAATCTGTTGTTTTTTCCCTACTGTACAGTGAGAAAATGACCCAAGGGAGGTTCGGAGAATGCCCATTCCCTTAATATGTCTTCTAGTTGAGAAATTATTTCACCTATTAATGAAAAGGCATCAGACATGACTGGACTTATGTTAGCATGACCCATAAGATAATATGGAATTCTCATTACTACATTTTCAATTATATAATTAACTTGACAATGTGAAATACTATTGCAGAGAGAGCCTTCGAAGTGAATGCCATAATGGGGAGGACCACAATGGTGGATTACAAAAAGTGATAAATACTCTTTCTCCTTGGTCTTCTGACCACACAGATCGTTGTCATGGATCTCATCTAGAGATAGGCTCTTTTTATTGACCGAATTATCATGAAGAAAGCCTTCATGATGAAGTGTTCGATGTAGAACCTCATAATTACTAATACTAAAACCATAATTAGGTAATGATAGGGTATGATATTGAGTTGCAAGAGATATATGTCTGAGGGATTCAAGAAAGTCAACAATAAGAGGTTCCAAATAGCACCTTGAATCTTGATTTTCCCAATCTGTTTGGTGAGATTTTATCATGGATTCTCTCTTACACTTAGTTGAGGACATTTTCTGGGATAATTGGTTATCATGGGTAGGTTTATGTGCCTTCCTTGGAGTGGTTATAAGAACGGTCTGATTACCTCCAATCGAAAAGGGTGTATGTTCCCGATCCAGTTGTCTGTATGATATGGGGGAGAATTCCCATTAATCTTTTAGACTGGAATAGAGGTATGTATCTGATCTGGGATGGCATGAAAATGTGTCATCCTAGGTGTGGGGATAGATTTATGTGTCTGCTCCTCTAGTACTATTGAAATTGTTGTTATAATATCCTGGCATGCTTCCATAATATGGGTAGAAATTTGTTTCATCCCTTTCACCATTGATAAGATGTGTTTGGTGACTTCAGAAGAAGAAACAGGAATATATATCCGTTCTATATTTGGATTAGGTGTATGTTCCTACTCCTATCCTCCTTTTCCTGTCAATGGGTAATGACAATACACATGTATAGGGGAAGAGAGTTGTGTTTACCCCAGATTTGTCGTCAGAGCTTTCTGACTAACTTCTTCAGGTGCTTCCAAACGAGACTGTTGGTAGGAATGATGGGCAGTAATAGGTGTATGTGTCTGCTGGTTGTTTTCCATCAAGAAATGTTGACAAACATACTTCAATACTGACTAATGAGACTGTTGGAAGAATTGATGATTGTAATCTAGTGTATGTTCCTATTTACCAATTGACACCACATTTGATTGGAAGGATTCTTTAAATTTAGTTAGATGCGCCTACTGACTGGATAATAAATTGTAAACATGTTTATGTGCCAAACCGTGGTACTCCACCAGATTTTCCTGGCGGGATTTGTGAGTTGATGCAAAACAAGTCTACTGGGAAGCTGAATTATGACAGACGTGTGTATGCACCTTCTCATTTTCACTATCAAGTTAGGTTGATGAACTTATCCATGGGAGTAAAATGTAATAACCTAATCCCTATTGACCAGACTTTGTCCTTGGTGGTTCGTCTTGCACGTCTGGGTCTGAGAGACTTGGACTGAATGTCCAGAGAAAACACCCCCATCGTGTTGGGGGTTCACTACTGCCAAATTCTACTAGCGACGATTATTGGTGGGAATTCCCAATAAGGACCACTAAATCCTTGAATTGATTCCCTAAGTGACCTATTGATCCATCTCCATGTAGTACTGGAGGGATTGATTGTTGCGTTTTGAAGATAAGGACCCAAAAAGTTGAAGACGGTGGATGACACTATCTGCTTCATGATCATCAGTCATCGTTGTCGAGATGATCGATGATTCTTATTGACCTGGAGATTCTATCGGGCAACCTCCAAGGTTGGAATTGTACCATTTTGATGGTACTCACTTACCAATATGTTGGAGACCCAACATTGAAAATGTGGGTTAGGTGATTATGTCCTTACTGTGGATGAGGATCCTTCTTGAGCAGCGGCCGAGATATTCACGGGTGCAAACATAAAATAATCCATAATTGATTGAAGGGAGTTATAATAAAAAATATGAAAACAACAATAAACATCATTAAAGTGACAAATTTTAGATGGATACATGCATTATTGATTCCTTTGTCTGTACTTCCTTTATAAATTGATAGGAGTCTAAAAGGTTGGTAACATTGTTAACTTGGTTAATGATTTCTATCGGGTTCACCATTTTTGTTTGGTAGTTCTTTGAAACATGTGTTCTATTTTTAAAAATCTATACTTCCAGGTGGATTCCATTTGATTTATTTATGGAAACAGAAACACCCAATAGTTCTTTTTCCAAAAGGGTCCTTCTTTCCAAAGACATGTGTTCATTGTGTTTGATGTTTACAATACTTAGGAACGCGTATTGGTTGAGAGGATGGGAGGTCAGAATCATCACACCCTTTTGGGGGGAATTATTGTCTACTCAGGGACTCCCTATAAATTTAAGATATTTTTAGGAATCCTTATTAATTTACCAAGTATAACATAAGTTTCCTGAGCAATTTCAAATCACTTATTAACTTGTGTCAAATTTCGAATCATCCGTATGTATTAGAGGTTCTTCATTAATGGAGATATCTGTATGTATTAAAGGTTATCCGCCAATGGTATCCTCTCATATACTATTTAGAGATTCTTTTAATCTTCATCATGACGATAATGGTTTTTAAGCCACTCAGTGGGGCACTTTGGAATTTATTGTCATTTAGGGAGATGAAAGTTTTTTTCGATATTGGGATCGTACCTATAAAATGTGCTACCTATGTATCCTTATGAAAGGAATCAGAACCCTCATAGTTTGGTGAAACTTAATGGGACACATCATACCTTTTATGGTCATGTGATAAGGAACTAATCGTACAGTTTAATGTCATGTGGTAAGGACATATAAGAAAATGGTTCTTAGTCAATGTTTGGTGGGGGACTAATGCTGAAGAAGCCTATGGAACTTGGAAAAGATATGGGTTTTCATGTAATATTAAACCCTGTTGGGAATATGGCCCAAGGATAACATGGTTGATTTTAATTGTTGGTTTTGAACCTCAAGGAGGCTTCTTATGTATCCCATGTAGATGGGAATAAAAGCTCAAGTAGTTCGATGAGTCTCATAAGAGAGTATAATCCTTTTAGGGAAATGAGTTTGGGATTACTTCTTGAAAATGACACCTTGATGATTTGAGGGTTTATTTTGGGGCTTACTCTTAAGGAAGATGCCCAGATTAAGGTATTTGAGGTTGGATTCCTAAAGATGATATCTAATGAGCTTGAGCCCTAAGAAGGATTCCTACATATCATAGTTTGAAAAAGAACCAGAGTTCTCTTATCCCATTAAGTTTTAAAGATTTTGTGATCAAGACAAATCTCTAAGCCCACATGAGTCATTCTTGATGTGAGAAACAAGAGGATTTAAAATATTCAACAAAGGAACCCACACTTTTACTCCTCCACTGGTTGAAGAGGGCATACCTACGTTAGTGAAAGTGGATAGGGGAGAGGTGACCTAGGAAGAGGGTGAGGAAACAAACCTTCGCTCTCTTCAATTTAAATTGGACAAGGGTCAAATTAAATGAAGGAGTGAAGGTGAAGGATGTAGAGAAGAAAAAGACCAAAACCTACCACATGAAAGAATAGGGGCTTATACCAGGATGGATTCCCTAAAATAGAACCTAGTGGGGAAGGGAGACTTCTCCTTTGTTCAAAAGGAAACATATGTGTGAACCATACCTTCCCCAACAGAGACCTGAGGTACCGGGTCATAGAGACGAGAATGGGAGGTCAGAACCTAAACCCTAATCCTCAAAACTAGGAACTTCCTAGAACTATTCCTAGGAGAAATGTCCATTTGATTGCGGATTTACAAACCCACAGACACCCAATGAATCCCAACCACATTGTGAAACAAGTGTGGGAAACCTCTGACTGCAAAAACACAATCCCAAATAAGAGACACACATATGTGTCTTTCATAAATGTTTGTTAAGTCATGATTTTTTTGGTGGAGGTATTGAAAGATTCCCTTTCATAAAATGGAGCTAATGTTGATGAATCCTTTCCATGAATGGATTTTGGGAGGGATTGATGGCTTGTATACTGGAGAAAGTAGGTGAATCAAAGAGGGGCACACAAGTCGGTACGAGTTCACAGGTATGGGTGCACATGTAGGCTTGGGAGACCTAATGTTCACTTAAGAGATAAACAACTAGGATGATAATACTTGGGTGAGACTGGACTTAATACTTCAATAGTATTCATAGGTATTCCCAGAAGTGGGGCACTCATGTTTCTATGAAAGGAATATGTGGCACATAAGTGTTTCTGATTTATAGAGGTTGGTCACTTTAGGCACGCAAGTGTTATGTATTTCAAAAACTAAAAAGACTTATTTCTTATTATCCTCCTTCAAATCCTTTTCTATAGGTGTTAAAGAACTACCTTGAATATTTTAGAAGACTTGGACAAAGCACTAGGGTGACCAGAACAGTGATTGGGCTTCAGGGAAATTAGTTTTTACACATGAAAGCCCCAAGGGTCTATTTATAGGTAAAAATAGGACCCTGGATGAAATGAAATAGGGTGCACATGTAGGCTGCATTCCATATTAGTGCGCGCAAGTAGGTTGTGCACCGATGACCCCTTTGTCTGACTAGGGAGATTCAAAGCTCAGGCCTTTTCAAATCTTGATTTTCTTCAAACCAAAATTCCTCTTTTTTCTAATGAATTTTTCTTTTTCATTTTTTAGATTCTGTGATGGAACAGAGTGTCAACAGTCACCGACCACATAAAAAAAATAAAAAGTCCTTAAAATATTTGCGGTTAAAAAACATATGATGTTACAATATATCAGTTAAAACCAAATACTATAGAATAATCCATAGAATATTAGAGTTAGACGATAGCTATGAAAAAATAATTAAATTAGTTTAAGCTAAATATTTTGTTGGAATTAGTTGATAGGCCCTAAAACTATTCATTAATGGGAACAAATTGGGTCTATAGATTTATGCAAGAGTACTAAGGTATATTTACTAGAAATAAGGCTAACCTAGTTTCTAAAAGATACATCCATGGGTAAGGAATATGTTATGAAGAAATTTTTCCCTAGTCTATAGATTATAATCCATTTGGATAATTTTATCCTATGAATCTTATAATAATTTTAAATTATATCAGATGGATGTGAAATCATTTTTTTAAATGGATATTTAGTAGATGAATTCTATGTTGAGAAACCTCTAGTTTTCGAAAACCCTAATCTACAAGATCCTATTTTATAACTTACTAAATCTATTTATGGCCTTATATTGGAACTAAGGGCATTGTATAAATGATTAAGTTATTTTATTTTACAAAATTACTTTCCATTAGTGTTGGGAGATCCTACTCTTTTTATGTAAAATTCTTGTTTTGGTATTTTATTAGTAAAAGACTATGTATATGGTGTTATTTTTGGTTCAACTAATCAAAATATTTGTAAATAATTTCTCAAAAATCATGAGAAAATAATTTTAAATGATAATGATGGGAGAATTTAATTTCTTTCTTAGTTTCTAATTTATCAAAAATATTTTTCAAATATTTTAAATGAACGAAAATAAATTAGTGATCTATTGAATAAATTTGGACTTGAAAATAGTAATACTTATGCAACTCCCATGTGTACTAAAATAAAACTTGTTTTAGATAATGCTGGAAAACTAATTGAGAAAAAGTTATATAGAGTTATGATTGGTAGTTTACATTATCTTACTTTTAGTTTACTGGAAATTATCTTTTTTATTTGTGTAAGATTTCAAACAAAACCAAAAATAATTTCATCTAACTATTATTAAAATCTTTTTAGGATATTTAGAAGGAAATGGTTTTCTACCTTTTCATTACAAAAAAACTAATAATTTTAATTTAACTTCTAATTCAAATACTGAGTTTAGAGGGTTAATATTAGATAGAAAAATCACACCAGAAAACATTCACTTTTAGGAAAGTATCTAGATTCACGTTCTAGTAAATAAAAAAATTTGGTTACATTATCAATAGATGAGGAATAACATATATCTACTGTTGTTGTCTTGCATAAGTGTTGTGGATGAAACACACTCATTTGGACTTTGGACTAAATTTTAATCATATTTCAATTTTGTGTGATAATATTAGTTCTATTAATATTTACAAACAACATGTTAGTTACACTAGGACTAAGTATATTGATACAAGACATCATTTTATAATAGATCATATTCATAAAGGGGATCAATCTATGGAATTTTTTAATATTTAATATCAACTTATAGATATTTGTACAAAACCACTTCTAACTGTTAG
Organism: Viscum album; assembly: GCA_963277665.1. Classification (NCBI taxonomy): domain Eukaryota; kingdom Viridiplantae; phylum Streptophyta; class Magnoliopsida; order Santalales; family Viscaceae; genus Viscum; species Viscum album. The sequence continues at coordinate 70,618,981 of OY728145.1, forward strand.
TTTTGATTTTAGTAAGGGAGAGTTATGATTATTTAATTTTTAAAAAAGAACGATTTTAATTTGTATTTGTTAATATTTTTTTAGAATATTAATTTGTTTCTTTTTGTTTTTTTGGTTTATTTATTTTTATTTGGAAATTTATAATTTATTTATTTCAAATTTTCTAAATAATTAATTTTTATAAAATTGTCCTTTTGATTTTAAAAACCCCAAATGATTACTCTAAGATTTTAGCTTGAAACATCAAACTGTCTCTTAAGAAACCATCAGAGTTACCTCTATCTCTTCCATCTTCAATCAGGAACCCTTTCATTCTTTAGAGCTTTCAATATCTCTCTTCAAACCATGATCTCTAAATATCAAAACTTTTGAATCTATGAAATGTTGAAGACTAAGATAACTGATGAAATAGGATTTAGTAGATCAAATCATTTGAGTAAATTTTGTATAGAAATAAATGTTTTACAAGGAAAGTCAACAGCTTCAAAGGGATCTTATAGAAAAATATACTTTTGAAATGAGGTTTAGGTTTTCAAGGTTTGGTAATTATTTTCAATGGGGAAAATATTGAATAACTTTTCAAGAATGAATTAAAATAATTATTTGTGAATGACCAATTAAATATTGGTTATATGGAAGATGTTGTTTCCTCAAATGTAAACAACAAGAGATGTTTAGTTTCTATAGAATAAATTGCTCAAAATTTTTATTTTCCCCATGAAGGAGTCTATCACTTCCATTTAAGGTCAATATGAGTTGAAGTTCATAAATATAAAGACATAATGTCCTTCCTATTTTGAACTTCCTATGTTATAAAGATGTTGGTGAAGTATCTTGAGGCTGACCATAAGGTATTGGTAAAATTTATTTACACTACCATATTTCTAAGGATATATAAGATAGAGAAAATTACTTTCCCAGATATATATCATATATTTTTGATATTATGTGAAATCAAGATAAAATTCTTCAGATATATGTTGTGATATATGCATCAATACTTCCAGAGAGATGCTAGGATGTCCTACATTCCATATAGATGGGCTGTTGCTATATTTTTGTATAAGAAAGGTATGATTCTTGACATCCAAACTAGTACCAGATGTCACCATAGAAATATTTTATCTGTTGGAACACTAAGGATGCTTGTATTTTTCTGTAGCACAAAAAATGGTATGCTAATTCATATCAATGATAATGATGAAGAAGAGTCTGGTGATAATTATTAGGTGATTATAGAATTAAATAATCTACTAGTTCTGTGAGGATTAATGTATAATATGTTATAAAGTCCAGAATAGAAGGGAAACTATATTTAGATGGTGGTCTACAAGTTTTACCAACTAACATTCCTATCACTTCAAGGAGAAGACTAAGAGTGGATGTGAGTACCCATGAAACTATATAGGGAGTTCCTCAATTCCCAATATCTTTTGAAAAAATATCTAGTGAGGAAAATGGTGAAGTTCTTATTCTAAGGCCAAGAAGAATGAATGAAACTGTTAAATAGGTTGTCCCTCCTATTATTAAATATGTTGTTCAATAAGTTCTAATGGTTAAATAAATAGTTGTTGGACCTGTGCACCATGATGTAACTACTGAGGTTAGAGAGGAATACCGACCTTTTTTTAAAAAAGAGTTAATAATGAAAAAATTTCTACTATTGTTGAAGAATGAGTGGATTATTTTCAAGATGGGAAGGTGGATCAAATAGAAGAGTAGGTTAATAAGGAATCACAAGATGATGAGCTTGTTTACACCTATTTATATAAATAAACTAACATCATTGGATATTAGATGGTTTCTATTATTTAAGATTCTTTGGAAAATACTCTTAGTGAGGTGGGTGAGTAGAATGATGCACTTAGAGATTTGTTATCTCCATCTCATGAAATAATAGAAGTGCAGTCCTTTCCCTTTGCTGAGGTAGTTAAACCCTCAAAACGACTATATAAGGAATCATCTAATTATCTTGATTCTCATATTAAGAATATGATCACTAAATCCATTCATATAATGGATGATAATGATCAATTGAAAGGAGAGATGGAATTTTTTTGAAAATATTTTGAAGATCTAAGGATCTCATCGGTTTCAAGAACCAAGTTAGAATCACTCTAGGATCATCTAGAAAGTGTGAATGAAAAATCAATCTGGAAAAGAGATTTTGATTCTTTTAAAAGGGATATGGATGATCAAATTGAAAACATCAGAGTTGAATAATCATATAAGTCTGATTTTATATATTTGAATATTTATTTGGGAAGTTAGTTCAAATATTTCATATCCATTTCAAACCCAGAAAGGGATTACAATTGCATCCAAACAACTTCTCTAGATCTAATAAGAATGTTTGAATCTCTTAAAGTTGTATCATTTATCATAAGTGAAAAAATTAAGAGCTTAAAATGTGATATCATTTCCCTTCTCACTCTTATAGACAATTAGAATGTTCTTATTGCAAGGTTAACATATATAGAGAATAGTGTTAGAAGTTTTTTTCAATAACCTTTGTGGAATAATGGAAAATTATGTCCAATTAGTTATATCTGTTCAATAATTATTTAAAGTAAACATGGTTCAAGAACTAAATATGATTTAAGAGTAAAAACTACTGATGAAGCGATGAGAAGAGTCATTGAATCCGAATTTTAAGTTATTGATGAAAATGATAAAGGTTGTTCATCAAAATATTTGTGATTATTTAACCTCATAATCTTATTCAGAAGAAATAGAACCTAATCCTTCTTCTAATCCTACCCGTAAGCCTAACCAAATTTTTTGAGCTCAAAACTCTTTGTAATAAATTATTATTAATTAAAATGAAGTAATTTGTTGATTTTTATATTTTCTTTAACATTTTCATTCTTATTTACTATAATTTCATGTCTAAGACTATTCAATTTTCAGGAAGCATTTGTCTTTGGCTTAATATAACATTCACTAATAGTTTTGTGAAACATTATCTTTGTTTTATTCCATTGTCATAATGTTTTTGATAACAAAAAAGCACTATAAATTTGGATAAAAAAACATTTCTATTATTATGATATTATATACTATGTTTTTTTAAAAATCCTTATATATTTTAATCTTTTTACAGTTTAAGGGGAGAAAGAAGAAATTTGGATAAAAAAACTTTATTTTTAAAATCATTTATATTGAGTCATATTTTCTATAATAAATATCGATGAAACCAATTTTTTTGATTAATATATTGTATTTATGTTCTTCTGTTCACATTTCAATTTATATCTACATATGTTTTGTGATTATTAAAAAGGGGTAAATTACTAAGAATCTATTAATCTAAAAAAATTAGTTATTTCTCATAGATTTTGATGATCCAAAACACCCACATTTTTGTTTCTAATGATGTTTTGTTAAGTGAATTTCAGATTTATATTACTTTAGTTTTAATATAGATAAATCATTGTTTAGAAAATATTATATAAATTTAAGTAAAGTCTAGAATCATTGTTCTCAACCCCACATTTGATAAACATCATGTTTAGGAACCTAAATTTTGTAAAGAAGCATTAGGTTTAGGAACCCAGTATTTGGAATCAACCCAACCTCTGTATAATAAACGTTTGGTTTATCAACCCATCATTTGGAGTAAAATTAATGTTTTATACCATACACAATGCATCCAAACATTTTGATCAACCATCAAGATGATTTTAAATTATGGATTATTTTTCTTGATTTTTGCAATGGGTTTTTTTTCATAGTATTTATATCATTAAAATCCATTCAAAGACTGATTTAGAGGCCCTTATTCAACATATTAAATTATTATTATTTATAACAAAAGTTATGATTTTGGTGGGTGCTTTTATTAAAATTTCAAGAACACTGTGTGTTTTAAATTATTTTATTTTATCAGACAAATATTGTAGATCTGTTTGAACCAATGAAAATCAAGATTTATGTTAAATATCATGAGTCAGGTATTCTGAATTAGGATGAGCTATTTAGTTCTATTAAGGGAAACACTTCAGAGAAATACTTGTTTGGATCTATTTTTTCATCATGCTACTACTGTTATATCTCTGTTTATATCTTCTTATAGTTTTTCAATAAATTTTTCAGAGGTACACTTTGGACTCATACATGTTAATCATTTACTAAGTGTTTTATCTACTGCTCAAAAAGGTTTTCTTACTGTTGTTGTGAGATTTCAGAATATGTTATCTATAAGAATGATTAGAGTTTCTTCTAAATAAAAGCACACTTATGATCTTATATTTATTAGTATAACTCTTCATTTGTATGTTTCCACTACAACTATGTTCCAAATCTATTTCAACAATTATCATATGATCACTTTTTTCTTTAAGTGCTGACTCCTTGAACAAAGTCATGATGGAGTGTCAGCTTCTCACCCTAAGTAATGGTTTTTGATGTTCCAAGTAATGAAAACCAACTTTTAGTAAGATTTCAACTATATATATTTAGTTATAGAGGTTTCAAAATAGGTGGACCTATTTAGTTAAAAGCATCAGGCTCGCCGAGAGATAATTAGTGAAGTGGACTAGGATATCCTTTTTCCCCAAACAACTATAATTTTTTTTAATTTTATTTATTTTTCAATTTCATAATATATTTAAAGAAAATAATGTTTCACTGAATTAAAAATCATAAATAGGGCTTAAGTTTGTTTTTGTCAAGATTTTTAAAAAGGACACAATTCACCAACTCTTGTGTCTTTGTATTATTTTGACCTAACACAAATAATAAATTGTTTATCAATATAGTAAATAATTTTTTATTTACAGTTAATTATTAATTTTTGAAAACATTAAAAATTTAATAATTTGTAATTATAAAATAATTTTTTTGTAACTAAATTCATAAAAATAGGGAAAACGTATTTTGTAAAAAATAAAAAATTATAAATCATTTAAAAAATTGACAAATTTTTTATCGGTGTAAAAAAATAAATTTTTTGACTATCATTACTCATTAATTTTCTAAAACCATATAATTTTTTTTGTTTATTTATATTTCAGAAATAATAATTTCAAACTCAATTCTAAAATTTGGAAAAAATTATTTTAAAAATGAGAACATTGAAATTGTTATAAAAAAGTAAAAATATTTTTATCCATATAAAAAATATTTTTCAAATATTTAAAAACAATTATAAATTTACGATGACTTAAAAAAAATTTACATATATTTAAATAATCAAATTCAATTCATAAAAACATTTTAAAATAGAAAAATAAACTTTAAAAAATTTATTGGAATTTTATTGTAAAAATTTTTATAGAAAATTTACACTAGAAAATTGCATTCAAAAGGTGAAAAAAAAATTCAACTAAATAAATTGATAATAATTATAGAATATATTTTCACTAAAATTTTATATTATAAAATTACACTATAAAGAATCATCGAAAATATTCCACTGTAAAATCTCATTACAAAATTTTAGTTGAAAATTTCCCTCTAAAACTGTAGTGAAATGTTTTTTAGGATTTTTTAACTAAAAATTCACATTAAATATTATATTGGTAAAACACAATACATGTGATTTTTTTTAAAGAAAATTGTAATGAAAAGAATAGTATATCTAATAAAAAATATCAATAGAAATTTAAACTTCCTTTGGAACATTATAGTTGAAACATCAATTATAAAGTTTCAGTTGAAAAGTTTACTAGTAAATTCTGGTTGAAACATTCAGTTGAAAATTTCATTGTCAACTTTTATTATAAAATTACAGTGGAAAATTATAATGGGAAAATAAAGTAGAAACATCCAATAGAGAAATCCAATAGAGTGTACCACATGAAAATTATAGAATTTCTATTAGAAAATTATAGTTGAAAATTTTATTGGAAAATTCCCATGGAAACTCCCATTATAAAATTCCATTAGAAACTCCCGCTAGAAAATTTTAATGGAAATTTAAACTTCCACATGAAACTTTTAGATGAACCTTTCATTGTAAATTATAGTGAATCTTACACCATGAATTATAATGAAACTTCAACATTAACATTCCTTTGGAAACATCAATAGGAACATTCCAGTATAAAATTACACTCAAACATTCTAATGGTAACTTCAAATTCCAATGGAAATTCCAATGAAACTTATTTTGTAAAATTACAATATAAACATCCATTAGAAAATTATCATGTTAAATTCATATTTTAATTAAAAATTAATTACAAAATCCATTGAAAATTGCATGGAAATTTCCACTATAAATTCTAGTAAAACTTCCATAGGAAATTCCATTGAATCTTCCTTTAGAACATTTCAGTGGAAACTTATTCCAAAAAATTCCATTGGTAACTTATGAATCCACTTGGAAATTCTAGTGAAACTTCTACTAGAAATTTTGGTGAAACTTTTAATGAAACATTACATTTGATACTTCCATTAAAAAAATAGAGTTGTAACATCAAATTCCACTTGAAAATTTCAGTTGAAAATTTCATGAGAAATTCCATTGAAACTTCCACTAGAAATTCTAGTGAAACTTCCATTGGAAATTAAAGTGAAACTTCTTCTAGAATATTCTAGTGTAAACATCCTCTATATATTTCTAGTAGTAACTTCAAATTACACTTTAAAAAATCAGTTAAAACATTCTGTGAAAATTACATTGAAGCTTCTGTTAGAAATTCCAATGCAACTCCCATTAGAAATTTCACTAAAAGAGCTAATAGGAATTAAATAAAACACCCATTTGAACATTACTATTGATACTTAAACTAGAATATTTCAGTTGACCCTTTCACCAAAAATTCTAATGGAACTTTCTCTCAAATATTCTAGTGTAAACTTCTACTAGAAGATTATGGTGGTAACTTCAACTTCAAATTGAAAATTTTAGTAGAATATTCCACTAGAAAATCTAGTTGATTATTCCACTAAAAAATTATATTAAAAAATCCAATGGAAAATTCATGTGGATTTCTGCTAGAAAATTATAGTGGAAACTTAAATTGAACTTCAATGGAAACATTCACAAAAAACCAATTAGATAACTCAAAATATTGTTTTTATTGAAAATTTTAATGATTCAAATAGAAAATTTCTCATGAAATTGTCTAATAAAATTTATCATTGTGGTTATAATGGAATTTTTATCGAATTTTTTCAATGAATAATTATAGGAATATTTGGAAAACATTTTCATCTAACTTTTTAGGAACATTTTTAGTTAAATTTTTAAATGGATTTTTATTACTCAAAAAATAGTTTTTATCCTTTCATATAAACGCATTTGTTTTAATAAATGTATACAAATAGTATTTATTACAATGAATAAAAAATGTTTTAAAAATGAAAAATGAAAAATTTTAATGATTATTAAAGATATTATAATGTTGTATATTTATAAAAAAATATATATATTATCATTTCATAAAATGTTATTTTTTAAACTTTGGTACAAATAATATTTTTTACAATAATTAGTAAAATTGTAATAATTTAATATGTCTCAAAAATGATTATTTCTTATATATTTAAAAATATATCAAGTATTTAATAACATTAACTAAAATTTATTAATTATTTTTAAAAAATTAATTGTTCTATTTTAAAAAAAGAAATTATTCTATACTTTTTTATGACATGAAATATTTTTTATAATAAAATTTCATTTCATTTTCAAAAAACAATTATTTTTAAAATATAATAAACTAAAAAAAAAATTAATTCATTAAAAAACTCTATAAATATAAACATATCAAATAAAATTTATTAATTTTCTCGTAAATGACTAAAAAAACTATTTTATCACATAATTATTTTTAATTATTTTAAAATGACTTAACATAATTTTTCAAACAAAATAAAAATTAAATTATTTAAAAATATAATTGGATTTTAAATATAATAAACTCAATAATATTTAACATTTAAAAAAGTATATTCAATTAAAAATATTAACTAAAATTTTGTTATTTTATTCAAATAATTAAAAATTTTAAAACAAAATTTATTTAGTGATTTCTTTAGAATGTTGTAACAAAATATTAATCTAAACAAATATATTTTCATTTGAAAATATACTCAATTTTAAAATAAATTCCACCTTTTCTTGTTTGTTTAATATATAATTTAATATTGATGTTAATCATAAAAGATTCTAACATTGCATTTTAATTTTTTAGGGACACAATTTTTTTCTTCTAGAATAATGTATGCTTTAATCCATCCCCTTCTCCGATTGTAAGACTTTTAATAAAATATAACTATCATCATCCAAGGATATTACTAGATAATTCCATATTTCATAGAACCAGAGAAGATAAAAAGCACCGGGGAGGGGGGCAAAATGGGATATATGAGTGGGAAGCATTAGGGTTAGGTTGTTTTTTATTAATTATTTATTATTATTTTTGTAAATCATACTCCCAAAAAATATTATACACATATTCATATATAATAATATATTAATATATCAAATACTTGATTATGCATTTGAGTTATTTGATTATGGTATTTTAATACTCAACTTTAGCTTGAGTTAATAATCATTTAACTCAAGCTTGAGTTTGACTGAAAAAACCAAGTTGAATTTGTATTTTCTCGGAGACTCAAAAAAATCATTCTTAATTCGATTTTTCCTCAACTCGAGATTGAGGAGCTTAGAAATACCCCTATATAATTTACACACCTAAACTTGTTTATTGAGATTTTTGTACCACCAGGTTGATATATATTTGTTTTTCCAGAGCCTTTTATTAATTTCACACAATTATTGGGAATCCCAAGCACTGTTTGATAACTATATTAGACTATATATTCTTTAACCATCATGGGTTATCCATAAAAAATACATTTGTTTGTGAATTATTTTGATGATAATTTAAATTGGGATGTTTTCTCAAATTGTTTTTATTCAACTTTTGAAATAAGAAGAAATGAAGAGAGGTATATTTGTTGAAATTAACTACAGAAAATTATTCAATTTAGAAAAGAATGATTAGCGATCTTGGGTATGCAACCACATGAAATTAAATTAAGGAAATTATCTAACGATCGAAACATACAATTCTAGTAATTATAATTCAATATAATTATTAGGGTAAAAGATTTTTTGAATTAAATAAATTTTATAATATTTGAGTCTGAACAATATAGTTAGCAGTTGATGCAGAGAGATTGTATCAATCAGAGAAATGATTTTTGATAATTTGATTGAAAACAGAGCCCGAAGATTGAGATTTGTGAAGATTAAAAAAATGAAAAGAGTTGTATCATTTAGTGAATTGAGTTTAAGAAGAATTTTGAGAAGCATATTGCCAATATATTTTTTATTTTATGGGTGTTTGATGTTCACTAAAATGTACATGAATGAGATGCATATACCCATGCATAAAGCATGACATATATATGTATATATATAATATTGGATATTATATATATCATTTATGTTTTAATATATTCATATGATTCATATATTTATTGTGCATGTGGTGTATAAAAATAATAATAATATATATGTGATATATTTTTTTTATTATTTCCCCTGAATGGTTTTTCATTAGTTATATTTCATTATAAATGAATAACATCTTTGCATAAAATTCATCAAAAACATTCAATGAATCATCCCCAACAATATGAAATACTTGTGATGCGAGGATCCTTAGGCTTCATCTATAAAAATGGATGGGGTCCTCTTTTGTTATGTGTGGTGGATATTTCAAGATATATTCCTCCAATACATCTATTTATTATTTCACGAATGAAGGCACTATTACCCCTTCAACATTTGAGTATCCTCACGATACAATCAGATATCTATGTTTCAAGTGTACTCCCTCATAAGATATGTTATTTTGTTCACTACTCTACATGATATTCCTCAAACATTCTCCATAAGGGAAGATGGAAGTTACTATAACCATCTAATACCAGGTACTCTACATACAATATTATTTTTGTGTTATTATTAATGAAGATAGATCCCATTTTTTGGGTTGTATTCTATTATTTATGATCATATTATGTTCATATGAAACCAATCAGTGGTATCTGAAAATGTTTTTAAAGATTATAACATGTTTTATAACTATATTATTGATTTAAAATGGAATACAACATTTTCATTATAACGACCCATACTTTAAATACATTGTTATTACTTCAAAATTGAAGCATACTTATTACAACATATAACAAAAACATGAAAGGACAATATAGGTATAGTGTCTTTAGAAACTGGGAAACATAAACAACTGGTTCATAAAGCATCTACACTGTCTCCCATTTATTTCATCATATGTATAGTCCCTTTTGGAATATCTTACATAATAAGATTCTTCCTGACCTGGGGAAAGAAAACATACAAAAGGGTGAGCTCAAATTCTCTGTAAGGGTAAACAAAAGAAATATCAATCACATCATATTCATAAGAACATAACATTTTGGAAATCTTAATCTGCAAAAGAGAGCATAATTTCATAACATGGGATAAATCATAGTAGTGAAATGAAATCCCAATAATCATAACTTAAAACATGAAACCTTGTGGCATACACACATAATCATAGAGAATCATTTCTTATTAGTCAAGACTCATTTCCAAGACTATCTTAGTGGACAAAGTCCATTTATGAACCGAGTTCACTCCTCGTTTCAGTCCGGTTTCACTGAACCAGTTTAACCAACCATTCCAGCCATGTCTATCTCATGAGATATAAAATCTTTACCCAATGCATTGGAGGGAGATATAGGTCTCACCCATCTCATAATGATACCATTCTTATGTGTGCCACAAAATCATAAACCATACATCATAGCATAACCCATGTCATAAAAATGGGAATCTTAAACATCATGACATCATAAAATAATTCATATAAGATAAAGGAATTCATAAAAATATTTCCATCACAACATAATAAAATCAATGTAATAATAGGGATAGAAACAGAACCATATATTATCTTAGATGGAAAATAATTTTGATAAAACACTTGAACTCCATTCTTGAGGAAAATATCCTTTCTACTTCAAAAACATTTTTCCTTTCTAAACATGTCATACAATTTTAAACTAAAATAAGTTAATTAAAAATAAAATTGAAAACTTGTAAAAGAAGATTCCTGGAAATAATGTTTTAAAAATCCATTCATTCCGTATAAGTTAAAAAAAACATTCTTCTCATACTTTTTTTTCGGAAAAGTCAAAAAGTACCTTGTACGAAAAATGACAAAAGATTCATTTCATATCTTATACTAAAAACTCACCTAAGGGTAAAATTTTATTTAAACAATTTTAGGTGGTTGGAAATAATATTAAATATTGAGGAAACATGGATTTGGATGATAAAATACACCACAGTAAATACCAAAGTATAAACAATCTCGGATAAAAATGAGATTGTGATATTTTCCCTTACCTTAGGTCCGATTTGCTTTGTAAGTGTCTAAACATTCTGTATAATGATTTAAATAATGTTATTGACTTATTATAGAATCAAAATTATTGTTATGATATCATATATGGTCATATTCTTAGCTTCTTAGTAGTAATATTTCATTGATACTTGTTATTCGGGTGTTTATAACTTTTTGTTCTTATGCATGTTTTGTCGAATAAATTCTTATTCTTCTCTTTAGGTTATAGATACATCATTTCCAGAATGGTATTAATGTACTATATATCATATTTATTCATTCAATTCATTCAATTCATTTATATAATCATTATTCAATGAAGATCATGTAGAATGAATCGCATCACATCATGGAGACGGTATTCCGTACGTGCGCACGAGCGATGATATCGTTCCCATGATCGTGGAATTGTATTGGAGTGTATGTATTCTATTTCAGAATAAATATAACTTTACAATAATCATATATAGTTATTATGTACACCATTATACCCATCCAAGTAAGGTGGTGGTGGAAAATAGATTACACCACGGCGTGGAGATGGTATTCCGTACGTACGCACGCGCGGTGATTTCTTTTTCCGTAGGATGGATAGATGGTGAAATAGGGTTGTTTCATACTTATAATAACATATCATTATATTAGTGATACTGATTTTATTACTTCATAATGAAACAACTAAATAAGAATAATTTTAAAAAAAAGAATTTGGAAAGGATCAGTAATGGATATTACCTCTTTTTTGACACGCCTCTTCTTAACCTCCTCTTAGGGCACTAGGGCTGGTCTTTGAAGAAGACCAGAACCTCTAGGATGATTCTAGGGAAGTGGATATGAGAAAGTGGCAGGGGTTTGCCGAGCATTAAGTCTCAAATTGGTGTGAGGAGGAGAGGGAGGAGGTGCCCTTTTATAAGGGAGGAGAGGGGCACCTTTGGAAATATAAGAAATATTAGTTTATATTAAATCCCAACCCCACTTACAAACTTCCAAAATGAATCATATACGAATATTAGATTATATAGGGTTGTAATATCATCAACAAATAAAATTTAGACATGTTAGGAATTTATTTTAAACATTATCAACTTGATTTATCCTTATTTATCAATTTAATTTTATTTGTGGTAATAATATTATAAATATTAAATTATTGTAAATAATTACATATGTGTTGTGAATTTTCCATAATTTTACACTTTATAACATTTTAGACCATATAAATTTTAATTTATAATTTTTAAATATTTTTTTGATTTTTAAACAATTTTATAATATGTTATTTTAATAAAATAACAATAGTGTCAATTTTGACACTATTCATTTATTTGAATTTAAATAAAATATATACAGAAGATATGTTCGATATAAAAGTTTTAATATATTCATAAAATGTCATATGTATCTAGAAAATAATAGTAGCACATTAAATAGTTCATATAATATTTATTTTAATATTTTTAAAACAGTTTATTTGATATTTTAATTAATAAACTAATTTCAACATCACTATTGTGTCATAATTAATGATAATTATTTAATCCCTAAAAATTATAAATAAATTCCTATGATGTAGATAATTGTATTAGCTTTTTGGAGACTATTCATGTTCGAAGTTTCATTAAGTTTATCACAGAATGAAAATTATTATACTTATAAGATTTAAGAAAGTGACATGTTGTCACATTCTTTGGTTTTAATAATAATTAAATTTTTTTCATGGAAAAAAGACTATTAAATAAATCTAATCTGACACTTAGCTGATATGGGTCGACTTTTATTCATACAATAGGATTTTGGCAGGTGTTAGGGTAATTTTATAATCTTTTATTTACCCTTAATTACCCTATTTACCTTTAACTATGGTAAATAAAATTTACCGTAGTTACTATTCATAATGTCCAAAAATAAAAAGTAGCCTATTAACATAATTTGGACCCACTGATTATGAATATGGATTAAATTTTTTAAAATCAAAACATATAAGTTGTAGTAATTAATTTAAAATAAATCCCGTTGTTAAGAAAATAGGTTTTAGAAGTTAAAACATTGCCAAAGATTGAAATGTTTTTACCTATTAATTCAATGTGAAATTAATGCTAATGAAATACATTATATTAAATGGTAAAAATATATTCTATATATACTTTAAAACCCTTTAAATATTATAATTTAACCATATAAATTATCTCAATGAAAAAAGTTGTTTTTAATTAAAAATTACCGTATTTTTACTATTCATAAAAATATGAAAGTTATCAGAAAAATATCAAAAATTTATCCGAAGTTAATTTTTATATCCTGATTCAAAAGAAGAATTTTATTTTGTCAAATTGAACTTATAAACATGTAAAAAACTATATTTAATGTGGGTGCACCATCAAAAGGCGGCAAAACTGTATTTTTCGAAAAATATTTCTTTTATCCAAAAAACTGATTTTTCTTTTATAACTCATTCTAGAAAATGTATAAGTTGAATTAAAATGGTATAAAATTCAAAATTCAGTTATTACTATTCATAATGGCTAGTTTTAATAATATTTTAATAGCATATCGTTGTTTAGTGAAACTTGGTATTGCGTACGACGTAAGCTATCAAGGAAGGTCGCGGTTGCGTGAAAAGAAAGTCGAGCTAGTGTTGTGTGTGGTGAAAGATTCCTTTGATTATTTATATAACATAAAAACAAAATATTTCTCATAAAAGTCTCGGGTGTTACATTCTACCACCCTTAAAATGAATTTCTCCCTCGAAATTCATCACTTTGTAACAAACAGATGAGGATAACTCTCCCTCATCATATCCTCAAGATCCCATGTAGCTTCTTCTAATTAGTGGTTCCTCCATAAAACTTTCACTAAGCAAGTGGTCTTGTTTCGTAGGACTTTTTCTCTACGATCCAGAATCTCTATCAGCTGTTCTTCATAAGAAAGATCTTGCTCCAGCCGTACAACTTCTTAGCTGAGTACATGTGAAGGATCAGGTATGTACTTTCTCAAGAAAGACACATGGAACACATCATGTACTTGAGAGAGATTCGGTGGAAGCGCCAATCGGTAAGCTACCTTCCCAACATGATCCAATATTTCGAAAGGACCGATATATCTAGGGCTCAAACATCCCCTTCTTTCCAAATATCATGACCCTCTTCCTGGGAGATATTCGTAAGAACTGTTTATCACCCACTTCAAACACTAGGTCTTTTTTCGGTTGTCGGCATAACTTTTCTGTCGACTCTGAGCTGCTCTTATGTGTTGTTGAATAGATCTGACCTTTTCTGCCATTTCATCAACCAGATCAGGTCCTAATAGCTTTCTTTCCCCAACATCATCCCTGCAAGTTGGAGTCCTGCATTTCTTTCCATATAGAGCTTCATAAGGAGCCATCTGAATACTAAAGTGAAAGATATTATTATAAGAAAATTCCACCAAAGGTAGGTGTTTATCACAACCACCTTTGAAATCTATAGAGAAAGTTCTCAACATATCTTCTAGAGTTTGAATTGTCCTCTTAGACTGTCCGTCTGTCTGAGGATGATAAGCAGTGCGGAAACTCAACCCTGTATCCAGAGTATGCTTAAGACTTCTCCAGAACATTGAGGTAAACCTTGGATCATGATCTGATATAATAGAATGTGGTACTCCATACAGTCTTACCACTTCTTTTACATATGTCCTGGCAAGCTGATCCATAGAGAAATCCTCTCTAATAGCGATGAAGTGTGCTGACTTTGTAAGACGATCAACTATGACCCAGATAGCATTATTGCCTTTGGATGTTTTAGGAAGTCCTGTGAGAAATTCCACAGTGATGTTTTCCCATTTCCATTCGGGTATGGGTAATGGTTGTAACATCCCCTTAGACTTCTGTCTCTCAACTTTAACTTGCTGACAAACCAAGAATCGAGAGACATATTCAGCAACATCTCTTTTCATGCCATCCCACCAGAAGTACTCTTTCAGGTCCCTATACATCTTTGTGCTTCCATGATGAATAGATAATGAAGAACTATAAGCCTCATCCAGCAGCTCCTTCTTTAATTAGGGGATGGGAGGAACACAAACCCAATTCCTGAACTTTATTATCCCATCAAAATCAAGGTTGAATTCAGGAATATTTCTCACATTCTTTTGTAACTCTACATCTTCTTTCTGCACCTCTTTAATCTTCACATGTATAGATGGTTGAACATTCATTTGAGAAATATACAATTTTCTTCCCTTCCATTAAAATTCCAAGATCTATCCTTTGTAAATCCATAAATATTGGATCTTTTGTGATCCTCATCATGGATAAACTGGCATAGTCTTGTAGACTTAATGCATTTTCCACCTTGTTTGCTTTCCCAGGTTGGTAATGAATTGATCAGTAGTAATCCTTAATCAGCTCCAACCATCTTCTTTGGTGTATATTCAGCTCCTTTTGTGTGAAAATATACTTTAAACTTTTCTTATCAGTATAAATATCACACCTTTCACCATAAAGGTAATGCCTCCAAATATTTAATGTAAAGATTACTGCAGCTAACTCCAAACCATGAGTTGGGTAATTTTGCTCAGGGATTTTCAACTATCGTGAGGCATAAGCAATCACCTTATCATTTTGCATAAGAACACATCCCAGTACCTTCTTGGATGCATCACTGTAGACCACAAACCATTCTCCACTACAAGGAAGTGTGAGTACAGGTGCACTGGATAACCTTCTTTTCAACTCCTTGAAATTCACTTCAGATTCATCCGTCCACACGAACATAACTCCTTTTCGAGTCAACCTGGTGAGTGGATTAGATAATCGTGAAAAATCTTTCACAAAACGTCGATAATATCCATCCAAACCAAGAAAATGTCAGATCTCAGTTACTATTGTTGGTCTCAACCATCTTTCGATAACCTCTGTTTTTGCTAGATCCACAGATATCCCCTCTTTTGAGATTATGTGACCCAAAAATGCAACTTTTTGAAGCCAAAATTCACACTTGGTAAATTTGGCATAAAGTTTCTCCTTTCTCAGGGTCTTCAATATAATTCTCAAGTGATCTTCATGTTCTTCCTTGATCATTGAATAGACAAGAATATCGTCTATAAAGACTACCAAAAATTGATCAAGGTAGACTCTAAAGACTCTATTCATCGGATCCATGAAGATAGCAGGGGCATTAGTAAGACCAAATGACATCACTATAAATTCATAGTGACCATACCTTGTACGGAAATTAGTCTTTGGTATATCCTCCCTTTTAACCCTTAAGTGGTGATACCCTGAACGAAGATCAATCTTGGAAAAGCATTGAGCTCCTCGTAGTTGGTTAAATAAGTCATCAATGCATGGGAGAGGATATTTGTTCTTGATAGTGATCTTGTTAAGTTCTCGATAATCAATGCAGAGTCTCATTGATCCATCTTTCTTCTTAACAAATAGAGAAGGTGCTCCCCAAGGTGATGCACTAGGGAGTATGAATCCCTTATCAAGATTATCTTGGAGTTTCTTCTTCTATTATTGCAACTCAATTGGGGCCATTCTATAAGGTGTATTTTAAATAGGCAAAGCACCCGGTACGAGTTCTATTGAAAACTCAACTTCACGAATTGGTGGAAGACTTGACAATTCCTCTGGAAAGATATCATCAAACTCCCGTACAATGGGCATATTCTTAATCGTGAGTTTCTCACCAACCATTTGAGATAAATAAACTTCATTTAGTGGAATCAAGACCCATAAGATGGAATAAATTTCCACTGGAAGGATATGTTCATCCTTGCATCGATAGACGATCATAGATTGATCTGGAATATGAAATGTGACTTCCCTTATTTGGAAATTGATATGAGCTCCATAGAGAGAACGCCAATCCATGCCAAGAATCTCATCAAATTCCACTATAGGAAGGATCACAAGATTTGCAGGAAGCACTTTCCCACAAACTTCAATCAGGGAAGAATTATAAACTTTTGATGCGACTGTTGTGCCATTAGGTGTTGTCACAGCTAACTCAACATCTAATTATTGAGGTAATACGGTGATACCCTTAGAAAAATCTTCAGAAATAAAAGAGTGGGTGGATCCAGAATCAAATAAAACATTTTCTACTTTAGAGTGGATGGTATGTGTACCTTTCACCACATCGTTATCGTACTCCACATCACTGATAGAAATTGCATGTGATTTTCCTTTGTCTTTAGCCTTAAGATTTTTTTGATGTCGATCATCATCAACAACCCTTGGATTATGGCATTTATTGGCATAATGCCCCATCTTCTTTCACTTGAAACATTGAAGTGTAGTAGTTTCGTTCTGTGTGTCCCTTCCTTTGTTTGCATCATTAGACATCTTCTTCCCATCAGTGCAGCATTCAAATGCCCGATGACCTTCCTTTCCACATTTGAATCATTTACTTATTATTTTAAGACAACTCCCTCCATGTTTCTTTCCACACATTGAGCATAAGGGAAAGCTCATCTTCTTTTCAGTGTGATCTTTAGATTTTCCTTTGAATTCCATTTTCCTCTTCTTATCAAACCTATATGACTGATGGGTTACTCCAATCTCCATCTCGACTTTGAGATCACATCGAACGATTTCCTCGTAGCTATTGAAGTCCCTTATGGCTAACGCCCTTCGAAGACTTGGTTTTAAGCCACTAAAGAATCGATCGATCTTACTCTCAGGTTAGATAATAATACCAGAAGCGTACCTTGCAAGTCCTGTAAAATTTGCTTCATAGGTACCAATAGATTCTTCATCCTATTTCTTCAGTTCAAGAAACTCTTTCTCCATCTTTGTTCGGAGCATACGAGGGAAGTACTTATTTAAAAATATGTTCTTGAACTCGTCCCATTCCATGGACTCAATTTCATCTCTTTGCCTCATATTCTTAACAAGATTCCACCATTGATCAGCATCTCCTTTCAAAAGATACACTGCTAGGATGACTTTATCATATTCAGAACGTTGAAGAACTGAAAATATCTTTTCAGTAGTACTGATCCATTGTTCAGCATCCAATGGATCAGTAGACCCGCTGAATGAAGGTGGGCGCTGCCTCATGAAGGATTAAACATAATGTTGCTCCTTCCTTTGCTCGTTTGGAGTCATGCATGATTCATAGCTTGAGAAAGTTGTGTGAGCATGGCTACAAGATTTTGCATTCCAGCTCCCATAACATTTGGTTGCTCAGGGGGACAATCATTGCATTTCCCATCGCATTCCGCATTAACACGGTTCCTTCGGTTTCCAGCCATTGACTAAAACCAAGAATAATAGTGTGAGAAACACTAATTATAATAAGAAAAACACATAATCATGAATAAAATTTCACAGTTAAGGATTATCCTAGGTCATTCATAGTCATTTGTAAAAAACTAAGATTGTGTTCTATGCTTAAAATTATCCTTACGGTTCTTACTAAGGCTTTCACATCCTAGTTTCCAAAGGTTGAATATACCTTTCCTCTGATACCAACTATAACGACCCATACATTACATACATTGTTATTACTTCAAAATTGAAGCATACTTATTACTACATATAACAAAACCATGAAAGGACCGTATTGGTATAATGTCTTTAGAAATTGGGAAACATAAACAACTGGTTCTAAAGCATCTACATTGTCTCCAATTTATTTCATCATATCTATAGTCCATTTTGGAATATCTTACTTAATAAGCTTCTTCCTGACCTGTGGAAAGAAAACAGACAAAATGGTGAGCTTAAATGCTCAGTAAGGGTAAACAAAAGAAATGTCAATCACATCATATTCATAAGAACATAACATTTTGGAAATCTTAACCTACAAAAGAGAGCATAATTTCATAACATGGGATAAATCATAGTATTGAAATGAAATCCCAATAATCATAACTTAAAACATGAAACTTTGTGGCATACACACATAATCATATAGAATCATTTCTTATTAGTCAAGACTCATTGCCAAGACTATCTTAGTGGAAAAAGTCCATTTATGAACCGAGTTCACTCCTCGTTTCAGTCCTGTTTCACTGAACCGGTATAACCTACCGTTCCAGCCATGTCTATCTCATGAGATATAAAATCTTTACCCAATGCATTGGAGGGAGATATAGGTCCCACCCATCTCATAATGATACCATTCTTATGTGTGCCACAAAATCATAAACCATACATCATAGCATAACCCAAGTCATAAAAATGGGAATCTTAAACATCATGACATCATAAAACAATTCTTATAAAATAAAGGAATTCATAAAAATATTTCGATCACAACATAATCAAATCAATGTAATAATATGGATAGAAACAGAACCATATATTATCTTAGATGGAAATTAATTTTGATAAAACACTTGAACTCAATTCTTGAGGAAAATATCCTTTCTACATCAAAAACATTTTCCCCTTCTTAACATGTCAGACAATTTTAAACTAAAAGAAGTTGATTAAAAATAAAATTGAAAACTTGTAAATGAATATTCTTTGAAATAATGTCTTAAAAATCCATTCATTCCATATAAGTTAAAAAAAACATTCTTCTCATACTTTTTTCAGAAAAGTCAAAAAGTACCTCGTACAAAAAACGACAAAAGATTCCTTTCATATCTTTTACTAAAAACTCATAGAAGGGTAAAATTGGATTTAAAAAATTATATTTGGATGGAAATAATATTATATATGGAGGAAATATGGATGTGGATGATAAAATACACCCCAGTAAATAACAAAGTATAAACAATCTCAGATAAAAATGAGATTGTGATATTTTCCCTTACCTTAGGTCCGATTTTCTTTGAAAGTGTTCAAACCTCCTGTATAATGATTTAAATAATGTTATTGACTTATTCCAGAATCATAATTAATGTTATGATATCATATATGGTCATATTCTTAGCTTCTTAGTAGTAATATTTCATTGCTACTTGTTATTCGGGTGTTTATAACTTTTTGTTCTTATGCGTGTTTTATCGAATAAATTCTTATTCTTCTCTTTAGGTTATAGATACATAATTTAAATAATGTTATTAATGTAATATATATCATATGTATTCATTAAATTCATTTATATAATCATTATGTAATGATGATCATGTAGAACAAATCGCATCACATCGTGGAGACGGTATTCCGTACGTACGCACGAGCGATGATATCGTTCCCATGATCGTGGAATTATATTGGAGTGTATGTATTCTATTTCAGAATAAATATCACTTTAAAATAATAATATATAGTCATTATTTACACCATTATACCCATACAAGTAAGGTGGTGGTGGAAAATAGATTACACCACGGCGTGGAGACGGTATTCCGTACGTACGCACGCGCGATGATTTAATTTTCCGTAGAATGGATAGATGGTGAAATAGGGTTGTTTCATAATTATAATAACATATCGTTATATGAGTGATACTGATGTTATTACTTCATAATGAAACAACTAAATAAGATGAAGTTGAAGAAGAAATAATTTTGAAAGGATCGGTAATGGATATTACCCATTTTGACCCGCCTCTTCTTAACCTCCTCTTAGGGCACTAGGGTTGGTCTTTGAAGAAGAACAAAACCTCTAGGATGATTATAAGGATGTGGAGATGAGAAAGTGGTAGGGGTTGGCCGAGAATGAAGGATAAAATTGGTGTGAGGAGGAGAGGGAGTAGGTGCCCTTTTATAAGGGAGGAGAGGGGCACCTTTGGAAATATAAGAAATATTAGTTTATATTAAATCCCAACCCCACATACAAACTTCCAAAATGACTCATATCCGAATATTAGATGAGATAGGGTTGTAATATCATCAAATAATAAAATTTAGACATGTTATGAATTTATTTTAATCATTATCAATTTGATTTATCCTTATTTATCAATTTAATTTTATTTGTGGTAATAATATTCTAAATTTTAAATTATTATAAATAATTACATATGTGTTGTGAATTTTCCATAATTTGAAA
This sequence comes from Viscum album, assembly GCA_963277665.1. NCBI lineage: Eukaryota > Viridiplantae > Streptophyta > Magnoliopsida > Santalales > Viscaceae > Viscum > Viscum album. The sequence goes on from OY728145.1 coordinate 70,640,293, forward strand.
CTTTATGCCATTTTCGACCATATAAATTTTAATTTATAATTTTTAAATATTTTTTTGATTTTTAAACAATTTTCTAATATGTTATTTTTATAAAATAACAATAGTGTCAATTTTGACACTATTCATTTATTTGAATTTAAATAAAATATATAAAGAATATATGTTCGAACTAAAAGATTTAATAGATTCATAAAATGTCATATGTATCTATAAAACTAGTGTATCACATTAAATAGTTCATATAATATTTATTTTAATATTTTTAAAACAATTTATTTGATATTTTAATTAATAAAATAATCTCAACATCTCTATTGTGACATAATTAATGATAATTATTTAATCCCTAAAAATTCTAAATAAATTCCTATGATGTAGATAATTGTATTACCTTTCTGGATATAATTAATGATCTAGGTTGCATTAAGTTTATCACCAAATTAAAATTATTATACTTATAAGATTTAAGAAAGTGACATGTTGTCACATTCTTTGGTTTTAATAATAATTAAATTATTTTCATGGAAAAAGTCTATTAAATGAATCTAATCCGACCATAAGGTGATAGTGGTCGACTTGTATTCATCCAATAGGATTTTGGTAGGTGTTAGGGTAATTTTATAATCTTATATTTACCCTTAATTACCCTATTTACCTTTAACTATGGTAAATAAAATTTACCGTAGTTATTATTCATAATGCCCAAAAATAAAAAGTAGCCTATTAACATAATTTGGACCCACTGATTCTGAATATGGAATCCATTTTTTAAAATTCAAAACATATAAGTTACAGTAATTAATTTAAAATAAATCCCGTTGTTAAGAAAATGGGTTTTAGAAGTTAAAACATTGCCAAAGATTGAAATGTTTTTACCTATTAATTCAATGTGAAATTAATGCTAATGACATAAATTATATTAAACGGTAAAAACATATTCTATATATACTTTAAAACCATTCAATATTATAATTTAACCATACAGATTATCTCAATGAAAAAAGTTGTTTTTAATTAAAAATTAACGTATTTTTACTATTCATAAAAATATGAAAGTTATCATAAAAATATAAAAATTTTATCCAAAGTAATTTTTTTTATCCTCATTCAAAATAAGAATTTTATTTTGTAAAATTGAACTTATAAACATGTCAAAAACTAGATTTAATATGGGTGCACCATCAAAAGGCGGCAAAACTGTATTTTTGAAAAATATTTATTTTATCCAAAAAAACTGATTTTTCTTTTATACCTCATTCTAGAAAATATATAAGTTGAATTAAAATGTTATAAAATTCAATATTTAGTTAGTACTATTCATAACGGCTAGTTTTAGTAATTTTTCAATAGCATATCGTTGTTTAGTGAAACTCGGTATTGCGTACGACGCAAGCTATCGAGGAAGGCCGCGGTTGCATGTAAAGAAAGCCAAGCTAGTGTTGTGTGTAGTGAAAGATTACTTTGATGATTTATATAACATAAAAACAAAATATTTCTCATAAAGGTCTCGGGTGTTACATTCATTCAATTGGAAATTTTTAATAGAACATTACGTGACTTATATAAAGGTAAATTTGATTTACCCTTACACAAATTCGATACATAAATTTATTACCCTTACAAAAATAGTCTATGTAAGGGTAACCTCTGCATAACCATTATGAAAATGAGTAGCGTAAAGGTTGTACCCTTATGTGGTAGTGAAATGTGTTGAATAAAGGTATTTTTTCTTTTAACCTCACATGATACTGTTATGCATATGGTCTACGTAAGGGTAACCTTACTGATTAAATTTATGCATGTTTATTGTATAAAGGTAGTACCCATATACATGGGGTTCATGTAAGGGAAATCGACACTTTCACCTCTGCACATAATAGTAATATAAATGCATAAAGGTTCCTGATGTTTACCTTTACATAGTATATGAAAAATAAAATTACCCATACACAAATGTGTTGTGTAAAGGTAATATGTGTATTACATTTATATAATAGTACTGAGATGCGTAAAGGTAAAATTTATCATTACATAGGCTATTAAAAAAATTAGTTACCCATACACATAACATTTACACAAGGGTAATAAAAGGATACCCTTACACATAATAAGGGTGATACATGAGGGTAATCAGAAAAGTATTAATTTTTTTAACATATTAAATGTTTTTAATGGTTTATTACTTAATTATAATTCATTTTAAAAGTTATTTTGGGAAAATTCAATTTATAGGGATTTATAAATAAATTAATTAATTAATTATAAATGTTTTATAATTAATTAAATAAATATTTTTGAAACATTATTCCTAAATATTAGAGGTTAATATTTTAAAATAGATTTTAAAAAATTTAATTATATAACTTGTAATCTATAACTAAATGGTTACATAGAAATCATGTGAGGTTATTTATAAACTGTTTATAAATTAAAAACTATATAGTATTTTGGTTATATAAATTTTTATATAATAGACATCAAATTATAAAATGTTTATAATTCAAGAAATATCATATAAATTCCATTTAATATAAAATATGAAGGGTTTTATATTGAAATGAATATATAATATTTATATACTTACTAAATTATAAAATTATTATAATTAGTATTTATTTATGAATAGTCCATAAATGTCTCTGGTTTTGGAAAATAAATATTTTTTATATTTATTTTATATATTTAATTGATATTAATGATTTGAAAATTCTATATGAAATATGAATATTGTGTATTCCCATTTATATGATAAATTTATTTTAGGATAGAGTCTTGTATATAATTCTAGGTTTTATATCGTAAAATTTAATTTCCATCTACCTTGACCTTGGTTTATATTTTGAGTTATGGGTTTGAGAATGGTCGTTGGGCATAGTTTTTGCATATTAGGTGTTTGAGTTTTCATGAATTGAATTATATATTGAGTAAAGTCTCCCCAGGTAGAGGGAATTGGGGTTGGACTAACAAATTTCTGGGATTCCTGCCTTGGTTAGGAAAGTAAATGTGGTTGGCTATCGATCACTTCAAGATCAGTTATGTGGAGTTTGTCAATATCATATAACTCTATACCTTTACATGAAACATTTATATACCATATGAGTATAATTCACTTGGATATGTATGAATATACATGAATTCTATTTTGGGTGATTAATAAAAACTTATGGGTTGTGTAAATAGTTACAGATTAATGTGGTGTGGACACATTAATTTTGTGCTTATAATATGGATTCCAAAACTAAATCATTAGAATCTTGGATATACGAAAGGAAATAAAACATGAAAATATAAAGATTACATATTATGTAAATGTTATGTATTTGATATGAATATGATGTGTATTGAATTGACGATACTAAAATCCCTCAAATACTAAGTGTGATACTCCTTCAAAAGTGACACTTTTCAAGACATCAATCATTCTATTTAAAATTTTCAAGATTACCATGAGTACCCCTATATTATCTTATACAGGGAATGTAAGCTATAAGTAGTTTATTATTTCATGTTTGATATTGTCGAGCTCAGTATAGGTGTCCATTGATTGTCCAAGGTTGGATTATTAAATACATTTCTTTGGTTTGAACAAGATTTGAAGCTCTAATTTTTATCATAATAGAGGAATCGAGTTGGCTGAATCCATATGATGGATTTGGATATGTTTTTATACACTAAAATATCCAAGAATCGTAATGGTTATGGTTGGGATGATTCCATTCCTATATAACCATGGATTTATTACATTATAACCAGTTTAATTTATGAGGAAATATGAATATCTGTTTAGTAAATGGATATGATATATGAAGTTATCATTTTTAGTGGGATAACTTTCATTTAAAGATCTATATTAGAAGATATAATACATGACACTGACCTAATAATATTCCTATTTGTAGATTATATCATACTCAACAATAATAATATTGAGATCATTAATAGGTATGACCTATAAAATTGTTAAATATTGATATCTATGATTGAAAAGAGTTCTGAAGGAAAACATTCAAAGTAACCAAATTTTCATGTTATAAAAACAAATTTCTCCAACATTGACTCATGGGTATTATATATTGGCTGCACGTCACACATTTTTGCAAACAAACATAGACTCAGACATAAGAAGGAATGGATTAAGGCTGAATTAGATCGTCATGTAAGTAATGGAGAAACATTTACTGCATTAGAGGTACACACTTATGATCTAATTTTACCAATTGAATTGATATTTTCTTTTATTTGTTCATTCAGGACCATTTTTTGACATTTGGGTTATGTTTTTTGGTCATTTTTTCTTTTTCTTTATGGGTTCTCTCTTTAACCATTTCTTAAAAGGGGTTCTTTATTTTGTGTTCGATAAAGGGTTCTTGAACCTCTAAATTTTCAAAAAACATGATCCTAGAATTGAAAAACTATTATTATGTTCCCTACATAAATATAAATTTTATTTCTATATCCTATTTGGACAAGATTGTATTTTCATTCATTATTAAGAACAAAATTTTTATTATATATAAGAATGAAATGTTTTATGGAATTTGGAATATAATGAATGATTTATATATTTTTGATATTCATAATCCTATTTATACCATTTTGAATAAAAAGGCCAGGGTTGATTCTAATCCCACATACTTTTGTCATTGTCACCATGGACATATAAACGAGAAACACATTCAAAGTCTTCATAGAGATGGATTGTTGGCTCAATTGATTATGAATCGTTTGATTCATGTGAATCTTTTTTATTAAGATAAATGAAAATTTTATTATTTGAGAGAAAATGTGAGAGGGATAATAGAGTATTGGATCTTAAACATAGTGATGTATGTGGACCAATGAGTACTCAAGAAAATGGTGGGTTTATGTAACACCCCAAAAATTTTATGGTATGTTTATCTAAAATACATTTTAGTTAGAGCCTATATTTCAAGAATCACTGAGCCTATATGGATCAAAACAAGGTTACTTAGAGTAGATATCCATAACCTAGCCATAAAACTTAAAATTTTCAGCTCTGTGATTTGAATTTTAGAAATCTAACAAACACGGTTGTGATCAAGATGATAATTAAAGTCTGATAGAATTAACATAATTTTTGGTGAATTTTTACCTACCCTTATGAATATTAACCTACCCTTATGAATAGTAACATACCCTTATGAATAGTATATACGATTCTTATTAATGGTATCCATGCCCTTGAACGTATAAATGAATTTAGGCACCTTAAAATGAAGATGAATATTTTAAGTGTTTATATTTTTCAATTAAATAATTATTTTAATTAAATATTTAATTAATAAAATTTAGAAAATTATTTTTGAAAAATGGACTTTATTTTTGGATTCTAAACATCAAAAAATGGTTTGGGTGATGTTTTGGGATTTTTCTGAAATACTTAAATTTTTGATGAATAGTACAATATGATAATTCACAATAAATGCTAAATAATGGATTAATTGAGTCATTGATTATGATCTACTGATGTAATCCCAATTGGTTCGATTTAACATGCATATATTACTTTTCTTGGTCATGTAATACTCACTATTGGTTTTCTTGAGAGTAAATAATAAATGAATGATTATAATATTAAGAAAACTCATCTCCCCTCCACTATATAAAGCACCCCTCACCCCCTCTTCCTCTCACACCGATGAAGCCTTGTGCCTTTCCAATATTCTACCCATGTCTCTCCAAAAGATCCTACCCCACTTCCAAAATCTCCTAGCCTCTTCAAAATACCAAAACCTCTTCCCTTAAGAGGTTCTCAAAGGAGGAAGTCTCGAGAGGTAAAATCTGCTTTCCCATTCCTTCAATTCTTTTAAGATCGTTTCTTTTTGTTTATTTATTCACCATAATAGTATGATAAAACCAGTAACATAAATTTACTGGAATTTTTTCATGCTAATGGTATATTTCATTACCTTCTCCCCTTTCCCCACCATTTAATTGAAAGAAATGAAAGCACCGTTTGAGATGTGCTAATTTAGCACATTCAAGGACAACTGTTTATCAATTTATATTATAATCATTAATTTTGGTCATGAAACCATTTGTGTTATGGTTGAACTAGATTATTATATATATAATATATCCTATTTTTAGTTCTGTAATCCTTTTGTACAAATGGTATTAATTTATAAAGAGAAACATGTTCATTGTAATCATCCCCACCGTTTAGCCAAAATGGTTGTCACTAAGGTTATATATATAATAATTCAAATTCACTCTAAGTAAAAAAATTAAAATTAAACCCATGTAATATTATGGATGTTCACAAATATAATATAACTTTATTTCTAGACAACCACATCCATCTTATATATTTATCAGAACTTGAATATAATTGAGCCGATCATTTAAAACCAAGTAAACAAACGAGCCCGAACAATGAAATTGAACCTTATAACTAATCAAAAAGGCCATTAATGATCTTAATAAGGTTAAAAAATATCAACTACATGTTTACGAGGTTCTGTAATTGTTAATTAATGAATCTAAATTGGATTATTCTGGCTGTTAATATCAAACAAGAACACCTTCGAGCGTAAGGTAAGGGATATCTTGACTCAATTTCCATTTATTGAGTTACACATCTATGTCATTGGTTCTATCTTCTCTAGAATATGTGTGAATGACCTATGATTTTTTTATTCTGTATATCCACTTTTTTGTGGGTTTATCTTTGTCACACATATTTATTTCATTGTTTTTTCCTCAATTTAAGGATACTTTCTTTGTAAGGGATATCTTAACTCAATATCCATTTATTGAGTTGCACATCTATGTCATTGGTTTTGTCTTACCAAGAATATGTTTGAATGACCTCTGATTGTATTAAACTGTATATCCACTTATTTTTTGTGAATTTTTATTTGTCACACATAAATATTTCATTGATTTATCCTCACTCTAATGATACAATCTTTGTAAGGGATATCCTAACTCATTTTCCATTTATTGAGTTACAGATCTATGTCATTGGTTTTGTCTTTCCCAGAATAAGTGTGAATAACCTATTATTGTTTAATTCTGTATATCCACTTTTATTTTGTGGATTTATGTTTTTCACACATGGTTATTTCATTGATTTTTCCTCAATTTAATGATAATTTCTTTGTAAGGGATATCTTAACACAATTTCCATTTATTGAGTTACACATCTATGTCATTAGTTTTGTATTTCCAAGATTATGTGTGAATGACCTATTATTGTTTAATAATGTATATCCATTTATTTTTTGGGGATTTTTATTTTTCACACATAAATATTTCATTTATTTATCGTCACTCTAATGACACAATATTTGTAAGGTATTGCTTAACTCAATTTTCATTCTTTGAGTTAAACATCTATTTCATTGGATAAATTGATTCAAGAATATGTGTGAATGACCTATGATTGTTTCATAATGTATATAAAATTATATTTTGTGGATTAATATTTTGTCACACATTAATATTTCATTGATTTATTTTCACTCTAATGATACAATCTTTGTAAGGGATTTATTAACTCAATTTTCATTCTTTGAGTTAGACATCTATTTCATTCGTTACATTGTTCCAAGAATATGTGTGAATGAAATATTACTATTTTCTAATGTATATCCAATTATATTTTTTGGATTTTTATTTTCCACACAAAAATATTTCATTGACTTATCGTCACTCTAATGACACAATCTTTTTAAGGGATTGCTTAACCCAATTTTCTTTCTTTGAGTTATACATCTATTTCATTAGTTACACTGTTCCAAGAATATGTTTGAATGACCTATGATTGTTTTATACTTTATATCCACTTATATTTTTTGGATTTTTATTTTTCACACATAAATATTTCATTGATTTATCATCACTCTAATGACACAATCTTTGTAAGGGATCATCTCTCTCACTTTTGTACAAAAATCTCCCATATGGTGTGCCCTTTTATTTTTAATTACTAATGATGGGGTATGTTTTCTCACCTCCCCCATACTTGTGACATATAAATAATGGAATACCCCTTTACCTCTCATTATTCCCCCGCAATGACACTCGTTACCATGGCGAAATGTTTGTAAGGTGTTTCTCATCTCACTTTCATTTCTGTGGGATTTTCATTGTTTTCCACTTATTTCTTGTATGTGGTATATGTGTACTTATATTTGATATATAATAACATGATTATATTTATATTCATTTTATTTAATGATGAATTTTAGGGTTATTAAATTCTGGTCATATGATTTGAATGATTACATTGTGGTAAGATACTTTGTCTCAACAACTATTTTGTTGTAACTAACATTTTATTGTGCACCTAATAATCCTTATGTGGTGTACCTACTTCCCATATGAGATCACTTTTAATTTGAAATTATATTTATTTTAAATATCCATAATCTCATATAATTTATATTTTTTTTGTCTGAACCGTATACCATTTTACATACGGTGTTTATTTAGAAAGTTATTTTAATTGTGGAAATATTGATAAATATGTATAATCTACCCCATACGGATATTGATAAGGCATATTGATCTTGTATTAAATTAATTTATAAATAATTATTTGGACATGCAGTGGAGGGTGGGGCCCTCTATAAACCCTCAATGTGTTGGTAGGTCTCATGATACAAATCGGTTTTGTGAAAAACCCTTTGAGTTTGTTTCCAAAAATCAGACGGGTTTCTACCCATAGAACTAAACCATTTTTACAGTATTATGGTTCATGTGCCAGATACACAACATCCAATTAATAAGAATTCTCTTTATTCATTATCAGTTATTACTATCCATGAGGTTTTCACTATGAAAAAATCAATGGATGTAGTTTCATTTTCATTTTATTAATGGCGTGAGTTTTTCATTTATTCACCATGCTATATTGACTACGTCAGATTGATTATGATTCACTTATTATTCTATTCATGCTTCCACTATTGTAACCCTTACTAAGAATTTTATGTCACCCCTTTCATTGTTTACTTTCAACAGTTGACAAAGAGGAGATCATTTATTGAGTTCTTGTGGATTCCATTTATAGTTTTCATTATGTATTGTATTTTGTAAACTTTTCCAATGTAATTTGAGTAAAATCTATCTATCTAGTTTCTTCAATACTACTAAACTGATCATTCCTTCAATATTTTCATTCCTTCTTACCATGCCAATATCACAAGTAATGCACCAGCTCCAGTCTAGAGGGGTCGGGGGGGTTACAATTTAGGTACTTCATTACATTTGTTGATGACTTTAGTCAGTATGGATATGTGTTTCACATGAAAAATATTTACGAAGAATTGAAAAATTTCAAATAGTTTCATATTACAGTACATATTCAACTAGACAAAAGTATTAAATTCCACTGATTGGATCCGGGTGGTGAATACATAATCTTTGAATTCATAGATCATATGAGAAATTGTGGAATTGTTTCACAACTCACCTCTCCTAGAATATTACAATGTAATAGTGTATCTTAAAGGATGAATCATACCTTTCTAGATATAGTTTTTTAAATAATTTCTCATTGTGAACTTCCAATCTCATTTTGGGGTTATGATCTAGAAACAATTGTTTTCCCACTAAACCTTGTTCTATCTAAAGTAGTCATAATGACACCATATGCGATATGTTATTGGAAACACCCCAATTTGTATTTGATTAATATATTAGGATTTGAATCATTCATTCAATTATTAGAATATAAAATCTTTACTTCAAATATGGTAAATGCATATTTATTAGTTATACCAAAGAAATTTTGGGATATTATTTCCGAAATCCTACTAAACACAAAGTGTTTGCGGCCAAATGAGGTATTTTACTTGAGGTGGAACACATGATTTAAGGTGTTACTATGATGAAATTTGAACTTGGAGAAGTTCATGAACCAATTCTGGGAAGTTTTATAGATATGGAGGTTGAGATTGTTACACAAATAATTTTAGAAGAATAACCGAATTATGTTACATGAGAACCTCATATAACTTGTAGGTACCTAGGTTCTACTGAGTGGCCATTATGATTTTTCATTCTAAAAAATGGTTAAAATCCATGGAATATGAGATATAATTCATGTACACTGACCAAGTTTGTAACTTGGAAGATGCACCTGAAGGGGTGAAACCCATAGGATACAAGTGGGTTTTCTACAAAAAAACTAATATAGATGGTAGAGTCTACCTATATAACACACTTGGTTACAAAGGGTTATAAACAAGTTTATATTATTAAATGTGAAGAGACCTTTTCACTTATAGTGATGATAATGTTCATTTGGATTTTTTCTAGTCATAACATCTCATTTTGATTATGAGATATATCAAATGGATGTCAAAACTAAATTCCTTAATGAGAATTTAGTAGAGGATTCACATTTCAAAAAATATAAGGTTTTTGAATTTCCAAAGGAGAATTATAGTATTTTCAAGTTGAAACATTATATTCATGCACAAATGAAAGCTTTTTAGAGTTTTAGTATTTAGTGTAATGATAGAATCAAATAGTTTTGTTTCATCCAGAACATGAATTATTGTCGTTTATATTAATGGATTAGTGGGATCATAGTAGTATTTATAATACATTATTTTGATGAAATGTTGCTTATGGGAAATGATATACCAACACATCACTTTTTTATGATTTGGTTTGGTAAAATTTTCCAAGGAAAGAAATCTGTGAAGCTTCTTACAAACCCAATATAAAGATCTATAGAGATATATCTAAGAGGTTTCATAGACTGAGTTAGAATGATATATTAGTAAATTAATAAACCAATTTACCATAGAGAACTCCAAAATTTCATTTTTAATAGTATTTCATAGAAAAAATCATAAAAAGATTATGGATCCTTATAAATAGTTAGATATGATTGATAATATACCTTGTTCATCTGTCATATGATCTATCTTGTATGAAATGTTGTGTACTTGACCTAATGTCTCATACGATTTTTTCATAAAAAGTATATACCAATACAATCCTAGTGAAATTAACTCGATTTCCATGAAGAACATATTTAAGTAGTTAAAAAAGAAAATGATATGTTATTAGTCTTTAGAGGAGAGGATGAGCTCTGTATAAATATTTACACAGATTCTAGTTTCCAATCAGGAAAATATAATATGAAATATCAATCTATAATTATATTTTTCTTAAAAATTAGAACATCTAGTTGGGTTATTTTTAAACAATACTCTGTAGTAGACTAAAAAATAGAGAAAAAATACATTATTGAATTATATGCGTTGAAGGAATCTGTTTAGATAAAGAAGTTCATTTCTAAACATTGAGTGACTCCTATCATTAATGGAGTAATTCAGATATTTTATAACAAAAATTGTGTTGTTTCTCAGGGCAAGGAACAAAAATCAAATCAAAAGACCAAACACATCAGTCAAAAATAACATATCATACTTGATATCATTTATAGGAGAGATTTAAAGATAACATTGGTGGATAAACAATAGAATATAGCATATCTATTGATGAAACCATTATCGCAGCAAAAACATGAGGGTCATGTTGAATCTATGTGTGTTAAACACCTAATATATTGGTTATAATGGTTGAAAATTTATCATGTTATTATGATAAATTCAATTCCCATTTATCATTAATTCATGTGTGTTTTAATTTAATTTACATTAATGGTTGAATGATAAATATCCCCTTCAGGTACTACTTTGAGTTGTATCTATCCGATGATCATCATGGAGTATAATGGGTTGTGATGATATGTAAAGGTTTTCTTTAATAAAATATTGTATTCATTACAAATATTTGTAGATAATATTTGAAGAATATATTGATAAGGTAATAAGTATATAATTATTAATTGTATTGGTCTATTAAAGTATATCTAATGTAATGTTATACAATCATTGTTATACTTAGTGGTGTATTCTTATTATCAATCATTTTTACCTATGGTTGGAAAGATACCTAGCATGAAAACCTTTATACTTGGATAACATATTAACACCAATAAACATATGGAATTAGATAATCAAGGGGTGGTTGGGTATATTGCAGATCATGTCATCAGTTGGATTGCATCTAAGATGTGATTTGTCCAGTTGTATGAGAAGAAAAGAAATCTATCCCTTGATTTAACTAGACAGAAGAAATGAATATCCATGCTTATTTGCTTCACATTTTATGTGTTCAACTACTTAGATAAGTGACATGAGATGTTTTTATCACATATTTGAATGAAATATTATTTATTCATTGATTTGGTTATTCTTTTTGGAGAAACAAAAAATTATGAGATGCCAGTACTAGATTGATAAGTTCTATGTGTAGTGGTCTATTGATGTCCCGGAAAAAGTGATTTTATAAGATACATATGATTTATAAGATAAATCTTATGATGGAAACCTTCATATAGAGATATGAGTATGTTTCATAAATGTCACACTAGAACCCATAATATCTTAAGTATCATTGACACTTTGTTAGAGGAAACTCTTTGCTTATATCTATAAAATAGAGATTTCATAGTTTTTTTCAATTTTCCTAAGGCTCATAGTGTCCCCTAGTTAGGAATTTTTATAATGATAAAATTTTACACAAATTTTTTGTGTAAAATGAAAAGAGTTTGTATGGATTCAATAAGAGTTGTGATGTTTTTCATAAATTCCTTATGGAATTTAGTAAAAGTGGGAGATTTTTGGATGTGCACTAAAATATATATTCATGAGATGCATGTACACATGAATATGAAGCATGATATATATATATGTAATATTGGATATTATATATCATGTATGTTTTAATATGTGCATATGATTCATATTTTTATTATTTATGTGAGGCATATGAATTATAAATAAATATATGTGACATAAATTTAATATTATTTCTCCTAAATGGTTTTTTCATGAGTTACAATTATTTATGAGTGAATAAAATAATTGAATTAAATTCATTTAATTTTTTTAATGAATTATCCCCAATAGTTTGAGATAAATATAATACAAGAAGCCTAAGGAATTACTTATAAAATAGGATGGGGACACCTTATATTGGTTGTGGTAGATATTTCAAGATCTATTCCTCTCATATTTTTTTTATTATTTAAAAAATTAAGGTGTTAATACCCCTTAATCATTTGGGTATCCTCTTGATGTGATCGAGGATTCAAGTTGACAATTTATTCCCTTAGATGCAGGGTGCTTTTGTTCACTACTCCCCGTGATCTTCCTCAAACATTTTCCATGAAGGAAGATAGAAGTTTATGAAACCTTCAAATTACATGTACTCTATTATAGTATTATTTACAGGTTATTATTATTGGAGATAAATATCTTATTTTGGGATGTCTTCAACTATTTATTATCATATGATGTTCATATTAAACCCAACAATGATCATGACTAACCAATAATTTTTCAGATACACTTTATTGAACTCAATGTTCTTAAAGTGGTGGGCATATTTAAAGTTGATTATACTAGTGGATCATGGGGATAATCTTCATTAGTTGTTGGAGAAACACTTATACCAATGATATTTTTCTTATTATGGTTTTTTCAGACAGTAAATAGTGTTATTCTATGTAAATCCCAAAGAGATGCTAGAGAACTCGTGGATACCAAATGACACCTTTCCTAATTATATGTATCTGATGATAAAAATATGGTAGAAAATTAACGGATGAGGATAAAAACAGAATACAATATGGATTAGGTACCCACATTAGGAATGAACCATGTAAAATCTATTGTGTTCCTTATTCTTTTAATTTATATATTTATTTATAATAATATGTAAAACAATATTCAAGAGGATCGAATACTAACTGCTTATAGAGGATTCTTTCAATTAAGAGAAAAAATTAAATATTTAATCCTCTGATTCACCCCTCTAGTGGTGCACCCATTACTTGGGAATCTCAAGTGTTTCCCTAGGTTAAGTCTAACAATCTACCAGTCAAAGTCTATTACTATGATTACATAAAATTCTCATTGGCTCACCTTCCATGCACACTTTGAAATACCCACATGGTTCCCCATCATATTACATCCAAACATAAATATACCTTTGAAGAAATTACCTCCTCTAACCTCTGGTCCATGATCTCATCTAAATGGCATTATGGAATTCCTACAAAGCAAACATGCCTGAGTTGTATTTGATTCATTTTGAAGTCTCATCAATTGACTGTGTTGTGTATTGTTACCAAGGCCTTACTCCTTCTATTCACTTATGCTTTAGAAGGCACTTCCACCAAGATCCCATACAACTAAGAGTTTTCTAATACACCAAAATCCAATGATACCATCAGAACCAACCTCTATATTAAGCCTTAAATTCCAGACATCTTGTTATCATTAGATGATGAAATCAAACTGAAATTATCCATCACCTTCTGGTCAGCAATGCTCACTGAAACCAATACATTAGTGGCACTTTTATCCCACAACATCCATCCTATTCTGACTCTTTAAGATCTCACCTCAATTATAGAGATCCTGTCGATAACCTAACAATCTTTTGATAATTGTTTCATAGAGTCTCAAACAGCCAAATTCTTCATCGAAACCCTTAATAAAGAAAACATGGGCCTTGGACATGGGAGTGTCCTACTTTTGGATTTTTCCTGACTATAGTTTAATTCTCCAAATACATTATAGATGAGATATGAAAAAACATTTTGTTACCATAAATGGAGTACCTATGAAGGATACTTCCTCAAACAAAGTCATTTTCTGATCCATGACACCTTCCAGTGTTCTAGGTCACAATCCTAAAACTGTAATAAAACACAAACAATAGATCTTTCAGAACTCCATTAACTCTCATATTCCATACCAGCATTTGATTCTCCTATTAATCATGGTTCTTCATGATGAATGTTCTGATGTATCCTCAGACTTATGGTTTGAGGAACCCACATTCACAACCTATTGTGTCACTTCATCGATGAAGGTATGAATACACCACAAACTTTAATTTGGTATGTTTTTAAAAACCACTTCTAAATAGTTTGTGGTGGTTTTAAAAAAAAATTATTATTATTATTATCACCATAACCTGGCCAACCCCGACATCCTATAAAATCATGCGTATACATATATATTTTTCTAGATATTTATCACTATACTAAACCCTTCACGTGTTGACTAAATAGACCTTAATATAACTATATACAGACACACATATATATACATATAAATACATATATATATGTGTACATATATTTTTTCATAATTTATAAATACTTACATATAAAAATATAATTACATATATATATATATATATATATATATATATATTCCAACATAATAAATATAAATATACATAAATATATATAAATATATATAAATGTATATAAATATACATAAACAAATATAAATATCTATAAATATATATAATTATAAACAAATTTACACACACACACACACACACACATATATATATATATATATATAAACACACATATATATATAATTAAATACAATTATGTATATATATATACCCACATTATATATATAAATAGAAATAAATAAACATAAATATAAATACTACTACTAATTTCATATTTTAATGTTTGAATAAGCTCTGTTTTTAACTGAGTCAAGAAGGAACTATTGCATGACCCGTAGACCCTGAATATATGACCCAAAGTTCTAAAGGTGAAAAGGCCTTACAAATTTGACCCGACTACATTGAAATAGTCCCTCCTGATAACCTCTTCAGCATTTTCACCTGACTCACCACCCTATAATGCGGTCAAATTCTACTTTCCTCACATAGAGCTACATGAGGCCTAAACCCAGTGGTGTTCCCACCGTGTCCCTACCCTATTATGTCTCCAATTATCTTTTCTTAGGGACTATTATTGCTTTGATATATCATCATAAGGATAATATAGTGTAGTCAAAGCACCTTACATTGATGCCAGAAAGGTTTAGTGGCCCAGAGGTTTAATACATGGCCCAAATGCCCAGTTTGGGTGAATGGTTCCAATTCTACAATACCTCACTATAGTGCTTGATACAATATATGCATTACTATAGGGATACAATGTCTCTTAAATTCAATACCACCCTGTTTTGAACCCGATTTTGATGTAGGATTTTGAGGAGCCTTTACTAGTTTGGTAAGCCCCCAACTGCATAAAGTAATATAAATACGTATAAATATATATAAATATACATATATATATAAATATATAAATTTACAACAATATATATAAAGACACACAGAAATATCCACATAATATATATAAGTATAAATAAATATAAATATTTATAAATATCTATAAGTATTTATAAATATCATTAAATATCTATAAACACACACACACACAAACACAAACAAATACTATGCCTTTGGGTTAACCTCCCAAATATCTAGGGGCCTTCAAGATCTAGGAATGAATGGGCCTTTGGCTTCACCAACCGATGGGATCTTCAAAACCATGTAATGAAATTGCACCACTAATCCTTTAGACCATTAAAATGTAAAAAAATATGTCTAGTTGGTGCTTTCCATTCCTTTTGTGGAGGGAATGGGTCAATGATCTACTGATTATCTGAGTGGGTGTTTGGGTTGTTCTAGTCATCTCTACATATAACAAAAACACAAACAAAAAAACACACACACACACGCCAACACATATGAATATATTAAAATATCTATATATCTATCTATATAAATACTTTTAAATATCTATAATTATAAATGAACATCGTATGCCTAGGGAAGTTGTAGTGTGATGCCTACCTATACCTTGCATCCCACATTTTGTTTAGTGGTTGGGGTCCTAGCCATGTGATATAAGCTCCCCCATAATATAACATCGACTAGGGTTAAAACCTTGGAAGTCCCCAGTTTAGAGGTACTTTTAGACAACACCATGACAAAAGACAATGACCACAGTATTGGGAAGCAATCACGACGCATGGGAGAGGACCACGACATAGGAGGTCAAGCACTACAAAGCAGGAGATCATGTCATTAAACAAAACAACACAATGGGTGTATAGTGTTCAGAGCTATAGTGAGGGAGAGAAAGCCACAATGCTAGAGGCATGGATTTATAGGGCACTATAATGTAGATGAACGGGCCATGATGCAGACGTCAGGCACTACGATGCAGGAAGGATGGTCAAAACGTGGTGACATGTGAAAACTATATGTTTTCTTTGAGTTTTTGGGCCTTTGGGTATGTATTTAAAGACTATTTTTCCATTTGGTCATGTAAGGGTCCCATGCCAGCCCAATTAAAAAGTGGTTTCTTTTCATAATAAAGGGGATTGATATTGGAACTGGGAGTGCTGTGGAATCACCAAACAGGTGTGTTTTAAAAAATTTCCACCATAGAATGATGTAAACATTGCGATGTCGGTGAAGAGAAGCCCGATTAAATCCTAGGATCTCACGTGAAGGTTCTTAAGCACAAAAATAAACCGTAAAATACCTGGTTTAATTCTGAAGTTGTGCACAACATCTGCTCATCATTGGCGATCACTGCTCGAAGAATCCAAAGTTAAATTCTTCTAGATCATCCACCCGTGCTTCAAGGAATCTACGGGAGAACTCTTCATCGTGGTTCGAGTGCTAGCATGGATTACCGATGATGACTTCGACGTTCCAACGATCAGCGCATTGCTGCGCTAGTGATGCCCAAGAGAGAGCTCCATCTGAGATTTTTGGATCTAGATCATCTCTCTCTAGAGTGTTGGAGAGGGGAGTGGAGAGAGAATATCCATGAATAGTAAATAGAAATCTCCTCTCCTCTAATATTTTTAGTGGTTAATTAATTACCTGAAAATGCCAACCCGACCCGCGAATACATAACGCATTATCAATGACATTTTTTGACTACTAAAAAGAGTCATAAATATTATTATCTTTCACTTGTAATATATTAAAATATATTATGTGATAATAATTAAGTCATTAACTTGACTCGTCGTTCCCATAAATATTAATTGAACCTTGAATAATTTAATATCCGTCAATTAATATTTTTCATGTATTTACATAAAAATCATAAATAAATTTAATAAATAAATTCAATACTCATTATTCTAAACTCAAATAGTATGAATTTATTTATTGCATTGGTAATCATTTAACATTGGACAAATCCCGGACCCCTATGGTGGGACCCACTATGTCCAAAAATCATATTCAACCGAATAGGGTAGATTCTTGAATACGCTATTGTGTGTGACCCTCTAGGCCCTTATTTCGATAGAAGTGAATTGTATTCATAGACCAAGTGAAGGATCTAGCAACCCATCATGGCCCATGATGAAATAAATATTGTCAGAGCAGTGAAAACCAACCTACGAACGCGCACTATGTAATATAATCTCTTTGTCTGTAATATCTCATAAAGTAGGACACACTCTCGTGTCACCGACCTTTTCTTTCATTATTGTTTTATGATGTAACTGGATGGATTTACCATCAAATTCCATGTCCATGGTCTTATAAAGGTACTGCCATCCATATCAACATTTCCTGAGATATATTACTTCCATAACCCGGAAGTGAAAAATCCTTTCTTGACCACTCAACCAATGCCATGCCACCAATGACGCACCCAACACAAAATACCTCACCACGACTTCATTGCCACAGTTTTCTTATTACATCAAAGTATGCAATCAAATGACATACATTGGTATTGATCTCAAGTCATGAGACCATTACACATGATCATAGATAGGAATTTCCAATGACACCCAAAACATGTGGAGTTCCTATTGGTGGGTTAGTCCTCATGATCTAACTACTCAAGATCACCAAGTGTGAACATCATGAGAAGAAGTCTCAATGATTATGAGCCCCCACCACATGATCGAAAAACATATACTCTATCTAATAAGTAAGATGTATCTAGTCTATAGAACATATATTTAAGATTAATGTCATAGGATCTAGAGGTTCTCTTTATAGCCTAGGAACTGCTAACATTTAAATAAGACAATTAATCTTTGGACATTACCATTTAAATATTGGATGCAGAACGGTCTTCACTATAATGGTAATATGACATTATGCATATCTAACTATATACACGATATGGTAATCAAAATCACTGAATAGTTGGGTCTAGGGAACCCACTATTTCAACACTCCCACTTACACTAGAGCCAACTTCCTAACCAAACTTATTATCTACTCACATGATGAACATCATGTTTTTGCTGAGTAACAGCTTTAGCTACTCGATCCAATATGGTTCTGTCACATGGCTATTCTTCTATTGCGACCTTATCTCATTGAGTAAAACTTCTCATAAGATGGTATCCCAATTATATACCTTTTTTTCCACTGCCAAAACATGACATATTGGACAGTAAGAATTTAATAATTTATATTATGATAATACTTTACTTACCATGTGTGATTCCAAGAATGGGAACAAATTATGGCATATCTTCTTCTTAGCTGCCTTAGAAGCTACAACGTACTCGGTCTTTGTAGGTATGGCTACCACTGGATTATATGATCTTGTCTCGCTCATTGTATCTAAATGAAATTGTATATCTCTTAATCTATGGAAGACTAGTTTGTATCACTAAAAACTAGTATCATTTCTTCTCCACTTACCAGATATATATCTTTTGTACTTACTGAAGTACAATTAGATAGTTCTGACTACATCCCTTGTTGTGCTCCTGGATATAACTGATACTTGCCTATTATAAAATATACCTTGGCAATATCAGTTCTTGTACATATCATGGCATATATGATTAATCCATTGCTCCGGCCTATGGATTTCAAGTCACTACATTTATCTCATCCCATGTCATGGACATGTCAATATGGAGAGATTATGCCCTATGACCTCGGCATCAATTCATCTCTTGAATTGTTCCAATATGTATTTGTTTTAATACAATGTCAATATATGTAATATAGACTATGACCAAACAACCTATAGATCTAATTTAGAAGATCCGGTTCCCTAGAACTTAGGTTTCTAATTTAAGTCAATCATTGGAGAGTAAATTTAATTTTGGTCTTAACTAACTGTGAGACCAATGTTTTTTCCCATATGTTTCCGAACATATTTTGTTTAGAAAACATTTATGCTCCTACTAACCTTATGTAGACACATGGAATTTTTTTTTGAAAATGTATTTTTTATTATCATTTTGCTTAATTTAATCCTAACCCAGATTTTTGTAACTTGAAACCCTTATTAGAATTCTATGACGTGACCATCCCTTTCTGATTGTGTCGTATAGACACCATCCATGATTTGTGACCATAACATCCAATTCTAAATATACTGATCATAAATATTGGCTATGATATGTAAAATTATAATGGATTTAGGGACAACAACTTGGTCAAATTAGTCATTCCTTATTGGTATTAATATTGTACCATCCATGTATCAACTCACTTGAATACCCACTGCAGTATTCAAATAATATCTCCCTTTCACTTTGATACATAGAATCCATTAATTTAATTTTAGTTGGTCTTATCAATTTTAGCTAATTTCCATATACTGCATAATTTTAGGAAATGTTATTCACGTTGAGTAATAGATCACCAACCATGGTGAATAAAAACCATCACCATGGTTTTATCCTTCCTACGCAGTATGTGTCTCTGGAACATACTTTTTTCCACATGCGCTTGTGGAATAGGTTCCCACAACAACTATTTTGTGCATCTTGATCATTGACTAAACACAAGTCAATATAGCTCCCACTATATCTAATAAAGATGTGAACCCTTATATAGATATGTATTCCCATACTTGACTACAACTTTTCTATCTTAGGGATTTTTGTAATATCCTAAGCAATTGTTAGGATAAGTACCTTAGATGAACAATGTGTTTATCATGATGCTAGTTTGTTTGTATCTGAACAAACTATTTTCATACAAACACATGTCCTTATGAAATAATGTATTTCTATTATACTATTACTTGTATGATATCCATTTTTAATTATAGTTTGCATTTGTTTATGGGATATTGTTGTTATTTGAAAATCATTTCATGAAATATAATGGAAGTTTCTACTAGTTTCAGCATTTAAATTGCTGACATCAAAAGTTTGGTGTATAACATACGCAATTAGGAATTTCCCCATGCTATATGTTTATTGATAAATGTTGATATGTAAGACTTGATCATAAAACCTCCTAATTAACATCAATGTCATGATGTCGATAAAGTAATGTGCATTTAGGAATTAATCCACACTACATTATCATGATTGATGAATGCTTGGTCGAGATATTCTTCGGTATCCGAACCCACAGCAACTCATATCTCCTGACCATGCATATAATTCACTTTATTATTCCATAATTTCTTAAAGGAATTTTATGAAGCATTTATACCTCAAGCTTATTCTTTTAATAGTTCACTCTTAGGTGTTGAACTATTTCCAAATGCTTTGTGACATACCTTTATTTCTAAAGCCTCCTTTTTCCAAACTAAAGACATCAATAATACCAAAAGTATTTAGCTGTGCTAAGCCTAAATACCATACTTGGTATATTCATGACGTCCATTTTTAGTATTACTTGACAAAATATTATCCTGTCATAACTGGGCATAAGTCTTAAATTTATATTCATCACTAATTGACTATGATTCATGTATTATTGAACTAGTGATTGAGTTTACCAAAAAAAATAGTCATTCCAGAAACTGAAAGTATTTCTCCATGCTTCCAAGGACACATGAGAATAATTTTTGTGTTTATACTCAACAATAGTTCAACCCGAATCATTCACGTGGAAATTTAATAATTTGTGTACTTCTCACCACTAGCCTATGTATCACCCTTTCACTGCCACTTGGAGAATACACCTGACTTCTAGTAAGGTTTCAATAATAACTTGTTTATCATATTAGTATACACATATGTCACAAGAATATTGTATTTAATACCCATGTAGTAAAAGTGAAACATTGCATTGATGAATACTCCTGATGTAGAAGCGAAAAATTGCTCCTTTAAATCAGGTTATTGTTTCTAAACTTTCATAGTATTATTTCATAATATGAAATGAAAATAACCATTGTTAATACCTCATTAAATAATGGAAATCGCAAATGTTTCATTGAAATTAAATGCCTTTGAACTTTTCACATTGTATTTCAATTTATCCTCTATAAGAAATAAAGTTTAATTGTCTATTATTCTTATTCACTAGGAGAACCTTACCTAGATAGGTAATGATGAATTTACTCAATTCTTGTTCGTTTTGTAACTTAAAAGGATACTTGAGTAATGTGGTGAAAATGATATCAGAAAGGGATACAACTAAAGGTCATGATCAATCATTAAATTTACACCTGCCAGTGTAAAATATCACCTCTATTCATATCATTTCTTCACATTCTCCATGAAAAACTTCACGGAGATGAGACTTTTTGTTATATCATCCATGTACTGGTGTAGCGACCGCAACTAAAACCAGATGTTCATGAAAACATAATGATATTACCATCACATGATTTGTTCATTAATCTCTTATAATCAATTTTCACCCTCACTTCTTGAGGTAGTTAATAGTATTGGGGACACTGGCACCCTGAATTTCCTATATCATAGTACTATGTGCACATACCTATACTATTCATGGATACTCGCGTCACTGTGGACATTTACTTTGCCTAATATTTATCGCAGTTAAACTTGGGTAGAACTTTCCATTTTTCTACAAAAATGAATTTTAGAATATGAGTTTCTTTTATCTAGATTACTATTTAGACATTTTTGATTAATTAATTAAATCAATTTATGTATCACACTGTTTTATCGGATTCTAGGATCCCTCTCTACTAGAATCAAAATACTATGTCACTAGGGTATTCTGGTGGAAAGGATATCAGAACCACCCCTCATAGTTGACAAGCTATGGCTACGCCACTACGTGGTGGTTTCTAGGTGGGATTTTGGTTAACCAACTGCATTAACTTGCTGTGCCTTGATCTGTGGAGTGAAGTCCCAACTTCTTAAAATATGTACTTTATTTACTCAATGATTTCCTCCAAAATAAAACAAGCTATATATGACTATTTATTTACTACAATTTCAGTTAAGTCAAACCATCATTCTTATAAGGACTCCCCAGTAGTAAGAGGCACCCTCATTTATGGCATGATCGACACCTCAAATAGTCGGTTTTGTCCAAAAATGAATGATGGAAAACAGTTTAGACTTAATATATATTTTGAGGGGTTTATTATTTTATTAGTGTGACAAAAGAAATCATATTCTATTTTTATAAACACGTACTATGTGATTGCACTCACAACTGACAGTGCAATAAATGGAAAATTGATCACGTCAAAAGTTCATTTTATATTCCAATCTTGTTTATTATTAAACTATTATATTTCACAATAAATTACACATGCACAAAAATAATAAAGAATGAAAAAATAAAATGAACATCTGATCATGAGACGATACTATTGGTTAATCTATTGAGTGAATAATGGACTAACCTAGGGGTAAGTACCTTTAGTCGCATGGCTTGCAACGTGAATAGTAATGTCTACTCATCCAATGGAACCAACTATTGTCTGGTGCGTCGCTGTCACTTGGCACGAAGTGCATCATGCCCCATCTCATAATTAAACAACTTTACCCACATGCAGGTGAGGGGGTCTTGGGTTATAAAATTACAACTCTGAGAATGGACGCGTAGGCTCTTATACATATAATGACACTTCAGACAACCCACAATTCATCTCTTATTTAATTAAACTAATTATTACATAACAATTTCAATGATTTAATAATAAAAGAAAATAAATAAGCACCACACATACATTGGCCAGTCCACGACTCATGACCAGTATACACTTTAACACACGTATATATAAACTAAATAAAGAATAAAATTAAACTTGAATTAATATAAATTCTAAGAGCATTTAATTGAATTAAAAAACTTCAATCTAGTTTTTAATTCAATTTAACGTCGATTGGTCCAAATTAATTAATTTAATTTTAAAAACTAAAAATTATATTTATTAATTAAGTTAAATAAACTATAAAATAAATTAATTACGTCGCTGGACCAAAAATTAATATTCAATTAATTTAATTTTCAACTATAATTAAATCAATTATTTTAATTAACTTTTTTTTAATTTAAAATAATTAGGCCCCGCAAACCCTAAAAAAGCATGTGTCGGTCGGGCCGGAATGCGTAGGCCCATCCCGAGCTGCACCGACCCCGTGCATGGGTTTTCTTGACCGAGCAAGCTCACCCACACCCATTCAGGGCTAGGCAGACCAACCTGGTCATAATTCGGGTCACCTTGAGTCTAATAGGACTCATATGGGTTACCTTGGTGGCGGTCGAAACTGGGCCGACCGACGGTGGTCTCACTGGGAGGTGGAGCAACGACATAGAGCACCGATGACTCGAAGGGGCTGCTAGCTGGGTACTGCTGATGCGGGGTGAGGGACGCGCCGACCTGGCACGGTTGGAGGAAGAGCCTCCGGGGTAAGGGCCAGCACCCTTAATGCGAGATGGAGGAAGAACCTGGCCTGGGTTCTGGAGCGTGCTGGTTTAGACAGATGGGGCGTGAGGTGCGAGTTTCCGTACGGGTCACCATGCCACTGCCAAAGAGGGAGGCCACCCGGTGTGGGGAGGGGATCCATCCCGATAGGCCAACGAAGGAGAGAGCACGGAAGGGGGATAATTCTTGGTCTTGCGGGAAGGGAGGAGGCAGGCAGGGGATGCCAGACTGGAAATACGGCCGACGGGAGGGGCGGTCATTGCCGCCCATGATGCTCTACAACGTAACGGGGAGAGCCAGCTGAGGTGCATGCGGCTGGCCAGGCACCGTAGGAGGGAGACATCCGGGACCAGGGTGGGTGCTGAGGAGAGCCGCACATGCATGGTGAGGGAGAAAAAAAATGGCAGAGCACTGGGGTGGCCTGCTGCAGCTCAACGGAAGGCAGGATGTGGTGGCTTCTCAGGCCGCTGTTCATGTGAAAAGGTGGGCAGATCGGCCCTAGCCTCCTTTTTTTTGCTCAAACTACTTCCTGACCCCTTTCCCTTACACTTTTTTTCTCACGACTCGAACCCACCCATTATTCATTTTTTGGTTTTATTTTATAAAAATGTAAACCTGCAAAGCAATGTTCCACTCCCTTTAATTTTCATTTTATTTTTTTAACCAAAGAATTGCCTCTCCCATCTTTTTTTTGTTTTTCTCTAGCCTAATATATAGGATTTAACATTATAATATTAAGATATTATTATAATATATTATAATAATAATAAAATTATTATCATAATTAAACTATTATTATTACAACATAATTATTATAACTATAATAATTAATAGTGCTAACCGAAAATACTATTTCGATATGAATTTATTTAGATAAAAAATAATTCATTAATTTTGAACTTTGTTAAAGACCGGTTTTAATCCAAACATAATATTTCAGATAACTTCATAATGTTCATCCGGTTTCAGATTAAAATGCGGTCTCTGGCATTGGGACAGTATCGACACGCTCTTAAAAACATAATGCAATTTTTTTTCTTAGGTTAAAATCGACAGGTGCTCTCTTTGATACAACTTGTTGGAACCGGGCATGCATCAGAAGCCCCAAACAGGTGGGTTTTAAAAATTTTCCATCAAAGATCGGCGTAAACTTGTCAACGTTAGTGACGACTAGCCTGATTAAATCTGAGGATCTCGTGTGAAGGGTTTTAAGAACAAACATAAACTATTAAATACCTGGTTTAATTCTGAAGCCACGCACAATGTCTGCTCGTCATTGGCGATCGCTGCTTGAAGAATCCAAAGTCAAGTTCCTCTAGATCATCCACATGTGCTTCAATGAATCTGTGAGAGCATCATTAGTCATAGTCCGGGTGTTAGTACGAATTACCAATGATGTGTTCGACGTTCCAATGATCACCGTATCGCTTTTCTAGTGATGCCCGAGAGAGAGCTCCATCTGAGCTCCTTGGATCCATAGAATTTCTCTCTAGAGTGTGGGAGAGAGGAGAGGAGAGAGAAGCTCCATGAATATTAAATAGAAATCTCCACTCCTCTAATATTTAGAGTGGTTAATTAATTACCTAGAAATGCCAACCCGACCCCCTAATACTTAACACACGATCGACAATATTTTATGACTACTAAACCGAGCCATAAATATTATTATACTTCACTTGTAATATATTAAAATATATTTTATGATAATAATTGAGATATTAACTCGACTCATCGCTCCCATAAATATTAAATAAACATTGAATAATTTAATATTTGTCAATTAATATTTTTCATGTATTTACTTAAAATTCATAAATAAATTTAATAAATAAATTCAATACTCATTATTCTAAACTCGAATAATATGAATTTATTTATTTCATTGGTGATTGTTTAACTTTGGACAAATCCTAGACCCCTGTGGCGGGACCCACTATGTCCAAAAATCCTATTCAACCGAATATGGTAGATTCTTGAATACTCTATTGTGTGTGACCATCTTGACCCTTATTTTGATAGTAATAAATAGTATTCACTGACCAAGAGAAGGATCTATCTAGCCATCATGTCCCCTGAAGAAATAAGGATTGTCACAGCAGCGACAACCAACCTACAAACACGCAATGTGTAATATAATCTCTTTGTAGGTAATATCCCATAAACCAGGACACACTCTCGTGTCATCAACCTTTTCTTTCTTTATTGTTTTTTGAATTAACTGGATAGATTTACCCTCAAATACCATGTCCATGGTCTTATAAAAGTACATCCATCCATATCAACATGGCCTAAGATATATTACTTCTATAACCCGAAAGCAACAAATCCATTATTGACCATTCAACCAATGTCATGCCACCAATGACACTCCCAACACAAACTACCTCTCCATGACTTCATTGCCATGGTTTTCATCTTGCATCAAAGCACACAAAAAAATTAAAAACCTTGGTAATGATCTCAAGTCAGGAGACCATTACACATGATCATAGATAGGAACGTCCAATGACACCCAAAACATTTGAAGTTCATATTGGCAGGTCAGTCCTCATGATCTCACTACTAGAGATCACCAAGTGTGAGCTTCATGAGAAGAAGTCTCAATGATTATGAGCCCCCGACACCTTATGGCCAAACTTCTACTATGTCCAATCAATAATATGTATCTAGACCATAGAACATATATTTATGATTAATGTCATAATATCTAGACGCTCTCATTATAGCATGGGAACTGCTATAATCTTTTGATAATGCAATTAATCTTTGGACATTACCATTTAAATAGTGGATGAATAACAGTCTACACTATAAATGTAAGATGACATCATGCTTAGCTAATTGTATACACTATATGGTAATCAAAAGCACTGAATAGTTGGGTCTAGGGAACCCACTATTTCAACACTTGACCCCAGCTTGTTTCCTTATATATGAATATATATATCATCACATATAATTATATATAAACACACATACCCACACCCACAATATATATATATTTAAATATATATAAATAGAAATAAAAATGTATAAATATATATAAATATACAAAAAAATATATAAATATCTATAAATTAAAAAATAAATATATATGTATATAAATACAGCCATACATGAATTCATGCATGCATACATATAATTGAATATAATCATTTATATATATATATACATAATGATATACATATATACATATAATTATCTATATTTATATATATTCAAACCCACATAATATATATATATATGTAGATAAATATATATTAATATTCATAAATATATAGAAAAAACATAAATATCTATAAATATATATAATTTTAAATATGCCTATATAAAAATATAAAAATACAGATATTTAAAATCAAATAGAATTATATAAAGATAAAAAATCTATATATATATGTATAAGTGTGTATTTATTTGTAAATATATACATATAAAAATAATTACTAACATACAATTAATAATCAATAAATAATCAATAATTAATAATTATTTAAAATTTTATATAATAAATAATAAATATTAATATTAAAAAATTATTATTAAATAATACACAAATTAAAAATAATTATGAATTATTAACAAGTTATTGAAAGTTTAATTAATTGATAACAATAATAATTAACTTTTATTAACTCTGTGACAGATTTTAAAAAACCACCACAATTTTTTTAAAAAAATTAATTTTTTAGGTTTAATGATGGTTACACACACACACCCACACAAACATTTTATGGACACAAACACACACAAATTCATATAAATATCAATAAATAAATTTTCGTATATATATAATTGAATATAATTATATATATATAAACACATATAAATATACACATTTATACATATATATACAATTATCTATATCTATATATATACACCCAAATAAATAAATAAATATACATTAACACATATAAATACACACACACACACCACACATGCATATATTTACATAAATATATATAATTATTTACATACATACATACATATATATATAATTAATAAGAATTATATAAAAATAAAAATAATATACATATATATATAGGTATGTGTGTGTGTATTTATATACAAATATATACATATATAAATTATTAATAATTAATAATTAATAATTATTAGTTATTTAAAATTTTATATAATAATTAATAAATAATTATATACAATTATTTATAATTAATAATAAATCAAAAAATAAATATTATTTAATTATTATTAATTTATATCAAGTAATTAAAGTTAAAATTAATAATAATAATAATAATAATAATAATAATAATTAACTCTTAATAAATTTGTGATGGTTTTTTAAAAACCACTGCTAAAATTAAAATAAAATAAAATTTCAAATGTATCGATGATTTTAACCGCTGCAAAAAAACTGATGCCAATAACTGCTTCTAAATGGTAGTTATTTTATAGTAAATCATAATGAATTAGGAATGTTTTTATAAAGTCGCAGATAAATCTTTTTTTCTTGTAGTGTACTTTATTGAAGTAAGATGTTCCTGAAAGAAACCACTAGAACTAGCCATGTTTTGATCCTTATGCTTACTTATTCTGAAACATGAACACTAGTCACTACATCTGATGGCTCATACACTCTATTTCATCCTTACTTCTCTCACCCAATGCACTCATGAAATATATGTCACATACTTCAATTTCCAATAGTATGCTCTTTTTTAATGTCTGTTCTCCACACCTGTTCATAACCATGAAGCCCCCAGTGTGAGTCCCATGTGTCTTAAAAAATCTTCATCCACTTACCGTCTAATAATCAGAGTCACCTTCTTATTCTTCAATACCATGTTGCCACAAGTAGAAAAAATATTTTTTACACTGGGGGTTTAACATCATTCATTTACCTAAAGGACATTAAAACTATTTTCTATTGGGTTTTAATGTCGGTTCTATAAATTACCGACATTAAAACACAATGAAAAAAGGTTTTTAAAATCTGTTATTTATATAAGAAATGTTAAAACTATTGGGGAAAAGTTTTGACATTGTTTTTGTAAATAATAAATGAAAAAATCAAAACATATTCAATTATTTATATAAAAGACACTAAAAGTTAAATTTCCATGACATGCTAGGGGTATTTCATTTTTTTCGTAGCGCAATTTCATTTTTTTATAATATCACCAAAATGTTATTACATAACAGGAAAACATTTTCAAGTAAAA
Source organism: Viscum album (assembly GCA_963277665.1). Classification (NCBI taxonomy): domain Eukaryota; kingdom Viridiplantae; phylum Streptophyta; class Magnoliopsida; order Santalales; family Viscaceae; genus Viscum; species Viscum album. The sequence goes on from OY728145.1 coordinate 70,669,966, forward strand.
CATATAACTTCTCTTCCGACCACATCCTATATTTCCAATCCATGCCTCTTTGATCTGCATCGTCGTTCCATGTCTTTTTCTGTTAATTTTTTTAAAATGACATTAATCATTATTCTCTCCTCATTTAATTTTTTATTTGTTTTATTAATTGGTAAAAAAAATTATGATATGTTTTTTTAATGACGAAGAACATTTATTCCAACTGAGTGAAGAACATAAAACGTCCACATGTGATTTAACTATTATATTTTAAAATTAATTAAAAATCATATATATGGATGTCACACCTCAAAATACAATGATTATAAAAAATAATATATAGATTCCAAGGATACTACCATAAGTAGAGAAATTAAATCGAAGCATTGAGTTTATTTTTCATGTTCACATTTAATTTATGCAATTTTTTGTTTATTTGTATCTTTTTTTATACCAAGTTAGTAATATTAATATAAATATTTAAAAAAATCATACATTTTTAACTTTTTTTTTTCAAAAACTGATCTAAAAAGTATGTTATAATATTATTTATACTTATAATCAATTTTATATAAGAATTTTGATGTCAGTTATTCGATAATTGATGTCAAAAGTGTATGATTTTTTTGCTTTCTATGTTGGTTAAAAGAATAAACAATGTTAAAAAAATTGAAAAAAATATTTTAATGTTGATTTATTTGAAAAAATTTAAAAATAACACATAAAACTTCATTTTTATCTAGTTTAGATATAAAATTGATATTAAACCTCAAGAAAAAACAATAGATTTTAAGTGGTATTTTTCTAGTGGTGTACACACCTTTCAATTCTTGTATATATGGAACCACCACATCCTTGAGACCTATGGAAAATTATACTATATCCCTATTGTATGTTTATTGATGAAACAAATCCCTAGAGTCACATATTGTGACTTTAAGTAGGCCGAAGAACACTTTGTAGCTTTGAAAACAACCCCTTTAGCTAATGGGTTTTTTGGAACCTCCAGAAGTTATAACCTTTTAGAACATACCTTTTAGTCTCAATGGTTCTACTAAAATCTCCCTTTCGTTCTTACCATTATTACATTCATCTTGAAATATAGGTACACTAACCAAATATTATATACTTTGATGTTCCTGATAGGATCAATTTCCGCCACTATGAAGTAAGGGGGTAGAATCAATGGAGGGTAGATTTTGTAATTTATTTTTTAAAAAATAAACATCCATGACATCATATAGCCTGATCCAATCAAAAAAGATATATATTATCCAAACATGATCATGCAAAAAATAAAAAGTAACGGAACACACAATTTATATAAGGTTCATATCCCTTGTGGAATCCAACTCTTTATCGTGGCTGGTTACCCTCCACAACCACGTATTCTATTAGTTATATGCCCGAGTGAGTTCCAATTACAAGAAACCATGCTACAACACACCAAAAAATTAGGATTCAAAAAAAATGCAACATCATACTATAGTAAAAATAATAGGAATACAAGTTGAAGAAGATCACTAAATAAAACAGGTTTCACTAGAAATAAAAATTTTGATATACATTTCCATGAAGTTCCATAATATGAAACATAGAATTTTCCATATTGAAGACTTGAATTATGTTGAAAAATATTCATAGACTCAAATAAAATATCTTGATGTAATGGGATTCATTATATGATGAATTTGGAAAATAAAACCCGGACCCCAGACGCTTATTTTTCTCCCTTTTCTCACAACATTAAAAATACAAACAATATCCACACTAACAGACACCACAACTTCCTCATTATTTAAAATTATTAAATCACAATAAAATCATCCTTATTCCAAATTACGGAATACTTAGAATTTATTGTTTACATGATATATATAAATATATTGGTTTACTCACCACCTCATTTAAATTCCAAATAGACTAAGGTATTCTTTCCTGATGTGATATTCAAATACCAAAATCATTAGCATCCAAAAAGTCTGTTCTTCTTAAAACTCAGCTGAAATTTATTAAAACATAACTACTTCAAAAAACATCCAAGATTTTCAAATGCATAGACTCATGCATTTATACTACGTGGAACATTCATTCTCAAAATTTGAGATTCAAAAACTCTCTCTCAATATATAAGGATAAAATCCCGTACGTGGTTCTCAAATACCTACATGGATCCTATATGTGGCTACGTAGATTACTTCAGTTACAATTCATCAAATGGTTACATGACTCAATTCATCTACAGGAAGAATTCAAATACATGAATGTTAATATTATTATATATAACAGAATTTGGATATTCAGTTTTAGCTATGTTGCTGTAACAGATGCATGAATCCTTTTAGATAATTTTTTTCATTCTCTTATGCCATGGGATCATCTATGTGATGCTATATAAAATTCATACAAAGTATATTTGGCTAATTTATTTTACTTCGTGAAAAACTTGGCTACTTGATGTTGTCCGAAACACCAACATAACATATTTGGTCATGTGATTTGGCTACCTAATAGATTTGGATACATGATGTTGTTCAAAAGGACTACGTAGAATATTTTTCTATATTATTATACTAAGTGAAATATTTTGAAATTTTTATCGCCTATATATTAAAAATTCTTACATGAATCTAGAAAATTCCATATTTTACTCAAAATCACTCAGAACTTCTTCAACGAACATCCATCGAACCTTAAAAACAATTTCTAGAATCATGAAACTCTATTATATGATATATATCCATAAAATATATCAAGAATATTCACAATTGGTGACCACCTCAAATGATGGATGTCAACAAATCAAACAACATAAAATCAACAACATCCAGGGGATCTTCAACCATTCTCAAACAAATCCACAAATCCCTAGTGTTCCGTAATATACCCCATTTGGATTTTTTTAAAATAATATGAATCCCCATGACCTACAGTGAATCAATACACAAACAATGAAATCATATCTAACCTCAATGTGATGTATCTTGACATCACACTATAGGATAAGGTTCCATTTTTTAAATATTTTCATCCCTTGGTGAAAAGCATGTTTGGACTATGTGATTTAAATGACTTTACTTCTGAAACTCCCACATAACATACACTACCCATTCAAAATGGATTCTCTCCCCATTTAACAATATAATACAAAGGACTATGGGGAGGGGGTCGCATGGAAACAAAAAAAAAGTGTGTGGGGAAGGATGAACATGTAATTTTAGCCTTAAATTCAAAAAACTCTCATGTGGAAAAGCATTTTTTAATAAATATTCAAGCTACTACTTTTTGATAAAAAAATAAAAGTTTTATTTCACCTTAAAAAACCTTATATTTTATAAAATGAAATTTAATGTCTATATGTTTATATTGAGAGTGTTGAATTGGATTTTTTGAAAGATCAAAATCAATTTTATTTCAACTGTGAACCTTCAACGGTATCTAAACAACAACCCAAAATTAAAAAAGATTATCCTACATCCATAAAGCCCATGTAATTGCATGAGTATCCACCACATACTCTGATTTAGTTGTACATAGGGTCACTGAACTCTACTTCTTATTGTACAAGTTAGAAAAACATCATCAATAAGAAAAACCTAACATAATGTGGATCTATGATATGTGATCTCACCTACCCAATCTACATCAGCGTAACCAAGAATTTCATGATCCGTAATGTATATATAGAGAAATCCATAATTTATTATGCCCTTTCTTCATGGTAAAATTAGTTTGGGAGATGCCTAATAATTTATTGTATGGGGATTGAATGTGCTGCACAATTTGTCACATCAGGTCCTCCATTTTTGACTTTCACAAAAACTTTCAAAGGTTCCCATATCAATAATTGATTATGGACCTAACTTCCAAAGGTAGGTAGTCAATTGGGGTTTCAGACCCAATGACACTTAGTAACTCAAAATATTTGAGATAATGGGAGGTTGGGTTCATCACAACCTTTTAGGGGGAAATCATTTCATACTTTAAGAATCTCTTATACATTTATGATATGTTCATGAATATCTTCCTAATCTCAATATGGAACTATTTATGATAATAAAATGATCAAGTGTTGAACCCTTTCATATATAAACGGCGGTATATTAATGAGTCCATATGTATATATGTATGGGTCTTCATCTGTTTTCCATTAACAGATAGCTTCTTATATTGTGAAACCATATAAATAGGCACTCCATAGCTTACTTCCTTCCAGAGAGGTAATTAATATATTAAGTATGGGATTGAAACTTTATAAGGTTTCCTACATATCCTATTCATAATATAAATCAAAACCTACCTAGTTCATTGGAACCATATTGTTTAACTTCATGCGAAAATGCTATTTATAAGGAAAATTAGGCAACATGTGTTAAAATTGAGACTTAAGAATACATCCTTTGTATCCTAGTTATGAAAGGAATATGATTTATTACAGTTTAATCATGCCATTAGGACTTACCCTGAGGTGGATTTCCTTGTATAGGGGTTACCATATCATTCCACTTAATGGGGCTTACACACCGTGGTTTCCCTACCTGGTAGGGGTTCATGGTATGAATTATATGATCATAGAAAATCCCTAAACCCACATGATCCATGATAAGTGTTAGAAACATGGGATAAAAAGTAATCAGTCTCACTGCATGTATATTTGGGACTTGTGAACTGAAGAAACTCATATGGTTAGTTTAATATAGATATCGAGCCTCCGAAAGGATCCCAATGTATCATGGTTTTGGTAGGAATCAATGTTCTCATAGTTATGTTATCTCCTCGATTACATGAACGATGAGAAAGAATGACGGACCCCTAGAGGTGATTAGGTCCCCAAGGGTTAGGATGTTTGAGATATGAAGGGACATACACCAAGGTGGATGTACATCGAGATCATGCCTTAGTAAGGCGTCCTAAGTATCTTGGTTATATCAAGAATTAGATTTCTCAATGTTCAGTTTGGGTATGGAGGGACTTCCAATGAGGTGAATTCCCATTAGAGGTCAGGCCTTAGGGAGGCATCCTAGATACACTGGTTATAGAAGGAATCAAAGTTATCATAGTTTTATTTAGAGGTATGCTTGAATTTGTCCAGTGGGAAAAAATTTCATATCCAAGGGTATCTTTCTAACATATCCTTATTTTCATCCTGAGATTTCATAATTTTCTTCTTGATATGTCATGATTTTCTTCCTAACATGCCTAAATATTTATATACATGACCTAGTTTTCTAATGGACATGTCCAAATAAAATCATATGATCAAGTGGAATTTTTATTGTAAATTTCTTAATACAGATGGAATGTCAATAATACGTTGCATGATCAAGATCAAATCATTTGAAAGATGTCAAAATATCTGAATTGAAATCCATGAGGGCTTTAGAAGACCTAGATGACATGTCTTGGAGGCTATCACATGATCAATACAAACATGTCTTGGTGCTGTTTCCTGACTCAGTTGACATGTACGGAGGGTGATGTGAGACTTTGGTGACATGTATGATTGTCCTCACATGAACGAGATGACATGTCTGGGGGTCATCACATGTCTTGGGTGACATGCCTGAAGGGAACCACAAGGCTTGGCCGACATGTCCGGAGGGATTTGTGATAATTTATTGACATTTTTGAGTTCCATCACGTGAGCTGGAAGACATCTATGGGGGTCATCAAATGTCTTGGATGACATTATTAGAGGGCACCAAGAGACTTGGATGACATGTTTGGAGGGTGTTTTAATACTTGATTGACATGTTTTGATGGTATTTTAAGACTTGGTTGACATGTATGGAGGGATTTGAAAGACCTGATTGATATTCGTGAGACCCGGAAAAAATGTCCAAGAACTATCTCATGATATAAATAGATCATGAGAAGTGATTGATGCCTTAACATGATAATTAGTGTATCCATATGTACATAATCCCACCACCATTTTTAGTATTTATTTTTTATGTTCCCTATGGTTTGTAAATCATTAGTGTTTTTAGGTTCTGCATGACCCATCCAACATGCGAAAACCCATTCACACAATTATTTTTAATGTTATAAGTCTTTAACATGATCTAAGAGATGATCACTCAAAGAAAATATCCATTCCTGTGATTCTTCAGTATGTTCCTCGGGATTTACTTAATGGAGGACCTTGCAATCGCATAATGGTTCACTTTGAGAAGTCTACTGATGTGCTCATGTTCATCAGTTTCCATCATGTGTGTGTGTGTGATTCTCCTCGTTTTATTTATCCTAGGGAGGTATTTACAGGCCTTTACTCCATTGTTATACACCACCTAGTGTGGTTTCTATCTCAAAAATATGATCTGGAGTTAGTTGATGGGCTTTGTTGTCATCTAATTCACATGAATCTGCCATGGGTTATCCATGGTGTCATTTTATATTTGGGGACCATGAGAATATTACTCCATCACCATGTTTATTGTACCCTAGCTAATCAAATGAATTTCACCTAACCATGTTGACATGTCAAATGACCTTCACAAAGTCATGCCGACATGTCTAGAAGTCATTGTGAGATTAAGATACCCATAGAAAGGAATCCATGTGATATAAGACTTCTTTTCTAGGGTCATTTTAGATACTAAGTCAACTCTTCAAAGTATCCTCCACAATATCAGGCTGACATGTCTAAGGGCCCTTGAAAAATCATGTTGTCTTGATGATGGGGTCTCGTGTGATCAATAGTGATCGCTCGGTGTTTTTGATCCCATTTACAAGAAGGCCAGCATATTCTTGCCTTGAAAGAAGGTCCAACCTTTACCCTATTTATTCACTTCATTATTATATAAGGATAGGAGATCTCATGTACCCATGTGAGTGTTGTCAAAGATAATCACTCTATTTTTCTGCGATGCATTGCGTAACCAATAATTGATATTGTAGTGATGCGTGATAATTTTCATAGACAACCCCTCTTCTTTACTATGGAGCTAGAGGGGTAGTGAATAATCCAACACACATGTCTAAGACCCTTTTCATGATGAAGGTGACATGCTAACATGATATTGTATGACAAGGTGGAAACCTTTCTGGGGGATTCATGAGGTATTGAAGATCATATGAGCATTAAAAATGAAGACTGATGTAACTCTCCATCACATAAGGCTTATTCCCCTCTCTGCCTTGATCTTTAAATGGGGTTTAGATTATTTTCAAATGTCCATCAGTTGAAAAGTCATTTGATTAGAATAGCTTGTCAGGGATCCTTTCCATGATGATCAATGATTTTCTGAGTTCATTCTTAAGAACACAATTTCTTGTTAAATGGGATTCTCATGAACAATAGTATATCATGAGCTACACATGATTTTCTTTCATGAACATTTAGGGTTCATGCGATCACATGTTCTTCTAAAGGTGACATGATATGAGATAGTCATACGACTTCTCTTCATTTTTTTGGGGAGAAAATAATACCCATGATTTAGGTATTTATTCCCTTGTATATTTTTTAATGATTATTTATCAGGTATCAACAAATTCCCCTCCCCCCTCGAGAGAGATATCTGCAGGGACAAGGAATTAGTTATGAGGATAGTAAATGACCACCTGAGTCATTGGGGTTACCGTCCATCAGTGTCTTGGGAAATGTTTGATCTTTCGAGAGAACCATGGTATATATCACGACCCATACTTTACATACATTGTTAATACTTCAAAATTGAAGTACACTTATTACAACATATGACAAAACCACAAAGGACCGTATAGGTATAGTGTCTTTATAAACTGGGAAACATAAACAACTGGTTCATAAATCTTCTATAGTGTCTCCCATTTATTTCATCATATCTAGGGTCCCTTTTAGCATATTCTACTTAATATCCATCTTCCTGACCTGGGGAAAAGAAAACATACAAAAAAGGGTGAGCTCAAATGCTCAGTAAGGGCAAATAAAGGAAATAAAAATCATATCATATCTTTTTGAAAATCATAACCTGCAAAAGAGATCATAATATCTTAACATGGAATAAATCATAGAAGTGAATATTAGATCCCCATAATCATAACATAAAACTTGAAACTTTGTGGCATGCACACATAATCATGGAAAATAATTTCTTGTTAGTCATGACTCATTGCCAAGACTATCTTAGCCGACAAAGTCCATTTCTGAACGGAGTTCACTCCTCGTTTCAGTCCTGTATCACTGAACCGAAATAACCTTCCGTTCCATCCATGTCTATCTCATGAGATATAAATCTTTACCCAATGCATTGGATGGAGATATAGGTCCCACCCATCTTATAATGAATCATTTCTTATGTGTGCCACATAATCATAAATCATACATCATCGCATAACACATGTAACAAAAATGGGATTCTTGAAACTTCATGACATCATAAAACAAATCATATAAGGTAAATGACTTCATAAAAATAATTCCCTCAAAACATAATCAAATCAATGTAATAATAGGGATAAAAACAGAACCCTATATTATCTTAGAATGAAAATAATTTTGATAAAACATTTGAACTCCATTCTTGAGGAAAATATCCTTTCTACTTCAAAAACACTTTTATTTTCTTAACATGTCATACAATTATAAACTAAAAGAAGTTGATTAAAAATAAACTTTAAAACTTATAAAGTAAGATTCTTGGATATAATGTTTTAAAAATTCATTCTTACCGTATAAGTTAAAAAAAACATTCTTCATACTTTTTTCGGAAAAGTCAAAAAAAGTACCTCTTACGAAAAAACGACAAAAGATTCCTTTCATATTCTTTACTAAAAACTCACCGAATGGTAAAATTGGATTTAAACTATTGTAATTGGATGGAAACAATATTACATATTTAGGGAACATGGATGTGGATGATAAAATACACCCCAGTAAATACCAATGTATAAACAATCTCGGATAAAAATGAGATTGTGATATTTTCCCTTACCTTAGGTCCGATTTTCTTTGTACGTGTCCGAAGCTCCTGTATAATGGTTTAAATAATGTTATTGACTTATTCCAGAATCATAAATATTGATATGATATCATATATGGTCATATTCTTAGCTTCTTATTAGTAATATTTCATTGTTACTTGTTACTCGGGTCTTTATTGCCTTTTGTTCTTATGCGTGTTTTGCCGAATAAATCCTTATTCTTATTTTAAGGTTATAGATACCTTATATACAAAATGGTATTAGTGTAACATATATCATATTTATTCATTCAATAAATTTATATAATTACTATGTAATGATGATCATGTAGAACGAGTCGCATCACATCGTGGAGACGGTATTCCGTACGTACGCACGAGCGATGATATTGTTCCCATGATCGTGGAATTGTATTTAAGTGTATTTATACTATTTAAGTATCAATATCACTTTATAATAATCATATATAGTTACTCATTACACCATTATACCCATCCTTGTAAGGTGATGGTGGAAAATAGATTACACCAGGGCGTGGAGACGGTATTCCGTACGTACGCACGCGCGGTGATTTCATTTTTCCGTAGGATGGATAGAAGGTGAATTAGGGTTGTTTCATGTTTATAATAACATATCAGTATGTAAGTAATACTTATGTTATTACTTTATCATGAAACAACTAAAGAAGAAGAATTTGAAGAAGAAAGAAATTGAAAATATCGCTAATGGATATTACCTCTTCTTTGAAACACCTCTTTGAATCCTCCACTTAGGGAACTAAGATTGGTCTTTGAAGAAGACCATGACCTCTAGGATTATTCTAGGGAAGTGGAGAAGGGATTTTGGCATGGTTTGGCCGAGCATGAGGGCTCAAATTTGTGTGAGGAGGAGGGGGAGGAGGTGCCCTTTTATAAGGGAGGAGAGGGGCACCTTAGGAATATCTCAAAATATTATTTTATTTTAATGTCAAAATCGATTTATAATGGTTCCAAAGGGTCTTATTTCGAAGGTAAAGTGGGGATGGGTCGAAATCCTATCATCCAATAGGATTTAGACAAGTTTAGGTTATTATGTTTACCTTATCAATTAGATTTAACTCTAAGTTAAATAATTTAACTTTTACCGTGACTTTTTGTTTTCTTACACTATATGGTTAATACACTTACTATAACATGCCAAACGAACCCCAAGATGTTTATTATTAATATATATATCCTTATCTAAGTCCTTTTGCCGAAACATAGATTTTTAGGAATAAAATAACAATTAATAATATAATATTTGATTTAAAAACTATTTTGTGTTAATTTTGACACTATTTGATATATGATTTTTGTGAAAGTCATAACAGAATTATATGTTCGAACCAAGTTAATTAAATCAACACTAATATATCATAGTAACCTAGAAAATTAGTGGAATTTATAAAAAGTCTCAAATTACATTTATTTCTTCATTTATAACATCAATTATGTTAACATTTCCTTAAAAGGGTAACTACTACATCATCGTTGTGTCATAAATAAATTAATTTATTTAAAGTCTAAAAATTATAAATAAAATATCATTATGTAGGAAATCTTTTTATCTTTCTAATGAATATTTATATTTGAATTTATCTTATTTATAACCCCATATTAAAAATGTTTTAGTTATTAAACTTTGATTTTAACTATTTTTACTATTCATTAAATAAAATAATATTAAATGTCATAATCTAATCCAAGTGGACCAAAATGGTCATATTATATTTATAAGGTTGTTTTTGGTCGAATTAAACTTATCCAATAGAATTAGGTCATGTGTTAGTGTAATAGTAATATCATATTTACCCTTAGTTACCCTATTTACTATTAACCGCGGTAAAAAAAGTAAAAAGTTACTATTCACCAAAAATTTAATTTTATCTCATTGAAACACATTTTACTTACTGATATCAACCGTGTCTGTCGGATTTTTGAAATTCCATTCACAGAAGCGGTAAAATTAGGTTTTATGCAAAATTCAGTTTTTAACCTACGACTTAGTGGTTTCACTATTCATCAAAAATTGAATGTTTTCAGAAAAATACCAAAATTTCACCCTTGGCTAATTTCGGTATTCCGAATCCAAAAATGAGGTCCATTTTGAAAGATAAATTTTCAAAAAGTGGTTATTACTATTTATAATGGCTATAATAGCATATCGTCGTTTAGTGAAACTCGGTATTGCGTATAACGCAAGCTATCGAGGAAGGTCGTGATTGCGTGTAAAGTAAGTCAAGCTAGTGTGTAGTGAAAGATTCCTTTGATGATATATATATATAACATAAAATCAAAATATTACTCATAAAAATCTCGGGTGTTACATTCTACCCTCCTTAAAAAGAATTTCACCCTCAAAATTCATCACTTTGTAACAAACAGATCCAGATACTTCTCCCTCATCATATCCTCAAGCTCCCATGTAGCTTCTTCAAGTTGGTGGTTCCTCCATAAAACATTCACCAATCGATTGGTCTTGTTTCGTAGGACTTTTTCGCTACGATCCAGAATCTCTATCGGTTGTTCTTCATAAGAAAGATCTTGCTCCAGTGGTACAACTTCTGAGCTGAGTACATGTGAAGGATCAGGTATGTACTTTCTCAGGAGAGATACATGGAACACATCGTGAACTTGAGAGAGATTCGGTGGAAGCGCCAATCGGTAAGCTACCTTTCCAGCATGATCCAGTATTTCGAAAGAACCGATATATCTAGGGCTCAACATCCCCTTCTTTCCAAATCTCATAACCCTCTTCCAGGGATATATTCGTAAGAACACATTATCACCCACTTCAAACTCTAGGTCTTTTCTTCGGTTGTTGGCATAACTTTTCTATCGACTCTGAGCTGCTCTTATGTGTTGTTGAATAGATCTGAACTTTTCTGCCATTTCATCAACGAGATCAGGTCCTAATAGCTTTCTTTCCCAACTTCATCTCAGCAAGTTGGAGTCTTACATTTCTTTCCATAGAGAGCTTCATAAGGAGCCATCTGAATACTGGAGTGAAAGCTATTATTATAAGAAAATTCCACCAAAGGTAGGTGTTTATCCCAACCTCCTTTGAAATCCATAGAGCAAGCTCTCAAAATAACTTCTAGGGTTTGAATTGTTCTCTCATAATGACCATCTGTCTGAGGATGATAAGCAGTGCTGAAACTCAACTCTGTATCCAGAATATGCTGAAGACTTCGCCAGAACGTCGAGGTAAATCTTGGATCCCGATCAGATATAATAGAAAGTGGTACTCCATGCAATCTTACCACTTCCTTTACATATATCCTGGCAAGCTGATCTAGAGAGAAATCCTCTCTAATAGAAATGAAGTGTGCAGACTTTGTAAGACGATCAACTATGACCTAGATAGCATTATTGCCTTTGGATGTTTTAGGAAGTCCTGTGACAAAGTCCATAGTGATGTTTTCCCATTTCCATTCGGGTATGGGTAATGGTTGTAACATCCCCTTAGACTTCTGTCTCTCAGCTTTAACTTATTGACAAACCAAGCATCGAGTGACATATTCAACAACATCTCTTTTCATGCCATCCCACCAGAAGTACTCTTTCAGGTCCCTATACATCTTCGTGCTTCCAGGATGAATAGAGAATGAAGAACTATGAGTCTCATCCAGCAGCTCCTTCTTTAATTCAGGGATGGGAAGAACGCAAACCCGAATCCTAAACTTTATTATCCCATCACAATCAAGGTTGAATTTAGGAACATTTCTCACCTTCTTATGTAACTCGACATCTTCTTTCTGTGCCTCTTTAATCTTCACATCTATAGATGGTTGAACATTCATTTGAGAAAGATAAGATTTTTCCCCTTCCATTATAATTCCAAGATACATCCTTTGTAAATCCATAAATATTAGATCTTTTGTGATCTTCATCATGGATAAACTTGCATGGTCTTGTCAACTTAATGCATCTGCCACCTTGTTTCCTTTCCCAGGGTGGTAATGGATTGAGCAGTCATAATCCTTAATCAGCTCCAACCATCATCTTTGACGCATATTCAGCTCCTTTTGTGTGAAAATATACTTTAAACTTTTATGATCAGTATAAATATCACACCTTTCACCATAAAGGTAATGCCTCCAAATATTTAATGCAAAGATTACCGCAGCTAACTCTAAATCATGTGTTGGGTAATTTTACTCATGGATTTTCAACTGTCGTGAGGCATAACCTATCACCATATCATTTTTCATAAGAACACACCCCAATCCCTTCTTGGATGCATCACTGTAGATCACAAACCTTTCTCCACTACAAGGCAGTGTGAGCACAGGTGCACTGGATAACCTTCTTTTCAACTCCTTGAAATTCTCTTCACATTCCTCTATCCAAACAAACTTAACTCCTTTCCAAGTCAACTTGGTGAGTGGGTTAGATAATCGTGAAAAATCGTTTACAAAACGTCGATAATATCCAGCCAAACCAAGAAAACTTCGGATCTTAGTTACTGTTGTTGGTCTCGACCATCTTTCGATAACCTCTGTTTTTGCTAGATCCACAGATATCCCCTCTTTTGAGATTATGTGACCCAAAAATGAAACTTTTTGAAGCCAAAATTCACACTTGGTAAATTTGGCATAATGCTTCTCCTTTCTCAGGGTCTTCAATATAAATCTCAAGTGATCTTCATGCTCTTCCTTGCTCTTTGAATAGACAAGAATATCGTCTATAAATACTACCACAAATTGATCAAGATAGTCTCTAAAGACTCTATTCATTAGATCCATGAAGATAGCAGGGGCATTAGTAAGACCAACTGGCATCACAATAAATTCATAGTGTCCATACCTTGTACGGAAAGTCGTCTTTGGTATATCCTCCCTTTTGACCCTTAATTGATGATACCCTGAACAAAGATCAATCTTGGAAAAGTATTGAGCTCCGCGTAGTTGGTAAAATAAGTCATCAATGCGTGGGAGAGGATATTTGTTCTTGATAGTGATATTGTTAAGTTCTCGATAATCAATGAAGAGTCTCATTGATCCATCTTTCTTCTTAACAAATAGGATAGGTGCTCCTCAAGGTGACACACTAGGGCGTATGAATCCCTTATCAAGATTCTCTTGGAGTTGCTTCTTAAATTCCTGAAACTCAATTGGGGCTATTCTATAAGGTGTCTTTGAAATAAGAAAAGCACCCGGTACGAGTTCTATTGAAAACTCAACTTCACGATTTGGTGGAAGACCCGGTAATTCCTCCAGAAAGACATCATCAAACTCCTGTACGATGGGAATCTTCTTAATCGCAAGTTTCTCACCAACCATTTGAGATAAATAACCTTCATTTAGTGGAATCAATACCCATAAAATGAAAGAAATTTCCACTGGAAGGTTATGTTCATCCTTGCATTGATAGACGATCATAGATTGATCTGGAATATGAAATGTGACTTCCCTTCTTTGGAAATTGATATGAGCTCTGTATAAAGAAAGCCAATCCATTCCAAGAATCACATCAAATTCCACTAAAGGAAGGATCACAAGATTTGCAGGATGCACATTCCCACAAACGTCAATTGGAGAAGAATTATAATCTTTTGATGCGATTGATGTGCCATTAGGTGTTGTCACAGCTAACTCAACATCTAATTGTTGAGGTAATACGGTGATACCCTTAGAAAATTCTTCAGAAATAAAAGAGTTGGTGGATCCAGAATCAAATAAAACATTTTCTACTTTAGAGTGGATGGTAAGTGTACCTTTCACCACTTCGTTATCATACTCCACATCGTTGATAGAAATTGCATGTGACTTTCCTTTGTATTTAGCCTTAAGAGTTTTTTGACGTCGACCATCATCATCAAACCTTGGATTTGGGAATTGATTGGCATAATGCCCCATCTCCTTGCACTTGGAACATTGAAGTGTAGTAGGTTCATTCTGTGTATCCCTTCCTTTGTTTGCATCATTAGACATCTTCTTCCCATTATCGCGGCATTCAAATGCCCGATGACCTTCCTTTCCACATTTGAAACATTTATTTGTCCTTTTAAGATAACTCCCTCCATGTTTCTTTCCACAATTTGAGCTTAAGGGAAATCTCATCTTCTTTTCAGTGTTCTCTTTAGATTTTACTTTGAATTCCATTTTCCTCTTCTTATCAAACCCATATGACTGATGGGTTACTCTAATCTCTATCTCGACTTTGAGATAACATCGAACGATTTCCTCGTAGCTATTGAAGTCCCTTATGGCTAACGCCCTTTGAAGACTTGGTTTTAAGCCACTAAAGAATCGATCGATCTTACTCTCAGGTTGGATAATAATACCAGAAGCGTACCTTGCAAGTCTTGTAAAATTTTCTTCATAGGTACAAACAGATTCATCATCCCTTTTCTTCAGTTCAAGAAACTCTTTCTCCATCTTTGTTCGGAGAATACGAGGGAATTACTTATTGAAAAATAAGTTCCTGAACTCGTCTCATTCCATGGACTCAATTTCATCCCTTTGCCTCGTATTATTAATAAGATTCCACCATTGATCAGCATCTCCTTCCAAACGATACACTGCTAGGATGACTTTATCATGTTCAGAACATTGACGAACTGAAAATATCTTTTCAGTAGTACTAATCCATTGTTCAGCAACTAATGGATCAGTAGACCCGCTGAAAGAAGGTGGACGCTGCCTCATGAAGGATTCAACAGAATGTTGCTCGTTCCTTTGCTCATTTGGAAGTCCTGCATGATTCATAGCTTGAGAAAGTTGCGTGAGCATGGCTACAAGATTTTGCATTCAAGCTCCCATATTGTTTGGTTGCTCAGGGGGACAATCATTGCATTGCCCATCGCATTCCGCATTAACATGGTTCCTTCGGGTTCCAACCATTGACTAAAACCGAGAAGAATAGTGTGAGCAACACTAATTATAATAGGAAAACCACATAATTCAAGAATAAAATTTTCACTCTTAAGGTCTTATCCTAGGTTATTCATGGCCATTTCTAAAACACTAATATTGTGTTCTATGCTTAGACTTATCCTTAGGGTTCTTACTAAGGCTTTCACATCCTAGTTTCCAAAGGTTGACTATACCTTTCCTCTGATACCAACTATAACGACCCATACTTTACATAAATTATTAATACTTCAAAATTGAAGCACACGTATTACAACATATGACAAAACCACAAAGGACCGTATAGGTATAGTGTCTTTAGAAACTGGGAAACATAAACAACTGGTTCATAAATCTTCTACAGTGTCTCCCATTTATTTCATCATATCTAGGGTCCCTTTTATAATATTCTACTTAATATCCATCTTCCTGACCTGGGGAAAAGAAAACATACAAAAAAGGGTGAGCTCAAATGCTCAGCAAGGGCAAATAAAGGAAATAAAAATCATATCATATCTTTTTGAAAATCATAACCTACAAAATAGATCAAAATATCTTAACATGGAATAAATCATAGAAGTGAAAATGAGATCCCCATAATCATAACATAAAACTTGAAACTTTGTGGCATGCACACATAATCATGGAAAATCATTTCTTGTTAGTCATGACTCATTTCCAAGACTATCTTAGCGGACAAAGTCCATTTCTGAACTGAGTTCACTCCTCGTTTCAGTCCTGTATCACTGAACCGAAATAACCTTCCGTTCCAGCCATGTCTATCTCATGAGATATAAATCTTTACCCAATGCATTGGAGGGAGATATAGGTCCCACCCATCTTATAATGAATCCTTTCTTATGTGTGCCAAATAATCATAAATCATACATCATCGCATAACACATGTAACAAAAATGGGATTCTTGAAACATCATGACATCATAAAACAAATCATATAAGGTAAATGAATTCATAAAAATAACTCCATCAAAACATAATCAAATCAATGTAATAATAGTGATAAAAACAGAACCCTATATTATCTTAGATGGAAAATAATTTTGATAAAACATTTGAACTCCATTCTTGAGGAAAATATCCTTTCTACTTCAAAAACACTTTTCTTTCTTAACATGTCATACAATTATAAACTAAAAGAAGTTGATTAAAAATAAACTTGAAAACTTATAAAGGAAGATTCTTGGAAATAATGTTTTAAAAATCCATTCTTGCCGTATAAGTTAAAAAAACATTCTTCATACTTTTGTCGGAAAAGTCAAAAAAAGTACCTCGTACGAAAAAACGACAAAATATTCCTTTCATATTCGTTTCTAAAAACCCACCAAAGGGTAAAATTGGATTTAAACTATTGTAAGTGGATGGAAACAATATTACATATTGAGGGAACATGGATGTGGATGATAAAATACACCCCAGTAAATACCAAAGTATAAACAATCTCGGATAAAAATGAGATTGTGATATTTTCCCTTACCTTAGGTCTGATTTGCTTTGTACGGGTCCGAATCTCCTGTATAATGGTTTAAATAATGTTATTTACTTATTCCAGAGTCATACATATTGATATGATATCATATATGGTCATATTCTTAGCTTCTTATTAGTAATATTTCATTGTTACTTGTTACTCCGGTCTTTATTGCCTTTTGTTCTTATGTGTGTTTCGCCGAATAAATTCTTATTATTATTTTAGGGTTATAGATACCTTATATCCAGAATGGTATTATTGTAACATATATCATATTTATTCATTAAATTCATTTATATAATTACTATGTAATGATGATCATGTAGAACGAGTCACATCACATCGTGGAGACGGTAATCCGTACGTACGCACGAGCGATGATATTGTTCCCATGATCGTGGAATTGTATTTAAGTGTATTTATACTATTTAAGTATCAATAAAACATTATAATAATCATATATAGTTACTCATTACACCATGATACCCATCCTTGTAAGGTGATGGTGGAAAATAGATTACACCACGGCGTGGAGACGGTATTCCGTACGTATGCACGCGCGGTGATTTCATTTTTCCGTAGGATGGATAGAAGGTGAATTAGGGTTGTTTCATATTTATAATAACATATCAGTATGTAAGTAATACTGATGTTATTACTTTATCATGAAACAACTAAAGAAGAAGATGTTGAAGAAGAAAGAAATTGAAAAGATCGGTAATGGATATTACCTCTTCTTTGAAACGCCTCTTTGAATCCTCCACTTAGGGAACTAAGATTGGTCTTTGAAGAAGACCAGGACCTCTAGGATTATTCTAGGGAAGTGGAGAAGGTATTTTGGCATGGGATGGCCGATCTTGAGTGCTCAAATTTGTGTGAGGAGGAGGGGGAGGAGGTGCCCTTTTATAAGGGAGGAGAGGGGCACCTTAGGAATATCTCAAAATATTATTTTATATTAAAGTCAAAATCGGTTTATAATGGTTCCAAAGGGTCTTATTTAGAAGGTAAAGTGGGGATGGGTCGAAATCATATCAACCAATAGGATTTAGACAAGTTTAGGTTATTATGTTAACCTTATCAATTAGATTTAACTCTAAGTTAATTAATTTAACTTTTACCGTGACTTTTTGTTTTCTTACACTATATGGTTAATACACTTACTATAACATGCCAAAAGAACCCCAAGTTGTTTATTATTAATATATATATCCTTATCTAAGTAATTTGTCCGAACCATAGATTTTTAGGAATAAAATAACAATTAATAATATAATATTTGATTCAAAAACTATTTTGTGTCAATTTTGACACTATTTGATATATGATTTTTGTGAAAGTCATAACAGAATTATATGTTCGAAAAAAGTTGATTAAATCAACACTAATATATCATATTAACCTAGAAAATTAGTGGAATTCATAAAAAGTCTCAAATTACATTTATTTGAGCATTTATAACATCAATTATGTTAACATTTCCTTAAAACGGTAATTACTGCATCATCACAGTGTCATAAATAAATTAATTTATTTAAAGTCTAAGAATTATAAATAAACATCATTATATAGTAAATCTTTTTATATTTCTAATGAATATTTATAGTCTAATTTATCTTATGTATAACCCCATATTGAAAATGTTTTAGTTATTAAACTTTGATTTTAACTATTTTAACTATTCATGAAATAAAATAATATTAAATGTCATAATCTAATCCAAGTGGACCTAAATGGTCATATTATATTTATAAGGATGTTTTTGGTCGAATTACACTAATCCAATAGAATTAGGACATGTGTTAGGGTAATAGTAATATCATATTTACCCTTAGTTACCCTATTTACTATTAACCGCGGTAAAAAAAGTAAAAAGTTACTATTCACCAAAAAAATTATTTTTATCTCATTGAACCACATTTTACTTACTGATATCAACCATGTCTGTTGGATTTTCGAAATTCCATTCACAGAAGCGGTAAAATTAAGTTTTATGCACAATTCAGTTTTTAACCTACCACTTAGTGGTTTCACTATTCATCAAAAATTGAAAGTTTTCAGAAAAATACCAAAATATCAACCTAGGCTAATTTTGGTATTCCGAATCCAAAAATGAGGTCCAATTTGAAAGATAAAATTTCAAAAAGTGGTTATTACTATTCATAACGGCTATAATAGCATATCGTCGTTTAGTGAAACTCGGTATTGCGTACAACGCAAGCTATCGAGGAAGGTCGCGATTGCGTGTAAAGTAAGTCAATCTAATGTGTAGTGAAAGATTCCATTGATGATATATATATAACATAAAAACAAAATATTACTCATAAAAATCTCGGGTGTTACAGTATACCATGGATCACCCTATAAACAGGGACGTTAGGGTCATCTAATTTCACTTGTTACTCTGAATTTTCAAATCTCTTGCACTTACTTCCATAGTATAATCCCTTCACAAGACCTTGACATAAGATCTCATTCATAATACCACTCCATAAGAACTTATCATGAGAAATGATCATGAGATCTGATCACAAGATTTTTTTCACAAGAACCATTTCACGAGATCTGATCATGAGTCCTAATTCGCTTTAACACTTGTCTAAATGAACTTAGAAATCCAATCTTGTTAATTTCTTGATCCTTAACCTATACTATTGGAATCATGGATGCCTTTTTAGGTTTCACATGAGATTTCAGATCAATCACTTGATTGATCAACCATCATGTGGTTCACGTGACTATCTAAAGGTCACATGATCACATGTCTAATGTCTTGTCACATGATGAAGATATACCCCATGGGTCATGTGATTTGCAAGACCTTTGGGGGTTATGTGGTTCACAGAATCTCCATGGTTCATGTGATTCATGAGACCTATATTAGTTCATTCAATAATGAATCCCTTCATGGTTTATTGGATTCAGATGATACTATTGGGGTTATACATCTCTTTTGATGAGAGTTTTATCTTATCTTAAATATGTTTTTTTTTGAAAATAGATTCTAGTTCTCATGAAACTTCCAACACGACTAACCAAGGGGATTTAGTTTCTGGGAGCCACAATTCTGATCCTTTTCATCACATGTCTTGTATAAATGAGGCTTTAAAGGGGCTTCTCTTCACTAGACATCAAATATGATCCCCTATCACACCAACTTCCTCTGTATAGATTCATCCTACTGGATGATGGGGTCATTTTATTGATATGATGTTGTATAGACCATCAATGGTACCAATCCTTTATATGATATCAAGTAAAACTATAATCCTAGATCTGAATGCTAAAATTAGAATATATTTTTCTCCATAAATTCTCAAGAATTCCCACCAACATGAGATTCCTCATCAATTCACATACTCCAGTAGTCTTAAGATCACTTGATTTAAAAAAGGATAATTTTGGTAAAGTATATTTCTCGGAGGGAGAATGATTTGTCTTTGGCTGAATTCAATGGAATTGGCAATAGTAACTTTATTTTTTTCTAAGGCCATATGGTGGTCCCCACAATCTTTATATCATTTTATTTATATTACCCTAATTTTTACCTAATATTCATATACTGGAAGGATTAATGGGAATGGAATTAGATTTTTCTCAGGATACCCTTATTAGGTTTTCAACCAGGTGAGCATTATGCCTCTTTCTATTCTTTTATACTAGACCATTGATAGGATATAGTTTAGGTTCTTCTAGCTTGGACCTTCTATTTATACAGTGCTGGTTCTTTTACCTCAAACCCTTTATTGTTGGTAATATACGATTTGTAAAGTATCATTCTCAATGCAATTTAATGTCATCCTGTAAGGAAATATTCTATGTAGTTTAATGTCTTGTGGTAAGGAAATAAAATATGATACGCAGTTTAAAGTATTATTGTGAGGCAATCAAATAATATTAAATTTAAGGTCTTTCTCTCAATGTTTGACTAATGAATATAGAATGGGGAAGACAAGACAAGTATGACCCAAAACACCTTCTGGTTATGAGTTATACTATGTTGTTTTTAGGGCTCACACGGATCAGAGTTCCTTTCTTGAAAGGAGAAGATGCCTCTGGTTGGTAGGTTAAAGAAATTATGTGTGGATATCAGGGGAAAATAACGGTGTACCCACTCTTTTCTGAGGATCATGAAAGATTGTGGGGAGGTTATTGGTTGAGGGTAAAATATTTCTGAATTCAATTCCACCTAGATAGTTGGAATACAAGTGGTGTAATTCATAACCCAAAAGTTTTAATCTATGAATATGGAATGGGGCAGACATACCGAGGATTACCCACATCTTGAGGTGATGGGTTCCTCCATAATTTTGATGGGGCTCATGAGTATTGGAGTTCCTTTCCTACAAGGAGTAGACACCTTTAGTTGGTAGGTCAAATACCTTATTCATGAGCCCATATGTATCACTTGCATAGTCAATCAAAGAGGATCCCTACAATTTTCTATGGGAAATGAGATATTTTTGAAGACTCTAACATCTAGGTGATAATGTTGGATATGGATCAAAATTTATCTAGGAAGGGTTATGGAACCCTATATAAGTTCATATTTTTATGTGTAGGCTCAGTACCTACACCATGTGGTTTCGAAAAACATGGTGTGGGCTATCAAAAGGTTTGAGAAAATAGGTTCTCATTCTTTCTTTGAGAAAGGGTATAAAAAACGAAGATGAAACATCAATAATTTAAAATCCTATTGAATAGTTTGGTTATGGGGATTGTAAATCAAGCCCAAAGTTCTTGAGTTATCAGGATGATATAGGACAACCATGTCGGGGATGAACCAAAACACCCTAAGGTGTTGGGTTCCACCATGGTAACATCAGATATCATAAGGATCAGGAATCCATATTTTTCAAAATAATGATGTATTTAGTTGATGGTAAAAAGCTCAAATGAATGAGACACAAGAATACATGAATAGTCAAATAAATGATCTCTTGAAGCCATATATCCTTTTCCAAGGTCCATGGAAGGTTCATGGTGATTCGAGGCATTCAAATCAGGAAATGCGATTTATGGAAAATGAAATATTAAAGGAGGGTCTGAATGCCCTAAAATATGTGTCACTACCCAATGAACATATAGTCACAATGACGATATGTGAAAAATCATTACTCAAAATTTTTCCTAGATCAGGGGGTTTAGTGAGCATGGAATGACTTTTACTAGGTCCAAATATTAGTCTCTATGAGCTTTATTCCTTGATCATTTACACTCTAAATTTTTAATATATTATGGAGGTGAAGAGTTTAATGAGTGGAGACATGTGTTTTTTCTCAGGCCACCGTTTTTAGGTTTTTATCCGAACAAGTTTCATGTATATTCCACTAGTAGATTAGTGTCTTGAAATTTGGACCATATAAGGCTAGAGTTTAAGGTTGTGTAACATTTACCAAAGTGCATATAGTTTAAGGTCATAATGCTCATTGACCTAGTATGAGGGGAATGTAACATAACAAACTAATTAGGATACCAAGGGTCAAGATTACTCTAAAATCCTTTTGACTGGGAGGTTAAAATGTTGTAAATTATGGTTCAAGGTTCTTGGGTCAGGAGTAATGGCATGGGAAAATAATTCTAGAAATTTCCCAAAACATACTTAGGTGATGGGTTCTGCAATAGTGATGTCAGGTTCCTAAGGATTAGAAATCCATTCTCACAGGGCTAAGATATATATGGTTGATAATTTAAATACCTCATGAATTAATATCATAGTCAAAAAGGGAGATCTGTTTTACTTTCCATGGACCATGAATGATTTGTGGAAACCTGAGGTGCATAAGAATTTAAGGGTGGTGTATGGGTTGAGGTGCTCAAAAAGATGATGGATGCAGCCCATTATGTAGTTGATCTGATATAGTCTCTTATGGTTTTTTGATAAAGAATGATGATGGGTGATGACCTGTACATTTTAACATAATGTAGTGGGGATGTATCTGTTTTGTAGTTTAATGTCATGGGACAATGACATTTTCCTCATAGTTTAATGTCATGTGGTAAGGATGTTTTCTATGTAGTTTAATGTCACATGGTTATGATATTTCTATGATCGAAAGTGTGCCTTTGTCATGTTGACTAGAGTGGCTTTCCAAGGCCACTTTGCTCACATGTTCCATGCTTAGTGTTAGAAAAATTGGATTACTAGGTAAGTTGTTAAGCTATAAAAGTGTGGGTATCAGATGGATTGTTGTATAGGTTAATCCAATATTCAGTTAAGGGTGAATTTGTTTTATCATTTTATAGGTTTTGGATGAATCTAATATTTAATAACTGAGTGTCTCTATGTATCCCATGATGGAAGGAATCAAGCCACATGTAGTTCTTTCAAAAAATCTTTTGATACAGGTCTGACACATATGTATAAGTTTAGGGGGGTATTTTTATGTTTAATATAGAGGTTGGAACCATGATTAGATATCTAGGTGAAACTAAGTATCTTTTTATGACATGAATCAAGAATAAAATAGTCCTTGATTAAGAAAATATTCATGTAGGTATAACTCATACACAAAGGTGGGGACTATTCTTATTGATTATTGTAGTTGGACCCATGATTTGAGATCAGACCATCACTACATATCCCGTGATGACTAGAATCAAGCCACACATAGTTCTTTAATGAGAAAATATCTATGTAGGTCTGATCCATATTCATGTGGGGACATTATTCCAATTGATTTTTTAGCTGGACCTAGGATTGGAGATCTAGGCGCCACTACATATATTGTGATTATAGGAATCAATCCACACAAAATTCTTGAATAAAAAACTCTATAAGTATGTATAAAATATAGGGAGAGGGGGAATTATTCCTATTCATTGTTACAGCTAGACCTGTGATTGTATATATGTGCATCCCTATATATCATGTGATGTCATGAATGAAGAAAAATGAAGTTCTTGAGAAACGATATAGTATAAAATCATGCGAAAAGGATGTAAGTTCCTTGACATGAAAAGGGAATATTATAGCTACCAATAGTAGGGATCTGAGTATCAACATGTATCCTATTATGATAGGAAAGAAGGCACACATAGTTCTTGAATGGAGGTGTGGTTGGAGACCAATAGTAGGGATAGTGGTCCTCTTGGGGGAGGTCTACAGTAATACATAGTTTTATGTCATGAAAGAGACATAAACCATGCTGTTTAATATCTTGCGGTAAGGAATCATTATATTACTTTCAAATTATTTTTTCCAGGACAATATTAAAGTTTATGTGAACCGATATGTTTTGATCATGTGTGGGAGCCTTTACAAGAGCTCTTAAGCCCATGTGAGCTATGTTCAATGTGATAAATAAAGAATGACAATGCTTCCTTCCACCACATAGAGGTCATTAACGTAAATATAAATGGTATTTTTTTATGATGTTTTGGATGGAACAATATGTAGGATCTGGGAGTCCCTACGTGTCTCATTGGAATTAGAATTAACCCGTACGTAGTTTTGGAAAATCATGCATTTTAGTGTCATATTGTGAGGAAATCAACCATTCAGTTTAACATCATTAAGTAAAGATGAAGGTAACTTGATGTGAAGAAATATTATGGGTAGACCCAAGATTGGATATCTAGAGGTCACTTTGTTTTCTATAAAGATAATAATCAATCTCCACACAGTTCTTGGAAAACTGTGTTATTTAGTTTCATGCACTAGTGGAAATTAGCCTTGCAGTTTAACATTATATGGCATGGATAAAGGTAAACTATCATGAAAATAAAATATTTTGGCTGAACCAAAGACTAGATATCTAGGTGTCAGTATGTATCATCTGATTATAGGAATTAAGCTATATATAGTTCTTGAATGGGGGAATGCCCTATGTGGATTTGACTCTATTATAGGGATGGGTGAACGTAATTTCTCTTTTTCATAGTTTTATCTTATGTGCGGTGAATCATTAGTGAGACAAAAATTCACATGAAATTTAATGGCACGTAGTGAGGATGTATTCCATGTAGTTTAAGGTCAATTGGTAAGGACATAATTCATAGTTTACTTTCATGTGACCAGGTTGAAAGTCACTATGTATTTTAAAGTCTTATTTCTAGGACATCTTTAATATAGTTTAACATCATGTGGTTAGGAGGTATCATGGATCTTTAACTTCAAGTGATCATGATGATTTCATTATAATTTAATGTCATGCTGTCAGGATGTGGGAGGCTTTAATGATGGCTACACAATGTATTTCTTTAGGAACCATTCATTGGTGGGGGTGACATGTTCCCTATCCGTTGTTTCCAGTGAGTAAGCCCCATTATGTCAAGACTTATATATGATATAGGGAACTTCCCATTTGGGTTTTAGTTTTTGATATTTATATCCTAGTATCATTGGGGATTTTATATCAAATTATAATTATCCTTGATGGTTTGAATGGAGGCAAACCTTTTCATTAAAGGCTTGTGTGATCCGATTCTGATGGACATCATGGCTGTGTAGTGTACAAAAACTTTTCTCCTCAATAAATTATAACTCATACATCCACATTTTAGATTTCTCATCATTGAGATTTTTCCATATATAGCTATTCATATTGAGCGAAACTGGACTTCTTTGGGAAATATAACCTCTATCCCGTACACCAGTGAATACAAAGTTGCTTTTTTAGCAGTGCATATGGTGCTACAGTAGGCCCATAAAGAATGGTGGAGCTTTTCCAGCTAGGAATTCTTCTCTTTGTCTAACAAATTCTAGAGTATATTAAAAAAATCCTTTTTTGAGGCCGCAATTTTTCCATTCTCTTATAAATTATAGTAGTATGAATGATTTCAATCAATGTTTTATACCTTTTACAATTTCTTCAACTCAGTAGAATAGAAGTTGGTGTCATTTTCCATTAGTATCATGTGAGGGACTTCAAATCCATTGATAATATTGGGCTTCATGAAGTTTAAGAAATTCTTCATTCTGACTTCCATGTGGGGTATTACCTTTACCCATTTGGAAAAGAAGTCGGTAGCAGTAATGATGTACATAAAATACTTGGCAGTGATTTGGGGATATGGCTCCAAAAAAATCCATTCCCCATATGGAAAATGACTAGTAATATCTAGTTGTTTGTAAAAACTCTATGGGATGATGGATGATTTTTTCATGAATTTGACATGTGTGACATTTCCTGGTGAATTCTACAGAGTTTTGTATAATTGTTTTCCATTAGTAATAAAACATTCTGATTTGGTTGGATATCCTAGTCCTAGACTGATGAGCATTGTAAGAGCCTATATGGACTTCTTCCATTATAGCGGGAACCTCTCTTTCTGCTTTGTACATGAGGAGGATTCTATTGAATCCTAACTT
Source organism: Viscum album (assembly GCA_963277665.1). Lineage (NCBI taxonomy): Eukaryota > Viridiplantae > Streptophyta > Magnoliopsida > Santalales > Viscaceae > Viscum > Viscum album. The sequence continues at coordinate 70,696,528 of OY728145.1, forward strand.
GTAGAGGTATTTTTCCCCATTTGGCCAATCTTGAAGGGTAATGTTCACTGATTGACACTACATTCATTCCCTTATAGACCAGTTTATCGGGAGGGCCCCATTTTGGTGAAAATCAATAATGGGTTCCATCCATCCATGTGTGGATATCAATTCATCATGCTCCGTGGAAATGTTGATCTAAATGGTTTCATCCATGTCACATATGATGAATGATGAGACCATCCTTTAGTGAATATTTGTCGTTGATCTATTTTATCACTAGCTTTGAATCCCCTTTGATATTTAGGTAGTCTATCTACAACTGTCTAGCTAGTTCCAGGTTAAGAATGATGGCTAGGTATTCAACCTCATTATTAGTACAACCTTTTGATAGTGAGAAAGAATAAAGAAGGATTACTTTTTTGTAGAAACAAATACAAGTCCTTCACCAACATGGCTGAGCTTTAGGTTCTCCACCCTTTTGTCTATAGCACTATGTGAGGTTCCATAAAAATACATCTCCCATGTACGAGGAGTGTTATGGGAATAGAGAAACTCCTCATTTAAAATTCCAGTGTCCACTTGTTTACCTTTTTGGGAATTATTTTCTTTGAAGAAATCATCTAGGGCCTACCCTTATCTTACTCTTGTGACACAAACTAGATGTCATATTGTTGAATAATGAAAACCCATCGGGCCAAATTCCATGTCAACATTCGGAAAACAATGATGTACTTGAGTGATTCAACACAAGAGACTAGGTATACTTCTTGGTGCTGTAAGTAATGCCTAATCTTTTTAAACTATAAAGATGAGAAAGATGTAGTTCTACACGACGTCCAAATACTGATTCTTAGTACATAAGATCATCCAATAGAGGTATTAGAGACTATTTTCACTCACCAAATCATTTTTTTCAAGGAAAGAACCAAGAGATCATTATATTGTAGACACATATATGATGAGTGGATTTTCATCCACCACAGGCATCACGACCAGGGGGTGTAGTAGATACTTCTTGTGACTCTCAAAGGGTTCTTAGCTGTCCTCATCCTATAGATAGAAAATTCCCTTCTTCAATAGCTTGTTTAATGGGAGATATTTTCTGACCAATTTAGCTATGAAATTATGAATGTAAGCAATGTCATGAACCAAGTCGGGTCGTCATCCGACCCAGCGCCTGACCTGGTCTGCGACTTGGAATGAAGGGCGTTCTCGATCCCCACGGGCTGGAAACTAGTGTCGGCCATCAAAATAAACCAGTTGGAAATGATTTTGTCCTTAAAAAAGATGAATAAACACAAACTAAACAAGCAGATAAATAAAGGAGAAAAAAAACAAACTACATGGCAGTGGAAAAAGGAATTAAAGAAGTGACGTGACATACCTCAGGTGACCCAACGGGTCACCACGGAAAGTAAACCACACTCACTCCCAAAAAAAATCCAAGGCTGAAACCTACAACTAAAAAGTAAGGTAGGCTTGGGCACTGATATGATCAGTAAGAATTCCAAAATATAACCACATCCAATACCCCCACCTTTATTAAGAAATCCAATTATTCCATTTTGAAAATAAGATATAATAAAATAATATTTTTCCTTATTTTCCAAATCAAGAAATGATTTTTCATTTTCCAGTAATGTATTTCACTCCCTCTCCATTTTCAAAATAGGTTCCAAGCATGAATTTGTGTTTAAAATGAAAAGATAACAATTTGGATTGAAGTATGGTTTTCATAAGTAAGTCATCAAATATGAACACACTGAAATGAAAATTTCATCACAAGAAGAATGTTGCAAATGAGCACCATGGGTAATCCCTATATGTAGCTAGAACAAGTGGGAACCTATAGACGTCATACCTTATGAATGGTGGCTCAGAAACCATGACTCTCAGAAAACGGGGCATAGAAGACCACGACCCTAAATAATTCATATGATTAGTTAGTTTTTCTGCATCAATCCTGCTAGATGAACCAGGACAAACCCCTACCGTGTCATCTAGCGTACTAGTCCTGGTCACCCACCTAGATACCCAGGTTTCCCATTGTGCTCTATTTCAAGTGGTGGTGAGTTTTTCTTTATCATACAAACATATATGAACATAACAATTTCTTTATCAAAAAATCATTCAACCTCTCACCACGGTTCTCTCTCCTTATGTGTATTCCCCCTCTTTCACATCAAATAATGCATAAGCGTCAAATTTAGCACATAATCACACATTAAACATAAAAATCATTTTTTTTCTAAAACCAAAGGGGTCATGGCTCAAGAGTGGTTTTTATTTTTCATAAAGAATTCATAAGATGCCAAACGAGCTTACTTACATGAAGGGGACATTTTTCTTCAATTAACTGGCTATAGGGACAAGCACCTTTTTAAATACACATTACTAATTCCAAACCACTTAGAAAAATCAATTTTCAAGAAAAGGTCACTTAAGTCCGATATCATTAGAAATACACTTCAATTCTCAAAAATTGCATAACCATTTCAAGGAATCTCTACCAAATTTCATAAAATGTGTATATAGACTAAATGTAAAACATACATTTAAAACAAGATAGAAATTATGAAATTAAAAATTAAAGGCATAGGCATAGGATACCTACCTCAAAAATGTTGTTATTTGTTGATGACCACTCGAACTGACCCTGCGCACTTCCCTGACATGCATTTATACATATATATATAAATACCCAAGTTGCATGGCACATATTCCCCATGCCATGAGGGAATATGTACAAAGAGGGCATTTATATATATATATATATATGTCTTACCTTATGCATGTACACGTAGGAATTCATGACACCCACAACTTGAAACCATATAGCAGAGTTCAACGTGCTATACAAATAATTCAATAAAACAATTAAACAGTTAAAAATCTACAAAACATTTCAAAATAACACATAAGGGTTTGTGCTAATGAAACACCTATTTATTATAACACAATAATCAATCGTATAAATCATAATCATCACATCCAACAAGAGGACTCAACACGGGAAATCAATATCACATCACAAGTTCCAATCGGGCATATCCACATAAATCCAGGGAAACTCCATTCCCATTTTATAAAACCAAACACCCTTTTTAAATTAAGGAAACCCATTGAACACAATGACCACCCATGCTAAAACTCGTTTGGCCTAAAATCCAATAATCAAGTGCATTTCATACAAAAAAACATTTATTTGGCATTTTTATCACACATAAAGAATGCATAAAACCCCATTTCAAAACCAAGTTGCTTTTGGGAAAAGCAATCCACCATTTTGAAAAAAAGTGAAAACCCCAATTGAAATCATTTGATGTCACACCTCAATTTTAGACCAAATTCTCTTTTTAAGACTTCATTTTTCACCTAATCAAAACCAAGCCAAGCCAAGACCCATTGCCTGATTTTAAAACCATTAAAAATACCCAAATGAATTTCATTTAAGTCTTAGTACAATTTAAATATTCCAAATTTAATTCATAAAATGAGGAATCATGAAACCAACCATTAACGCCAAAGTCAAGGAATACAATAATGGATTAAAAAACACAAGGCTATAAAATATATGCATACATGCATCAAAGGGAAAAAAGAACAAGTACAATAGAATTCCATAGGAAACAAATTTCATAGTGACACCTACCTCAAAGAAGTGAAGATCTGACTGAAACACTCTGACACTTGAAACCCTCGATGAAGACTTATCCACACTTGAGCACACATTTATTATTATATATATATATATGTATACCCTTAATCCATTATAAATTTTCCCCACACCCAAAGAGAAAATTTTCATGGAAGGCATATATATATATATATATATATATATATATATATTCACGTACCTACATATGTGAGCACAAAACATCAAAAATCCATCAAAATCCTACAAAAATTCAAGGAATCCAAAAAGAATGAGAGAAACACTAAAATGAAAAAAAACACTAACCCCAAGAGGAGATTCCAAGCCATGACAAGCCAATACGCTTCGCCTTCGGCAGAAGATGCTGAAATTCTCACAAAGTCGACCCGAGAGGCATTCTGTGTACCCTAACGACGAAAGTAACCAGAAGGAAAACAGATTAATCTAAGACCTATGTTTTGGCCGAATGGAATGGAGTAATGAAGATGGGATAAATGGCCAATTTGAAGGAGGATACAATGGCACATGGTATTACCTTGAAAAACTGAACATCATCCATGAAGGAACCCGTAGGAATCATCGAACGGAGGAGGGTCATGAGGAAGGGAGGTGGCTCACTGGAGATCCTCGGCCAGCGGTGGTCGCGCAAAGGAGTGGTGCGGCGTGAGGAGGTGGGGTGGCGTGAGGAGGGTCTGGCCGGAGAAGGGTTTCCCACTGAAAGAGGGAGGAAGAGGCGCTAGATGAAGGAGGGAGCGAGATGGAGAGGGGGGGTAGCACGAGCGGGATGAAGAGGGGGGGGGCACTGTGTAGGACACCCAAGGAGGAAGAAAAAAAAGAAAATAACAATAAAAAAAGAAATAAATAAGATAGAAATTAAATAAATAAAAGAAAATAAAATAAAATAAATAAAACTTTAATAAGTAATAATAATAATAAACTTAATAAGGATTTTAATAAACTCCAATAATAATAATAATAATAATAATAACATAACAATAATTATTATAAACTAAAAAATAATAATATTATTATTATTAATCATAATAAAAATTATAGTAAACTTAATATGATATTAATAAACTTAATATAATTAAAAAAATTAATAGAAAGTTAATAATAATAACTTAATAGTAACAACCCTATATTAATAAAGTTGGTGAACATAATAATAATAATAATAATAATAATTAACATAATTATAATTTTTAAAATAAACCATTAAAACTAATTTTATTTATTTTCCTTGAACATGAGGCAGACCGCACGGTGACCCGGGAAAAGTCACTTAGCTTTGAATACTCCATGCCATGCACGAGACGATGTCAACGGCGGAGGATTCATTCATCAATAAAATTCCAAAATTTCAAATAGGCTTGGCTCACAGCTCGATAGAAAGTTTCAAAATCTGATAAAATTATAAAATAATATTATCTCAGAAGTTAGGGTGTGACAATTCTACCCACCATAAAAACTTTTTCCCCTAGAAAGTCACCCAGTCAAACAAGGAAACAAAATCATGTTCAAAACAGAACGAGGCCTACAAAATCACAACTCGGCATGAATTTTCACTTCCTCAATCACACCCGACCAACTCTAAGGGAAACATCAAAGAGAAGAGTCATCAGGAAATAAGGAGGGTTCTCCCCAAAATAAGAAACCGACAAGATAAACCAACATTGAGACTCTCAGCATGAGCTAACTTTGTAACAGCTAACTTGATCCAAGAGGAAACCACCACACAGACCAAGCCTCGAACAAGGAATGACAAGATTCATGGTGGGTCTCCCCACCATTTAATAACCGACCATCGTAAGCCAATTAGCATGGACCAACATGAGAAACGCAGCACAAACCGACCCATGAACTATTCACATAAACCAAACTCCCACCACATGGGGTCCTTGAAGAAAGACACCAAACTGAATGGCGGACCAAACCCCTATTCATTATTTCCCAAGATTCATGTGTCTCCAAAATGAGCACATCCTAAAACAAGAATTGGTCACCAAAGGAGCTAGCCACACAAGAGAGATAATCATCTTGAGAATCACAACCATAAAGAGACAACTCCAAATATCATATTTACGAGGTATAACTACTAGAATTACAAGAAAAAAAGATCACTATGCCTTTTTACAACCATGGTGGGGTATTCAGAGAACAAAGACCACAACAAGAAAAAGACACCTTTGTACCTCTTACTACAAAACAAAACCTTCAAAGATAAGAAAGATTTAATAGAGAAGTTTAAATTGTATCTATTTCAACACTGGGGAAAACATTTAGACCAAGGTGCACCACACCCCACGTTTCTTAACTGCATGAAAGGCTTCACTCTTAGACCTATGGAAGAAGCTCTGATGTCTTGAAGCATATACTGCCCTGCAGTCAAGAGATGGCATTCTCCTGTTGAGACTCCTCCTGACAATGACGCTAGCTAAACCTCTCTATGTTTTCCAATTGGCACACCGATGAGAAGTCTTCGAAGGATGTCGACAAGGAGACTTAAAGTATCCAAACTAAAAACACCAAAAACTAACAGAAGAGTGGCCCGACTAATAGAAGTTGGAATTGACAAGAACACTTTTCTAAGATGGGTTCCTTAGACTCGTTCTCATGGAATGGGGAACCATCCCAACAAAGAAAAGGAATTGGTCCATGAACAATAGACGAAGACCCCACACAAGTGAAACTTTAACTGATTCTGTGACGTTATCTACGGAGAAAATGGAACCAACTCCTTGAGATGCCCAACATAGGCCTTCACTATCTATTGGCCATGCAGGACAGTCACAAGATTTTCCACTTCCCTCACCTTCACTTCCACAAATATAAACCATCAAACAAGAGTGGTCCTAAACACCTTCCAAGACATCCCATAATGTAATGACATTGGAATTTCCTCCCGCACCAATCCAACATTGAACCCTCAAATGAACTTGAACCTTCATGGACTCACATAGCTTTGGGAGTTTCCAATAACCTGAAAACACCAACGATTTCACAAAGCTAGTCCTATACCTTAGATCGATCATGATCACCACAGAATATGGACAACAACTGAAAAGAATTCAATTCCACTACTCCGCTAAGAGTATGGGTAGAACCAACAACTAGAAGAGACTCAATAGAAACCTCTGGGACTTTTCTGGGAAGCATAATAAAAAACAATAGGCACAAATCGGTATTAAAAATTCATCATAAATCAAAATTCCCCACCTCAATCACAATCTAAATCTCAAATTCAAATAACTATTCCAACCAAAATTCAGTATGTCAAAACCAAGAAACCATGAAAAAGGATACCAAACACGAAAAGAGAACACTAAAAAATTTCTTACCTTTCAAAACATTTAAATTACCCTTTTGAAAACAATATTTCAGAAAACAAATAACTTAAGTAACCGAAATTGGTATCCCTTGAAGTCTTGCATATACATATACCATTGTGCTAGCTCATGCACCCATCAACACATACCACTAATTATCCCTATGGCAGATGCGCACCTCTATATATGTGATCCCCCATAGGAATACCAAGGGTCAATTCAAGACACTTCTAATTTTCAAAATAGATCATTCAGCATGAAGAAAAAATTCCCAACCGATTGAAAAAGTCACTTATCATTAAATCAAGAAATTTCCAAATTCCAAAACATTTTCTATTTCAAAAACCATTTTCCCACTATAAAACCACATTCCCATTTGAAAACACCTTCAAAAAAATCCATTTTCATTTATGAGATCCAGTCACACCATCCAAAATGAAGGTCAAACATAACTCATATCATAATTTCCAAAAACAATGAACTAGTGGCTATTCCAACCTGGTAACATGGCTTAGCAGACAATGCTCCGAGCGAGCATTAACCATTGGAAGCATCTTGAACAATGCACTTGGGTTGTACATGGGTCGTTACTCCATGTAAGCTCACTGAGTAACACTGGCTCACTTCCATTGTCATCCCTCATCCACACAGACCAAGCAAAAGTAGAAAATTCAAATCCTGGACTACCCCTAGAAACTCAAGTCTCAGGTCAGGAAAGGGTTCATGGCATCCTTCCTGCACCTAGCACTCTTGGTCCGACACACCTAATCACCAAGATACCTGACACCCAAAATTACAAGGGCCCCTCTGATACTATTTTGTCACGAACCAAGCCGGGTCGTCTTCCGACCCGACACCCATCCCGGTCTGCGACATAGCCCGAAGGGCATTCCCAATCCCCACGGGCTGGAAACTAGTGTCGGGCATCAAAATAAACCAATTGGGAACGATTTTGGCCCATAAAAAAGATGAATAAATAAAAACTAAACCAGAAGATAAATAAAGGAGAAAAAACCAAACAACTCGGTAGCAAAAAAAAGTAATTAAGGAAGCAACGTGAAATACCTCAGGTGACCCCGTGGGTCACCACGACATGTAAACCACACTCTCTCGCAAAATCAATCCATGGATAAAACCTGCAACTGAAAATTAAGGTAGGAATGAGCACCGAGATGTTCAATAGGAATGCCAAAATATAACCACATCCTATTCCACCACCTTTAGTAAGAAATCCATTTATGCCAGTTTGAAAATAAGATATAATAAAATAATGTTTTTCCTTATTTTCCAAATCAAGTAACGATTTTTCATTTCCATGTAATGTATTTCACTCCCACTCCATTTTCAAAATAGGTTCCAAGCATGAATCTGCATTTCAAAATGAAAATAAAACAGTTTGGATTGAAATATTATTTTCAAAAATAAGTCATCAAATATGAACACACTGAAATGAAAATTTCATCACAAGTAGCATGTCGCAAATGAGCACCATGGGTAATCCCTATAGTTATCTAGAACAAGTGGGAACCAAGAGACGTCATACCTTGTTGAAACATGGCTTAGAAACCATGACCCTCAGAAAACGTGGCTTAGAAGACCACGACCCTCAGTAATTCATATGTTTAGTTAGTGTTTTTGCATCAATCCTACTAGACAAACTGAGATGAACCCATGTCATGTCATCTAGCGTACTAGTCCTGGTCACCCACCAAGATACCCAGGTTTTCCATTGGGCTCTATTTCAAGTGGTGGTGAGTTTTTCTTTATCATGCAAATATATATTAACACAACATTTTCTTTATCAAAAACTCATTCAACCTCTCACCACCATTCTCCCTACTTAATTGATTTCCCCCACTTTCACGTCAGATAATGCATAATCTTCAAATTTAGAACATAATCACACATTCAACATAAAAATCCTTTTTTCCTAAATCCAAAGGGGTCGTGCCTCAAGAGAGGTTTTTCTTTTTCATAGGGCATTCTTAAGATGCGAAACAGGCGTACTTATATGAAGGGAATATTTTTCTTCAATTAACTGACCAAAAGGATAAACACATTTTGAAATACACATTACCAATTCAAAACTAATTAGAAAAATAAATTTTCCAAAAAAGGTCACTTAAGATCGATATCATTAGAAATACACTTCAGTTCTGAAAACAATTACATAATCATTTCAACCTAACACAACCAAATTTCATAGCATGTGTATATTGAATAAATATAAAACATACTTTTAAAAGAAGGAACCAATTATGAAATTCAAATTAAAGGCATAGGCATAGGATACCTACCTCAAAATGACGTTATTTGTTGACGACCACTCGAACTGACCCTGCGCACTTCCATGCACATGCATTTATACATAAATATATAAATACCCTAGCTACACTACCCATATTCCCTGCACCATGAGGGAATATATACAAAGAGGGAATTTATATATATGTGTGTCTTACATTATGCATGAACATGTAGGCGTTCTTGACACCCACCACTTGAAATCATACAGCAGAGTTCCACGTGCCATACAAATAATTCAATAAAACAATTTAACACTTAAAAATGTACAAAATGTTTCAAAATAACACATAAAGGTTTCCTCTAATGAAACACCCATTTATTATAACACAAGAATCAATCGCATAAATCATAATCATCACCGGCAACAAGAGGACTCAACAAGGGAAATCAACATCACATCACAAGTGCTAATCGGGCATATCAACATAAATCTAAGGAAACTCCATTCCCATTTTATAAAACCAAACACCCTTTTTAAATTAAGGAATGGCATTGAACACAAAGACCACCCACGCTAAAATTCATTCGGCCTAAAATAAAATAATCAAGTGTATTTCATACTGAAAACATTTATTTGGAATTTTTATCAAACATAAAGAATGAATAAAACCCCATTTCAGAACCATCTTGCATTTGTGCAAATAAATCCACCATTTTGAATAAAATTGAAAACCCCATTTGAAATCATTTGATGTTGCACCTCAATTTGAAACCAAATTCCCTTTTTAAGACTTCATTTTTTCACCTAATAAAAACCAAGCCAAGAAAAGACACATTGCCTCACTTTAAACCCATTAAAAGGACCCAAATTCATTTCATTTAAGGCCTAGAACAATTTAAATATTCCAAATTTAATTCATAAAATGAGGATGCATGAAACCAGCCATTAATGAAAAAGCCAAGGAATACTAAAATCGGTTCAAAACAAAGCATGGATATCAAATATATTCATACTTTCATCAAAGGGAAATAAAGAACATGCATAAAAAAATTCCCTAGGAAACAAATTGCATAATGACACCTACCTCAAAGAAGAGAAGATCCGAATGAAACACTCGGACACTTGATACCCTTGATGAAGACATCTCCACACTCGCACACACATGTACTATTATATATATATATATATGTGTGTGTGTGTGTCTACCCATAATTCATTATACATTTTCCTCACACCATGAGAGAAAATGTGCAAGGAAGGAATATATATATATACACATACCTATATATGTGAGCGCAACACCTCATAAATCTATCAACATCCTACAAAAATTATAGGAATCCAAAAAGAATGTGTGAAACACAACAACAGAAAAAGAACACTCACCCTATGCGGCGATGACAGGCCATGAAAAGAAAATCCGTTTCGCGCGCCTTCGGAGGTGGATGCCGAAATTCTACACAAAGTGGACCCGAGAGGTGTTCTACATACACTAACGACAGAAGTAACCAGAAGTAAAATAGATTAATCTGAGACCTAGGGTTTGGACGAATGGAATGTAGTATTAAAGACGGGATAAAATTCCAAATTGAAGGTGGAGACAAAGTTAGATTGTATTACCTTGACGAATTGAACAACATCTGCGAAGTAACCCAATGGAATCTTCAAATGGAGGAGGGGTCGTGAGGGAGGGAGGTGGCTCGCCAGAGAGCCTCATCCAACAGTGGCCGCGCAAAGGTGAGGTGAGACGTGAGGAGGTGGTGTGGCACGAGGGGGGTTCGGCCGTAGGAGGGTGGCCCGCCGGAGGAGGGTGGCCCGCCAGAGGAGGGAGGAAGAGGCGACAGAGGCAGGAGTGAGCGGGACGGAGAGGGGGGGCACTGTGTACGACACCGAGGGAGGAATAAGAACAAGGAAAAAAAGATAAAAAATGATATAAATAAGGTAGAAAATAATGAAATTAAACAAAAGAAAATAAATAAAAATTTAATAACTAATAATAATAATAAACTTAATAAGGATTTTAATAAACTCCAATAATATTTATAATAAAAATAATAATAACGTAATAATAATTATTATAAACTAAAAAATAATAATATTATTAATAATAATATTAATAAAAATTATAATAAAATTATTATGATTTTAATAAACTTAATATAATTAACAAAATTAATAGAAATTTAATAATAATAACATAATTATAAAAACCCTATATTAATAAACTTAGTGAACAAAATAATAATAATAAAAATAATTACCATAATTATAATTTTTAAAATAAATCATTAAAACTCATTTTATTTATTTGTCTTGAACATGAGGTAGGCCGCACGGTGACTTGGTAAAAGTCACGTAGCTTTGAATACACCATTACATGCACCAGACGATGTTAAGGGTAAAGCATTCATTCATCAACAAACTGCAAAAAGTTCAAACTGGTTTGGCTCGCAGCTCGATTGAAGGTTTCAAAATATGATAAAATACTAAAGTAATAATATCTCAAAATATTGTTTGTGGCAAACAATGTGCCCCTAAATCCCCCTTAGCTATTTGAGATTCAGGGGGGGGGGTGAAATTTCCATAATTCCACTAGTATTTTTTGGATCAACCTCAATGTCATGGTGGAATCACAAAAATCCATGTAATTCTATCGATGTTACCCATAAATTGAATTTAAATGGATTCTCCTTGAGGTTGTACTACTGAAACATGTCAAAGATTATTTAAAGATATGTGAACTAATCACATCACTATCGGGATTTGATAACCAAGTCATTGACATAACATTATTATATTCATCCTAAGAAGGGCCTAAAGATATGGTTCATGGAGCACTGATAAGTAGATCCAGAATTATTTAATCCAAAGGGCATTGCCTAATAGAAAAATATCATATGAGGTGGTATAAAAGTAGTGGCTTCCTCATCTTCATGGGACATATTTATTTGGTTGTATCCTTAATGACCATCCATAAATGAAAGTTCTTGGAATCTAGGAGTTTTATCGATCACGATTTCTATGATAGAAAATGGCAAATCATCCTTCAGGTAGTGTCGATTATGGTCTCTTAAATTGATGTAAACACTACTCTGATTGTTATTTTATTATGTGGATGATGTTGGTGTGGCATCTTGGGTATTTCAACTCCCAGATAAAATTTGGTTTGATTAATTTTTTCACTTATGACTCTAAATTAGTATCATGTGATGGGTTCATCCTCCTGGATTCTTTCTTGAAACCTCGATGGTCATCGGGTAAGCCAAGATGGTACATAGCCACATCAGGTTTCAGTTTAGGTATTTCATTATAATTCCCAGGAAACACATATACATGTTCCTTTAGAAATGTGATATACATATATTGATCTCTAAGAGGTATGGAGACACTGATAAATATAGGTTATGGGTCTTCTTATATTCCTATATTTATCTGCATGAGCTCATCAATTATGTTGGAGACACCTTACTCAAATGTGGGAAGGGAATTCTTGAGGTCATTCTCTTCTTCTTTCACCTCTGAGTACATAGAGGTATTTTAAGGTTCATTAAATAATCTGATGGTATCTCTATCCCATTATGGATGAAAGAGGTCATGGGAAGAGATATTTTCATCTCCTACTACTAGAGACATTATAGAGAGATTTAAGAGTTGAATTTTTTCTTTTATAATGTACAAGGGGATAGAAGGAGCCTAGATGTTTTGGATTAATTATATTTCCTCAACTAGATTTATAGATAGCACATAATCACTATCAATAATACTCCAGGTATTTTTAGGGGTGGTCCCCAATGCATTGGGAGTTAAAACCTTTTATCCACCATTGGTTATTATCACCCCATATTATAGAAACCTGCCTTAGCAAATGTGGCTTTACAAGACATGAAGGGGTTGTTGTCACCATGTAGTATTCCAACCTTACCATAGATGGGGTATTTCAAACACTGATGGAATGTTAATGGAACTGCCACATGGATATGCATTCAAGGAATTTCAAATAAGACATTTTATATAGTTTCCTACTAGATAACCATGAACTCTCCATTATATGTGAGCTCCCAAATATGAACCTTTATATTGGTCTTACCAAGTAGTATTTGTTTACTCTTATTTTACAATTGAATGGTTAGATTTGTAGGAGATAAATATCTATTTCTATATCTGAAACATCGAAGGGTTTGGATTGATATGAGGTTGATGCCAAAAACATTTTCAATCATGGCCCTTCAAATATTGACATTGTCATTATTTCGGAAACTATATTGGGTCTGATGTGTCCCTGGATGACCTCTCCTTGACCTTTCCCGGTAAATGAGATGGAGGCATGGAATTCTGATGAAATGGTCTCCACTCAATCAACCTCGACTATAGTGAATGTTGTCTCAAAATCCTATAGGATCTAGAGGGATTTAACAATTTCCTATCTAATCTATTTTAAAATATTGAGTGCATATAGGATTGTGAACTTTTCTAGAACAACAAACTATTTCAAAATATCATACTTTCATTCCAATGGTCAGAACTTACCGATGTGGGGCTTCTCCCTATTGTGTGGATCCAAATATGAGGTGTTTGTGGAGGATGGTCATGTTTCTTGAGAAAAGGTTAAAGGAAAATATAATAATAGTGGCATAGGTCATGCTAAACGCCCCCTTTTCTAGTTTGATAGGATAATTACACCCTTGCTAGTCGGTCGTATAAGATGATTAGTCTTGGATAACCACTGGAGGATTCTTGGACACCTATGTGTTTCTGTCAGGCTTGTTGGAGTTTTTTCTTATAGGAATCAATTGCATTTATGTCCAATATTTTTATGTGATCGTGATATTGGGTCAAACTACACTCACACAATCATATGTACCCTCATCTCCAATGCCTTTGACCTCCATATCTCTGATCAAGTACAAGGAACTCATATTTGGAGGCATATTCATCATTAGATAAGGGGTATTATAAGTTTATCATGTTCATATAACCAAATATGAAATCCTCACCTAATGAGGGTTTTATTTGGTGAGGTAATTCTTGTTCTCTGAATGTTGTAGGAATGAAATCTACAATAGTTAGGGCCCGTGTAAGAGATGAATATGAAATTTCTACTTCATTTTCTTCTTGTATCTGATGATTGTGTTTTTCTTAAAGAGGTATTTTAGATGTCACCACCCTAGGTAATGAAATTGTTATAAATTTGTGAAGATGTGCTCTTAGGGTGTCATAAGCTCATTCAACTATATTTAGATTCATCTAGTTATCGAAATTCTACAAATAACTAGTCGTAACTTATTTCCAATCTCCTTATTTTTCTAATTAGGTTATGCTTATGTAGGTCACTATTGATAGGAAATTTTCTAACACCACTTGTTAGGAATTGACCATGCTTTTGATAACATCTTTGAAGATGAAGAAATATTTGTTGGTGTGACCTAGCCTTCTATAGAAATGGATGTAGTCAGGTTGATTGGTGAGGTTGAAATCATTGGGCTTCTTTGTCTATGACTGATTGAGTATGTTATTTTCTATTGATACATGGAAATAGATATGGAATTTATCATTTTGTAAGGATTATGATTGGTTAATTCGTTCCTCAAATATCAAGCGACTATGGCATCCTTTCACTTATGGTTGAGGGTTTTTTTCAGTTACTACTACTCAATGGGAGGTTTTAGGTGATTCAGGACTTACATAGGTGCTTGGATGGGATCATTTACTAGTTTGAAGGTAACAGTGGTATTTTATAACATTCCAAGACTTTTCCCCTATGTTGGAGGTATAAACTAAGATTTTTCATGGGTGAACCAAATGTAATCTTCTAGGTGTTGTGAAGTTTATGAAAATTCACAGAACCCACTTGGGTACTTCATCAAGTTCACATGTGATGCAGTTCAACCTAGATATTTTCAACAAATATTTCTAGAAATTTTTATTATTTCAGAGGGATGATGAGTGAATAGATTAAACCTTTACATCTATCTATGAATTTATACACCCTCTCATTCTCACATTTCTTATAGTTGGTCAGGTCAACAAATAACATTTTTCTTAGTGTAGAGGTGAAGTGGTAAAGGAATTGATGATGAAGTTCTTCCCATCCTACAAAAGACCGTACTAGAAGGCTACTATACCAAAAAAATATTGGACCTATCAGATTATGTACAAAACACCTCAACTTCTTCGCCTGATACTGGTCTCAAGGGCCCATCATTGGGCCGCATCGGGACACGAAATGTGTGAGATACCATTCTGGGTCTCTTACACCATTAGAGGTTGAGAAGGATGGATTTCTGGAGTTGGGTGGGGGAATTTTTCATCAATCCATTCAGGATATGGATTCTTCTCAGGCCTCACTAGTCTGCATCTCCCTTCAACAGATTCTATTTGAGTAGCTACTGAGTTATGGACATTAATAAGTTCTAGAGGTACTGATGTCTGGGCTAACTCCCATCTATAGGGAGTGGTAATGCCTTTATGAGGGGGCCTTATTCTTATACCCTTCTAATTTATGATCCATGATAAGATTGGATGATCACCTTGGTAAGGGAGATAATATTTTCTTAATGAGTGATGTCGATATCATCTTCTACTTCCTTATTTATATAGATTGACTGACTATATCTGGATTCGACCTAATGCTCATATGTGGCTCTTATAGGAAGATTTACTCTTTATTGATACGAAGGAGGAGGGATATTCATCTCTATATGAAGACAATACCTTTTGGGAATGTTTCACATGAGTAGATCTTCATTGAGCTGTCCAAGATTTTGAATCACATTCTCATATCATGCAATTTTTTCCTCCATGGAAGGAATTTGGAATCTTTTGGGTGGTGATTAGGATGTATCCACAAATTTTCCTTTATCTTTGGAAGAATTCTTCCATATAGGTGGAGGATCAATATTTGGAGGTCCCAGACATTGGATTCTCCTTTTATTCTGCATACATGTGGCCTTAGTAGGAGAATTTAGATCACCATCATCCCAAGGTATGTTTCCAGTATTGAGTCCCTCTAGGTATTCATCATGATCCAAATTATTTTGTTTGTTATTGATGATGATATTTACTAAGGAGTATCAGGATATAGTATTTGTATTGTTACTCTCAAAACAAGAGGGAGATTCCACACTACTTACATAAGGGTTACTTTTATGACCCCTGGGCATATTGGATCATTTTGGGTTACACCCCCTATAAGGTTTAATTACCTTTTCCATACATTCATACCAATTGGTTTGTAAACTATGAAATTGAGGGATTTTATATCCGTACATTCTGAATGGGATCCAAATAGGAATGGTTCGTCTTACAGTGGTAGGAATGAATCAGATACTGACTATTGATATTTACCTCCCAATCTAGAAAAGACTGATTTCCTTCTACAGTGATTATGATGATGAATATTCCCCAACCCTGTGGGATGGGAAGTATTTGGGGACACCATTGGAAATTTTTTATCCTTTTTTGAGAATTTTATGATTCCTATCAGGATTTTTATTACTCATAGTATGGGAATTGAGATATAAATTCCACAAGACCAATGGGATGGGGTTGATCTAGATCCACCACTGATTATTCTAGGACCTTTTTGGAGTGTGATGAATCTAGTGATGGAAATTTAGTTAAACATCCCCCATACCTATGGTATGGGGTTGATTTATAGCTACAACCAATATGTATTGGATCTATTGTGGGATTGATGAGCCATAGGCTGGAGTTGGAGGTAATTATTCCCATGGATTGATGGGATAGGTTCACTCATGGATGGCTGTTATGGTATCTTATATTGTGATTTATTTTATTTGGTGTAATTATTCTTTTGTATGAGTTGGGTGTAGTGGAAATCCATGAAAGGAGTCATTCTCTATGGAATGTTTTTGGGTTCGTCTGAAATTTGATTTATGTGTCAGAAATGCATTCCCATTACTTCTATGGGCCTAGTTCAAAGATCTGTTAGAATTCCCATCTCTCCCTTCATGATACGTTGACATCATTAAAGAAGGAGAACTCTATTATTGTGACCAACAAGCTCACGTGTTACCCAATCCTCTAATTTCACTGGAGTCTATCACATTACAAGAATCCATATCTAAAAGGGTATACTATTCTTGTAATGTAGTGAAGTGTAAATCTCTATAATTTCCCCATACTCAGATACATATGTTAGATGGGGATCCAGAAATTAGTTGATGAAGAGATTTCATGATATGGAAACAAACACTATATTGTAATATGTCATGCTCTTTCATTACTGGGTTCTAGTATATAGAAAATTTGGCCAAATCCAGTCGAAAATAGATTATATTGATGGTCTTAAGTTGATACTCATATCATGGATAAGGTAGATGTCTATCCTTCAATATCTGATGAGTTTTCCATATATTTTGTTAATGATAAGACAAGAAATCATTCTCTAGATCATTAAAGATATCATAGATGGAAGTTGAGAGGGTTCAGATCATGTTGGGGAGGTTACTTCTAGTTAAATATCACAATATATCAATGTAGGACTCCGCTTCATTAGACTTATAGACCTCCATTTGGATAGAAAATAAAATTTTCTTCTCAAGTTCGCCCGATGACCGTGATGAATGGTTGATGGTAGTTAATGAGGAACTACATACAGTTGACCCTAGTGTTTCAATGACCTATATATATTAGAGTTTGGGTGTTTTTAGTACCTCCATATGCATAGATTCTTGGGAAAGGGGAGGATTTCCTTTTCCTAGGGATATATCACTATTGGGAGGTTGACCACGATGGATATCGGGAGTAGAGTCCATGTGATCCATCTCAACACTACCATGAGGATGACTATCAAGGTAATGATCACTATATGATTTGGTTGAAGATTTGATGAACCCTTGAGGTGTTGATAATGTGAAATAAATGATCTTAGGAACATTTTCATTGACAAAATTAAAGATATGATCCTCATTCTACATCATGGCCAGAATATACCTACCTGACTTTTATGGTTGAGCAGGGATATAAACATGTTTTATGAAGATTTATTAATTATGTTGATAACCTCTTGGTCCTATAGGAATCTATGCTCACTACAGATAACCTATTGGAATATGCTAATGATCTTCTATATTGTCAGTTGGTGTATGAGCCTGCCTATGGGTGGTTATAAAAATATTCTATTCAACCCTCGATGAAGCGGGAGAATGAGTTCAACTCAAATATGCATTCTCTACTGGAAAATTGTGATGGACCTATGGAGTGGTAAATGAAATATGAGCCTCTTATTTTATGGACTCATACAGATGCTACTATAGTCGTTAATTGGTGTAATTTGGGATATGAGCCTAGCTTCCATGAGCTTCTAGAATATACCAAGCAGCTTCACTGATTGGAATATGAACCTTCCCTTGGGAAAGTTCTGATCACACTTGGTGAGCCCCTGTTAGAGCATGTATATGAGCCCAATCTTGTTTATTTGGAGTATGTCAGTAGAATATTTTTATAGGAACATGATCTTATCCCGAGGCATGTGCTTCTCTCACTTGGTGATATCTATTTGGAATGGGAATATATGCTTGGTCAGGTTCCTTTGGAGCATGCCAACAATCTTTTTTGATAGAAATATGAGCCCTTCTTGATGCATGTGCCACTCTCACTTAGCGATACCTAGTTGGAATGGGAATATAAGCCTAGTACAGTGCCTCATCCTATATTAGAATATACCGATAATCCTCTTGGATAGGAGACAAAATGTGTGCTTACTATGGTGTAACCACTCATTCATACTGATCATATTTTTGTGCTTCTTTGGATATAGGGATAGGAATATCAACTTTTCCCGACATCTATACTAGTTTGAGAATATGCCAATATAGTTTGTCGGTCGGAGTGGATACTCAAGAGGGGGGTGAATTGAGTTCCAATAAAAGTTTCCATTGAAATATTGTCTATTGAAATCCTCCAATTTAAAAAACAAGTTAAACTGTAGTGAATTTATACAGATTGTAAATGTTCACTTAGCTTCTCAAAGATTTATTAGGTCTCAGTTAATTTAACCACAAGATTAAACTAACCTACTGATTTACAATAATTGTAAACACTTTCTAATTTAAATATCAAAGTAAATTTGAAATGATTTTGTATATCAAGGTAACAACAGTGGAATATACAAGATATATGTAGTATACTTTAAACATAAACTAAATATGCACAGAAGATATTATTAGGGGTTCAGTCTCATGCCAAGACTTAGTCCTCTCAATTTTATATAAAATTTTATCCACACCCTGGATCGGGGTTAACAATAGTTTACAAAACTGTGTAGGCCTCGAAGGGACCTCTACCATAGTTCTTCGTGGGGAAAAAACAATAGCTCACAACTATCCAGGTCTTACTCGACCTCTACCACTCTCCATAGTGGGAAATAAAGAGTTATGGAGTTTGAGTAAGGATTTAAGAGTCCTCCAGTTTAGCTGAGGAGATAGTGTGCGTGTAAAATAAACATAGTACACACACAGATCGAAATGTAAATAAAAAAATCACATAGACAGAGAATATATAAGACTTTTGAAAGATCTAGTGATTAGCAATGTAGCTGTGGACACGTTGGATTTAGTAGAAATGCTTCTGAGTCCTTCTCTGTTTTTTCTGTGAAAAAAAAAGTGTCGCAGTTCAGCTTGTGTTCTACAGGAATGAAGATGTTCTCTTGACTTCAGTTCTTCCAGTAGTGTAGGATTTCATGTGTTGGAACTTCTTTGTGGATATTTCAATGTCTTCTTCACAGTTGTTCCTAGGATTGTTCTTCCACTTCACTACAGAGCACTTTGCATGCGTTGTATATTGTACATCGAGGCGACTTCTTTTTACTACAGCTAAGACTTATTTTTATTCCATGAGCATCGTCAATAGGAATGAATCCATTTCCATAAGTATGAGGTACGGTTTCCTTAGAAGGCAACAACTATCATTAAATAACATTAATTCCATTAAAAACATCAAATATGACCGTTAGCATTATTTAATTAATATTGTCAAAAAGTTAAGAAACGGTGTTACAGTGATTATGTAAACGGTGTATTCTTTATGGTATAGTATTCACGGTATGCGGTTCACAGTATTTGATTCATGGTATGTGCTTCACGGTGTATCTATGTCACGGTGTCTAGCTCCCAGTGTTTGAATCATGGTTTGTCCTTCACGGTGTGTCCTTCACGGTGTCTGGGTCACGGTGTGTCCTTCACGGTGTCTGGGTCACGGTGTCTGGGTCACGGTGTCTGGGTCATAGTGTGTCCTTACTTAGACAAATATCTGTGTTTAGACTTAAATAGCAATATGCAGAATATGGATCAAGCTTTAATCATTAGAGAGTAATAGAAGTTAAAACATAAATGTAAAGGCTTGATAATATAAGTGAGATTTGTGATCATGAATAAGACTTTTAAATAATAAAGAGAGTAATTAACATCAATAAGATTTTCTATCATTGAAACATGATGTTTAGTTATTATTGAGATTGAAGAGCATTAACAAGATGTTCAATTTGAGATTAATTAATAGTAATAGTATTTTTTATCATTAAAACAGGATTAATACATGAGGAGTCCAACAATATCCCCCTTTTTGATGATCACAAATCAGGTATAGTCAAAATATAAATGAAATTCAATATTAATGAAACTAGCATATTAGAATAACAAAATTAGAGAATAATAGATTCGATAATAACATATCTCATTATAGTACTAATACTTTTAGTTGTACTTGGACTTTTTCTCCCCCTTTTGGGATTATCAAAAAGTTGAGAGAAATGAGGGAAACGTGAAATTTTTAATTAAAAAGGTTCAGAATAAAACATATAGGGGAAATAAAAACAACAAAAGACATCCCATCAAAAAGAACACAGTCCTTGAAGGTTTCGGGGATTGACCTTTTCCTTGCCTTTATCAGCAGTAGGAGCTGGGGATGATGTAGAAGAGGGCATAGATGTGGTAGACAGAGAGGGTAAGGGTATACCTTCAAAAATGGATGGAGCCAAAGTATGGGAAGTAAAAGATCTAGTATGTGGTTGGTCAAGAATGGCTGGCCAGATCTGAGAAAGAGCTTGAATGACTGACATGGATATTGAGGCGAGGGCAGGTAGACCAGGTCTAAGGGGTGCAGCAGCTGGAGCAACAATAGCAGTACTCTGCACATGATGATATGGATTCAAAAGATTGATCAAATCAGTAATGATTTCCCCACCATATTGCATAGCCTTTTCAAAATCTTCTTTATTCTCCCTGAATGTATCCAACAGTCTAGTGAACTCTGTAAGCTTCTGAACTTGAGCTTTTAAAGATTGAGTTACAGGAGGGATTTTCTGGTTTTCCACAATGTACTTAAAGTGATTTTCCATGTCACTTTTGGAGAAAATCCAGGTAAGATAAAAATATATTTTCTTGGTGATCTCCTGTTGATCATCACTATCTATCATAGAATGGATCTGAACAAGATCAAGTGCTCTATCACTGTTCTTCATAACTTCATCCAGAGGAGATAGATCTAAACCACTGAAAACATTCTGAATTTATTCCATGATTATGGATCTAAACATAGAATCATCCAAAGAAGGTGTGGAGGTATAACCAGAGGGAGAAGAATCCTTGATAGCTTCAGTTAGAACTTTGAGCTGTTTTAAAACTTTCTACAGACATCCAGTGTATTCATCTATGAGCTTATTCAGATTTTCTACAAGCTCTCTCATGCGTTATAGCATTTTTGTGTGTCTTTTTCAAATCTTCTCATCAAAAGACAGTAGATATGGATGCACTTGAGACACAATCTCCCTAGCAAGGGTCGAATCAGTTGGTTCAGGAGAATCATCAACAGGTGCCGGGGCAGAAACAGGAGCAGGCACAGGCTCTGATCATAAAGACAGTTCTGATTGCAGGTTTTCCACCAAACCTTTCAAATTTGCAATATCAGCATTAAGCAACCTATTTTCAACTCTGAATTCTTGAATTTCATGGATCATCCTTGGTTTAATATGCAGTAGAATATTTTCCAGCATAATTGAGGCATCTTCTTGATTTAATTGAGTTATATGATGAGGTTGAGTGGATAAAATCTTCCCAACACCAGCCAAGATAGTTTCTTCAAATACTTTCATGTCATCCTTAGTTACAAAAGAGTGTTGCTCGGGTAAGAGTACAGGTAAAGGTAGTGGAAAAGGTTATGGTTGTGGTTCAGAGTAATCTTCAGACTCAGATTCTGATTCATGTTGAGGCTCTAGTTCTGGTTCTGGATGAGCTACTGGTGTCAGTTGAAACAAAGAAGAGAGATCTATACCAGTTGTAGTCACTTGCTGTGACTCACTCACATCATAAAAACATGGAAATTCATACCGAGTGTACACAGAATATGTGACAGTAGGTTGAGATGCTTCAGCAGATCCAGCTTCTATAATCTCAAGGTTTTGAGGTTCCTCCCCCTCAAAATGTGCTTCCATTTCAGATTCTTGACACTCAGGAATTGGGTCATGATTCACAGGATCATATCTAATCTCTTTAGAAAACTCTTTCCTTTCCACCTGAAAGGAAATTTCCATCCTCTCTTCAAGAGAGGGTATGTACTCAGGAACCGATTGTTCCACTGGTTGTGCTTCCAGACTTGCTTCCTTTTCAATAGAGAGATCCTCTTCAACAGGATCTATCTCTACCATTGGTTTCTTCTCTAAATCAAGGAAAATAAATTCTCTTAAAGCCATAGGATTAGTTTCTAGAAGGAAATCCTCACTAGAATAAGGATCTTCCTCTTCTCTAAAACCAACAACAACTTCCTCCCTTGAAGGAATTTCAACAGGAACATAAGCAGGGACATCATTCCTTTCTTTCTCAATAGGAGCTGCTTACTCTTGAGATAATTCAGCCTCTTCTCTAGGTGGAACTTCAGCTGCCACTTCCTCTTCTTCTTCTTCTTCAAGGTACTCACCCATTTCATCTAGTTCCAAACCATAATCAGCTAGGTTCTTAGGTCTTCTTGGATAATCAATGGGATTAAAGTTCTCATAAATTTGATCATTATCCTCAACCCACTGCTTCTTCCAGGGGTTCCAACTAATCTTCATCCTTCCGATGATAGACTTGGATAAAGAAAAATCAAATTCCTCTTGATTTTCTTCATTCGGTCCAACCATTCCATTGGAAACTGGAATGGCTGAGATCATCCTTGACTAAAACAAGGTGGTGTATTTGGAAGTGTCTTTAATCAGCTCACATATATGATTAATAACATATTTTCAAAGATTGATCTTATGGCCATTCATCACTAGGTGAATCAGGAACACATCCTGATACTTCATCACAGCAAAATCGCCTTTTCTTGGTCTAATAATATTTTGAACAAACATGAATAGCAGTCTTGTCTCCCCATCTAATTCAGTAGCTATGGCCCTTCTCTTGGTGCCATTTCCAGTCAGGATTTCTAGGGAATTTTCCAGATCGAATATATCAGATGCTGGAGGAGGGTATCTCTGGTAATCCTCAGAGACTCCATCATGAGGAATCCTTAGGCATGCAGCCCATACCCTCGATGAGAAAGAACACTTCTAACCATTTATCAATCTTGTCACCAAAAATCATTCTCCAAAGTCAAAGGAAAACATCACATATTGGTAGAATTGAGATACCAATCTCGGGTATATCGGTCTATCTTTTCTAGAGAATAATTCATACCATCCTTTTTCTCTTAATATATTCAGGATTATAGACTTACTAGACAGTAGCCACTCAGGGAAAACCTCTTTTTCAAGAACTACGGTGCGGTTAACAAGGTTTGGGTTTAGGGGTCCTTCAAGTGCTATCCTTGGTATTCTCTTCTATTTCTTTGAGCAGCGTTTCTCAGACGAGGGTGAAGACGAACGCTTCATCCTAGGCATCCACTGAAGGTTCAGGAGAAAGAGGAGGAGGTTTTGAAGAATGAGAAGATTCAGGAGAGAATTTGGGTAATGAATTGAAATAAACCCTTATGTTTTATCATTTGGGAATGTCAAACTTTATAAAAACAAAAACGGGGGAAATCAAATAGCAGTGAAATAAAAATTACCGTGATACGAGATAAAATAAGAGTATAAATAATCTTCACAGTGAGACCGTGAGTAGGAATTACGGTGTGATGAAAAGTAGTCATCACGGTGAGACAGTTGGTGGTCGTCACAGTGAGACAGTGAGTGAACTGATTCATCATAGTGATACAGTTAGGTGACATACCGTGAGCATAAGGTGTTAATGGTGAGACCGTAAGCATGAAACAGTAACTTAGAAATAGTGACCATGAAACCGTAAGGTAGAATAGTAAAGTATTAAACATTAAGATCAGTAAGATATCTACATATGATTAATCATACCAAGATCATGTATGATGTAGTCTAATATTTCCGAATTTAATGTCTTATTGAATATATCAGCAAGTTGATATTTAGTACCAATGAATTCAAAAGTGATATCACCTTTTTGATAATGATCCCTCACAAAGTGATGTCTTACATCAATATGTTTTGTCTAGAATGTGAAACAGGATTCTTAGAAATGTTAATAGCACTTGTGTTGTCACAATTTATTGTGACATGTCTGAATTGATATCCATAGTCTAGTAATGTGTGTTTCATCCACAAAATTTGTGCACAACAATTTCTAGCAGTTATGTATTCATCTTCTGCAGTAGATAATGCAACAGAATTTTGTTTCTTACTACACCATGATAATAGTGACTTGCCTAAAATATGACATGTTCCAGAGGTTCTTTTTCAATCTAACTTACATCCAGCAAAATCAGCATCAGAATAACTAACTAGTTCAAATGATTGTCCTTTGGGATAGAATAGTCCTAAATTGGTAGTATGCTTTAGGTATTTGAAAATTTTCTTCACAGCATTTAGATGTGACTCTTTAGGGTTTTCTTGAAAATGAGCACACACACACACACACTAAACATAATATCAGGACGACTAGAAGTCAAGTAGAGTAGACTTCCATCCATTCCTCTATAAGTGGTTTTATCAATAGATTTACCATCTTCATCAAGATCCAACTTACAGGTGGTACTCATGGGAGTGTCACTACATTTTGTGCTATCCAATCCAAAACGTTTTAAAAGATATTTAGTATATTTACTTTGAGTTAAAATAATCCCATCATCATTTTGAATGATTTGAAATCTAAGGAAAAATTTGAGTTCTCCCATTAAATTCATCTCAAATTCACTTTGCATCATTTTAGAAAAATCAGTACATAATGTAGTTTTTGAAGATCCAAAAATAATATCATCTACATAAATTTGTACAACTAAAACATCATTAGAACTACATTTTATAAAAAGAGTAGGATTAGCTATACCTTTTGTAAAACCTTTAGAAATTAAAAAAGTACTTAATCTGTCACACCATGCTCTTGGAGCTGTTTTAAACCATAAAAAGCTTTTGATAATTTGAAAATATGATTTGGAAACTGAGGGTTTAAAAATCCAGGTGGTTGTTCAACAAAAACATCCTCAACAATATATCCATATAATAATGCACTCTTGACATCCATTTGATATAGTTTGAAATTTAGATGTCCTGCATAAGCAAGTAAAATCTTAATGGCTTCTAATCTGGCTATAGGAGCAAAATTCTCCTCATAGTCAATTCCTTCCTCTTGAATATATCCTTGTGCAACTAATCTAGCCTTGTTTCTAACTATATTTCCAGATTCATCTACTTTATTTCTAAACACCCATTTAGTGCCTATCGTAAAAGTGTCCTTAGGTCTTTCAAAAAGTTTCCAAACATTATTTATTTCAAAAATATTGTGTTCTTCTTGCATAGAAACTACCCAAAATTCATCATTAATAACATCATCAATGTTTTTAGGTTCAAGTTATGACATGAAGGCTTGATGTTCAACCTGATTTCTAATAGAAGCCCTAGTCTGTGTCCCTCTATCTAGATTCCCTACAACAACATCTAAAGGATGATTCTTTAGAATTCTAGTTGATCTAGTTAAGGCAGGACAAGAAATTTCAGGTTCATCTATAGGTTCAGATTCATTATGTGAAGATTCTAGAATAAGTCCAGAACTGGTTGTCTTTATAGCAGGTTCTTTAGATTTATCATGAAGTTTAAGAACACTCAAATCTTCCTCAAGAGTTTCAAGGGAGGTTTTAGGCTCATGTGGATCAGTTTCATCAAACTCGATGTGAAAAGATTATTCCACACACTTGGTACTCTTATTGAAAACACTATAGGCTTTTCTAGTTAATGAATAACCCAGAAAAATTCCTTCATCACTCTTAGAAGCAAACTTGTCCAGATTATACTTTGTGTTAAGAATAAAAACGTTGCAGCCAAAGACTCTAAAGTAACTA
Organism: Viscum album; assembly: GCA_963277665.1. Classification (NCBI taxonomy): domain Eukaryota; kingdom Viridiplantae; phylum Streptophyta; class Magnoliopsida; order Santalales; family Viscaceae; genus Viscum; species Viscum album. The sequence goes on from OY728145.1 coordinate 70,723,085, forward strand.
ACTTTAGGTTTTCTATTGTTCTAATGTTCATAAGGGGTATTTTTGAGAATAGGTCTGACTAAGACTCTGTTAATGATATAACAAGCTGTATTCACAGCTTCAGCCCAAAAGTAAATAGGCAGGTCATATTCATTAAGCATGGTTCTAGCTATTTCTTGAAGGGTTTTATTTCTTCTTTCTAGTACACCATTCTGCTGAGGTGTCCTAGGACCAAAAAAGTTGTGACTATAGCCACTGTGTGAGCAATAAGATTCAAAGTCTTGATTTTCAAACTCATGACCATGATCACTTCTTAGAGTTTTAATCTTTAGTTCACTATGGCTTTCTTCAGATTTGGAGTATTTAACAAAATAATAACAAGCTTCACTTTTGTGAGATAAGAAGTATACCCAAGTATATCTAGAAAAGTCATCTACTAATACATAGACATAGTGCTTCCCATTTAGGCTATAAACTCTATATAGTCCAAAAAGATCCATGTGAACCAACTCGAGTGGTTGAGAAGTTGAATCTTTTTTCTTTGGTTTGAAAGAGATTTTGTCTTGTTTTCCCTTTTGACATGGATTACACACTTTGTCATTCAGAAAATCATGTTTGGTTAAGTATCTGACTATGTTCTTCCTAGTCAGTTTTCTAAGTATGTGTATATTGCAGTGTCCCAATCTCTTATGCTATAACCAAGACTCTTTATGAAAATCATTTAAACAAGTAACATTTTGTTTAGCTAAAGAATTCAGATCAACAGTATAAACATTCTCATTTATTAAAGTAGAAAATACTAAAAAACTTTTAGAATTAAATACATTACAAGAATAATTTTCAAACTTGACATTAAAAATATCATCACACAATTGGGAAATACTTAACATATTATATTTAAGTCCATCAATAAATAAAACATTAGAAATTAAAACTGAATTAGTGTTACCAATTTGGCCTAGGCCGATGATCTTCCCTTTAGAATTATCACCATAGGTGACATAGCCTCCATAAACCTTTATTAAACTCTTGAAGCATGAGTAATCCCCAGACATATGTCTTGAATATCCACTGTCCAAATACAATTTCTTCTTGTGGGAACTCTTCGAGCAGGTTTCCTACAAAACAGTTTTAGATAGAATATGATTTTGGTACCCAGATCTTCTTGGGTCCAAATAGGTTATAAATCAGTGATTTTGGTACCCAAATTTGTTTTATGGGTCTCATATAATTTGATTCAAAATATTTTGAAAGATAAACATTATTTGATCTATAACCATATGAATAACTAGTTGAAGAAAATGAATTTCCAGAAATTGAACTAGCATTATTCTGTCCAGATTTAGGAATAAATCTAATCTTAGTAATCTGTCTCTATCCAGTTTTTTAGCCTATTCCAGTAGTGTATCTAGGTGACACTTGCTTTCCTATAATTTTATTAAGAGTTTCTTTATATAATCCCACCTTTTTATCACCTAAACATTCATTAAAATTTACAAAACCGAGGATCTTTAAGGTTTAGTGTCTTGGAAATCGGGAACTTAAAACATGAAAACATAAAACATTCTTCTTAAACACTTTAAAGGATTCTACTCATGTTCATCCTAGGTTCATTACTGCATCTCATAACCTGGGGACATATATCAAAAGAAAGGGTGAGCAGAAGGGCCAGTAAGGGAAACAAGAGAAACATTTAAATGTGAACTTGAGATACTTCAATAAGGTCATGAAGAGAACTTTAAGGCATGAGAAATAAATCATGAGATATATCATAATAAAAATAAAATTTTTCATAACTTGAATATGTGGCTACAAAATTTAATATTGACAATCATTTCGTTTCACCAAGGTCCATCCCCAAGGTGTCATTAGAAATTACCTAGGTTATTCACCAAGGTATCAGTCTAAAAGGTCATCTCTAGAGATTAAGTCTTTACCCAATGCATTGGAGCGCTATCTGGGTGCACCCTTGAAATGTCTTTATTATAATGTGAGCCACATATATCATCATCAATAATTTCATAAACAAACCATATAGCATAAAAGTAATGGGTTTCATTTCATAATCATAACGTTTTAAAAAACTTTTTAAAGACATGATCTTTATGTCACTTTAAACCCATGGAAAGGGAAAGCAGGATTCATTTATGTAAATACAAGAATTTAAAATAGAACATTTTTATATATATGTGAATACCCCTTTAGAAATAAGAGCTTTTAGTATTCACGTAATAATAGAAAATAATTTTGAGAAAAAGAGAGAGGCATTTTGAGACGAAAATTATGCAGCATAACGGCTATGTTACAGGGTTTTAAAAAACGTTGAAAAGAGAGGTGACATGGGTCACCCACTCATAAATGATCCATAAAACAGTAGGGGATCAGAATATAAATTATTTAAGAACATGGTAATGAAATTTGAATGATATACCATATGAAATGAAAAACTTGAAAGGAAGAAAAAAATAAGATTTCTCTTATGAGAGTTTGGCAGCCTAACAGCGTCACTTAAAACATCCAAATATTGATTGACAAGATGAAATAGGGTCTCTCATAATATTAAAATAAATGATAAGTATGATAGATATAGAGATCATAACCCAACATAATAAAAAGGAACTTGAAAGACTTGACCAAAAAATAGAACTTGATAATGAGAAGGGTGAAAGAACCCCTTAAATATTTGGTAGCCTAAAGGCGCCACTTAAACTTCATCAAAAATGAATTGATGAGATCAAACAGGGTCTCTAATCATATGAACATAAAATTTCAGTATGAGAGATATAGATATCATACCGCAAAATAATAAAAAGTAACTTTAAAGACTTGACATGAATGTAGAACTTTGAAAAATGAGAAAGGTGAACGAATCGCTTAAAAATTCGGCAGCCTAACGGCGCCACTTAAACTTCAACAAAAATGAATTGATGAGATAAAATAGGGTCTCTCATCATTTGAAAATAAATTATCAGTATGATAGATATAGATATCATACCCCAACATAATAAAAAGGAACGTGAAAGACTTGACATGAATGTAGAACTTTGAAAAACGAGAAAGGTGAACGAATCCCTTAAAAATTCGGCAGCCTAACGACACCACTTAAACTTCAACAAAAATGAATTGATGATATCAAATAGGGTCTCTCATAATATGAACATAAATGATCAGTATGATAGATATAGATATCATACCCCAACATAATAAAAAGGAACATTAAAGACTTGACATGAAAGTAGATCTTGAAAACGAGAAGGGTGAAAGAATCCCTAAAAGATTCGGCAGCCTAACGGTGCCACTTAAAACATCAAAATACTGAATTTCAGAGATCAAATAGGGTCTCTCATCACATGAAAATAAAATATTAGTATGATAGATTTAGAGATCATACACCAACATAATAAAAAGTAACATGCAAGAATTGACATGGAATTAGAACTTTGAAAAAGAAGAAAGGTGAAAGAACCACTTAAAAATTCGACACCCTAACGACGCCTCTTAAAACATCAAAATACTGAATTGAAGAGATCAAATGGGGTCTCTCATAATATGATCATAAAAGATCAGTATGATAAATTTAGAGATCATACCACAACATAATATAAAGGAACATGAAATACTTTACATGAAAATAGATGTTGAAAAATGAGAAGGGAGAAAGAATCCGTTACAAAAATTTCGGCAGCCTAACGACGCCCCTTAAAACTTCATAAAACGAAATAATGAGAGTAAGAGGGGATTTATTATTATATGAACATGAAAAGTTCAGTAAGAGGAGTATAAAATAACATCCTTTAACATAAGAACATCGATCATAAAAGAAATGACATAAAAGAGATTTCTTGAAATGAAAGAGAGAGGTCAGATCCCTTACCTTAAAATGTAACTCTTAAAACTCAAAGGTTGGGACCTTGAGGGCTTGGGGGAACCTTGGGAGGACTCATTGGGAGGTAATGAGACCATAAATTAGTTGGGGGAGAGTGGGTAGTCTAAATGGATGATGTAGGATCGAAATATAATATGAGATGCTCAATATACAAGAGGGGGGTGAATTGTATACTTTAAAAATTCCTTTGGAACCTTTAAAGTTAGTTATGAATAGCTAAAGTTTCCTTAAGAAAAGGAAAGGGCTAAGTTGAACAAAGTTAAACTAAGTAAATTCACAACACCTCTAACACCGAACTAAACTTGGAAAGAGATTCCAAAAGTAGGTTCCGGAAATATGGTTCAAGAATTTGAAACTTAACAAAAGTTACAATGTGAGATTCTACCTTAAAGCGTATAGAATCTAAATGAATCAGAGTAAGTAAGGAAGTATAAGAAAGTTATACTTTCCTTAAGATACAAATTGCAGCGGAATAAAAACAAGTAGTAAAACTACTAGTAACAAGATTATAGTCTTTTAACCCAAAGAGAAGGGTATCCAACAACCTTGGATAAAGGTCCCTTGATTTATACTTTCAAGCAAGTCTGTCTTACCCACACCAGGGTAAGCCCTCGATACGAAGATCGGAGTCTCTGTCTTGCTATCCCCGCAAGCCCTCAACTTCAAGGTAGTTCGCAACCTCTGTCCTCCTCAGCAAGGAAGCCCTCGAACTTTAAGGTAGTCGGCACCTCTGTCTTCCTATCCCCGGAAGCCCTCGAATGTAATCACCAACATCCGGAGTCGCACGAAGCTTTGAGAGTTAATAAGAGTCTCTCTCTCTAGAAATCACTTCAACAGTATGTATGCACAAAGTCCAAATTGTTCATCCATCCGTTGTGAGATTTTTCAAATGAGCTCCTATTTATAGGTAAGATCGGCTCCTTCTCCAACGGTCATATTTTCCTTAAAGATCGGAGGGACCTGTACACGTGTCACTTAGACAACTGTTAGTTTATAACAAAATGGATGAAATCGTTTTATAACAGAACAAGTGTAACAGAATGTACGACATCATTTTAAACTCTAACAAAAAGATTCAGAATGAAAACTTCTGAGTGAAGGTTCGGAGTGAATAAATTCAGAGTGTATAAAACAATGATAATCAGATTCTGTTTAATAGATGAATTTGGAATGAGAATTCGGAATAGGAATTTGTCATCATAAATCGTAGTGAGAATTCATCATCAGAATTCGTATTGAGAATTCGTTTTCAGAATTCGTAATGAGAATTCGTCATCAGAATTTGTAATGAGAATTCTTTATCAGAATTCGTAATGAGAATTCGGAATGAGATTTCTTCATTAGAATTCGTAATGGTAATTCTTCATTTGAATTCGTAATGAGAATTCAGAATGGGATTTCTTCATTAGAATTCGTAATGAGAATTCTTTATCAGAATTCGTATCCTGAATCTGGAATAGAACTTAGTCAGAGTTCATATCCGGAATTCGAAATGAAACTTCCTTATAGTTCTTGTCCAGAATCCGAACCCTAAAACAGAATGCTTTATATCAAAGTTTCAATGATTCCGAGAAAATGAATCCAAAACTTATACTTAAGAAAAATATGGAAGAATATATGATAAGGATAATTTTTCTTAAAAAAGCGATTTCCTTAAGAAAGCAATTTTCCTTATAAAAGCAATTTTCTTAAAGATAAGGTGTTTGTGATTTTCAAAACAAGAAGGAATGGAAAATTCATAAGGAAAACTTTATTGACTCAACAATCTCCCCCATTTTGGAAATCACAAACATCCTTACGAAAAAAAATGATTCTAAGAAGAAAGAAACATATTAATGCTTATCTCCCTTGTTTTAAGGATTTAGATGAATACGACTAACTCCCCCTTAGGCTTTGAAACTCTAAGGATCGTATTCAGATTTTCGGAGTGACATTTCATAAGAAGGTCTTCTTTAAGAAAAACTCCCCCTTAAACAAACTCTTATTAGAGTTCTTTTCCCTTGGGTATTTTTCCTTTCTCCCCTTTGATAAACTCTTATTATAGTTCCTATTTTTCTTAAGGATATTTTCCTTCTCCCCCTTTGTGATTTTCAAAAAGAATTGGAGGGAATGGAAAAAAAATAACGAAGTACCTGAAAGATTAGTAATGAAAACAATAGAAACAACAAGTACGACTTTCATTAAATTTGAAGACTCGACAACAAAGAAAAAAAACAACAAAAAGATCGGATTAGGTTATTTCGGATCATTCTCCTTCGACATGCGCCCCTTAAGAATCGTCTTGATCTTCTTTAAGTCTTTATGATCTTCTTCTGCTTGCTTCTCTAAGGCGACTATTCTTGCGGACTGGGCTTCAATTTTTTCTTCCTGAGCCTTCAGTTTTTCTTCCTGAGCTTGGATCTTTTCTTCCTGAGCCTTCATCCTTACTTCAAAATCGATCCGATGATCCCTTTCAAATTTCCAATTCTGAGAAACAGAATTCAACTTCCCATTCATATCCCTGAATTCTTGGATCCGGAAGTTCTTTTCTTCAGTCAGCTTTTCTTCAAACGAGGAAGTCAGCTCGTTAATCTTCTTGTCCTCGGTCTCAAAGGCATCCTTAACATTATCTTGAAACTCATCGAAAAGCCTCATCTCTTCCACAGTCTTCTTAGACCAACTTGTCATCCTCTTGCAAGATCTTTTATGAGCTTCGTAACCAATAAAGAAGTTTTTGAACTGGGATTCAATCTCAACACACTTATCCATAACCATGGATACAGAGTCTGTTTTCAGATTCAACGCATGTTGGAGCATCTGGCATCGTGAATCAATACTTGAGAAGGTCGGAATGGTTCCCACCAACTTCTTCAAAGACTGAACAACAAAATCATGCCCCAACGAAGATGACTCCGAATCTGAAATCTTGCTCGGAGAGTATTCTTCCTCAATAAGCTTCAACTTTCTCTTAGAAGAACTACCAGCTGCCTTTCTCATCCTCTTTTCTGAACTCGGAGTATCAGCAAGAATTTGTTTCCCCTTATCTTTTTTCAGAATTGTAACCTGTTCGGGAGTTCTCTTCTCACTGTCAGAAACATGAACGACAATATCTTCCTCATCAGCAACTTCCTGAACACCAACCTCTACGTTTTTCATCTAAGCAATATCATGTAAAAGTTGTTCTTCTTCTCCATGATAGGCAACTTCTTCTTCTCCTTTCTCTACTTCCAATTCAGGAGTAACTAGCTTTGAAGATTGAGCTTCTGAAGTCCGGAGTGATAAGTGTTCCGAAGGAGTTCCCTTATACTCATCTACTTGTTTTAGCACATCTCCTGTCTCACTACTTCCTTCAGCAGCTTCTTCTACTTGTTCCACTTGCTCTATTTACTCAGTATTCGTAGCAACAGCTTGTTCCGAAGCAACGAGATTTCTTCCTGGAGTCTCAGGTAGAGATTCCAGGGAGAAAGATCTCGGAACTGGAATAGTTTCTGAAACCATTTCATGGAACTTTAACAAGGCCTGAGCTACCTCAGCCTCGGACATCTTCTTCTTGAGCTTCTTTTTCTTTTCTTTCCTTTCAAGCTCATCATTAGTCTTCTCTTTCAGAGCCTTAGCCTCCACAGGGTCCAATCCGAACTATGGATCCCCTTCTTTCCTCTTCTCTTTGTCAGCTCTCCACTTTGTAACAACCTCATCAGGATAGGTTTTCTTCTTCTTAGGATTTGGAGCTGCGGAATGGACTTCCTTAGACTTGGGTTCCTCGGCTTCGACTACCACTTCTTTCAGCTTTCTCTTACTTACCGGCTTAGATGATTCCGGATTAGCAACTTTCGGAGCCACTTCTTCTTGAGGAGGTAGATCAATAAACTTTCCAGACTTCTTGTCAAAAGCTATATTCATTCTTTTAAGTGTACCATCACTAAGCAGCATGATCTTGCAAACTCTCGGCTTAGATTTGCAAGCCTCCTTGAAAGAATCAAAACACCGAACAATCAACTTTGAGAGGATTGCTGGATACATAATAATCTGAGCTCTCAGATTCCCCTTCTTCAAATTTTCAATATTAAGAAGAATATGCTTCATCAAATTAAACTTCCTTAGATTTATCAGGAAATCTAAGATATATATCTCACTCTTCTTCAAGCTATCCTTATCACCTTTTCTCGGTACGATAAGTCCTTGCACCCATAACTCCAGAATCCGGAAGTTTGTTGATAGAGTTGCAATCTTCGGAGCCTTGTCATCAGCCAATCCGAGAGTTTCTAAGGCCTTTTCCCTATTGAAACTACCCATAGAGTCTGGAAATACGTGAGAAATAAACTCAGCTTCACCTTCATATCTTAACCCTACCAAGCTTGCAGCCTTGGTGTAAGAAAGTGTATATGTCTTTCAATACGATTTGAAAGAAAACTTCTCTCTATCGTCTTCCTTAAATAAAGAAACATATTCATAAAATTCGATAAGTAAATCAGAATATACTTCATCTTGGTTCCCGGTTTTAGATACTGCAATATCCTCCCAGCCATTCAACTTGATGTTCTTTGAGATGATAGAATCGTAGTTGTTGAAGAAAACCGGATGAACTAACCTTTCTCTGTAAACTAACCACTGAGATATAGGCTTGGTTGAAGACATTTCTTGAGATGCTAACTCTGCAGACATTCGGATTAGAAGTTCTCTGGGAAGTTCGGAACGGAGAAAACTGAAATTCGGAATGGCCTTAAATCAGAGGAGCAGAGCTTCAGCACGCGAAAGCTTGAAACCGATGTGGGACTAGAATTTAGGTCCCCTTTATATAGGCAATGGGGTGACAGTTCACATTCCATAGTTGATCTAACGGTTGGAATGAGCTGCGATCAGATCTGACGGTTGAAAATTCGAATCCAATCTTTTTGAGGTTTTATTAAAACAAAGAATTAAGAAATCTAAAATCTGAAAACAAAATAAAAGAAACTGCCAGCAAGTAAAATATGATTACGAAAACTTTAGTAAGGAAATCATACCTTTCGGATTAGCATAGGAAAGTTATTCGTAATGGGTAATATAAAGATGACTACGAAAAACTCAATACGAAAAACTAAATATGAAAAACTCAATACGAAAAAGTAAATAGTAAAAAAAACTTGCTACGAAAATCTGGTTAAGAAAGTACCAGTACGAAAATTTCCATTCCGGAAATTTTCAATACGAATACTTCTATTCCAGGAGTATTCTGTGTAAAAATATCCATTCTAGAAAATTGTAGTTCCGGAAGTTCCATTCCGGAAATCTTTGTTCCGAAAAGTTTTGAAAACAAATTTTGAAAAACTTTGTTAACCAAACAATCAAATGTACTCCCCCTATAAAAAGGAGTTTATTACTGTAAGGAGACTTTTTCAACAGAAATTTAATTAAGGAAGATTACCTTACAGTTATCATTCCTAACTTCTGTTTAATATATTCATATCTATCAGAAGGAAAAGATTTTGTGAAAATATCAGCAAGTTGATCTTGCGTTCCGATAAACTGAAGAATAATATCTCCTTTAGATTTGATAATCTTTTCAAAAAAACTTTTGTTACCAGGCATGTGCCGGGAACATCCACTATCCATGTACCATATATTGTTGCTGGAACTTTCTTTATTTTCCTGAAATTAAGAACAAAGTTAGATTTTCAGAATCCATACTTGCTTGGATCCGAGATTTCCAGACAATAAAATTTTAGGTATCCACATCTTCATGGAAAAGTAAGCTTTGTGAAATCCTAGAGATTGGGTTTTGTTTAAGGAACAATTCTTTGCCCAGTGACCACCACATTGACACTTGGTGCAAAATGGGGCACTTTGAGGAACAAAATAATTGTTACTGAAAATAGGTTTTGCATGGGTATAACCAAATCCGGATTTATTTCTTAAAGGTCATATTTGGGAATACATCTTATCAAAATTTTCCTTACCAAGGGTAAAGTTTGATAAATACTTCTTTAAGGAAAAAATTTCGGACTTGAGTTTTACAACCACGTTTTTATCCTCAAAATCATTAGTTTTTGAACAAGAGTTAGGCTCGAAAACATTTTTATTAGAAATTACTTTTTCTAACTCTTTAGAAAGTTTATTCTTCTCAGAACTTACTTCCTCGAGATTTTTTGAAATACTTTCAAAATCAGCATTTTTCTTATCAAGATCTTTAGAACGATCTGATATCTCTTTTGTAAGAATAGAATTCCTAGAGTTTTCTTTGTCAAGTTTCTTGTTCAGTTTGGAATTCTCAATCTCAAGAAGTTCAGCAAACCTAGAGACTTCTTCATAAGTAGGTAAAGTATTTTCCTCATCAGAAGATGATTCTTCATCAGAAGAGTTATAATACTTACTATCATTAGTATTTAAAGAAACATTGGTCAAAGATTCAGCATTTTGTACCTTATCCATAAGACAATGATTATCAATAGGTAATCTGGCTATAAGACCAAGATTCTTCTGTCCTGAAGATTCATAATCAGAAGATTCATCTGAAGAGTCACCACCACTGGCAATCCAGGTGTCATTAGCTTTCAGAACTTTCTTAGCTTTAGCTTTATAATACTTCTTTATGTTCCTGTCTGAATGCATTTCCTTTCTTTCTTTCTTTTTGAGCATAGGGCAATCTGGTCTAATATGTCCAGCTCTCTTGCATTCATAACAAGTAACTTCTCCATCTTTCTTATATTTCTTATCCTTTTTCTTATACTTGGATTGAAAGTTTCTCTGTCCAGCTATCTTGTTCATCCTATGAGCAAGATTGGCTAATTCATTTTCTGAGACTTCACTCTCACTAGATTCGGATTGGAAAATGACTTTCTTAGACTTGGATCTGGTTACTCTCTCAGGAGTCTTAGCTTTCATCTGATTTGAAGTTGTAGTAAAAGCAACAGTACCATTTCCATTCTTCTTCTTGATGTTGTCAGCATCTCTCTTCATTCTGGTTTCATGTTGTAGAAGAGTTCCAAATAATTCATCAAAAGTAATTTGAGTGACCTTCCTGTTCTCATCTATAGATGTTCTCTTGGATTCCCACTCATTGGGCATAATGTCAATTATCTTGTCCACAAGAGCTTCATCATCTAAACCTTTCTCTCCCATAGACTGCAGACTGTTGACAATGGTCATAAATCTTTGTTGAACTTTACAGATAGGTTCTCCATAAGGAAAATTAAAGCCATGATATTCAGCTCTAAGCATAGCTCTTCTAGTCTCAATCACCTTAGAAGTCCCAAAGTGTGTAACCTCTAACTTTTTCCATATACAGTTAGCTGCTTCACAAGAAGAAATTTGGCTATATATATTTCTGGTCATTGAACATAGTAAAGTATTGCGTACCTTATAGTTGAGTTGATATTCTTGCTTTTCCTGGTTAGTAAAGGTTCTGACTTCCTTGTCCGGAATTTTATAATCACCAGTAAGCATAACAAAGTTGTCTACTCCAGTATTGATAACAAATGTCTTCATATGATCTCTCCAGTATTCATAATCATTACCATCAAATATAGGTGGTCTTGTAGTATTCAGATTGTCAATAGATCCAACATTAATTCCTGCCATACTAGAAATAACTTTGCACACAAACTTGTTAGTAGCAAAAGAATTGTAATCACAAAGTTCGGAATGAGAAAAGTTCGGAATGGACAAATTCGGAATGACAATGTTCGGAAGGATAAAGTGAGCAAGAAAAACTTGTATGTGAGAACAAGTATTTCAGTTACCGGCTCTGATACCAAAGGTAAGATTGGTATAGAGTAAGAGGTTTCCAACCTTTGATACCAATTGTAGGATCGAAATATAATATGAGATGCTCAATATACAAGAGGGGGGGTGAATTGTATACTTTAAAAATTCCTTTGGAACTTTTATAGTTAGTTATGAATAGCTAAAGTTTCCTTAAGAAAAGGAAAGGGCTAAGTTTAACAAAGTTAAACTAAGTAAATTCACAACACCTCTAAAACCGAACTAAACTTGGAAAGAGATTCCAAAAGTAGGTTCCGGAAATATGGTTCCGGAATTTGAAACTTAACAAAATTTACAATATGAGATTCTACCTTAAAGCGTATAGAATCTAAATGAATCAGAGTAAGTAAGGAAGTATAAGAAAGTTATACTTTCCTTAAGATACAAATTGCAGCGGAATAAAAACAAGTAGTAAAACTACTAGTAACAAGATAATAGTCTTTTAACCCAAAGAGAAGGGTATCCAACAACCTTGGATAAAGGTCCCTTGATTTATACTTTCAAGCAAGTCTGTCTTACCCACACCAGGGTAAGCCCTCGATACGAAGATCAGAGTCTCTGTCTTGCTATCCCCGCAAGCCCTCAACTTCAAGGTAGTTGGCAACCTCTGTCCTCCTCAGCAAGGAAGCCCTCGAACATTAAGGTAGTCGACACCTCTATCTTCCTATCCCCGGAAGCCCTCGAATGTAATCACCAACATTCAGAGTCGCACGAAGCTTTGAGAGTTAATAAGAGTCTCTCTCTCTCTAGAAATCACTTCAACAACATGTATGCACAAAGTCCAAATTGTTCATCCATCCGTTGCGAGCTTTTTCAAATGAGCTCCTATTTATAGGTAAGATCGGCTCCTTCTCCAATGGTCATATTTTCCTTAAAGATCGGAGGGACTTGTACACGTGTCACTTAGACAACGGTTAGTTTATAACAAAATGGACGACATCGTTTTATAACAAAACAAGTGTAACAGAATGTACGACATCGTTTTAAACTCTAACAAAAAGATTCGGAATGAAAACTTCGGAGTGAAGGTTCGGAGTGAATAAATTCAGAGTGTATAAAACAATGATAATCAGATTCTGTTTAATAGATGAATTCGGAATGAGAATTCGGAATAGGAATTTGTCATCAGAAATCGTAGTGAGAATTCATCATCAGAATTCGTAATGAGAATTCGTCATCAGAATTCGTAATGAGAATTCGTCATCAGAATTCGTAATGAGAATTCGTCATCAGAATTCGTAATGAGAATTCTTTATCAGAATTCGTAATGAGATTTCGGAATGAGATTTCTTCATTAGAATTCGTAATGGGAATTCTTTATTTGAATTCATAATGAGAATTCGGAATGGGATTTCTTCATTAGAATTCGTAATGAGAATTCTTTATCAGAATTCATATCCTGAATCTGGAATAGAACTTAGTCAGAGTTCATATCCGGAATTCGGAATGATACTTCCTTATAGTTCTTGTCCAGAATCCGAACCCTAAAACAGAATGCTTTATATCAAAGTTTCAATGATTCCGAGAAAATGAATCCGAAACTTATACTTAAGAAAAATATGGATGAATATATGATAAGGATAATTTTTCTTAAAAAAGCGATTTTCCTTAAGAAAGCAATTTTCCTTATAAAAGAAATTTTATTAAAGATAAGGTGTTTGTGATTTTCAAAACAAGAAGGAATGGAAAAGTCATAAGGAAAACCTTATTGACTCAACAGATGAGAGGATGGCTTGGTATTTATAGGGAATGTGAGGGGACAAGGCATTAATGGCCAGGGGACACCTCAAAAGTGGTTTTCTCAAAACCATGTGCTCTCCCATGGTATTTACCGTGGAGTTAGGCCACATGGACCCCCCATAAAATAATTCATCACCTTTGGTCGACCATCCCTTAAAATATCTCATGGAATCATCATGACATAGTTATGATGTCATTAAACCTACTAAAACCCTAAAACTGTTTTTTTACTATTCCCTGAAAATTCAACTTTCTCCGAAAAATCCCAAAATTTCAAATTAACCAAATATCAATGATCTGATTTCAAAAATGAACTCCATTTTATAAAAATAATTTCCTAAATATTTTTAATTTAATTTTTAAATAAATACCCTATTCACCGAAAATTCATTTTTTAAGAAAAAACTACAAAAATTACCTTAACATAATATCAATGCTCTGAGTTCAAAAATGAAATCCATTTTATAAAAATAATTTTCTAAATATTTTTAATTTAATTTTTAATTAAAAAACACTATTCACCTTAAAAAACTAATACTTGAATAATAATTTATGAAACCTTTATTTAATTATTTTATTGAATCACATTACTTAATCAAGGTGCCTAGATTATATTAATACTTTCTTTAAGTGAGATTATTAATCCATATGGTCACATTACTGATCCTAAGCATAAAATCACTATTCATAATTTACTATTCATCAAAAATCATGTTGATCTTATTAGACTCTAAATTCCGTAGTGAACATAATTGTAGAAGACCATTTTTCGAATATCATTACACATTTTTAATTAATTAAGGTTTAAATAAACATTTTTAAAATATCCTTTTTCTAAAATTCATCAAAAATATGCGTACTATATTTATCCGGTCATTTGAAAATTCATAAACTTCATCATAAGAAGAAATCCCAATTTTTATTTAAAACAAAGGATTACACAAGGCAGTTACGGTGTCCTTACATAGCCCCTTTTCACAACACCATAGGACCTAAGTGTAAGGTGTGCTAAGGTGAGAGAATCTGAGGGAGGCTCAGCCAACATCGCACGAGTAGTAATTTCTATCAGTTTGAACTTCTTGCAAAGGCGATTCTGTTCTAGCATCACATGATGAAGTTCGGCTTGGGTTTGGACCAGAGCAAAGCCCAGTGGTGCTATCTCCTTCCCAAGTTCTGTTAGATGCGCTTCGATCGGTACAAGACTACTGGGTGAGGCCATCGAATCTTCTTTTTATAATAATTAACCATGATTACTTGTATTTAGATACAATAATCAAAATATTTAGTTTCCAGGGGTCATATTGACCAATGGTCATATAACAGTCAAAACCCAACGGTCTCATTTTAATTATACTCATGTTATCAAATAAAACATTTTTGTTGAGTATAAAAATAAAATAAAATAACACATAAAATTAGGAAACAAGATTTATTCAAAATTTCGGGTAGTTACAATCTTTCCCCCTTAAGAAATTGCGTCCTCACAATTTTTAAAATTGGGTTTTGAAATTTCATTGAAAGTCCCACATTGGAAAAGGATTCAGTAAAACTATTACTTTAAAAGAAAGAAAGGGAAGTACAAAGGTCACCTGAGTTATCCCACAATAGGATTCCATGTAGAAAAACATGGACATGGAGGAGAAAACAAAGGGTCAAGTTCTGAGGGAGAGTGATAGAAAACATGATTAGGAGAAAGTTAACCATAAAAAAATCCCAAACTTATGATGTGTGTAAACTATCTTTGATTACCTAGTAGGAAACATAAACCAACAATGTTTTTGTTTTACGTTACATTTCATAATTTTGAGGAATTCATTTACAACATAGAACAAAAACATAAGGAAATATACCTACCTTCAAGTATAGTTTCATCCTTTAATAAGTCTCTACCAAAACTAATCTTTTCTCTAAACGATGATAATTCAAAAACACTTGGTCTCATCAAAAGCACAAGAATCATCTTCTAGAGAGTCACATAATCCAAAAAAGATTAACTATCTATTTCTTCTATCATTAAACATTATCCCAAAAACAGAAAGGGTAAGGTAAAACGACTCTTCAAAAAGAAAGAATCCCATAGGAATGAAAACTCCTTTTAAATCTTCAAAGTTCTATGGTACTACCCAAAGTTCATCATAGACCATTCCATAAATAACGGTCCTTAGAATTCCTCAAAATAAACCAAAATAATATTGAAACCCAAATAAAAGAAGGATTTGATAACGTAGTCTTCCAAAATAAACTTCATTGTTCGTCTCCAAACAACATCAACCACACCTAACATCTTATAACAATAGTAGCTAACCTAAACATATTTTACCCAAGATAGGTTAATCATTCCCATATGTAACCTAAATTACTATAAGTCCACCTTAAATTCAATGATTCTTCAAAATATAAGTCAACCTTACTCCTCAATGAAAATACCGTAGTAATCTATTTACGTCGATCATATAGAGTCCCAAAAATAGTGAACATCTTCCAAAATAATAATCATCTATTAATCCCCTAATCAACTCTGTCATATTAATACGACAATCGTCGTATTTTCTATCACTTTGGTTGTTGGTACATGTTCTTCCATTTCCTGCCATTAACTAAGACAAGCAACTATAATTAGGGGCTTAAATACTTATCCAATAATCATGAAAAGTAAACTTTAAGCATAAAAGGATAAACTTATAGAATAAAAGTATATCCTAACTTGTGATCCCCTAGGTTCCAATCAAGGTTATCCATGATTATATATTCATATTTAAATCTTTATTTTATTTTATCTTTGTTCCTTTAATAATGGTTCATACTAAGCTTATTAATTTACCAAAGAATATCCGCCGGGAGTGTCGTAACCAAGAGTGCAGCAAGGCCCATTGTTGTGTACCAGTTCCCGTTTGAGTCTAGCTCAAAGCGGTGTTTTTGGGTTTTACCCCTATGTACATCTGTGCCAGAGCCACCTCTACCTGCTCGTATCCAGACATGGATGTATTTGCTTGGCAACCCATTACTCAATACTCACCAAAATACCAGTAAGATTTCCTATATATAAACTTTTCTATAGGATTCTTCCTAAAGTTTTCATATCCTAATTTCCACATATAACTAAACCATCCTTTGATACCAACTATAACATCCCGCCTTTTTATCACCTAAACTTTCATTACATTTTACAAACCCGAGGATCTTAAGGTTTAGTGTCTTGAAAATCGGGAACTTAAAACATGAAAACATAAAAAATTATTCTTAAACAATTGAAAGGATTCTCCTCATGTTAATCCTAGATTCATTACTGCATCTCATCACCTGGGGACATACATCAAAAGAAAGGGTGAGAAGAAGGCCCAGTAAGGGAAACAAGAGAAACATTTTACATGTGAAATTGAGATACTTCAATAAGGTCATGAAAAGAACTTTAAGGCATGAGAAAGAAATGATGAGATACATCATAATAAAAATAACATTTTTCATAACTTGAATATGTGGCTACAACATTTAATATTTAAAATCATTTTATTTAACCAAGGTCCATCCCCAAGGTGTCATTAAAAATTACCAAGGTTATTCACAAAGGTATCAGTTTAAAAAGTCATCTCTAGAGATTAAGTCTTTACCCAATGCATTGGAGCGCTATCTGGGCGCACCCTTGACATGTATTTATTATCATGTGAGCCACATATATCATCATCAATAATTTCATAAACAGACCATATAGCATAAAATAAATGAGTTTCATTTCATAATCATAACATTTTAATAACTGCTTTAAAGACATGATCTTTATGTCACTTTAAACCCACAGAAAGGGAAAGTGGGTTTCAGATATGTAAATACCAGAATTTAAAATAGAACATTTTGATATATATGTGATTACCCCTGTATAAATAAGAGCTTTGAGTATTCACGTAATAACATAAAATAATTTTGAGAAAAAGAGAGAGGCATTTTGAGACGAAAATTCTGCAGCATAACGGCTACGTTACAGGGTTTTAGAAAACATTTAAAAGAGGGGGGACATGGGTCAACCACTCATAAATGATCCATAAAACAGTATGGGAACAAAATATAAAGGATTTCAGAACATGGTAATGAAATTTTAATGATATTCCATATGAAACGAAGAACTTGAATGGAAGAAGAAAAATAAGATTTCTCTTATGAGAGTTCGGCAGCCTAATGGTGTCACTTAAAACTTCCAAAAATTGATTGATGAGATCAAATAGTTTCTCTCATAATATGAACATAAATGATCAGTATGATAGATATAGAGATCATACCCAAACAAAATAAAAAGGAACTTGAAAGACTTGACCAGAAAATAGAACTTGATAATTAGAAGGGTGAAAGAACCCCTTAAAAATTCAGTAGCCTAACGGTGCCACTTAAACATTGACAAAAATGAATTGATGAGATCAAATAGGGTCTCTCATAATATGAACATAAAAGTTCAGTATGATTGATATAGATATCATACCCCAACATAATAAAAAGGAACTTGAAATACTTGACATGAATGTAGAACTTTGAAAAATGAGAAAGGTGAACGAATCCCTTAAAAATTCGGCTGCCTAACGACGCCACTTAAACTTCAACAAAAATGAATTGACGAGATCAAATAGGGTCTCTCATCATATGAACATAAATGATCAGTATGATAGATATAGATATCATAACCCAAAATAATAAAAAGGAACTTGAAATACTTGACATGAATGTAGAACTTTGAAAAACGAGAAAGGTGAACGAATCCCTTAAAAATTAGGCATCCTAACGACGCCACTTAAACTTCAACAAAAATGAATTAATGAGATCAAATAGGGTCTCTCATCATATGAACATAAATGATCAGTATGATATATATAGATATAATTCCCCAACATAATAAAAAGTAACTTGAAATACTTGACATGAAAGTAGATCTTGAAAATGAGAAGGGTGAAAGAATCCCTAAAACATTCGGCAGCCTAACAGCGCCACTTAAAACGTTAAAATACTGAATTAAAGAGATCAAATAGGGTCTCTCATCACATGAACATAAAATATCAGTATGATATATTGAGAGATCATACCCCAACATAATAAAAAGGAACTTGCAAGACTTGACTTGGAATTAGAACTTTGAAAAAGAAGAAAGGTGAAAGAACCACTTAAAAATTCGGCAGCCTAATGGCGCCACTTAAAACATCAAAATACTGAATTGAAGAGATAAAATAGGGTCTCTCCTCATATGATCATAAAACATAAGTATGATAAATTTAGAGATCATAACCCAACATAATAAAAAGGAACTTTAAATACTTTACATGAAAATAGATCTTGAAAAATGAGAAGGGAGAAAGAATCCGTTACAAAAATTTCGGTAGCCTAACGTTGCCACTTAAAACTTCATAAAACGAAATAATGAGAGTAATAGGGGATCTATCATTATAAGAACATTAAAAGGGCATTAAGAGGAGTATAAAATAACATCCTTTAACATAAGAACATGGTTCATAAAAGAAATTACATAAAAGAGATTTCTTGAAAAGAAAGAGAGTGGTCGGATCCCTTACCTTAAAACGTAACTCTAAAAACTCAAAGGTTGGGACCTTGAGGGCTTGGGGGCACCTTGGGAGGACTCCATGGGAGGTAATAAGACCGGAAATTAGTTGGGGGAGAGTGGGGAGTCCAAATGGATGAGAGGATGGCTTGGTATTTATAGGGAAAGTGAGGGGACAAGGCATTAATGGCCAGGGGACACCTCAAAAGTGGTTTTCTCAAAACCATGTGCTCTCCCATGGTATTTCCCATGGAGTTAGGCCACATGGGCCCCCCATACAATAATAAATCACCTTTGGTCGACCATCCCTTAAAATATCTCATGAAATCATCATGACATAGTGATGATGTCATTAAACATACTGAAACCCTAAAACAGTAATTTTACTATTCACTGAAAATTCAACTTTCTCAGAAAAATTCCAAAATTTCAAATTAACCAAATATCAATGATCTGATTTCAAAAATGAACTCCATTTTATAAAAATAATTTTCTAAATATTTTTAATTTAATTTTTATATAAATACACTATTCACCGAAAATTCATTTTTTCAGAAGAAACCCCAAAAATTACCTTAACATAATATCAATGCTCTGAGTTCAAAAATGAAATCCATTTTATAAAAATAATTTTCTATGTATTTTTAATTTAATTTTTAATTGAAAAAAACTATTCACCTAAAAAAACTAATACTTGAATAATAATTTATGAAACCTTTATTTAACCATTTTATTGAATCACATTACTTAAT
This sequence comes from Viscum album, assembly GCA_963277665.1. NCBI lineage: Eukaryota > Viridiplantae > Streptophyta > Magnoliopsida > Santalales > Viscaceae > Viscum > Viscum album. The sequence continues at coordinate 70,742,694 of OY728145.1, forward strand.
CAAGGTGCCTAGATTATATTAATACTTTCTTTAACTGAGATTACTAATCCATTTGGTCACATTACTAATCCTAAGCATAAAATCACTATTCATAATTTACTATTCATCAAAAATCAAGTTGATCTTATTAGACTCTAAATTTCGTACTGAACATAATTCTAGAAGATCATTTTTTGAATATCATTACACATTTTTAATTAATTAAGGTTTACATAAACATTTTTAAAATATCATTTTTCTAAAATTCATCAAAAATATGCAAACTATATTTATCCTGTTATTTGAAAATTCATAAACTTCATCATAAGAAGAAATCCCAATTTTTATTTAAAACAAATGATTACACAAGGCAGTTACGGTCTCCTTACATAGCCCTTTATCACACCAGCGTAGGACCTAAGTGTAAGGTGTGCTAAGGTGAGAGAATCTGAGGGAGGCTCGGCCAACATCACACGAGTACTAATTTCTATCAGTTTTAACTTCTCGCAAAGATGATTCTGTTCTAGCTTCACACGATGAAGTTCGTCTTGGGTTTAGTCCAGAGAAAATCCCAGTGGTGCTATCTCCTTCCCATGTTCTGTTAGATGGGCTTCGATCGGTCCAAGACTACTGGGTGAGGCCATCGAATCTTCTTTCTATAATAATTAACCAAGATTAATTGTATTTAGAGACAATAATAAAAAAGTTTAGATTCCAGGGGTCTTATTTACCAATGGTTATATAACAGTCAAAACCCAACGGTCTCATTTTAATTATACTCATGTTATCAAATGAAACATTTTTGTTGAGTATAAAAATAAAATAAAATAACACATAAAATTAGGAAACTAGATTTATTCAAAATTTCGGGTCGTTACAGTCTTGTCCATTTGTGAACTTCTCTAAGTCCTTTCTAAGTTTCTCATTTTACATTTTTAGTTCTGTTTTTTCCTTTAACAGTTGAGCATTTTTATCTTTTTCAATAGTAAGTTCAGTTTTAACAGTTATAGTGAGAGCATGTTGTTTCTTTTGTGATTTGTATTTATCATTAAGGTCATTGCATGTCTCTTCCAGCATATTACAATATTCAAATAATTCCTCACTAGTGATGTTTTCAGAATCCGAATCAGATTCAGTTCCAGAATAATAAGAATTTAAAGTAGGAGTATCTAAAGTTACCTCAGATGTGTTGGTCATGAAACACATGTTGGCACGTTTCTTTTCAGAATCAGACATTTCAGATTCACTTGTACTGTATTCTGAAGAACTCCAAGTTGCTTTCATAGCTTTCTTGTACTTACTGTCTTTGTAATCGTATTTCTTCTTGAATTTTAACTTTGGGCAGTCTGCTTTAATGTGTCCTTTTATTTTTCACTCATAGAAAACAACTTCATCACTTTTATCTGGCTTTTTCCAGTCCTTCTTCCAATGACCCATATTGTAATACTTTCCCTTGTAATTTGATTTTCTGAAAAATTTCTTCTTCCTATAAAATTTCTTAAACCTTCTGGTAATCTGATCGATTTCAGCATCACTATCAGAGTCTGAACTTTCACTTGTTGAACTGTCAGTTTGTATTTGAGCTTCTTCTTTGTCCTTACACTTTGAAGCATTAGTCTTGAAAGCCACTGATTTCCTTTTTGGTTCATCATCTTCTTCTTTATTCAACTTGAGTTCTTCTTCATACATCATAAGCTTACCAATCATCTCTTTGACAGGTAGAGCTCCAATGTCACATGACTCTCTAATTGAAATAGATGTGCCTCTCCATTGGTCTGGTAGACATCTCAAGATTCTTATGATTTTTTCATTTGCTGGAATAGCCTTTCCAAGTGAATGCATTGTACTGACTATCTCATTGAACCTGAGATACATATCAGAAATGCTTTCATCAGTTTTCATTTTAAAATTTTCATATTTAATAGAATAAGTATTCAATCTCATTTCATTAACATTGGTTGTTCCCTAATGATAAACACCCAAAGTGTCCCAAATTGAGTAAGAAGTTTTACAGGAAGAAATTCTATTAAATTCTTCATCTCCTAATACGCAATATATTGTATTCATATCTTTAAAATTATAATTCTAAGCAGTCATTGTGAGTTCATCCAAAGTTGTTCTTTCAGTTTCTAGAATTTTATATTGAGATTTTATAGCAGTCCCGATATCAAAACCCATACTTTCCAAATGAATCTTCATTTTATGTTTCCTCTGGGAATAGTTTGTACCATTAAAAAAAGGTGTTCTATTGGTAGCAGCACCCTCTAGTCTATTATCCATAGCGAGATTTTATAATAGAAATTTTAAAGAGATAAAATTTAGAACTAACAGAAATTTAAGATATTTAAAGATGCAAAGAAAATCATAGTTAAAAAACAGAGTATTTCAAAAATCCTTAAACAAAAACAACATCTGATACCAAATGTTGGTCGGAGTAGATAATCAATAGGGGGGTGAATTGAGTTCCAATAAAAATTTCTGTTAAAAAATTGTCCATTAAAATCCCCCAAATTAAAAAACAAGTTAAACTATAGTGAATTTATACAAATTGTAAATGTCCACTTAGCTTCTCAAAGATTGATTAGGTCTCAGTTAATTTAACCTCAAGATTAAACTAACTTTTTAAACTAACCTACTGATTTACAATAAGTGTAAACACTTGCTAATTTAACTATCAAAGTAACTTTGAAATGGTTTTGTATTTCAAGGTAACATCCACATAATATAAAAGATATATGTAGTATACATTAAAAATAAACTAAAGATGCACAGAATATATAACAAGAGGTTCAGTCTCAAGCTGAGACTCTGTCCTCTCAATTATATATAAAATTTGATCCACACCCTGGATCGGGGTTAACAACAGTTTACAAAACTGTCCAGGCCTCACAGGGACCTCTACCACAGTTCTTCATGGGAAACGAACAATAGCTCACAGCTGTCCAGGTCTTACTCGACCTCTACCACTGTCCACTGTGGGAAACAAAGAGTTATGAAGTTTTGAGTGAGGATTTAAGAGTCCTCTAGTTTAGATCAGGAGACAATGTGTGTCTAAAATAAGCAGGGTACACACACTGCTCTAAATGTAAATAAAAAAATCACATAGATAGAGAGAAGATAAGAGTTTAGAAAGCTCTAGTGATTAGCAATGCATCTTTGGACTCGTTGGATTCAGCAGAAATGCATCAGAGTCCTTCTCTGGTTTTTCTGTTGAAAAACAGAGTGTCATAGTTCAGCTTGTGTTCTACAAGAATGAAGATGTTCTCCTGACTTCAGTTCTTCCAGTAGTGTAGGATTTCATGTGTTGTAACTTCTTTGTGGATCGTTCAATGTCTTCTTCACAGTTGTTCCCAAGAATGTTCTTCCAGTTCAGTACAGAGCACTTCGCATGTGTTGTATATTGTACATCGAGGTGACTTCTTTTTTACTCAGCTAAGAATTATTTTTATTCCATGAGCATTGGCAATAGGAATGAATACCTTTCCATAAGTACGAGGTACGGTTTCCTGACAAGCCAACAAATATCATTAAAGAACATTAATTTCATTAAAAACATCAAATATGACCGTTATCATTATTTAATTAATATCTTCAAAATGTTAAGAAATGGTGTCACCGTGATTATGTAAACGGTGTCTTCTTCACGGTATGATCTTCATGGTATGTGTTTCACGGTATATGGTTCACAGTATGTGCTTCACGGTGTCTCCATGTCACGGTGTCTAGCTCACGGTGTCTGAATCACAGTGTGTCCTTCACGGTGTCTGGGTCACAGTGTGTCCTTCACGGTGTCTGGGTCACGGTGTCTGGGTCACGATGTCTGGGTCATGGTGTGTCCGTACATAGAAAAATATATGTGTTTATACTTAAACAGTAATATGCAGAATAAGGATTAAGCTTTAATCATTATAGAGTAAGAGAAGTTAAAATATAAATGTAAAGACTTCAAAATATAAGTGAGATTTGTGATCATGCATAAGAATTGTAAATAATAAAGAGAGTAATTAACATCAATAAGATTTTCTATCAATGAAACATGATGTGTAGTTATTATTGAGATTGAAGAGCATTAAAAAGATGTTCAATTTGAGATTAATTAACAATAATAGGATTTGTGATCATTAAAATAGGATTAATACATGAGGAGTCCAACATAGTTCTTGAGCTGTTTCTAGAATATAGTGACATTTTAGTAAAGTTTACATAGGAATGTAAGATTATACATTTTATGCCTCTAATATATACTAGAAGATATCATCAATTGAATTGGGAATATAATCCGTCTTTTATCCTCCTTGTGCCACTGAAATATAATGATGATCTTCATGTGTTGAGCTAGGGATATGTGCCTCCCCCATGTTTTCTATATGAATATGCCAATAGACTTTCTCTAAGTGAGAAATAAAATGATCCTGCTCACCGAATATTGCTAGAATATGATGGTGGGATTCATTAGTATAATTGGGGATATGAGATCACTCACCATTATCCAAATATTTCCATGATTGATGTGTATTCCTTGTTTCCCCTTCATGGGTGTTAGAGTTAGAAATATATCATGTGGTGCTCGCAGTAGGCAATTGAGGGGCACCAATGAGATAACACTATTGACGACGGATGTCATGAGACCTCCTTGGTGGATCTTGAACTAGAATGGAGCTATAGTTGACTCCTCGATCCTACTTCATCAGATACTATAGGTGTTTATTTCCACTCTTCAAGGATAATCTTTCAATGTGATTGGATGTGGAAATGAGCACCACCAGTATTACTACCTATTTCTTTAGAAAATGTTGAATCATTTTTTTAGCATTTAGATACCCCTGTGTTCATCCTAAGGGTCCATATTTAACCATGTCGGTGGTATTCCCAAAACAATTTATTTTCCAACTGATGTCGAAGGAGTCGGGTGTGTGAGGTTTTCTTGTGACATGTAGGGGTTTTAGCCATTAATGATTTTCTATAATAATCACTATATGAATACATGATCTATTTTTGATGTTTTTTTTATGAGATAAGTATTTTCATTCATGAATACAATAAGAAATAAGGTCACATGATCAATTCATTATTTCAAGTATGATACAATATCAATAAGATAATCACAAGTAACAAAATTTTCGTTTTTCATTCCCAGTTCATCCATCTTACTCACATAGACCTTTCACAGTGAGGGTGAAATTATTAAAACAGAACCCTATATTCATTTGGCCAATTGATCATTTTTTTCATTTGATAGATTCACATCGGGTCCACCATTTTTCTATGGGAAAAAGGGTTGTGGAGATTCCTGACGATCGATTGAAATGGGGTTTAAATGTGATGCACAATTCATCACATCAGTTACACCATGTTTTCCCTTCATAGAAACTCCCAATGGCTCACACATCCATAACTAAGTACAAACTTTCTTTGCAATGGTAGGTAGTCAATTATGGTTTTATACTAATGAAACATAGTAACTCACATTGGTCAAGATGATGGAAGGATAGTCTCATCACACCCTTTTTGGGGGGAAATTGTTTCCAACTCTGAGAATCTCTTGTAGATTTAATATATGTTCATGAATATCATCCTAATCGTTATATGGGAGTAATTAAACTAATAAAAAGATCCTGTTTTTAACCCTTGCTTGTGTAAAGGGGGGTTTATTAATGAGTTCATCTATATTATCCATGGATCTCCATCCATTTCCCATTAACAGATAACTGCTTATATTTTGAAACCATATTACAAGCCACACCAGAGTATACAAAAATCTAGGGATTCAATTAAGATATTGAGGATGGTATTTAACCTTTATGAAGAATACTACTTATCCTGTTTATAACAATAATCAAAACCCATGTAGTTCTTAGGACCCATATAGTTCAAATTATTTATAAAAGGACATTTATGAGGTCACTTAGGCATTGGTTGCTGAGATCGGTCCCTTGTAAGGCATCCTATATATCCTTGTTATGGAAGGAATTAGAGTCATCATAGTTTGATATTTCCCTAGACACTTACCCTAAGGTGGATTCTCTTGTATAGGGGTGGTCATATAATACCGCTGAATGAGGCTTAAGCATTGTTGTTTCAATGGATGGTAGAAGTTCGTGATATGAATGATGTGATAAATAAAAATTCCTAACTCCACAAGATCCATTCTCAGTGAATGAAACAAGGGATAAAAAGTAAACAGTCGCACTGTATGAGGATTTGGTACTTATGAACTGAGGCAATCATGATGGGGTGTTTAATATGGATCTTAATCCTTAGAAAGGCATCCAATGTATCCTAGTTATGGAAGGAATCTAAGTTCTTATAATTCATTTGGATCCTCGATCTACTAATGGATAAGGAAGAATGATGAAACATTAGGTGATACTATGTCCCAAACGGTTATGATGTTTAAATATAAAGGTACTTACACCTAGGAGGAATCCCATTTAGATCGATCATTAGGAAGGCATCATACATATCCTGGTTATAATATGAATTATAGTCTTCATAATTCATTTTTCATATAGTGGTACTTTTACTAAGGTGGATTCCCATTATTGCTTAGGCCTCATAGAGGTGTCCTACATATCTTGGATACAACAAGAATCATATTTCTCATAGTTCATTTTGGGGTTATTCCAAAATATGTCCACCAGGCAAGGTTATCATGTACAGGGGTATCTGCCCGACATGCCTGGATTGTCGGCCTGATATGTCCTAATTGTCTGCCTAGCATGTCCAAATTGTTTTCATGAGATGTCTAAATATATCTGTTCATGACTTCGTTTCCTAAAATACATTTCCAAATACAATAGTGTGATCCAATTGACTTGTCTGAAGGACATCGTACGATCCAGATGGCATGTCTAGAGGACATTTCATAACCAATACCGATACATCTAGAGGATGTAACATTATCTGGCGGGAAAGCCTGGTGGACTTCATAAGACCAGAGTTACATGTCTAGGATAATATTTCATGAACAACATAGAAATTTCTTAGTGCTCGCGTATGACATGGGTGGCATGACCAGAAGGTGCCGTGAAATTTCAGTGACATGTCTGAGTGTCTTCGCCTGAACTAGATGACATGTACGAGGGCCATCATATGTCTTGGATGACATACCCTGAGGGTGCTGTGAGACTTGGATGACATTTCATGATGGATTTGGGAGACTTTCTAAAAAATTATGACTTCCATTATGTAAACTAGATGACATGTTTAGGGGTCATCACATGTTTTGGATGACATGCCAGGAGGGAGCTATATGACATTGATAGAACATCTAGATGGTGTCGTAATACTTGATTGACAATTCATAAGGATTCCAAAAGACTAGTATGAAATATCTAGAGGGATCTGTGAGACCTATGTGATATTCATGGGACCTAGTTGACATATCCTACTGTTGTTTCTTGATTTGGATTGATCATTCAATGTGAATGATTCCATCAAATGATAATTTTTGTATCTATCTATGTATAATTCTGATACCTTTTTTCAGTATTTATGGTATATGTTTCACATGTTTTGTCAAGAATTAGTCTGTTTAGGTTTCATGTAACCCAATAAATATAATGAAACCTCTTCAAATTTTATGGATGAAAATCCGAGAATCCTTCAAATGATATGTGAGGTTATCAAATGAAGCACATATTCATTCCATGTGATCCTTTTTTCAATTTCCTAGGTTTTAATTGATGAAAGACCTTGTGATTGTGTGACCTTAAACTCCAAGAAGTCCACTCCTACATTCCCATGTAGCAGCTACCGTCAGCTGTGTGTGTGATTATCCTCCATTTCTTTGTGCTAAGGGGGTGGGTTTATAGGCCTCACTACCGAATTTATACACCACCTTTTGTGGAATGTATCTTGAAAATATGATCTATATTCGGTGTAGGTACTTTGCTGTCATGCAATTCATACGACTCTATCATGGGTCATCCATGGAGTCACATGATATTCAACAACTATGAGAATGTTCCACAATCTCTATGTTTATTAGACATTGATTGATCAAAGGGATTTTTCCTTACCTTGATGTCATGTCAAATGACCCTCACAAAGTCAGGCCTATATGTATTGGAGACTTCAAGATATCTGGATGACCATGGAAAGGATTTTACATGATCAAATAAAACTTGTCTGGAATCATTCATGAGACTATAGAGGCTCATAAATAGAGCCTCCATGAGATCATTACGACATTTCTAATATCCCTCTTGAAATTATGTTTTCTTGTTGTGGGGGGGGGGGGGGTAGGGGGTCTTTTATTATCAATAGAGATCATCCAGGGTCTATAACCCCTTTCACATGAATGCCAACATATCCTTTCATTGCAATAAGCTTCCACATTTACCATTATTATTACTTTATTTATTCTACATGGATAGAATATATCGCACAATTTTGTGAGTGTTATTGAATACAATCCCTCTTTTTGTCTATGATGAATCGCGTGACCAATAATGGATCTTGTAGTTATGTGAAATAATTGTCATGGATACCCCCTGTTATTTTATATTGAGTTGGTTAGGTAACACATAATCTAATGGACATTTCCAATACCTTTCACATGATGAAGGTGACATGACAACATGCTCTACTGTGAAAAGGTGGACATGCCGCTAGGGGATTTGTGAGGTATTGTGGATCGTATGAGCACATCACATGAAGATCAACAGAACTCCCCATCAATAGAGTCTTCCTACTTTCTCCACCTTTATTTTTCAGAAGGATTTTGAATGATTGTCAGGTATACAATGGTTGACTAGTCAAGTGATCAGAAGATCTTTTCTGGTAGCCTTCTCATGATCATCAATGATTATATGGGTGCCCATATAAGAATAGGGAGGCTTGTTAAAGGGGTTATGAGTGATCAATATAAGATCATTTTCTACACATTATTTGATCACATGACCTTCCAAGGGTCAAGAAATCACGTGTTCTTCTATAGGTTACACAATCCGTGAGAGTCGTCCTCCTTACCTTCCTTTGTTTTACAGAGAAAATAATATCCATTCTTCAATTACTCCCTCCTTTGTAGATTTTTAAATACTCATTTGGTGGGAATCAAAATAAATTCACATAATATAGAGTTATTTTAATTGTAATCTTGTGTGACTCCTTCAGTTCACTTTAGTACATTGTACAGAAAATAACCACATAGGAAATTTCAGGTTTAGATGTTGTGAGATATAAAAGGTTAACAATCATACTTTTAAATTTCCTATGATCACACTTTCTACATTTTTAATATTTTATTGAATTTATTACAGATGATATTGGTTTATAAGCCTCTTTTTAATCTTATATTTGATTCTTTCTCAATATTTCATTGCTATACATTTCTTTTGAATGAAGAAATAATATGAATTCTGCTTAATTTGTTACCTTAGAAAATATTTTAGTTCCCATAGCATAAACATATCAAAATACCTTTTCATCTTAGAGAAGAATTCTACAAAAAAATAATTTTTATTTCTTGAAAAAATTATGTCATATACATATAAAATCACTATCAGCTTGTCTTCTAAATTCATATTCAATTATAATTTTTTTATCAATAGTGCTTTTAGCAAAAACCATTTTTCAAAACCATTCACAAAGTTGAGGATTCTAGGAACATGGATCCTATTTTAATCCATGATATTATGTATTCAATCTATATGACATTATTATATCATTTTCAAGAATGAAACCTTATAGAGTATAGGCATGTGTATAAAACCACACACCCTAGGTGGTAGTTTAGTCAAATAGGAAATGTTTATTCTAAGGAAAATTAGTTGAAATCACCTTATGAGGCGATTTAGGATGAGTTATTAAACCTAAAATCATGTGCAAGGGTGTATTAGAATGTATAAATGTGGTTTAGGGAATTAATTTAATGTGTTTCGTAGTTTAAGAGTGACACAAAAAAAGTCCAGTGTGAGCACCACAACAATACTTTATAAATGAATCAATTTTGAGGGAAAAGTATACAGACCACCTAACTCATTCTTCGGAGAGTCCACTTGTCCAATCCCAATCCTTAATTTGAGTTATAATGGCATAAATCAGAATATCAGACAATTTCTTAGAAAATACTGTTAATTATCTCCTCTGAAGTTGAATCTAACGATGGTGAGAGAAAATGAAATAAGAAGGAAGCGGAGTTGTAGAATCACAGATATTCTTCAAATGCACTTGGAGACACTTTCATCAAACCAAGATTGAGTGAGATTCACTATGGAGGAGTATAGGAGGATGTAGGCATGCATGGGGGAGTTTTTTTTCCAAATGTGGGCGGAAAATGGGTCAACTCCCATTTAAGGTCAGAGGGGGAAAATATTGGTTTCACCATTTTAATGATGTGTATGATTCGGCTACATAGTTTAGATAATCGTGAAAAAACCATATAGCTCACGCTGTCTAAGAGTCATACCTGATATGGTTTGGTTGTATGGTTTGGACTAACCATGCACCAACCATGCGGTGATACTAGTTAAGTGGAAATAACCATGCAGCTAGGTGTATAGTTTGTCAAACTATGAATAGCCCATCCAATCCCCACTAAATTTATTGTAGATATTCTATATGGATACGTACCCCACCTATAATGGTTTATAAAAAATGTTTCACCCCTTATATGGTGACATAGTTTCTCCTAAGGGACTGTATGGTGTAAAAAATAATATACCTGGTCTGTTTCTCTTAGAAAGTGTGATTTTGGAGGCTGATTCTCCTGAAACTCATTCAAACATCAAAGTAACATTTAAGGCATTAAAATTTATCATAAAGCATAAATTTTACATTTTCTAGTATTTGGATTTACATTTATAATCTTATTGTGTTAATTTTCCTATCCACCACATGAAAAATTTTAAAATCGATTCAAATTTCAAGGGTTCAAAAACATGGGTAATTAAAACCGTCCCACCTTAGAACTTATCTCCCTCAATAATCCTTGGTAAAATAATGAAAAAACACCCAACCTACTTGTTACATGATGTTTCATTCAAATGGTCACATTTCAATTCCAAACTCCTAACATGCATGTAAGCATCATTTAAAGCATGAAGTGCATAAGCTATTAAAACTCAAACCAACATTTTTATTATGAATGGAAACATCGATATATGATTACCCAAGATCATATTACCAGATACATGATCATGTCTTTGTCACATTCACCAATTATCTTATGCAGATATTGACTATATAATCCATCTTTAATGGCCAATTCTAAGTTATAGTACCTCCACTTTCAGATTTTTCTATAGTAGCATGTTTTCCAGGGTGCTATAAACACCCCGACCACATTTATCCCACCATAAAAGGGGTCATAACTATTGGTTCTTGATTAAATTGAAATTATTAAACTCACATCAGCCAAGATCAAATTGGTCACGTCATCATTTCCTTGAAAACCTCGACTGACTCTTTAAGTTGTAGCCATATCATCCAAATGGTGTGCCCAATGTTATTTGTAACACCCGAGACTCTTATCTTATATAAATCATCAAAGGAATCTTTTTATACACAAAACATGCTTGGCTTTCTTTACACGAAATCACGGCCTTCCTCGATAGCTTGCGTCGTACGCAATACCGAGTTTCACTAAACAACGATATGGTATTAAAATATTATTAAAACTAGCCGTTATGAATAGTAATAACCACTTTTTAAAATTTTATAATTTTTATTTTTCAAAAAGGACTTCATTTTTGGATTCGGAATGTCGAAATTAGCCTAGGGTGAAATTTTGGTATTTTTCTAAAAACTTTCAATTTTTGATGAATAGTGAAACCACTAAGTGGTAGTTAAAAAAACTGAATTTTTATAAAACTTAATTTTACCGCTTCTGTGAGTGGAATTTTGAAAATCCGAGAGACACGGTTAATATCATGGACTAAAATTTGGTTCAATGAGATGAAAATAATTTTTGGTGAATAGTAACTTTTTACTTTTATTTACCACGGTTAAAAGTAAATAGGGTAATTAAGGGTAACAATGATATTATTATTACCCTAACACATGTCCTAATTCTATTGGACAAGTGTAATTCGACCAAAAAAAACCTTAGGAATAATATATGACCATTTAGGCCCACTTGGATTAGATTAGGACATTTATTATTAATTTATTTAAAGAAGGGTTAAAATAGATAAAATCAAAGTTTAATAAGTAAATACTTTTTAATATGGGGTTATACATAAGATAAATTCGACTATAAATATTCATTATAAATCTAAAAAGATTTCCTACATAATTATATTTTGTTTTAATTTTTAGACATTAAATAATTTAATTTATTTATGACACAATGATGATGGAGTAATTATCTTATTAATGAAATATTGACATAATTGATGTTATAAACAACAAAATAAATGTAATTTGAGACTTTTTATGAATTAAACTAATTTTATAGGTTAATATGACATGTTAGTATGTATTTAATTAACTTGGTTCGAACTAAAAATTCTGTTATGATTTTCACAAAAATCAATTACTAAATAGTGTCAAAATTGACATAAAATGGTTTTTAAAACAAATATTATATTATTAATTGTTATTTTATTCCTAAAAATCTATGGTTCGGCTAAATTACTTAGATAAGGTTATATATATTAATAATAAACAACTTGGGGTTCGTTTAGCTGCTTATAGTAAGTTTATTAACCTTATAGTATAAGAACTCAAGAAGACACGGTAAAAGTAAACGTATTTAACTTAATGTTAAATCTAAATGATAAGGTTAAAATAGGAACCTAAACTTTTCTAAATTCTATTGGATGAGAGGATTTCGACCCATACCTACCTTAGCTTCGAAATATATCAATTTGGAGCTATTTAAAACTGAACTTGACTTTATAATAAAATAATATTTTTAGTTTTCCCAAAGGTGCCCCTCTCCTCCCTTATAAAAGGGCACCTCCTCCCCCTCTTCCTCACACCACTTTGAGCCTTAAATCTCGTCCAACCCCTGCCAATTCCTCCTCTCCACTTCTCTAGAGACATCCTAGAGGTCCTGGTCTTCTTCAAAGACCAATTCCAGTGCCCTAAAAAAGGTCTCAAAGAAGCACTTCAAAGAAGAGGTAATGTCCGTTACCGATTCTTTCATCTTTATTTCTTCTTCCACTTCTTCTTCTTTAGTTTTTTCATTATGAAGTAATAACATCAGTATCACTCATATACGGATATGTTATTATAAGTATGAGACAACCCTATTTCACCATCTATCCATCCTATGGAAAAAGAAATCACCGCGCGTGCGTACATACGGAATATCGTCTCCACGCTGTGGTGTAATCTATTTTCCACCACCACCTTACTTGGATGGGTATAATGGTGTAAATAATGACTATATATGACTATTATAAAGTAATACTGATTCTGAAATAGTATACATACACTCCAATACAATTCCACGATCATAGGAACGATATCATCACTCGTGCGTACGTACGGAATACCGTCTCCATGATGTGATGAGACTCATTCTACATGATCTTCATTTCATAATGATTATATAAATGAATTGAATGAATTAATATGATATATATTACACTAATACCATTCTGGAAATGATGTATCTATAACCTAAAGAGATGAATAAGAATTTATTCGACAAGACACGCATAAGAACAAAAAGTTATAAACACCCGAATAACAAGTAGCAATGAACTATTACTACTAAGAAGCTAAGAATATGACCATATATGATATCATAAAATTAAGTATGATTCGGGAATAAGTCAATAACATTATTTAAATCATTATACAGGAGGTTCGGACACTTACGAAGAAAAACGGACCTAAGGTAAGGGAAATATCACAATTTCATTTTTATCCGAGATTGTTTATACTTTAGTATTTTCGGGGGTGTATTTTATCATCCACATCCATGTTTCCTCAATATGTAATATTATTTCCATTCACCTACAATTGTTTAAATCCTATTTTTCCCTTCGGTGAGTTTTTAGTAAAAGATATTAAAGGAATCTTTTGTCGTTTTTCGTACAAGGTACTTTTTTGACGTTTCCGACAAAAGTACGAGAAGAATGTTTTTTTAACTTATATGGCATGAATGGATTTTTAAAACATTATTTACAAGAAGCTTCTTTTTCAAGTTTTCAAGTTTATTTTTAATCAACTTCTTTTAGTTTAAAATTGTATGATATGTTAAGAAAGGAAAATTGTTTTTGAAGTAGAAATGATATTTTCCTCAAGAACGGAGTTCAAGTGTTTTATCAAAATTATTTTCCATCTAAGATAATATAGGGTTCTGTTTTTATCCCTATTATTACATTGAATTGATTATGTTGTGATGAAATTATTTTTATGAATTCCTTTATCTTATATGAATTGTTTTATGATGTCATGTTGTTTAATAATCCCATTTGTACTACATGGGTTATGCAATGATGTATGATTTATGATTTTGTGGCACACATAAGAATGGTATCATTAAGAGATGGGTGGGACCTATATCTCCCTCCAATGCATTAGGTAAAGATTTTATATCTCATGAGATAGACATGGCTGGAACGGTAGGTTATACTGGTTCAGTGAAACAGGACTGAAACGAGGAGTGAACTCGGTTCAGATTGTGACTTTGTCCACTAAGATAGTCTTGGCAATGAGCCTTGACTAATAAGAAATGATTCTCTATGATTATGTGTGTATTCCACAAAGTTTCATGTTTTAAGTTATGATTATTGTGATTACATTTCACTGCCATGATTTATCCCATGTTATGAAATTATGATCTCTTTTGGATGTTAAGATTTCCAAAAGATATGTGCTTATGTATATGATGTTATTGATATTTCTTTTTTTTACCCTTACTGAGCATTTGAGCTCACCCTTTTGTATGTTTTTTTTCCAGGTCAGGAAGAAGGTTATTAAGTAAGATATGCCAAAAGGGACTATAGATATGATGAAATAAATGGGAGACAGTGTAGACGCTTTATGAACCAGTTGTTTATGTTTCCAAGTTTCTAAAGACACTATACCTATACGGTCCTTTCGTGATTTTATTAAATGTTGTAGTAAGTATGCTTCAATTTTGAAGTATTAATAATGTATGTAATGTATGGGTCGTTATAGTTGGTATCAGAGGGAGGTTATAGTCAACCTTTGGAAACTAGGATGTGAAAGCCTTAGTAAGAACCCTAAGGATAAGTCTAAGCATAGAACACAATATTAGTGTTTTAGAAATGGCCATGAATAACCTAGGATAAGACCTTAAGTGTTAAATATTATTCTTGATTATGTTGTTTTCCTATTATAATTAGTGTTGCTCACACTATTCTTCTTGGTTTTAGTCAATGGCTGGAACCCGAAGGAATCATGTTAATGCGGAATGCGACGGGAAATGCAATGATTGTCCCCCTGAGCAACCAAACGTTATGGGAGCTGGAATACAAAATCTTGTAGCCATGCTCACACAACTTTCTCAAGCTTTGAATCATGCAGGACTTCCAAACAAGCAAAGGAAGGAGCAACATTCTGTTGAATCCTTCATGAGGCAGCGTCCACCTTCTTTCAGCGGGTCTACTGATCCATTAGTTGCTGAACAATTGATTAGTACTACTGAAAAGATATTTTCAGTTCTTCAATGTTCTGAACATGATAAAGTCATCCTAGAAGTGTATCGTTTGGAAGGAGATGTTGATCAATGGTGGAATCTTATTAAGAATACGAGGCAAGGAGATGAAATTGAGTCCATGGAATGGGACGAGTTCAAGAACTTATTTTTCAATAAGTACTTCCCTCGTATTCTCCGAACAAAGATGGAGAAAGAGTTTCTTGAACTGAATCAAAAGGATGATGAATCTGTTGGTACCTATGAAGAAAATTTTACAAGACTTTCAAGGTATGCTTCTGGTATTATTATCCAACCTGAGAGTAAGATCGATCGATTCTTTAGTGGCTTAAAACCAAGTCTTCAAAGGGCATTAGCCATAAGGGACTTCAATAGCTATGAGGAAATCGTTCGATGTGCTCTCAAAGTTGAGATGGAGATTGGAGTAACCCATCAGTCATATGGGTTTGATAAGAAGAGGAAAATGGAATTTAAAGGAAAATCTAAAGGGCACACTGAAAAGAAGATGAACTTTACCTTATGCTCAAAGTGTGGAAAGAAACATGCAGGGAGTTGTCTTAAAGGGACAAGTAAATGTTTCAAATGTGGAAAGGAAGGTCATCGGGCATTTGAATGCCGCGATGATGGGAAGAAGATGTCTAATGATGAAAAAAAAGGAAGGGATACACAGAATGAACCTATTACACTTCAATGTTTCAAGTACAAGGATATGGGACATTATGCCAATAAATTCCCTAATCCAAGGGTTGATGATGATGGTCGACGTCAACAAAATCTTAAGGCTAAAGACAAAGGAAAGTCACATGCAATTTCTATCAGTGATGTGGAGTATGATAACGATGTGGTGGAAGGTACACTTACCATCCAATCTAAAGTAGCAAATGTTTTATTTGATTATGGATCCACCCACTCTTTTATTTCTGAAGAATTTTCTAAGGGTATCACCGTATTACCTCAACAATTAGATGGTGAGTTAGCTGTGACAACACCTAATGGCACAACAGTCGCATCAAAAGTTTATAATTCTTCTTCGATCGAAGTTTGTGGGAAAGTGCTTCCTGCAAATCTTGTGATCCTTCCTATAGTGGAATTTGATATGATTCTTGGCCTGGATTGGCTTTCTTTATATGGATCTCATATCAATTGCCAAAGAAGGGAAGTCACATTTCATATTCCAGATCAATCTATGACCGTCTATTGATGCAAGGATGAACATAACCTTCCAGTGGAAATTTCTTCCATTTTCTGGGTATTGATTCATCTAAATGAAGGTTATTTATCTCAAATGGTTGGTGAGAAACTCACGTTTAAGAATATGCCCATTGTACGGGAGTTTGATGATGTATTTCTAGAGGAATTACTGGGTCTTCCACCAAATCGTGAAGTTGAGTTTTCAATAGAACTTGTACCGGGTGCTTTGCCTATTTCAAAGACACCTTATATAATGTCCCCAATTGAGTTGCAGGAATTGAAGAAGCAACTCTAAGAGAATCTTGATAATGGATTCATACGCCCTAGTGCGTCACCTTGGGGAGAACCTGTTCTATTTGTTAAGAAGAAAGATGGATCAATGAGACTCTGCATTGATTATTGAGAACTTAACAAGATCACTATCAAGAACAAATATCCTCTCCCACACATTGATGACCTATTTGACCAACTATGCGGAGCTCAATACTTTTCCAAGATTGATCTTCGTTCAGGGTATCATCAATTAAGGGTCAAAAGGGAGGATATACCAAATACGGCTTTCCGTACAAGGTATGGACACTATGAATTTATAGTGATGCCATTTGGTCTTACTAATGCCCCTGCTATCTTCATGGATCTGATGAATAGAGTCTTTAGAGACTATCTTGATCAATTTGTGGTAGTCTTTATAGACGATATTATTGTCTATTCAAAGAGCAAGGAAGAACATGAAGATCACTAGAGAATTATATTTAAGTCCTTGAGAAAGGAGAAGCTTTATGAAAAATTTACCAAGTGTGAATTTTGGCATCAAAAAGTTTCATTTTTGGGTCACATAATCTCAAAAGAGGGGATATCTGTGGATCCAGCAAAAACAAAGGTTATCGAAAGATGGTCGAGACCAACAACAGTAATCGAGATCCGAATTTTTCTTGGTTTGGCTGGATATTATCGAAGTTTTGTGAATGATTTTTCACGATTATCTAATCCACTAACCAAGTTGACTCGGAAAGGAGTTAAGTTTGTCTGGACGGAGGAATGTGAAGAGAATTTCAAGGAGTTGAAAATAAGTTTATCCAGTGCACCTGTGCTCACACTGCCTTGTAGTGGAGAATGGTTTGTGATCTATAGTGATGAATCCAAGAAGGTATTGGGGTGTGTTCTTATGCAAAATGATATGGTGATAGCTTATTCCTCACGACAGTTGAAAATCCATGAGTAAAATTACCCAACACATGATTTGGAGTTAGCTGCGGTAATCTTTGCATTAAATATTTGGAGGCATTACCTTTATGGTGAAAGGTGTGATATTTATACTAATCATAATAGTTGAAAGTATATTTTCACACAAAAGGAGATGAATATGAATCAAAGAAGATGGTTGGAGCTGATTAAGGATTACGAATTCTCAATACATTACCACCCTGGGAAAGCAAACAAGGTGGCAGATGCATTAAGTCGACAAGACCATGCCAGTTTATCCATGATGAGGATCACAAAAGATCCAATATTTATGGATTTACAAAGGATGGATCTTGGAATTATAATGGAAGGGGAAAAATCTTATATTTCTCAAATGAATGTTCAACCATCTATACATGTGAATATTAAAGAGGCATAGAAAGAAGATGTCGAATTACAAAAGAATGTGAGAAATGTTCCTGAATTAAACCTTGATTGTGATGGAATAATAAAGTTCAGGAATCGGGTTTGTGTTCCTCCCATCCCTGAATTAAAGAAGGAGCTTCTGGATGAGGCTCATAGTTCTCCATTCTCTATTCATACTGGAAGCACGAAGATGTATAGGGACCTGAAAGAGTACTTCTGGTGGGATGGCATGAAAAGAGATGTTGCTGAATATGTCTCTCGATGCTTGGTTTGTCAACAAGTTAAAGCTGAGAGACAGAAGTCTAAGGGGATGTTACAACCATTACCCATACCCGAATAGAAATGTGAAAACATCACTATGGACTTTGTCACAGGACTTCCTAAAACATCCAAAGGCAATAATGCTATCTGGGTCATAGTTGATCGTCTTACAAAGTCTGCACACTTCATTACTATTAGAGAGGATTTCTCTCTGGATCAACTTTCCAGGATATATGTAAAAGAAGTGGTAAGATTGCATGGAGTACCACTTTCTATTATATCTGATCGGGATCCGAGATTTACCTCGAAGTTCTGGAGAAGTCTTCAGCATACTCTGGATACAGAGTTCAGTTTCAGCACTGCTTATCATCCTCAGACAGACGGTCAGTCGGAGAGAACAATTCAAACACTAGAAGATATGTTGAGAGCTTGCTCTATGGATTTCAAAGGTGGTTGGGATCAACACCTACCTTTGGTGGAATTTTTTTATAATAATAGCTTTCACTCTAGTATTTAGATGGCTCCTTATGAAGCTCTCTATGGAAAGAAATGCAGGACTCTAACTTGCTGGGATGAAGTTGTGGAAAGAAAGCTATTAGGACCTGATCTTGTTGATGAAATGGCAGAAAAGGTTAGATCTATTCAACAACACATAAGAGCAGCTCAGAGTTGACAGAAAAGTTATGCCGACAACCTAAGAAAAGTCCTAGAGTTTGAAGTGGGTGATAAAGTGTTCGTACGAATATCTCCTTGGAAGAGGGTCATGAGATTTGGAAAGAAAGGGAAGTTGAGCCCTAGATATATCGGTCCTTTCGAAATACTGGATCATGTCGGGAAGGTTGCTTACCGATTGGCGCTTCCACCGAATCTCTCTCAAGTACACGATGTGTTCCATGTATCTCACCTGAGAAAGTACATACCTGATCCTTCACATGTACTCAGCTCATAAGTTGTACCGCTGGAGCAAGATCTTTCTTATGAAGAACAACCGATAGAGATTCTGGATCGTAGCAATAAAGTACTACGAAACAAGAACACTCGATTGGTGAAAGTTTTATGGAGGAACCACCAATTAGAAGAAGCTATATGTGAGCTTGAGGATATGATGAGGGAGAGGTATCCTCATCTGTTTGTTACAAAGTGATGAATTTCGAGGGTGAAATTCATTTTAAGGGGGGTAGAATGTAACACCCGAGACTTTTATGTTATATAAATCATCAAAGGAATATTTTTCTACACAACACTTTCTTGGCTTTCTTTACACGAAATCATGGCCTTCCTCGATAGCTTGCGTCGTACGCAATACCGAGTTTCACTAAACAACGATATTCTATTAAAATATTATTAAAACTAGCCGGTATGAATAGTAATAACCACTTTTTGAAATTTTATAATTTTTATTTTTCAAAATGGACTTCATTTTTGGATTCGGAATGTCGAAATTAGCCTAGGGTTAAATTTTGGTATTTTTCTAAAAACTTTAAATTTTTGATGAATAGTGAAACCACTAAGTGGTAGTTAAAAAAACTGAATTTTTCATAAAACTCAATTTTACCGCTTCTGTGAGTGGAATTTCGAAAATCCGAGAGACACGGTTAATATCAAGTACTAAAATGTGGTTCAATGAGATGAAAATAATTTTTGGTGAATAGTAACTTTTTACTTTTATTTACCACGGTTAAAAGTAAATAGGGTAATTAAGGGTAACAATGATATTATTGTTACCCTAACACATGTCCTAATTCTATTGGATAAGTGTAATTCGACCAAAAACAACCTTAGGAATAAAATATGACCATTTAGGCCCACTTGGATTAGATTAGGACATTTATTAATAATTTATTTAAAGAAGGGTTAAAATAGTTAAAATTAATGTTTAACAAGTAAATAATTTTTAATATGGGGTTATACATAAGATAAATTCGACTATAAATATTCCTTAGAAATCTACAAGGATTTAATAAATAATTATATTTTATTTGTAATTTTTAGACATTAAAGAATTTAATTTATTTATGAAACAATGATGATGCATTAATTATCTTATTAATGAAATATTGACATAATTGATGTTATAAACACCAAAATAAATGTAATTTGAGACTTTTTTTGAATTACACTGATTTTCTAGGTTAATATGACATGTTAGTATTGATTTAATTAACTTGGTTTGAACTAATAATTCTTTTATGAGTTTCAAAAAAATCGATTACTAAAGTGTGTCAAAATTGACATAAAATAGTTTTTAAAACACATATTATATTAGTAATTGTTATTTTATTCCTAAAAATATAAGGTTCGGCCAATTGACTTAGATAAGGTTATATATATTAATAATAAACAACTTTTGGTTCTTTTGGCTGCTTATAGTAAGTTTATTAACCTTATAGTATAAGAACACAAGAAGACACGGTAAATGTAATCTTATTTAACTTAATGTTAAATCTAAATGATAAGGTTAAAATAGGAACCTAAACTTTTCTAAATTCTATTGAATGGGAGGAGTTAGACCCATTCCCACCTTAGCTTCGAAATATATCAATTTGGAGCTATTTAAAACCGAACTTGACTTTATAATAAAATAATATTTTTAGTTTTCCCAAAGGTGCCCCTCTCCTCCCTTATAAAAGGGCACCTCCTCCCCCTCTTCCTCACACCACTTTGAGCCTTCAAGCTCGGCCAACCCCTTCCAATCCCTCCTCTACACTTCCCTAGAGACATCCTAGAGGTCCTGGTCTTCTTCAAAGACCAATTTTAGTGCCCTAAAAGAAGGTCTCAAAGAAGCACTTCAAAGAAGAGGTAATGTCCGTTACCGATTCTTTCATCTTTATTTCTTCTTCCACTTGTTATTATTTAGTTGTTTAATTACGAAGTAATAACATTAGTATCACTCATATAAATTATAAGAATGAAACAACCCTATTTCACCATCTATCCAGCCTACGAAAAAAGAAATCACCGCGTGTGCGTACGTACGGAATACCGTCTCCACGCCGTGGTGTAATCTATATTCCACCACCACCTTACTTGGATGGGTATAATGGTGTAAATAATGACTATATATTACTATTATAAAGTAATACTGATTCTGAAATAGTATACATACAATCCAATACAATTCCATGATCATAGGAACGATATCATCACTCGTGCGTACGTACGGAATACCGTCTCCGCGATGTGATGCGACTCGTTCTACATGATATTCATTTCATAATGATTATATAAATTAATTGAAAGGATGAATATGATATATATTACACTAATACCATTCTGGAAATGAGGTATCTATAACCTAAAGAGAAGAATAAGAACTTATTCGTCAAGACACGCATAAGAACAAAAAGTTATAAACACCTGAATAACAAGTAGAAATGAAATATTACTACTGAGAAGCTATGAATATGACCATATATGATATCATAAAAATACGTATGATTCTGGAATAAGTCAATAACATTATTTAAATCATTATACAGGAGGTTTGGACACTTACGAAGCAAAACGGACCTAAGGTAAGGGAAATATCACAATCTCATTTTTATCCGAGATTGTTTATACTTTAGTATTTACTGGGGTGTATTTTATCATCCACATCCACGTTTCCTCAATATGTAATATTATTTCCATTCACCTACAATTTTTTAAATCCTATTTTACCTTTCAGTGAGTTTTTAGTAAAATATATGAAAGGAATCTTTTGTCATTTTTCGTATGAGGTACTTTTTTGACTTTTCCAACAAAAGTACGAGAAGAATGTTTTTTAACTTATACGGCATGAATGGATTTTTAAAAAATTATTTACAAGAAGCTTATTTTTCAAGTTTCCAAGTTTATTTTAAATCAACTTCTTTTAGTTTAAAATTTTATGACATGTTAAGAAAGGAAATTTTTTTTTGAAGTAGAAATGATATTTTCCTCAAGAACGGAGTTCAAGTGTTTTATCAAAATTATTTTCCATCTATGATAATATAGGGTTCTTTTTTATCCCTATTATTACATTGATTTGATTATGTTGTGATGAAATTATTTTTATGAATTCCTTTATCTTATATGAATTGTTTTATGATGTCATGTTGTTTAAGAATCCCATTTTTACTACATGGGTTATGCAATGATGTATGATTTATGATTTTGTGGCACACATAATAATGGTATCATTATGAGATGGGTGGGACCTATATCTCCCTCCAATTCATTGGGTAAAGATTTTATATCTCATGAGATAGACATGGCTGGAACGGTAGGTTATACCGATTCAGTGAAACAGGACTGAAACGAGGAGTGAACTCGGTTCAGAAAGGGACTTTGTCCACTAAGATAGTCTTGGAAATGAGCCTTGACTAATAAGAAATGATTCTTTATGATTATGTGTGTATGAAACGAAGTTTCATGTTTTAATTTAAGATTATTGTGATTACATATCACTGCCATTATTTATCCCATGTTATGAAATTATGATCTCTTTTGCAGGTTAAGATTTCCAAAAGTTATGTGCTTATGTATATGATGTGATTGATATTTCTTTTGTTTACCCTTACTGAGCATTTGAGCTCACCCTTTTGTATGTTTTCTTTCCCCAGGTCAGGAAGAAGGTTATTAAGTAAGATATTCCAAAAGGGACTATAGATATGATGAAATAAATGGGAGACAGTGTAGATGCTTTATGAACCAGTTGTTTATGTTTCCGAGTTTCAAAAGACACTATACCTATACGGTCCTTTTGTGGTTTTGTTATATGTTGTAATAAGTATGATTCAATTTTGAAGTATTAATAATGTATGTAATGTATGGGTAATTATATTATTTCTCACCAACAACATCCAACTATTTGATATAATTCATGTTGAAAAACTCTGGTTGACTACTTCAAAAATTAATGGCTCCTATGGTTGACACATCACCAAAACCAGATTCTAAAGTCTTATTTCAAAGCATAATGAGATCATTCTAAGCATTACCATCAAGGCATGTACCTAACTTTCATTATGTATCTTGTTAAAATAATCTCCTAAAAAATTATCTTCATGATACCACACCACTACTTACACTATCCCGATCTAGTAACCATGGATCATCATAAGGTACTCTAGGCATAATGACCAGCTATGGTTTCCACCTAGAACCATAATTGAATCTATACTTTGAACTTATCAATAATTACATCTCTATATTAATCTTGTTATTTAACAATATAAAAGTTCCAACACTACCTCCATCCAACCGATCTCAAGGTCTTGTGACCCTTTTTACATGAGGGTTTCCCAATATCGACCAAGGATACACTCCCCACCTTATAAGTATCCATATAATCTCTTAATTGAATAGAAAACTAACCACCACAACCCAGGACCAGTCCTCACTAGAAATAAATATTATCAAAGATAGTGACCCACTCATCCCAAGTGTTAACGTAAACCTAAAATGATATCCATTCATGTTTCTAGAGAATGGTTCTCATACACTAAATTTGAACTAGAATAGGGTTCATTACCCTCTGAAGAAAAGTGGTGTACTATGTATGCTATGTATTATCGTAAAACTACACCTTTATCTCAACTCCCAAGGAGTCCTTTCGTTAAATTATAATAGTTGTTGAAATAGGTATATCAACGTCAACCAACGCACTCTCAACACACTCAGATATATTTCTAGATAGGGGCATGATCTCCTCAAACTGAGGAGAACAATGATATTTTATCGATAAGAATTTATAGATCCATTTGAGCTACACCCATATTAGGTAGGAAACACCTACCTTTTCCAACACCTGATAGAACATCTCTTGATAATTAGGGAGTCTATCATCCCGTGGGTCAACATATCATGTCACCAGATTCATTTTCAAAATACCCTTCCTCACATGGAGATTCATTTAGTTTACCCTAAATATCTAGTTCAAAATTCCAGTAAGCATAACTTACATAAAACCATCATTCCTTAGATCACACCTAGATACACACCGAATTTTTATTTCAAACAGTTATCGTGTAAAATAGGTATAAGCTAAACAAATAATATCTCGTTGGTGTACATCATATACCACCCAATTCAAACTAGACTCAAGATACCATGAGTTATCCATTAACAAGGTCTAACTGAACATGCTACATGACAAATCATTTTCCATTAAGACACAAGTTACCTTGGAACTCCTCTTCAAAAAAGGTTATCTTATCTGTTCTATGAATTATCAAATGACCACCCACGTTAGAACATCATTTCTGAGAAGAACGCATCACCATGCAACCATTACTGGTCAATTGGTCCAGGAACCTGAATAGTCCCACACATTGAAACATGTTTTGATAAGGGTGCTTTTCAAAAGAAATGGAATCACCATTCCCAAATCAAATGACTCGACCACCTACTATGCAGTGTTCAAAAACTAGAGAAAAATAATGCTTTACTCAAAAAAGGTATATGTAATACTAGAACAACATATTAAAATGTTTATTCTTAATAGAACTATGTTTGTGACTTACTAGGTTTTGAGTCAATGTGAGGGAATCTAGGTCTTTCCACCTAGCCCTAAGGTCTCTAGAACGTGAACTATATCCCACTTATGGTCATAAGCTACACAACACCTAATTTTCCTAAACCACTATTTTAGAAAAGTTTACACTAAAATAGGTTTGGAATAATTGAACTATTAAGTTCCAAATATATCATTTTAGGTGTAACAACATCACCTGCAAAACATCAGACAACCCGAACCTAATCATCACTAAGCATCTGAATAGTAGAGTAGTCATTGAAGGGTTATAATGATAAGGTAAAAGGTGGAGGTACTGACATTCACCAAGTATCCATATATGGTAATACCCCCATCAAGGTTCAACTTACGAGACAACCACCAGCTTACTACAGCGTTTTATCTTGTCATCTAAAAGTACTAATCGGGGAAATGACCCCCAAAAGACACCTCACATCTGAAAATTTACACATGATTTTAACAAATTTTTATCTTTTAAGGGTGATAAAACTATAGGTATAGTCCTCCTTACTCATTTAATGAGTAATTCCTAAAAACATTCACACTTTAAAGGTCTATAGGCTTTAACACCTAACCTCTAGGTCCAACACAACCTAGGAAGAAGTCAACAGGGATCTATGGGAAATGTCCATGTTCTTATCCTAAGTCAATATCTATAACGGTCCCTTACACAAGTAATAATAATAAAAAAACACTAAAAGGTTTTAATGTAAGGAAGTTAAATTATTATCATTTAAAAAAGTTCATATACTAAGGGTATCAAGTGCCAGTATTTAGAGAAACTGAACAATTTTCTTCATTTAGCTGACATTGTGCAACATTTGGAAAATTATCACATAACTTCACTTTATAAAACTTAATTTAATCCACCCAAAAGGTTTTAAAAACTGACCCTGGTTATATAAAATGTAAATTTCCAATATTTAGAGGAAAACACTCTTTAATTTGTAATTGGAATTTTAATTAACAGAAACCTAATAATAATAAAGATCAAGATAATGAAACTTTTCTCAATTAAGTTTTCTAGATAAGTAAGATGACAAAATATGATTATATGTAACACCATATAAGATATTTAAAACACCTTAAATAACCATCCCATTTACATAATCATACCCCTATAGGGTTAAGTACTATGTCATAAAAGGAATAAGGTGGCCTATTAGGGTCCCACCATGTTATTCAATATTTGTAAAAAATCCTTATCAATTCCATCTCCAAATAATCATTCCCCCTACTCAAATACTTGGGTATAATTATAAATTTAATATTTAATCCATACAGGTCATCATGACCTTGTTATAGAGGTATAATCCTTTATGAATTTTCAATTTACATATTTATTTAAAAAAAATCTATATGAGATTTTGTTTCTTCAAGAATGTGAGGGGTCTCTGGAAAGGAAAACATATATCTCCTAGCTTATTTATTGTTTCCCAATATGCCTTATTGATGAAGATCATGAAGGTCTTGGAAGAGGGGATCACCCTGCCTTATAAGATCAGTTCAGGTTTTAACATCATTTCTCACGTTATGTTTGTTAATCATATATTGTTATTTATTATTTTTAGGTTAAAATATATTAATGGTCCTAATAATACCAAAACAAAAATATGTCACTCAAAGAGTGGAAAGATTTAATCAATAGAAGAGAAAAGTATACTATTCTAGAAAGTTCCTAGAAATACATAACAAGAAGATTCAATGTAAACTTGGAACATAGCGACACAACCTACCGATGAAATATCTGGTGGCTCCCATTTTAGATGGGATAATAAACAAATAAATTTAATAAGGCCATATAAACATTATTACCGGGTGTATATTCAATTGTAAAAACAACTTTATATCTTTTTGGGGACACATTACTCTTATAAACATTGTGCTTACATCTATTCCAAGGCATGTCCTGTTACGGATCAAGGCGCCAAAGGGGGAAATTGATCGACTTGAAAAAATCATGAATAATTTATTATTGGATAGAAATAAACACGGTCTATGTCACTATGATTCATGTACATAGATGTAAAGACCCATTGAAGAAGAAGGAATCAATCTTTAGAACGTGGCTGAAACCATGCAGGCCATGTAATCTAAACTTGCATGGAAGATCGTTGAAGGTAACACCATATAGTCTATTTTCATGAGTAATAGATATGGAAAAGACTAGATGGACTTTGAGACCAATAATATAGATATTTAAAGTCTATAAAAAAATTGAGCATATAGAGACTTTAGAAGGAAAAACCAGATGGGTTGTGGGTTCTGGAGAAACCGACATCCAGAAAAGAAATTGGGCTAGGGATGTGATCTATTTTACGGTTTTCCTAGTGACTGTGATATAATTTAGGGGTGGAAAATGATTTTATACTTTCATAAATGAAATTCTAAATGAGATGAAAAAAGATACATTTAATAACATCAATTTGAACGATGATCTTGACTAAAGCATGTTCATTGATGACCGATCAGGGATGTTTAGAAGTATGGTTTACCAGGAAATGGTTCATGCAAAAAGTGAAGAGGATATTTGGTCCTAAAAACTATGGTGTAAGGAAATCCTTCAAAGATGAACTTATTGGTGTGTAGGATGAGAAACTAGTCTATACCCATGGATTATAATATAAAATGGAAGGGGGTTAGCCTAGTTTTTCGATGGTGGTTCTACATGTCCCCATGTAAAGAAATGATATGGACCTTATTCTTCAAAGGAGGATGGGATACTTGCATATGGAGATCTCGTAAACATATAATGGGGTTATCTGTGTTGGGTTAATCTATTTTGGAGTCTTTTTCATCATGTTAATAGAGATTTTAGGTTAATATAGTGGAATAGAGGGCCCATGGTATGACATTTTCAGTGTTTTTTTGGGTCATATGGGAAGCTAGGAACAAAGCAAGGGTAGGGAAACCTAGTTCCAAGCACCACTTTCTTCTTCAGGTAAAACATTTAGTGGCTAAACTGAGTAGACTTATTATCAAAAGAAGTTATTCAGTATCTTTGAGAAGATTTATTCCATGAGAATTGTTGTATAATGAATAGATCACAGATTCAAATTTGGGGGAGAAGGGTCCGATCGATCCAAATAAGGGAGGGGATCAAATTAAATATTGATGGATCCTATATTTTAGGTTATATGAGAGGTGGGGAGATGGTATGAGATAGAGGAGGCTCTATTTTATTTTGTTTCAGCTGCTATTATGGTCCAGGTAATTCCATAAGATCAGAAGCTAGGGTCATGCTAAGCGGCCTTATGATGTGAAGTATTTTTAATGTTGTAATATCAGAAGTGGAAATATAATCCAATGTTTTAGTGATCCTCATCCGAGGTAGTTATAACATTCAATGGGACTTGTTGTAACTAATTTAGAAGATTAGGAGGCTTATACATAAACATAAAAAGGTGGAGCACATATGGTGAGAAGGCAACTTCACAGCTGATATGTTTTTCATGTAAAGGGGACCCAAATGAACCGAGTATTATTTATTTTTACACCAGCTAAATTTAAAATGACTTTATATTGATTGTTAAGGGGGAATCCTTTGGTATTGACCACTTACACCCCCTATGATTTTTCACTTTTCTCCACTGAATAAAAAAAGGATAATGTTAAGGTAGGATGTCAGAGTTATGACTTAATATATACAAATATATCACGATTTACTTATATGATTTAATATTACAAAATTTTAAAATTACTTTCCATTATAACTTATATATGGCTTTCATATAACTGTAACTAGGTTTTATCCATTGATTTAGAATATAATAATCCTTATATGGTGGTTCAATCACATGGGTTACCATTATCCAATTTATAAAGGCCCATAAACATTATAAATTGGACCATTGGTTCCCATTTAATTTCAACCAAATTACTAAATTGGTTTTAATAATATAAAAATTATATATTATGTGGTTCAATTATATAGGTCACCATTATAATATTTATAAATTGTACATACACTTTATAAATTGAAAATTTGGCGGTTATTTAATCAAAATCATTTAATTTTTAGCTCATGCAACCAATGGAAATAGCTCAAACATATCCAAATTTTTCAGTTATATAAAATTCCACCATTGAGGTATATGGGAAAGAACCATTTAGTTTGATGCATATAGTTTATTTAACCTTACATGTTTCATAATTATAACCCGACATGCTATTATAGGGAAATAAATACAGGTAATAAACCAAGAATGGCATATAGATAAGAATGCTAATAAATCACAGATCATGATATACATTCAATCATGATGAATAATTACATAAGAAGTATATACAAATCATCACTCACCAAGTAATATAAGTTGAAACCTACAAGGAATGTCTTGTGAATTCTATGTTCCTATAATGATGCATGTAACAACACTAATTTAATAAATCATAAGTTAATAACCAATGTAAGTACAACATTAACTAATGGTGAAACAATAATCAACTATAATAGAAACCATGTAAATAATCCCATCCTTTGAAACTTGATCTTTTCCTCATGCGTGGGTTGGATAGACCCAGATACAGGATATTTATCAAATTCCAATACATTTCTAGTCACTTTTCTACAATAAAAAATAAAAAAAGGAAAATAATCCTATGATACCACTTGTTGTGTCCTCATATGAGAGCCACTAAAATGGTGCCTTAAGCTGGTTGGACATTAAGCCCCAAGTGTTCCTCCCCATACACTAGAGGTTACTGACTTGCAGTGAGGGTTTAATGGAGGTACAATGGGGTGAATATACCCTATATATCAGTAATAAATAAATTTAAAGTAATAATAATTAAGGTAACATAATATAATAACAATTGGTCATCAATAATAAATGAAAGAGTAATCATGCATGAACATGATCTGATATAAATATAGAAAGGTATTGATAGTACATGGGAAGTCTGAAAAAAGAAGTAAAAAAAAATACACAATGGTTATCTCTATTAGTATCATGAGGAAAATCTCAGTCCTCTTCCCCTACCCAATCCTAGCCCTAACGATTAATAGAAAGAAATCACATAACACAATCCATGATCCTGAACAAAAAATCATGAGGTCTTTCTGGGTACCAAACAAGAAACCGAATAGGGTGTGAGATATACTTAGAAATCCACTACCAAAGTTGTATAAATCTATCCAGTAAATGAATTTAAAATAATCAAAATGTAGGTATATAAAAATAACTTAATAAATAATAAATTATAACATGTTTGGCTCAGGTTCCATGAAGACACCTGACTGACCATACACGAATTGGCCTAAGATAGAATGTATCTTCACACCTTCTATCATATCCATATATGCATACATCAAAAATTAGTTTTTACAAATATACATGCACCAACATGGAACCGATTTTTACTACTTAAAAATCCACATGATAGGATCACATATTAGATAATGGACGTCATGCCCAAGGTTCCAAACCCCTAATCACAATATATGAAATCCATTCCTTTGGTTTCATGCCTGTTATCACAATATAATCGGTGCCATGCTGAGGGTGTCATACCTATAATCATAATATAAGGGATGCCATGCCTAGGTTCTATACCCGTAATCACAATATAAGTTCCACTATGACCATGGTTCCATACCCGTAATCACAAGCGACACCATTCCTAGTTATTGTTCAAGTAAATCTATTTATCATTTTGATTATAAGTTATAAGTAGGGATAAATAAGATGGTCTTACCATTTACCATTCAGTTATCAAATAACACAATTTTTTTCATTCAGTAGTAGATGAAAAATGAAATGTAGATGAACATGACATATATCGCCCGAGTATTCTAATTAAATAAATAATTTTTATTATAGAAGAAGACTCACCTTAAAGGTGGGTTTATTAGAAAAAAGATGCATGATCATCATATCATTTATTTAAGTCAATTTAATCATTTATTCCATGAAGGATAGTCATCACACCTAATAAGGTGATTCAAATTGTGAATAGAGTATTATAGGCATGTGCATCCTAAAACAAACCCTAAGGGTGGTTTAGTTAAATAAGAAATGTTTATTCTGATAGAAATTAGTCCAAATCACCTTACGTAGTCGTTTGGGTTGAGGTCATCAACCTCCAACCATGTGAAAGGGTTTCATAGAATGCCTAAACAAGGTCTAAGTAATTAATTTAATGTATTTCATAATTATGGAGGAATGCATGAACAATTTCTGTGGGTGGAACCACATCATGAATTTATAAACAAAGATACTTTGATGTAAAAATATAAAGACCACTCACCTCTTATTAGGATGGTACACTCATCCAATAGAGGGGCTTGATTTGAGATGGAATAGGAGAAATTATAATATTAGATAGATGCTATGAAAATATGGTGAATTGTATTGTATGAAGATAGCTCCAAAGATCGAATGAGAAAAAAAGGAATAAGAGTTGTAAACTCACAAATAGATTTCTAAGACACCATAAAATTATTGAATCAGACCAATATCAATGTATATTCACCAAGGAGAAGGAGAGGAGGAAGTAGGCATGTATGGGGGATCTGCTAGCACAATGATGATGGAAAATGGGGTAAATCCCATTTAAGGTTGGAGGGGAAGAAAGGTAATTTTACCTCTTTTTAATAAGGCACACGATATTTCTAACCGAGCACAAAACATGCTACTCACACTCTCAAAGATCCATACCCCACATTGATTGGACACATGGTTTAAGATAACATTTCACTAACCGTGGAATTAAACTAGTTACATGGCACTAAGCATGCAGTTAGGCACACGGTTTGGAAAACCATGTGAATCCCATGCACCCACCTCTTTAATTTACATTATAAATTATTCATGGAAATGTTACCCACCTTTACATCATTTGAAAACCATATCACACCCTTTATATGGCCGCAAATTTAATAAAATCATGTTCCATATCTGTTTCTCCTGGAAAGAGATCTTTCAGAGCCCAGTGCTCCTAAAAATCATTCAAACATTTGAGACATCTCTCAGGCCATAAAAGATATGCAAAAAAAATTAAGTGTTTACATGTTTACATTTACATTATGAATCTTGTTTTCAGAATTTGATCATTAACCACAAAAAATTAAAATCCCTTCAAATTTCCATGTTTCGAAAACATGGGACATTACACTATCATAGTTAGTACCTAAGACTATTGAGATATCCATAGAAGATGAGAGTTTGATGATATCTATGATGGAATAATTAAACTATTTTAAGCTAAATAATGTTTTGGAATTAGTTTATAGTCCATTAAACTCTCCAATAATAAGAACTAAATGGGTCTTTAGAAATAAGAAAGATAAATAAGGTATAGTTACTAGAAATAAGGCTTGGATAGTTCCTAAAGGATATAACCATGGGTAAGGAATAAATTATGAAGAAACATTATCCCTGGTTTCTAGAGAATAATCCATTAGGATCCTTTTTTCCAATTCATCTTATAATAATATTAAATTATATTATATGTATGTAAAATCTAAATTTTTAAATGTATATTTAGTAAAGAAGGTCTATGTTGAGAAACCTCTAGGATTAAAAATCCATAACATACCTAATTTTGTTTTACACTTTATATATATATATTTATTTATTTATGGCCTTAAATTGGAACTAAGGGCATGTTATGGATTATTAACTTCATTTATTATAATATTATTACATTAGGGTTGGTAGATCCTATTATTTTTATGAAAAATTATTGTACTAATATTTTATTAGTAAATATATATATAAATGGTGTAAATTTTGGTTCAGATAATGATAATATTTGTAATGATTTATGAAAACATATGCTAAATGAATTTTAAATGATAAAGATGGTAGAATTTAACTTTTTTATCAGTTTTCAAATTTAACAAAAAAACTTTTAGAAATACTTTAAATCAAAGAAAATACATTATTGACTTATTTAAAAAATTTGGACTTGAAAATAGAAATACTTATGAAACTCCCATGTGTTCTAATATAAAATATGATTTTGATGAATCTGAAAAACTATTTGAGAAAACGTTTTATAGTGTTATGATTGGTTGTTTACAATATCATACTTTTAATAGACTAGAAATTATGTTTTCTATTTGTGAATAATTTAAAAAAAACCCAAAATATTCTTATCTAACTATTATTAAAATAATTTCTAGATATTTAAAAGGAACAATTTTTCTATCTTTACTTCATCCAAAAACATCTAATTTTAATTTAACCTCTTATTCAGATACTGATTTTGGAGGGTAAATATTAGATATTAAAATTTTATCTGAAGCATTGAAATTATTAACAAAAGTATCTAGTTTCATGTTATCATAAAAAGAAACATTCAGTTACATTGTCAATAGATGAAGAAAAATATATATCTACCGGTAGTTGTCATGCACAAGTGTTGTGGATAAAGTACACTCTTTCGGATTTTAGAATGAATTTTAATCATAATTCTATTTTTTGTGATAATACAAGTTCTATTAATATTTCAAAAAATCATATCTCTAACACTAGGACTAAGTATATTGATATAAGACACCATTTTATAATATTTCATATTCATAAAGGGGAACTATATTTGGAATTTTTCAATATTGAATATAAACTTGTAGATTTTTTTTCTATACAACTTCCATCTGCTTGTTTTGATTTTATTAAGGATGAGTTAGGATTATTTAATTTATTAAAAATAATGATTTTAATTTATATTTTTTAATATCTGTTTAGAATGTTATTTTTTTTCTTAATGTTTTTTTGGTTTATTTGTTTCTATTTGGTAGTTTAAAATTTTTTAATTTAAAATTTTATGCATAATACTTTTTAAAAAAAATTAATTTTTTATTTTAAAAACCCCAAATGATTAATCTCATATTTTATCACCAAAAGTTAATCCATCACGTAAGAAACCATTATAGTTTCCTTTATCTCTTCCATATTTAATCAGCCGCCCTATTATTATGTATAGATCTCAATATATCTCTTCAAACCCTGATCTCTAAATATCAAACCTTCTGAATCTATGAAATAGTGAAGACTAAGAGAACTGATGAAACTGGTCTGAATAGGTCGAAGCCTAAAAAAAATATGGTTTAGAAAGAAGTGTTTTAGAAATAAAATTCAATGACTTCGAATAGATCTTTTAGAAAAAATATATTATTTAAGCAAGCATTAGGTTTACAAGTTTTTTAATTTATTTTCAATGGGGCAAATATTTAATACCTTTTTAAGAATGAATTAATGAAATTATTTGAGAATGAACAATTCAATTTTGATGATGTGGAAGATTAATTTCATAACAGTTAAACAATAAATAATTTTCAATTTATAAAGAATAAATTTCTCAAAAGTTTTATTTTCCCCATAAAGGAGTCTATCCAATCATTTTAAGGTCAATAGGAGTTGATGTTCATTAATATGAAGACATAATGTCCTTCCTATTTATAACTTCCTATGTTAGAAAGATGTTAGTGAAGGATCTCGAGGAAGACTATAAGTTATTGGTCTAATTTATTCACAATAATATTGTACTAAGGATAACTAAGATAGAGAAAATTATTTTACAGGAAATGTATCTTATATTTTTTATATTAAGTAAAATAAAGATAAACTACATTAGATATATGCAGATATATATGAATCACTACTATCAGAGAGATTCTAGGATTTCCTACTATCCATATGGAAGGATTTTTGCTCTATTTTTTATAAGAACGGTATGATTCGTGACATCCAAACTGGTATCAGATGTCACTATAAAACATTTATCAATTAGAACATGAAGTATTCTTGTATTCTTCTTTAGAAAAAATTAGGGTAACCTAATTTCCATGGATTCTAAAGATTAGTAAGAGTCTATGCTCATTATTTGGGGACCATAGAAGTCAAAAATCTTTTGGTTCTATGAGGTTTAATGTATAAGATGTTGGAGAATATAAAATATAAGTGACAATAGATACAAATGGTGGGTTGAATGTTTTAGAAACTAATATTCCCATAACTTTAAGGAGAAGATTGATAGTTGATGTGAGTACCCTAGAAACTATAATCGGTGTTCCTTAATTCCAAATATCTTTTGAAGAAACATCTTGTGAGGATAATGGAGAAGCTCTTATTCTGAGTCCAAGAATAATAGAAGAACCTGTTGAATAGGATTTCCCTCCTGTAATTAAAGAAGTTGGTCAATCCGTTCTAATGGTTAAAGAAATAGTTGAAGGACGTACTAATTTGGCTATAACAGCTGTGGTTGGAGTGTAAGACCAAACTATTTTTGAAGAATGATTTAAAAAAGAATAATTTTCTATTGTGGTTGAATAAATAATGGTTGAAGTTTAAGATGATAAGGTGGATCATATAAAAGAGATGGTTAAAATGGAAGCTCAAGATTATGATCTTATTCACACTCCTTTACATGAATAAACTGAACTAATAAGAGATTTTATAGTTTATATTATCCAAGATTCCTTGGAAAAGACTCTTAGTGTAGTGGGTGAGTAGAATGATGCTCTTAGAGATTTCTTATCTCTATATGGTGAAAGAATAAAAGTGAAGTCCATTCCTTATTCTGAGGTATGTGAACTCTCAAAAATACTATAAATGAGATCCACTAATCTTCTTGATTCTCATATTGATGATATGATTTATAAATTCACTCAGAAAAGGGAATTTAATGATAAATTTCAAGGAGATCTGAAACATTTTAGAAAAGTTTTATTATGATATAAGGAGAACGTCTATTCCAAAAAGCATTAATTTTAGAATAAATTTAGGATCAGAAATAAAGAATGAAAGAAAAATCAATATCAAAAATATAATTTAAATATTTTAAAATTTATATGGATGATCAGATTGAAAATATCAGAGATGAATCATTTTCTAATTCTGATTTTAGAGATTTGAATAATTATTTGGAAGTTAGTTGGAATATGTCAGATCCATTTGAATCCCATAAGGATATTCTACGTCCATCCAAAAATCTTATCTATATCTAATAAGGAGATTTGAATAACTTATAGCTATATTATCTGTCATAAGTGATAGGATTCAAAGATGGCAATTTGATATCATTCTTCTTCACACTCTTCTAGACAATCAAAATGATCTTGTTGTAAGGTCCACATCTATAGAGACAAGTGTTAGAAGTTTACTCAATAACCTTGGAGGAATGATTGAAAAATATGTACAGTTATCTATATCTATTCATCAATTATTTAAAGTACACAGGGTTGAAGAACTAAAGATGGTTTAAGAGTAAACTATGTTGATGAAGCAGTGGGTAGGGTCATTGAATCAGAGTTTTATGTTTTTAATGGCAGAAATAAAGGCTGTTCATTAGACTATTTGTGATTATCTTACCTCAGAATATTCTTCAGATGAACCGGAACCTAATCCCCCTTCTAATCCTACCCCTTATACTAACCAATTTTTTTAAACTCAAAACTCGTTATAATCAATGATCTTTATTCCATGATAGTATTTTGTTGAATTTTTGCTATTTTTTCTTTAACTTTTCAATCCTGTTTACTATCATTTGATGTATAAGCCTATTAAATTTTTAGGAAACATTTATATTTGGCTTAATATAACATTCAATAATGGTTTTGTGTAATATAAACCATGTTCTATTCCATATTTATAGTTTTTTTATATCAATAATAGTGTAGAAATTTAGATAAACAGAACATTTCTATGTCTATGATATTCTATAAGGAATTGTTTTAAAAATCCTTACATATTTAAAGCTGTTTAAAATTTAAGGGAATAAAGGAGAAATTTGAATATAAAAGATTCATTTCAAATCATTTATATTGACTTATATTTCCTATAATAAATATAGATCAACAATTTTTTCATTTAATATATAGAAAATATGTTCTTGTGTTTATATTTTAGTTTATATATATATATATATATATGAGTTTTTTGATCTTTAGAAAGGGGGAAAATTATGGGTATCCATGGATCCCAAAATTTTAGTAATTTATCAATGAT
The DNA here is from genome assembly GCA_963277665.1 of Viscum album. Taxonomy (NCBI): domain Eukaryota; kingdom Viridiplantae; phylum Streptophyta; class Magnoliopsida; order Santalales; family Viscaceae; genus Viscum; species Viscum album. The sequence continues at coordinate 70,779,763 of OY728145.1, forward strand.
ATTGATGATCATAAAAAGCAACATTTTTGTTGCTAATGAAGTTTCATTATGTGAATTTAAGATTTATATTACTTTATTTTTAAAATCAATAAATATTTGTTTCTAAAATATTCTATACATTTTAGTAGAGTCCAGAATCACTATTCTCAATCACAAATTTGATAAATATCAGGTTTAGGAATCCAAATTTTAGAATGAAACATCAGTTTTGGGAAAAGAATTTTTAGAATAAACCCAATGTCTACATGATTAATGTTTAGTCTATCAACCCAACATTTGGAGTCCAATTCATTTTTAATACCATACATAGTGCAACCCAACATTTGAATCAGTCATCTGAGACATTTTAAATTATGGATTATTTTTCTTGATTTTTGTAAAAGTTTTTTCAGGGTATTTTTATAATTAAAATCCATTCAAAGACCGATTTAGAGGTCCTTATTCAACAAATTAAACCGTTCATTTTTATAAGGGAAGTTATAATTTTTTTGGGTGATTAAATTAAAACTTCCAAAAAATTGGTGTTTTAAATGATCACATTTTATCAAATATTTTCTCCAGATATGTTTGACTCAGAGAAAGACATCCTTCTTGTTATATACCATGAGTCAGATCTTTGGAATTAGGATGAGGTATTTAGTTCTATTATGGGATACACTTCAGATACATAAATTTTTTCATCTATTTGTTCAACATGGTATTAATTTTATATCTCTATGTATATCTTTCTATAGTTGGTTGATGAAATTTCTAGAGTTACAATTTTGAAACATATATGTTTATCATCTGGTAAATGTTTTCTCTATAGCTCAAAAAGGGTTTTCTTGCTGTTGTTGTGTGCTTTCAAAATATTTTATCTATAAGAAAGACTAGAGTTTCTCCAAAATAAAATCACATTAAAGATATTATATTTACCAGATGAGCTCTTAATTTTTATGTTTCCACCACAACTTTATGTCAAATCTATTTCAAAAATTATCATCTAATCTCTTTTTCTTCAAGTGTCACCTACTTCAACTTAGTCATGATGCAGTGTCAACTTCTCAAACTAAGTTGTGGTTGTCAAGGTTACTAATAAAAGAACCCAACATGTTGTAAGGTGTCAACTATCTGCAATTAGTTATAGAGGTCTCTGAATAAGAGGGACTATTTAGTTAAAATCATCAATCTCACTGGGAGAGCATTATTGGAGTGAACTACGAGATATTTGTGTCCCGAATGACTATAAATTTTTGAGTTTTCTTTATTTTACTTTTGCATAATCTGTTTAAAGAAAATTTTGCTTACTACTTTACAAATCACAAAGAGTGACTAAGATTTATTTTATCAATATTATTTAAAAGGACACAATTCACCCCCTCTCGTGTCTTCAAATTATTCTGACCAAACAAAAATAATAAATTTTTTATCCATATGAGATATATTTTTTAAATTTATAGGTATCTATAAATTTTTGAAAACATTTAAAATTTAATAATTTTGAATTATACAATAAAAAAAATTTTTAACTGAACTCATAAAAATATAAAAAATTATTTTGTAAAACATTAAAAATTATAAATCATTTAGAAACATAAAAAACAATTTTTTTGTAAAAAATATTTTCTATGACTATCCTTACATATTAATTTTCTAAAACAATATAAAAATAATATTTTTATTTTTATTTTAGAAAAAATTATTTAAAACAAAATTCAGAAGAAGTAAAAAATTATTTTAGATTGAAACTTTGAATTTTTTATAAAAAATTGAAAATATTTGTATCCATATAAAATTTTTTTTCATATATTTTAAAAAAATTATTATTTTTAAGACATAAAAAACATGTATATATATTTAAAAAATAAAATTCAATTCCTGAAAATATTTTAAAATAGAAAAATACACAATAACAAATTTATTGGAAATTTAAATGAAAATTTTAATTAAAAGTTTATACTAGAAATTAGCATTCAAAAGGTGAAAATAAAATTCCATTAAATAAATTGAAAAAAATTATAGCATATTATTTCTGTACAAATTCATAGTATAAAATTTCACTAGAAAGAATCATCTAAAAAATTCCACTATAAGATATCATTACAAAATTGTAGTTGAAAATTTCACTCAAAACATGCAGTGAAAAACTTTATTGGATATTTTTGACTAAAAATTCACATAAAATATTATATTGGTAAAACACACCACATTCTATTTTTTTAAATAAAATTATAGTGAAAAGGACACTATGTAAAATAAAAAATATTAATGGAATGTTAAAATTAATTTGGAATATTATAGTTGAACCAACCAGTGGAAAATTTAGCTGAAACAATCACTTGAAAATTCAATTTGAAACTTTCACTAGAAAATTTCATTTTCAACTTTTGTTAGAGAATTAAAGTAGAAACTTCCAATGGAAAATCATGTGGAAATATCCTATGGAAAATCTAGTGGAAACTTCCACTATAAAATCAAAACATATTTCCATTGAAAATTTCTAGTTGAAAATGTCATTGGAAAATACCCATGGGAACTCCCATTATACAATTCCATTGGAAACTCCCATAGAAAACTTTTAGGGGAAACTTAAAAATCCACTTGAAAATTTTAGTTCAAACCTTAATTAAAAATTCTAGTAAAACTTCCACCAATAATTATAATTAATCATCAACTGGAACATTCCAGTGGACACTTCAAAAAAAATTCCAATGGTAACTTAAAATTCCACTGGAAATTCTAGTGAAAAGTCCACCTAAAGTTTGAGTAAAATATCTGGTGAAAATTTTAGTGAGACTTCCATTGGAAATTATAGTGAAACATCTATTGGAACATTCCATTGTAAACTTCCATGATAAAATTATATTGTTAACTTTAAATTCCAATTAAAAATTAATCACAACATTCATTTTAAATTTTATGGAAATTTATGCTAGAAATTCCAGTTAAACTTCCATAGGAAGTTCCATTGAAATATACTTTAGAACATTTCAATGGAAACTTCTTCCAAAAAATTCCATTGGTAACTTCAAATTCCACTTGAAAATTCTATTGAAACTTATACCAGAAATTTTCGTGAAACTTTTAATGAACCATTCTATTGGATACTTACACTGAAAAATTAGTGTTATAACATAAAACTCCACTTGAAAATTTGAACTAAAATTTTTAATAAAAAACTAAGTGATACTTCCACTAGAAATTACAGTGATGATTCTATTGTAAATTCCAGTGAACAGTTTTCTGGTATATTCCAATGTAAACTTCCACTAAAAGTTTTTAGTAGTAAATTCGAATTATACTTGAAAATTTTGGTAAAATATTTCATTGAAAATTATAGTGAAATTTATATTGGGAATTCCATTGGAACTTTCATTGGAAATTACACTAAAATTCCCACTGGAAATTCCAATAAAACTTCCATTGGATAATTTCATTGGAATCTTACACTATAAAATTTTAACTGTAATTTCAAAATCCACTTGAAAATTTTAGTTGAACCTTTCACTAAATATTCCAATGAATCTTCCATGGGAAATTCTAATGATACATCCATTGGAAATGACAATTGAACTTTGTCTCAAGTATTCTAATGAAAACTAATATTGGAAACTTTTTTTGGTAACTTCAAATTCAAATTGAAAATTCCAATAGAAACAAACACTAGAAAATATAGCTGTTTCTTCCACTAAAAAATTCGATCGAAAATTACAATGGAAATTTAAAGTGGATTTCTGCTAGAAACTTATAGTGGAAACTTAAACAGATCGGCAATGAAAACTCTCACTAAAAAATAATGATGATAACTCAAAAAAAAATTTATTAAAAAATTTACAAATTCAACTAAAAACTTTCTAGTGATTTTGTTAATAAAATTTATCATTACGATTTTTAATGTAATTTTTATTAATGTTTTTCAGTGAAAATATGTTGAAATGTTTTGTAGGAATGTCCTTATAATTTTTTTGGAATATTTTAGTTAAATATTTCTATGGATTTTAACTACCCAAAAAATAGTTGTTATCCTTTCATATAAACACATTTGTTTTAATAAATTTGTATGTAAATTTTTTATTAAGATGAATAATAAAAATAGTACAAATTAAAAAAAAAATTGTTTTTAAGGATATTATAATGTTGTATGTTTATAAAAAATATCTCTAATGTCATTTCATAAAATGTTATTTTTTAAACTTCAGTAAAATTAATATTTTTTAAGATGATTAGAAAAATTGTCATAATTTAATTTCTTTGATAAATTAATATTTCATATATGTCTAAAAATATTTCATGTATTTAAAAATATTAACTAAAATTTATTAATTCCATTTAAATAATTAAAAAAATATATTTTTAAAAAATAAATTATTCTTCTTTTTTAAATAACATAAAACATATATTATAATAAAAGTTTATTTAATCTACAAAAGCAATTATTTTTACAATATAATAAATTCAATAACATTTTATTCATTAAAAAACTCTATGAATTTAAATATATCAAATAGAATTTAATAATTTTAACAAAAATTATTAAAAAATATATTTTATCACATAATTATTTTTAATTCTTTTGAAAAGGCATAACAATTTTTAAAAAATAAAATAAAAAATCCATTATTTAAAAATTTAAATGGTTTTAAAATATAATAAACTTATTAAAATTTAACATTTAAAAAAATGAATCCAACTAAAAATATTCTCTAAAATTTTGTGATTTTATTCAAATAATTAAAATTTTTAAAACACATATTATTTTGTGATTTCTATAGAAATACGTAGAAAACTTTTTAATATAAACAAATATATTTTCATTTAAAAATATAATCGATTTTAAAATATATTTCAATTTTTCTTATTTTTTTATATATAATATAATATTGATATTAATCATAAAAAATATGGCATTGCATGTACGCTTTTTAGGTACTCAAATTTCTTTCTTCTAGAACAATGTACCACTTAGTCCATCCCCTTCTCCAATTATGACGCATGTAAAAAATACAATTATCATCATCCAAGGTTTTAACTAGATGATGCTATATTTTAGGAAACCATATGCGATAAAAATAACAGGGGAGTGTGGTATATAATGGGATATAGGAGTGGGAAGAATTTGTGTGAGGTTGTTTTTTATTATTTATTTATTTTTATTTTTTAAAATCCTACTCCGAAAAAAATTATCCAAATATATTTATAATAATATATTAAAATATAAATTATTTATTATGCATTTGACTTAGTTGATTAAGGAATTTTAATACAACTTTCTCTCGAGTTAATACTCATGTAGCTTAAGCTTGATCTTGACTAGAAAAAATCAAGTCGAATTTTAATTTTATTCAAGACTCAAAAATATCAATATTAATCATAGTTTTCCATGACTTGAGCTTGAGTGGAATTCAAATACCTATATATAATTTACAATCATAGAATTACTTATTTAGACTTTTGTACCACCATGTTGATGTAGATTTGCTTTCCATAGTCTTTGATTAATTTCAAAATATTGTTGGGAATTGCAACCACCGTATGATAAGTCTATCTGAAAACATCCTCTTCGACCATAATAGGTTACCCATCAGATGCTAAAACATATGGAACATAGTCCAAATACCTATTGGGATACGAAGATCCTATATTATCATTATATTCAAAAGTAGGAAGACTAGACACCTCAGATACCACATCATGTCATCCTATGCCCCCCCCCCCTCATGATTCACATCAAGACCCTTATTTGAAAAAACAAACATAAAAGTCAAGAAAAAGACATAAAAAACAAAAGGAAATAAATGATTATGTAGTTTAGATTGTGTGTTATATATTTGTTGGAGAAAGAACTGCATCTTCATTCATCACAAAAAATATTCATCTAGGTTAAATGGATAATCTCATACCCTTCCCCGACTCATGGTTGATATCCACCAATGATTTCACATGAAAAGTCCTTGTTACTATAAATATCATCATGAAGACCCATAAATGAAGGCATACGATCCCTCCAACCAATATATCTTTTGTTACTACTCTATACTGCCATCTGTGTCTGATCTCTTGATAGATACCACTGACCTTTAGGAGTAAGGCCTCCATCCCATGGAGTGTTGTATTAACACTCCATAATATGATACACAAATATATCAATCATACCCACCAAATATATATGGCCACACCATATATAACATAATTTAGAAGTTCATTTGGTCTTCACACATGGTCAGTCTTAATATTATAATTGTCACCACATTACTATCTTTATAGGAATCCATCCAGTTGGTCAAGGGATATCACCTCTTTAATTGAACCTCCTAGTGAATAGTGAATGTACAACATATTCACTTCAATAACCACCTCTATAAATTCATTCCATATCTAGATGTTTCCCCTTCCATATTAATTAATTATCTCTCGGGATTTTGACTACTACTTCCAAACACATGTATTGAACAATCTGACTCCACATTCCCATGCTCTATTAGTACTATATTGTTCTGTATACTGAATTGTGTATATTCAACCATGTTTATAGAATATCATTCCTTAAACTGTACTAAATAGCTTATATTTAGATGAATGGAATTTCATTCGTTGAACATTATATGTTCATATATGTCTAGTAAACGTTATTTGTTGTCATGATTCCAGAATATCCATTTTGTTGGTGTTTTTTCTCCATCTGGTCACAAAGATCAACATTCAAATACATGTCATCTAAATCATTCCCTAACATTTTCCATAAAATAATTATCACACTAAAGCAAAAAAACCATCACTTGATAATTATTGAAGCTCCCTATGGAATTTTTAAGGGTTATTTGGTCTCAACTATTATTGAGAATCAGTAGAGGATATTGAAAAGTTTTTAAGCTGTTTATAAACTTTTTGAGGTATATTTAACAACATAAATTTTTTTTGAAGTCATTTAATGACTATTTTTATAACATTTTTAAGTTTTTGATTATAACTGAAATTTGATAAGTATTTTCTTACAATACTTTTGAGGTCTTACATAAGATTTCTTGAATCTTGTAAGGCTCTGGCAGAAGTTCAATTTATTTGGGAATAATGACTTTTGAGTTGAATAATTTTTTTTAAGTTTTTCTTCTTAAGACATAAAAATCATTTTGTATGACTTTATTGAAAACCCACAAGATTTTTATGTTGGATTTAATGCTTTTTGATGTGGAATATGACATTGGTAATATGTAATAATTCAAAGTTTGTTAAAATTAAGATCTTATATAACTCAAGATGATCCTGTAAGTCTTTATGACAATCTCATATGACTTAGTGATGCACCATAAGACTTTGAGACAGTGTGGGACTTTTTTTCATAAGACTCTAAATGGTTGCAGGATTTTGAAAGTGAAAACATAAGTCTTCATTAGCCACAAAAGACTATAGACTTTGAAAAAATTTATGGAAATTGAGAATTTCTAGAATTTAATATTCTAAAGAAAAAAATTATTCTTTTCCCAAGATTACTTCATGGATCTTAATATCATAAATGAATTATGATTCAATTAGAATAAAGATATTGAGATCTTAACATTGTGAAGTCCAAGATCTACCATATGAACTACTGAATGAAGAAGAACTTAAGTGAAGTTGAGAACATTCTTAAATAATCTCTAGATAATATTTTTGGAATTCATGTTTGACAATGATTTACTGATCTTACTTTTCCATAATCACTTTTAAATTTTGTTTCCACAATTATAGCTAAATTTTCAAGAGTTTTAATTATTAAATTCTTGAATTATTTTACTATTGATTTTTTTAGTGTTGTGTTTCAATGAAGTTATTCATGCATTAAGAAAAGTGTAAGTGAGTCAAATTGAAGCTAAACTAGTGTATATAAGATGATATAATAGCTGGGTATTTCTATAATTCAAAAATACATTTTTTGTGAATTATTTTTATGATAATTTCAGTTGAAATATTTTAAAAAATTGTATTCATTCAACTATTGAAATGATAACAAACAGAGAGGGGGATATTTGTTTAAATACAATGGAGATAATTATTCAATGTATGAAATAATATTTAATGATAATGGGTATGCACCAACATGAAATTAAATTGAATAAATTACACAAATATCACATTATAAAATTCTAGTAATAGGGAATTCTATATAATTAAAAGGGGATATTATTTTTGGAGTTAAATAAATTTTAGAATATTTGAGCCTGCTAAATATGGGGAGAAGTTGGTGGAGAGAGACTTTGTCACTCAGAGAGATGAGTATAGAGAATTTGAGACAAAATAAGCTATAAATTTGAGCATAATGAATAAAAAAATAAAATAAAAATAGGTCTATCATTTAGTGAATTGAGACTAAGAAGAAGTTTGAGAAACATATCAAAAATATATTCTACTTCTTAGGAGTGTTTGGTGTTCATTAAAATGTACATTCATGAGATGCATGTACCCGTGAACATGATGTATGATATATATATATATATATAATATTGGATATTATATATATCATTTATGATTTAATGTATCCATATAATGCATATATTTATTATTCATGTGATGCATAAGAATAATAAATTTATATGTGTGATATATATTTATTATTATTTCCAATGAAAGGTTTTTCATCAGTTACAAATCTTTGTGCATGAATAAAATATTTTCAATATATTTATTTATAATGTTCAATTAATTATTCCCAATAATTGGAAATGCATATGATGCGAGGAGCCTCTATATTCTACTATAAAAAATGGATGGGGTCATCTTATGTTAGGAGTGGTAGATATTTCAAACTTCTTCCTCCCATACTTCTATTTATTATTTAAAAAGTTAAGGCACTATCACCCATTCATCCATCGGTTATCCTCATGATACAATCAAGGATCTATTTTTATTTCATACTCCCTCATAGGTAGGGTGAATTTTTTTACTACTCCACATGATCTTACTCAAACATTATTTATAAAGGAAGATGGAAGTTACTACAACCATCAAATACTAGGTACTCTGTTTATAATATTATTTTCATGTTATTATTATTGAAGATAGATCTCCTATTTTGGGTTGTATTCTACTGTTTATGATCATATGATGATCATATGGAACCCATCAGTGGTATCAGAAAGAGTGTTTTCATGTCTATAACATGTTTGATCACTAGTTTGTGATTAAAAATTCAATACAAATTTCATAAAATTGGAAATTATTAACAGACCCTTATGTGGCTTGTATATAGGTAAATTTTATTTACCCTTACATAAATTGGACACGTAAAGGTATTACCCTTACACATATGTTCTATGTAAGGGTAACCTCTGTTGAATGTTTATTCAAATGAGTAGCGTAAAGGTAGTACCCTTACACGGCAGTGCAACATGTTTTATAAATGTAGTTTTCTTTAAAACTCACGTGATACCATTATGCATATTGTCTGCGTTAGGCAAACCATACCGATTAAATTTATACATGTTTGTTGTGTAAATATAGTACCCTTATACATGGGGTTCATGTAAATGACATCAACATTTTTACCCTTGAACGTAAATGTAATTGAACTATATAAAGGTTCCTAATTTATTCATTTACACACTGTTTGAAAAATACAAAATACCCTTACACAAATGCATTGTGTAAAGGTAATATATGTATTACCTTTATGAAAAGGTATTGAGATGCATAAACTTAAAATTTAACATTACACATGCTATTAAAACATCAGTTACCATTACAGAAACAATTTATATAAGGTTAATAATGGGATACCCTTACGAATAATAAGGGTAATCATAAAAGTGTTAAAAATATTTTTAACATATTAAATGTTTTTAATGCTTTATAATTTTTTTAGAAATCACCTTAAAATATATTTTGAGAAAATTCAATTTATAAGGATTAAAAAATAAATAAATAAATTATAAATTTTTTATAATTAATTAAATGCATATTTTTGAAACATTATTCCTAAATATTAAAGGTTAATATTCTAAAATACCTCTTGAAGAATTTAATGGAATAAATTATAATCTAGAAATAAATGGTTATTAAGAAATCGAATGAGGTGATTTATAAAGTGTTTATAAATTAAAAAATATACAATATTTAGATTATATAAATTTCTATATAATAGATATCAAATTATGAAATGTTTATAATTCATGAAATATCATATAAATGTCATTTAATATAAAATATGAAGGGTTATATATTGGAATGAATATAAAAGGTTTATATACTCACTAAATCATAAAATTATAATAAATATTATTTATTTATTAATATATCATAAATTTCTCATGTTTTGGAAAATAATTATATTTTCTATTTATTTGTTATATTTACATGATATTAATATTTATTAAATTGTATATGAAATATGAATATTGTGTATGGACATTTATATGGTAATTTTTTTTAGGATAGTGTCTTGTATATAATGCTAGGTTAGATATCCTTAAATTTAATTTTCATCTACCTTGACCTTGGTTTTTATATTTAGTTATGAGCTTGAGAATGTTAGTCGGGCATAGTGTGTGCATATTAGGTGTTTGAGTTTTAATGAATTGAATTATATATTGAGTAAAGTCTACCCAGGTAAAGGGACTTGGGGTTGGATCACCTACTTTCCTAGATTCATGCCTTTGTTAGAAAAGTGAATAGGGTTGTCCATCTGTCACTTGAGGATTAGTCTTGTAGAGTTTGTCAATATCATATAACTCTATACATTTACATGAAACATTTATTTACTTTATGCATATAATTCACATGGATATGTATGAATGTACTTGAATTATATTTTGGGTTATTAATAAAAACTTATGGGTTGGGTAAAGAGTTACACATTAATGTGGTGTGAACACATTAATTTGGTGGTTAGAATTTTGATTCAAAAACTAAATAATTATAAGAACGCATACATAAAAGGAAATAAAACAAGAAAAGATAAATATTTCATATGATGTAAAAGTTATGTGTTTAATATTAATATGATATGTATTGAATTGATGAGACTAAAATTCCTCAAATACTTGGTTTGATATTTCTTCAAAAGTGACACTTTCCAAGGTCTCAATAATTATATTGGGTATTTTCAATCTTAGCATGAGTACCCCTTTATTATCTTATATAAGGAAATAATGAAATAAGTAACTCAATATATTAATATTGGATTTTTTCAAGTTCAACATGATTATCCATTAATTGTAATTAGTTGTCTTCTTATTGGGATTGCTTTGGGTTATTCTATATAGGAAGCACTAATTGTTAGGATACTAGAGTAATTCATTTGACTGAATCCATATGATGGATTTGGATAAGTGGTTATCCACTCAACTCTCCAAGAATCATAATTGTTATAAATAAGATGATTCCCTACCTAAATAATCATCACTTTATTATGTGATAACCAGTATAGGTTATGATGAAATATAGATCTTGGATCACTAAATGGATATGATATATTATGTTATCATTTTTGTTGGGATAAATTTCATTTAAATAACTTAATGAAAAGATATAATACATGATACTCACCTACAAATATGTATTTGTTGAAGATTATAGCATACTCTTCACTAATAATACTGAGATAATTAATAGGTATGAACTATAAGATAGTTAGTTATTGGTATCTAGGATTGAAAACTGTTCTCAAGGAGAAACATTTAGAGTTCCCAAATGTTCATGTTATAGAAACCAATTTCTCAAACTCTGACTCATGGGTATTAGATATTGGGTTCACGTCACACATTTGTGCTGAAAATATTAGACTCAGACATAGGAGCGAATTGATTAAGGGTGAAGTAGATCTTCATATTAGTAATAGAGAAAATTTTATTGCATTAGAGGTAGGCACTTATGATCTAATTTTACAAAGTGGATTTATGTTTTCTTCTCTTTTTTCATTCAGGACCATTGTTGACCTTTGGGTTATGTTTATTTTTTGTTATTTTTCATTTGTCTTATATGGGTTCCCTGTTTACCGATTTCTTAAAGGGTTTAATTTTTTTTGATAAATGGGGTTTGACGCTCAACCTTTCAGAACAAATTATCCATGAATTGAAAAATAGTTATTATGTGCCCTATATAAATAGAAATTTTATTTCTATATCTTGTTTGGAAAAGATGGGGTTTCATTATTTATTAAGAACAAAATTTTTACTATAAATAATAATAATTGTTTTTATGGATTTGGAAATATAATGAATGATATATATATTTTTTATATTCATAATCCTATTTATATAATTCAGAATAAAAATGTCAGAGTTGATTCTAATCCCACATATCTTTTGAAATTTCACCTTGTATATATAATTAGATTCATGTTCAAAGACTCTATAGAGATGGATTATTGGACTCATTTTATTGTGAATCATTTTATGCATGTGAATCATGTTTATTAAGAAAGATCACTACTACAAAACACACCTATAAAAATACATGAATTTATCTTTGCAATAAAAATTCAATGACAAAGTCCATCTTTATCTGCGCTAAAATAAGTTCTTATAAAGAAATCTGTTTATCAGTGCTAGAAAAAACTATGATAAAGGGAACTCTTTATGATCGATATTTGATTTGGTGCTAATAAATGGTAGCCTTTATCAACACTTTATTTTATCACTGATAAAGGAAACCTTTATCAGTGCTTTATTTTTAGCTCTAATAAAAGATTCCCTCTCTCAGAAAATTTGTATTGCTGATAAATATTTTCCTTTATAAATGTTATTTAGCACAGTTTAAGGTCTAGAATAAAATGAAAAATCACACAATTAAAAATAAAGTGAGTAAATTAAAAAAATATGAAACATTTTTTTAATTAAATAATTTTTGATAAAAATTATTAAATTTAATATACATAGATATAGATTATAAATTTTAATAAATAGTATATATTAAATATAGGAATATAATTAATAATTATAATATATATAATATTTTAATTAAAATAATTTTAATTTCTTATTCATTTTTACGGTACATTGATTTTTCAATTTAACCTACATCGAATGGCGTATGTTGCATTTCTTTCATGTACACACACAAACACGGGCGCGCACACACACACACACAAATATATGTGTGTTAATGCATATGTATACAAAAAATGTGCACAAAAATATATTAATGAAATATATAGAAACACATACACCAAATAGTTTTTGTAATTTATTAAATTTTTAGTATATTTTAGAATTTCATTATAACATGATACCTTTAATATATATTATGTTTTTAATCAATCCATTTTATTTATTTGTTTTCAATGCTACAGTTAGGGTATTTATTTTTAATTATTTTTATTTTTAAAATTATTTTTGAATTTGATCATTTTCTATTAATAATTTATATTTATTTATATACTATTTTTTAGTATTTTCAATATATATTCATCTAACTCAATATATATATATATATCCATAGTTTTTAATAACATATATTTAATTAATAAAACTTATCCATTTTCTTAATATTTTTAAAGTTCACTCATTTTGAATTATTTAAGTTCTCTCATTTTTAAAATCTATGTATTTAATATTATATATCCAATAATAATGTTAAAAATATATTTTTTAAATAAATATTTATAAACGAATATACCTATAAATGTATATTTACTATATTTATAATTATTATAAATATAGTAATAAGTATCTTTTAAATAAGTGTTTATATAAATATAAATTAATAATTATATTTATTTAGATAATTATAAAATTATAATAAATTTATTCTAATCATTATAAAATAATAATAAATCTATTTAAATAATTATAAAATTATAATAAATTTATTTAAATAATTTTATTTATAACACTTTTATCAGTACTTTTTAGTGCTGATAAAGGTTGAGATTTACCAGTGCTAAAAAAGCACTGATAAATATTATTCTTATCAGTGCTTATAAATTTAGAACTTATGAAAGAGATATTTATCAGTGATTCTCTGAAATCACTCTTAAAAGTGTCCCTGATCTATTTAAAAAAACCATTTCCATGACTCAGTTAATCATGATTCCCATGTTCATGTGGAACTCCTCTACTTCTGGTGTGACTCTTCTACATTCCCTCAGATTAATCAAGGCTAAAATCAAATGTATGTTATTTTTTATATTTCTTCTATCATTGTTTGATGTTTTGGGATTTGAGTTTTTCATTTTTTACCTGTTCTTAACCACGATGAACCCATCATATCGTATCCACACTACTGAAATAAAACTAGTTGTTCAATTTCATCATTTTCCTCCATAGATAATAGTTTTGAAGAAAAAAAAGTATTTTTTCATATGGTAAGATTAGACAACATATGTCTATGGGCCTATATGGATAAATAAAATAAAATTTCCACCACACACTATAGTAAAGGTAATGTTGTAATTATAAAATTTTCAAATTGAGTTTAGTTAAATATTGAAGAGGTTAACCAATTTCTCAAACATGTTATCTTTATCCCATAGCATTGATACAAGAATTTGGCTCATTTGTGAAAAATTGTATCCTATTATAGGTTATTCAGAGTTTATAAGTTTCAAAGTGTGTGTTTTTATTTTAATATCAAGGGAAGTGTGGACTTAGGTTGCTGGAACTCAAGAGGTACATTTGGGGGAGAGTGTCATAAACTATCTTCCATTTAGTGAAATGATTTTCTAGGGATCATTGGGCTTGAGTTTTAGAATTTGATTGAGATTTTGATAGGTTTGATGTGTTTGATATATGAATTTATATTTAATTTACAAATTATTTTTAAGTGATTTTGGTGCTTGTTTGATCTTGGGGTGATGGTGGATGAAGAGATGGAGCTACAAAGATGGTCCCCATGGTCTATCCAACCATGTAGAACCATGTAGACATTTCTAAGGACTCCACTAAACCAACAAGAAGTTTTTCATTTCAATTTAGACTTATTTAAACCACTTTTAGCTATTTAATTACTCAATGTAAATTATCTCTTATGTGAGGTTAATTAAATAGGTTTTGGTGTTGTTTTTCATTATTGAAATGAATTTAATCTAGTTTTGTGTAGTGTTTTGAAAATTTTAAATATTTTTTGTGTTAAAATTGAAGTTTTCTTATTTTATAAAACAAATGTTAGGTTCTTAAATATTTTTAATGGTTTATTATAAAATGTATTTATTATATCATAAAAGGTATTTAAAAAACTCATTGATTTTATTATGGCTTTTGAGAAAAAATCTTTGTAAAAAATGTATACATTTATGGAAATGATTTTAAATAAACCAAGTTTATTTAAAAATGAATTGAACTGTTAATAAACTCTAAAAATGGTTTTTTTATCTTTAAACATGTGTAGGGTTTTAAAACTCTTTATTTAATGTCTGTTATTTTCATGAAAAAAATATAATTTATTGATGTAGTGTTTTTTTGTTTATGCGTTTTGATTTTTCCTCTCATCTTAGAGGGACTCTTTAGTTTAATATTTTGGACATTAAATATTTTATTTCATGTATTGTTTCATTTAAATTCATTCTTATAAAATTTAAAAATAATATATTATAGGGGTTTCCCCTAGGATAACCCTCATAGTGATTTCTCACATAATTTATAGGAGTCTCATTTTGTTTCAATATCTTTTAAGACTTTAAATAGAGTGGGAAACATGGAACCTTATTTCTCTCAAACACCATCTTATGATATTTATATTGTGGATATAGATTTGGTTGATACTTTTGAATCTAGGGGTTAGTTATTTTATTGATTTTGATCGGTTTTTTTCTTTTCTGAGCTTCATTGTTTGTACATACCGTTCTTAAATTGTGTGTTTGTGTTGAGGGTCTTGATTATATTTTAGAATATGACACATAATTTGTGGTATTTCTGAAATATTATTGTTTTTTGGAAGGGGGAAATTAGGTGAATCTCTACATTAATATAGAACATATCACCACCATGACCTATATATCTCCATAAAAAGGAACCAATAAATATCCTATGTATGATAGAACTTATATTGATCCTCATTTTCAAGAGTTAAATGTAGATCTACTACAAGCTATGTGGTATAATTTTCAATGATGAGAAGTATCTATGGTTCCTAAGACACCTTAATCTTTAAACACTTGATTTTATTCCATATCTTGAGGATGGACTGGAATCCCTCTTTAAAACTATCCTACCTCCCATAATATTGGTTCCATACTTCATTGATGACATACCTCCTAAACAGTGATGAGAGGAAAGATAGTTTGAATGAGAGAATGAGTATCCTCAAATCCATCATCAAGAGATGGAATACAATCAATCGTCTAATGAAGGATTAAATAAAGGTAGTTAAGTTTAGTTATACTTCAGTATTGAAGTATTATATCTTTATTCAAGAAAGTAAAAAATTTCATGCAAGATTCATGTAATTGTGGACTTTTAAGCATGGAGTGTATTGCATTGTTGTTATTCAAGACAAATTAAATGTTTGACTATTCATACATAAAATGTCTTCTAAACATGATGATCCTAACAATCCTATTCAAGGATATATAGTTCGATATGAAACAGTTGATTTATTAGGGGATAAATAAAATGATGATGGAGAAAAACAAGAACGACACAACATCACTACTTTGAATAAAATTATCAAGGCAAAAAGTCAGGGTACAAATTTTAAGGTTTGTTAGAATCAACTCATCCAACCTATTGACCCCAACAATTCAATGTTCATTAGTTATCTTGGGATCCTAATGAGGATGAATGTGACAAATGATATTGACTCATGGCACCCTGTAAAACCTATAACAAAGGAAATAATTTGGAAAGATATAATTGTAATGTTACAATATACTTTCTCAATTTTACTAAAAAATTATATAATGAAAATTTGATTTAGTTTTCATTATTCCTTTCATACTTCATTTATTTTAGAATATTTCCATTAGAAAATGATCTTCATGTCCTCTAGAAAATACCATAGATGATTCTATACTCTTTTGATGGAGTTACATGTTATGGATGTTGAGGGTAACATAAAGCCCCACACACAACATAGTTATGCCCACATTATAAAGTAGAAAACATGGACTGATTTCAGTAATCATCACAATGAGGAATCATTTTAGGTGAATTTTGGTCGATAATATATTATTTGACATTATTTATTTTTTCCCACCTGATTCAAAATTGTTCCTTTGTTTATACGCAGATTGATGAATAAAAATATGAAGACACATCCATCCCATGTCATGTGATTTGGAAGGAGGCTCATGTAAATAAGAAGGGTATATTATTTTATCAAGACACAAAAACAATATGGGAAGAAAGTGTATGTATGAAATAATTTTAATTTGTTGTTATTTATAAAAAATATTACAAAAAATAATTATATTCATATTGTTTTATATGGTTTAGAAACAAGAATCGACAATAGTTACACTAGAAGAAAAGCGACTTTCAGTAGATTTGAATCAGCCTAAAAAATATTATCATGTTATATGATTAGGTTTTGGATTCCCTCCTAGAAAATATTTTTAGAATATAAAACCAAATGAAGATAGATATAATATGATGAGACGATTGCAGAGTTTCCTATTATACTTGATGATCCAGATAATACTACGGTCGAAGATACTATTAGAGCTTTCATAACATGGCTGTCTAATCTTATAATGATACATGAGGTACATCTTTAACAAAAATTTTGATATGAAAAACATGTAACAATTGATTATAATAGGTATGAGGTGAGGTATGATATTATATATGGATAAAGAGGTAGAGAAACAAACGGTCGAATCAAGAAAAATCTAGTCAATTGATCCAGAAAACCAAATGACCATTCAAGGGTACCTTCACCTCGCTAGTTCAAAAGAAACATTTATTATCATAACAACTTCATCAAGAGACCAAATTTAAAGATAAATATATGTATTACATTTAATACGAATAAAAAATATATGGAGATTCCTTCATAGTTGGATTTGGACTCAAGACTGTAATTGAGATTCTCAAGAATGAATGGATTGGCATCTCAGTTGTGAATACATACATAAGGTATATTTTCATAATACATCTATCCAAATAGTGAGACAAATAAGATTATTAAAGTTATTAAATTTTCATATTTTTTACAGGTATTTATATTAGAGGTATATAAATGGAATATCATGAGAATCATGAGTTGGATTCATTAAAACCTGTATCATTTCTACGCCAAAATTTACATTGAATGAGGAAGAAATTAAGATGGAAAAAGACAAGTTACTGAATGCGTTTAATAAAATATATCAAATGAAATACTCTTTTTGATGCCTATATTGCAAGGGTAAAAATCTATGACCTAATAAAATAATATATATATGTGTGTGTTGAATGACTTAACTTTTTTTGTTTTTTAGGAGGCACTAGATGATGATAGTTGTCAATATAGAAAAACTAAATATTTATTTTTTGGATTCAATGCCTCGATATGCAACCAAATGACCAGACCTGATGCGTATCATGAATATTTAACCCTAAAATTAACATTTTATTGATAAAATTATAATTATATGTTTACAATGTGTGTTTATTATAATTTTGTTATGATAGGGTGGTCACTCGACATATGCTAGATCATGGAATGATGTTGGGGTCTGAAAAGATAATTCCGATGAATTACTAAAACTAGAATTAAATTAACGTATATATAGAAATATTTAACCATAAAAAAATTTCAAAACAATTTAACTATTTTGGTCAATGTTTCTTCAGTTTTTGAAATAAGATAACAAAATCAATTTTGGATATTATGTTTGAAAATTTATGAGAGAAATAATAAAGCATGAAAAGACTTGCATTTACTAACAGGTAATTTACAATTGTAATTAATTTTTTTTAAATAAATTTCATAATCATTGGTTTGTATATATTTTCTCAGTACTATCAATATTTTTGACAATGGAGTTACTCAAAAGAAGAAATCAATTTTTTTAGAGGTGAGTGTATAGTGTAATTTGTTTCAAAATTTATACCGACAACAAATTTATGTGATTACCTACTATGTTTGTGATCTATTTTGAGTTATGACCTTAAAAATATATTTTTTGTATGAATAATTATTTTCATAATGCTTATCTATTATTTTTTATCTTTTTCTCAAGGAGATAGATAATGGAAGAAATCGATTTGTTTAGAAGCACTGAACTTCAAACAATAAAATTGTTGGGAAATCACAGAGGTGGAGGTGGAGGTGGAGTCAAAGTTAGAGGTGGAGGTGAAGGCAAAGGCAGAGGCAGAGTCAGAGCCATAGACTGATGTCGAGGGGGATGAGGTAGAGGTGAAGACTGAGGTGGAGACCAAGGCAGAAGTGGATAAAAAGTGCTAGCTTGCAAACAATATAATTGTTGGGGAATAAAGTAGAATAAGGATCATATCATGATTATGTTTGAGAATAATTTTTTAAAATTTAACACAACACTTTTCACTTAAGATAAGATCCATTGTGCATCGTTTCAGTTTAAAATGACATTTTAGTAAAAAACACATGTGGCATAATCAAAACTGATGAAACACATTCCAATTATTTTGATACTTTATTAAAAAGATCAGTGATTCATTTGGTATGTGTAGGGATCATACAAACCTCAATACAAAGCATAGTATGACTGATATGACTCTAAGTGTGTCTTTTTTTTCCAAATTGACATTAGTTTTTGTGAAAACATTGTTGACATACTCAAAACTGAGAAAACAAATTCAGAATGTTTTTGTACTTAATGAAATTGATCCATACATCATTTTTTATGTGAAGGGATCAATAGAATCTAAATACAATGCACGGTGTTACCATTATGACTCCATGTATCCTTTATTAGTTTAAAATTTCCATTTCCACTCATAGAAAATTATGCAAACACAATTGGATTATCTTGATAATTTTGGGAAATAATTAATAATTAATTTGTGAAATGTATGAATTAGTCTCATGTCTAACCCATACATGATAACACATGTATGTCCCAAGTGTGTGTTTCCAGTTTAAAATGACATTTTATTTAGAAACATGTGTGGTGTACTAAAACCTGATGAAACATATAAGGATTGTTTTAGTACTTTATGAAAATTATCCCCGATTTATTTGGGAAGTTTAGGGATAAGGTGTGCCTCAATCCGATGCATGATGTGACCGATACAAATCAGAGTGTGTCTTTTTATTAAAAATTGACATTAATTTTAGTGAAAAAAACAACAAACATACTCAAAAATGAGAAAAAACATTCAGGTTATTTTTTACATTCTAAAAATGATCCATATGTCATTTGTGACATTTAGGAATCATCCTCACCTCAGTCTGATGCATGGTGTGACCGATACAATTCCAAGAAACCATTATCAGTATAAAATTAGCATTTTAATAAAAAAAAGTGTCACTCACTAAAAAATATACAAACATGCTCAGATTGTCTTGATAATTCTGTATGACAATTCATAATTCATTTTTGATGTGTATTAATTAGTATCATGTCAAACTCACACACTATTCCACCTATATGGCTTAAAGTACGTGTTTCTAGTTTAAAATGACTTTTTAGTAAAAACACACATGGCATACTAAAAACTGAGAAAACACATTCGGATTGTTTTGGTACTTTTAGAAAATGATTCATGAGTCATTTGGGACATATTTGTATCAGGAACACCACAATGTGACGCATGGTGTGACTGGTATTACTCTAAGTGCCTCTTTTTATTCAAAATTGACATTAATTTTAGTGAAACAAACTAAAACACTCAAATCTAATAAAACAAATGCAGATTCTTTTTGTAATTTAGGAAAATAATCCATACATAATTTGTGATGTTTAGGGATCAGTAAAACCTAAATCCAATTCACAGTGTGACTGTTATGACTCCAAGTGCGACTTTTAACCCAAAATTGACATTTATTTTAGTGAAAAAAACTGACATACCCAAAATTGATCTAATGAATTTGGATTTTTTTGGTACTTTTGTAAAATGATACATATGTAATTTTTGAAATTTAGGGATTATATTCACCTCAATATGATGCATGGTGTGGCCAGTATGAATCCAAGTTTCCATTATCAGTTTAAAATTGACATTTTAATACAAAAACTTTCATTCACTGAAAACTGAGTAAGCGTGATCGAATTGTCTTGATAATTTGATACAATTATTCATAATTAATTTGAGAATTGTATGAATAAATCTCATATAATACCAACACAAAATTACACCTTTATGGATAAAAGTGTGTGTTTTCAGTTTAAAATGGCATTTTAGTAAAAAAAACACATGTGGCGTACTCAAAACCAAGAGAACACTTTTTGCATGTTTTGGTTCTTTATAAAAATGATCCATGATTCATTTATGATGTTAAGGGATCATCTATACCTCAATATGATTCAAACTTTTATTGGTATGTCTCCATGTGTGTCTTTTTATTTTAAATTAACATTAATTTTAGTGAAAGAAACAACTGGCATACTCAAAACTGGGAAAATGCTTTCCTATTGTTTTGGTACTTCAGGAAAACGATCCATACATCATTTTTTCTATGTAGGGATCATCTGAACCTTAATTCGATGCATGGTATATCCGATATGACTCCAAGTGTGCCTTTTTATTAAATATTTACATTAATTTTAGTAAAGAAACAACTGACATACTCTATAATTTTTTTTATTTTTCTTATATTTGTGTCATAAATTTTATTTCATTTAAATTCATTATTTGTATCTTATTTTGGTAATTTTTGTTTCTTTTCTGGTGATTATGTGTGTTTCTTAAACACAATTCACCTGTTTCTTGTAGTAATGAGAATCATGCGGGCTAGGGCTGGGTGGGAGAATCCCGCACGGGTTTGAGCCAGTGTGGGTTTGTCTAAAAAAACCTGCATATAATGCGAACAAAAAATTTCAATCCCTCCCTTCCCAGCATAAGCATGCAGATTGCTCGTGGATTTCCAACATTAATAAAATACTAGTTAAAATCATATAAATATTTTATTTTTTCTCATTCTTAATAGATGTTGTGGGGAGAGGTATAGATTGACAGTAGATAGAGTTTTATGGTATGTGATAGAAATTTTTTCAATGATTTAATGGTTGCATGTGTTGATACCGATGTGGTGACGAACTATTGCGATTAAAAGTAGGTGAGTGATTGGCGAGGTGTGATCAATGATGATTTCTATTGTGTGGTGATGTTAATGGTAGGACTTGTGAATGGATGATTAATTTACAGAAAAAAACCATTTCAAAAAGGCTATTAGGGTTCCCATGAGGTCCTATCCTATTTTCTTAATAAAAAAATTAAATCAACCCAAAAAATATTATAATTATAATAATACTTTTAGAATTGAAACCGTGTGCAAGGGATATGAGTTCAATTTTTTAGGATGTGAGATAACATACCATGTGAATTTGGTGGATAATTAAAATATAAATATTATAATATCATATTAAAAAAATAAATATAAACCTATTTAAAATTCACATGTGAATGATTGCTGAAATTGTATGATCATTATAGTTAGAAATCATATGTCATTGTTTAATCATGGTTCTTATTAAAAAACTAAAATATTAAATAAAAATATATTGTAATTTTTTTTTAAATTTGGCCCACGAGTAAGCTGACACTCGAATGGGATCAACCCACCTTGGCCTCACTCGCGTGGGCTCAACCCAATTTGGACCACGCTCTTAACGATAAAATTTATTACGTCCACCTCGCCCCATATCCGCCCTATACCTGCGAAACCCAGGGGATGAAATACCATTTTTTGTCATTAGTTTCTGTTGATGCATTGTGTTGTGACATCACACTATAGTTTTCACCATTATTAGCATTACTAAATACACTAATAAAAGTATGATTTATCATCGCTTTGAAAAGAACTGATAAATGAATCCTTTATCGAAAGTTACACAGGCGCAGATAAAATCTTTTTTTATCTTCTCTTTTAAAAGCACTGATAAATAACACTTTTATCAACACAAATAAAAGCTCTTCTAAATCATACTTTTATCAAAACATAGAAAAGCGCTGGAAAATGAGGTCTTTTATCAATGATGATAAAATTTTCATATATTAACGTTTTTGAAAGTACTGATAAATGTACCCTTTATCAACGCATTTTTAGTGCTGATAAAAGTCATGGACTTTTAACCAAACTAAGGTAGTTAGTTCTTTTCTAGAACTAATAAAGGATGATTCTAGCACTATTAAAGGCATGTTTTTAGTAGAAAATGAAAAACTTTCCTTTTGAGAGAAAAGGATAGAGGGATAATAGACCATTGGATCTTATACATAGCAATGTATGTTGACCAATGAGTACTCAAGAAAATCGTGGTTTCAGGTACTTTATTAATTTTAATAATGACTTTAGTTAGTGTGGATATGTATTTTAGATGAAGAAAGTATGAATCTTTTGAAAAGTTCAAATAGTTTCAGATTATGATATAGAGTCAAAGGGAACAAAGTATTATTCCTATGATTAGATCAGAGTGGTAAATACTTGATCTAGAAATTTATAGCTCATATGATATATTTTGGAATTGTCTCACAACTAAAATCTCCTAGAACATTATATTGTAATAGTTTATCTTTAAGAAGGAATCATACCTTTAGAGATATGGTTTTTTAAATGATGATTCTTTATGTCCTTCCTATCTCATTATGGGATTATGCCCTAGAAACTAATATTTCTAACTAAAACATGTTCTTTCTAATGTATTCATAAATAAATCATATTATATATGGTATATGATACATTATAATTTTTATTTTATAAATATACTGGTATTTGAATCATTAATACGATGATTAGAATCTGAACAAATTTACTCGAAATATGGTAAATTCATATTCATTGGTTATCCCAAAGAAATTGTGGGATATTATTTCTATAATATTACTGAGAACAAATCATTTTTTCCCAATGAGGGGTTTTCCTTTAGGAGGAACACATGATCTAAGGTGTTGGTGGGAGGAAAGTGGAACTTTGAGAAGTTAATGACCAAATAATGGGAAGCATTACTGATATGGAGGTTGAGCAGGTGAAATCACGACTGATTGTCACCAATAAACCAGTCAAGGTTCTGGTGCTCTGCTAATGTGTATAGCAACACTCGGGTCGAATCCTCAGCAATGATAATTTTTAATAGTCGATTGTTTTTAGTTGATTGTATTTTAATTGGGGGTTTGTTTACAGATCTTATGAAATGATTGATTGATATATATTGATTTAAAAATTTGATAAATATTTGGGCGAGTTCATTATTAGGTAGTTAAGCATGTGATATCCTTGATCCTTTCTTTATATTGCATTTAAATTAACACCCACTTCACAAGATAGCATTGATTGGTATTACTAAGTGTTAAGGCTTTAATCAAATCCTTAAATTATCTTTGGGTTCTAATATCAATCAGAGATTATTGATGGTAGTGTATTTATGGTTCTAATAATTCATAGAAACCAAAATTTAAATAAAATACGTCATTAATCCATGACATGTTAATTCCAATATAGACAATGTTAGATTTAAGAATATTAATCGAGAAAATAATCTCAATCACTTAATATCCATAAATTTTGACTCAGCCCAATGGTTGATTTACTCAGACATTAAAATGATTATAAATTTGGTTTATTATGTTTATGATGATGAGTAAATAAGAGAAGAAAAAGAATGGGATCAGAAAAGAGTTGTGTGCCGAACACAAACACACAAACAGTGATGATAATTAAGAATAGAATTTCGATTTATTGAAGAAGAAAAATAAGTAATGTGGATTCAACTATATTTAAACTATTTTAAGAACATAAATTTTAAACTAAAGACAGTGGATGAGAATAAGAGATATTGGAGAATAATCTTTCATTAAAACAGAATTACAAAAAAAAGACTTTCAAGATTACAGTAATGAAAAACACAAAAGTAGAAGGACACAAAGAGAGGAGTAATGGTATATCAAGTGAAAAAGGGATTATGGAAGGTCCTCCCAAGACCTTGGAAAATCATTGTTCATGCCAATATGTGATACTCACTTCTGAAATTCCAACCCCTTTAATGAAGTGGAGGGGGATGTATTTATAGCCAAATTTGCATTCTCAATCTGTCCCTCCACTTAGCTCGAATATTTGGACATCCATATAGCTGAATCTTGAGATATCTCTTTCTTAAAAGTTGTAGATAATGATTTTTTCCAACTATTCTCAATGGTTGGAGGAATTTGGAATTATGGAGCCAAAGTTATGATGGTTTCAATAAACAATTCTGAACTTTTCATTTCTATCAATGCTTTTTCAATGGAAAAAATGTGAATGGATTTTGGAATAGTAAGATACACTCAAATATGAATTATTTCATCAATAGAGTTGGCCACCTATATCATCTCTTTCAAAGTGAAAAAGCTCAGTTTTCTATATGGATTTTATCAGGAGACATGTCATCAATAATGTACTGATTTTAATTCCTGTCCAGAATGTTGGGATGAGTTTAAATGAATCATTTGGGATAATTTTCTTTGGATTCGGGCCTTTAAATTTCTCTCAAAGTCTACTTACATAGTCCCCCAAACATTGTAAGAGAATAATTGAATTTGGACATACTTATTGAGCCCAAAAATTAAATCTTCATGGCTGGTCCAGTTTCTTCATTGTTTTTGTAGGCCTTCTTGTGTGGTCCATATGGGCCTTCAAATGGAAGAATTGGCCCATGATCCCTTATAATGAAATTTTTTATATTTAATTAGGAATCCTAAAAAACAGAAACCACATGATTTGTATCATTAGGTAGGGACATAAAAATAATATAGTAAACTGACTCAATTGGGGTACTTCTAAAAATGCTCAAAAATTATACATAGTTTTAAAACTTTAATATGTCATGAAAATTATGCACATTTCATATAAAATTAGTAATGTGAGTATATAATAAGTCATTAAAATATTATCAACATAACCTCCCCCACAGTTAGTCTTGTGCATGTCCTCATTTTCAACAAATATAAAAACATGACAAAAATCATTTTCGATCAAAATCAAATATTAAAATTTTGGTTTCCCCAATCAGGGAGGTTTAGACAATATCACTCATCCATATTGAATTCCACCACAGGTTGATACAGAAATAATGTTCAAAAAAATAATTCATTTTTTAATGCTCAAATTTAGAAATGGAAAATGGTTGAAAACCATACATACTCCTCTCGAGATGATAAAATTAATTTATGGAGCTTCACTCATTCACCAACCAAAAGAGAAAATCATAGAGTTTGAAAGAGATTTCAACTTCCAATCCCTATACAAAGTGCACAAGAATCAATATGTCGTTTTAAGGGGTTTTTCAGTGGCTGTGGGATGGTAGGAATATAATGTCCAAGAGATTGAAGAAGAGGGGTAAAACACCAACATCAAAAAACAAATGCACATTGTTTTTTGAAATGGGAAAAGAAAGGAAATGGAAAGACATATTAATGAGGGAATGAAAATGTGAAATAAGACACAAAAGGGGAAGGAAATATTAATGGAATGAGAAGATGGAATATTTACAAAACACAAAACTTCTCCCATTGACATAAGAATATAATGTAAGTGTTCGTTTTTTCTTTTTGTTTTTCACTTCTTTTAGAAAGTTTAATTTGAAATAGATATCACACTCATATCCCAACCCATGATTGATATCCTCATGAAAATAATTGTAATAGTTATAACAAGATCAGAGGCTGAGAAATAGTGATTTTTGACCTCCCTAATACACAACCCATTTTTTTATTTTTTTTATTTTATATTTTTTTTTGGATTTTTTAAAATTATTTTTTTAAAGCTTATTATTAAAATTTGAACAATATGTCATAAGAATATATACATTCCCAAACCCCACATAAATACAACCTCTCCCCCACACTAAAATGGATTCTTTTCTGCAGTCATATGACAACTCTTTGAAAATCAATAATAGGGCACCCAAACAAAGAAATCCTTTCCCCCCACATGTAAATTTATAAAAATTATGCAATGAAAATTAATGTTGATATTGGGTGGGATAAGGTATCGGGAATGTAATGTGGCTATCAAATAAAAGGTTTTCATAGGCTCGAAGGGGCTTTAAAAAAGAGGATTAATGTATTGTTAATGGGATTCTATTTGGCTATTATAATTTTCATGTGGATCGAAAAATGTCTCTATCATATTAATGCACACTAAAGTAAGAAATTCAGCTTGAAGGTCCACAAACTCAAGATTCACAAATTGGGGTGAAAAAAACACTCATTTTAAAAATATGTCTATTGGTGTCCTTTTCATGAAAGGTAATTTTTCCCTCCCTGTTTGGTAAAATCATTTTACAAATCAAAAATTGAACATTAAAAATTGGTTGGTTTTGAAATAATATTCATTATCCAAATTTATAGAGAAACCACAAACTATTTAACATGAAACCATGACTTTTGACTCCCATAAATGGTTCGAAAAAATCAGAAAATTGGATGTTCAGTAAGTATGACTCTTGTTTGTTGATTTTTTTTTTTTTTTTAAGTTTTTTTGTGTTTTTAAATTACACACCAACACCAAAGGGAAATATTAAATTAAAATCTGATGAGGAAAGTGGTAAAAAAACCAAATGAGAATGAGGGAGGAAGAAGAGAGAAAGAGAGAGGAGAGCAGTTAAAGGGAAAGAGGTTCCCCCTAGTTAGTATTTGGTGGGTTTTCATCTCCTTCCTATGGTGGGTCAACTATAAAAACTTGGGATCTGATGGAAGCTAATGTTGTTACAGGATTGTGTGTCCTCTCATGGTGATGCTTTAATAGATGTCCATTAACCGTGAATGTTCTTTTTTAAGATGGGTCCTAAACATGCACTGCACTAAATGGGTAAACATGAGAAACAATAAAAGGGCCTTCCCAAAAAAATTAAGTTTACTTGGGTAAATTCAAAATCGAGAGTTGAAAATAAATACCATTTAACATTTATGGAATACCTTTCTCAGGATTTGTTTGTCATGGAGTACCTTATCCTTTTCATTGTACATATTAGAATTCTCATATGACTCAAGTCGAAGCTCCTCCAGTTCAGACAATTGCAAAAATATTTCTTCACCGGATTTTTCACAATCGAAATTACAGGTTTTCACAGCCCAAAAACGCTTATGTTGGATTCAAACTGGTAAATGAAATGGTTTACCAAAAACTATCCTAAAAGAAGAAATCCCAATGGGTGTTTTATAGGCAGTTCGTTAAGCCCAAAGTGCTTCACCATGTCATTCAGGCCAGTCATTTTTGGTGGGTTTTACAGTTCTCTCAATCACTCTTTTCAAATCACTATTGGAAAGTTCATCCAAGCCATTTTTGGGGGTGATTTGTAATTGAAGTTTTATGTACAACACCACTCTTTTCCAAAAGAGATTCCATGGTTCTATTACAAAAATTGGTTCTTATGTCACTTATCAAGGCATGTGGTGTGCCAAACCGGGGGAAGATTTGTGTCTTTGGGAACTCACTAACAGTATGTGAATCATCCTTTCTAGTGGGTCTGGCCTCGACCTACCTAGAACCCCAAGAAACCCCAAGAATAATGAATGTGAATCCATTGAAGGGGGGAATGGTCCCCTTAAATCGATGCACAAAACATCGAACATCTCAGAGGAAACTAAAGGATTTTGGGGAATTTCCTTTCTCTTTGAAATTTTTAAAATATTTTGGTATGTGGGAAATGATTGAAAAAACTCATGTGAGTCCTTGAAGAGTGAATTCCAGAAGACTCCAAAGTTTAGGACCATTCGGGAGGTCCTCTGTGGTCCAAAGTGGCCACCACCAGGCATTGGGTGAAAAAATTCTAAGATGGAAGAATGTTCATTTTCATCAACACATCTCCTAATTACCATGTTAGCCATAGTTTTCCAAAGTTTATTATCTTCCCAAAAATATAATTTTGAATAACATTTCAACTTCATTTTTTTAGAAATGGTTTTAGGAAAAACACTAAAAACCAAGTAATTTACAATTGGGTTATACCATGGTATTTTTGGAGTGAGAGATGAAAGGTGATCAGTTGGAAATTCTGGATCAATTATTTCAGAATGAGAAGAATAAAACATTCTACTCAAGTGATTAGCCACAAGGTTTAATTTTCCTTGTCTATCTTTGATTTCAAGCTCAAACTATTGGAGCATTAGGATCCATCTTATTATCCTTGGTTTGGAATAACTTTTCTTGAGTGAGAACTTTATAGAAGAATGGTCTGTGAAGATGATGATTTTGTCACCTAAGAGATAGGGCCAAAATTTATCTAAGGAAAAAACCACTACTAAAATTTCCTTTTCAATCATAGTGTAGTGAGATTGAGTTTCATCCAATGTTTTTGAGGCATAATAGATGACATAAAGAATTTTTTCTCTTCTTTGACCAAGAACAGCTCCAACAGCTCAATTAGAAGCATCACACATCAACTCAAAGGGTATGGACCAATCTGGGGGTTGGATTATTGGGGTAGATGTAAGAGCAGTTTTGAGTTCAACTAAGGCTCTCTTGAAAACCTCATCGAAATGGAATGTGACATCATTTTGGAGAAATCAAGTTAGTGGGCGGAAAATACTACTGATTTTTTGGATGAATCACCGATAGAAACCGGCATGACCAAGGAAGGAATGGATGTATTGAATAGAATTTGGTTTAGGAAGTGATTGGATCACTTCATTTTTGGAAGTATCAACTTCAATGCCCTCTTTTTAATTTTTGTGACCTAGAACAGTCCCACTTGCAACCATGAAGTGACATTTTTTAAAATTTAACACAAGGTTACACTTGAAACACTTTTGAAGGATTAGAGAGAGTGACTGCAAGAACAATTCAAATGACTCAACATAAATGGTAAACTATTCCATGAATACTTCCATGTGGTGTGCAATGAATTCAGAAAAGGTACTCATTATACACCTCTAGAATGTTTCAGGTGCATTCTAAAAGGACCAAAGGAATTCTCATATATGAATATGTTCCAAAGGGGAAAGTTAAATTAGTCTTTTATTTTTCTTGAGGTGTGATTGGGATTTGAAAGTATCCAGTGTATCCATCAAGAATGAAATAGTGTGACATTTTGGCTAATCATTCTATCATTTGATCAAGGAATGGAAGAGGGTAGTGATCTTTTCGTGTTTCAACATTCAATGTTCGGTAGTCAATGCACACACACCATTTGTTATTCACTCAAGTAGTTATTACCTCCACATGTTAATTTGTGACAACAATTATCCCACCTTTATTAGGTACAACTTGAATTGGACTAACCCATTCACTATCGGAAAATGGGTAGATAATACCAGCTTGAAGAATCTTGGTGATCTCTTCCCTAACAACCTCAAGTATGAGTGGATTAATTCTTCTTTATGCTTGTCTAATTGGTTTGGATGATTCCTCAAGATGTATGTGATGCATGAAAAGACCAGGGTTGATTACTTGTATGTCATATAGGGTCCAACCTAAGGCCTTTTTGTTTTCCTCTAACACTTGGAAAAGTTTGGACTCCTCAGTTTCGGTAAGTGAATAAGATATAATGAATGGATATGAGTAATCATGGAAAAGTAATGAATATTTCAGGTGTTCAGGAAGAGATTTCAGATTAGTCTCATCTTTCATATGTGGGTTAGACAACTAATAAATGGAGGAAGGGACTTCAGTTGCTTCAGATTAATTTTTCTTAATACCATCCAAGGTGGAGCACTAGAGATCAGAGTTTATGTGGGATTCAAGAGAGTTTTCAAGTTCCACTATATTGATAGAGTCAATTAATGAGAGGTCCACATCAAATTCACCATTTATGACTTGGTTAATCATGGTGAAGATTTCAAAAGATCCTTTGTCAATTTAACATGAATAACATGATGCTTTGTGGTTCAATTGACACTTATAAGTGTACTCAGAAGCATGTATTGAGAATGCGGAGTGATCCTCAGATGGGTATCACTTGGCTTGGAAAATGTTGAACATGACCAGTTGGTCACCAAATCCCATTGATAAGATGCCTAAATGGACATCAATCTTAGTTCTAGTAGTCACGATGAATGGACTTCCTAGAATTAGGTGAGATCAAGAAGAGTTCGTCTCACCTTATATATCAAGGACATAGAAATCAACGTGGAAGATAATATCATTCACACGAACAAGGACATCCTAAATTATTCCCTATTGACTGGATATACATTGATTGGATAATTGAATGACAACACTCATTCGATGTAAGGTACCTAGACCATGGTTAGAGAAGATTGTGGGCATGACATTAATTAAGGCTCCTAGGTCTATGAGTGCAACATCAAAGTTGGAACTTCCAATTTTTCATGGAACCGTAAATGTCCCTAAATCATTGCACATTATGGGAATAAACTATTGGGTGGAAACATTTTAAAAGGTCTTAAGTTGCCTCTTATGGGTACACAACTCTTTAAGAAACTTGACATTCTTAGGAATTTGTTTAATGGAATCTAAGAGGGGAATGTACACTTCAACACATATAAACATGTCGAGCATTCCACGATTGGGTTCAAAGAACTTATTTGGATTTGAAACGACTTGTGGAAAAGGAAATGGGTTCCTAAGTGGAATGGAAGAAGGTGAGGTAATGAATTCCGATTACTTCTCAAGTTTCATTTTCTTTTCATTTTCCATTTCAACATATAAATGAGGGGGGTGGGGGTTTGGAGGACTTATCTTGAGGAATAACAATTTTCTTCCCCAATCTAAGTGAAATTTCACTTACATTACCCTTTGGGTTGGGTAATGGTTGAACTGGGAGTTGGAAAGAATTTGATTATTGTTGCTGGCTCAGATGGGATGCAATTTGACCAATTTGAGTTTCAATGTTTTTGTGGCTGGAATGGGTGAATGAGGAAAGATCATCCACTGCACTTTCCCATGGTTGTTTGGAAGAAGAGGCTTGTTCAAGATTTGTATTACCCTGATTTTGGTTCTTGGGAAAGCAATTATATTGGTTTTGGAATCAGTAAGGCTCACTAGGATAGTAGAATCTAGGAGGAGGATTGTTCCATTGTGGTTCAAGAAAAAAGGATAAGGTTGTTGGAAGTTACCAACACCTTGATCATATTTAAACTGGTTTGGGTTTTGAGGAGGGAATTGAGGGTGATGAGAGACGGGATTCCCATACCTTAGGCCTTGGTTATAAGAATAAGAGAAGGGATCAGAGTGATGTTGGTTGAAGTTTCTAATGAACTAACCTGATTGTTGAGGGTTGGGGTTCTGCTGAGCATATGCTGCATTGAGCTCCATTGGTCCAGATGAATCAGATTGATCCTCTTGAAGTTATGGACATGTGTCAGTTGGATGAGCTGGTGAGTTATAGATTCCATAGTTTTTGAAAGGTCCAGGAAACATTGATTGTGGAGAAGATGAGGTTGGGGCTTTGGAAGCCACAACTAGTTGTCACACAAGACCTGTAAGATCACTCATCCACTCTGGCATCTTGTTCGGCTCTATGGATTTATTGTCTTGGACTTGTTTTACATGATCATGTGCTCGAGTATGGAATTTTTGTGTGTTCACAGCCATGTTACTTATATGATCTCTTGCAGATGTAGGAGTTTTATCAACAAGAGCACCACCACTTACGACATTAATGATATTTCTCTTCATAGGCAATAACCCCTCATAGAAGTATTGGATAAAGAGTTGGTTAGGGATTTGGTGGTGTGGGAAGGTTGAAACAATATTTTTGAACCTCTTACAATATTCATGGATTGATTCACTGGAGAACTAATGGATACCACTTATTTCTTTTCACATAGAAGAAGTACAAGAACCAGGAAAGAATTTCTCTAAGAAGAGTCGCTTCATGTCATTCCATTTGGTTATGGAACCCGGAGGAAGGTAGTAGAGCAATGACTTAGCAGTGTCAGCTAGGGATAAAGGGAATGCTCAATGTCTGATTTTTTAATCAGAAACCCCTTGAGTCTTCATGGTAGAGCCCACCACATGGAAATCATTAAGATGAAGATGTGGATCCACACCAGCTAGCCCGTGGAAATGAGGGAGAAGATGAATCAAACATGATTTGAGTTTGAAGTTAGCCTCTATGTTTGGATATTTAATACCAAGTGGTTGGTAATTCATATCGGGAGCAGAGATTTCATTAATTGTTTGTTCCCTAGTATTGTCCATATCTAATTCAATTGGTTGTACAAGGACTGGTTCTTGAATTATTTGATTATCCATAATGATCCTCCTAATTTGGTGAAGTGTTCGCTCAATTTCAAGGTCAAAAAAAATCCGATGGATTGTTTGGGAGGCTATGGGGCATTCAGAGAGATGATGGAAGAAAAAGGAAGATAGGTTTTTCTCTATTTGTTTTCTATTTATGATTTTTATGAGGAAGGTGGGTTTTTGTTTCTGTTTTTTCATTTTTTTTTTTAAATTTTGGTTTTTGGTTTTTTTACAATAACTAGAAACTAATAACTTCATAAAGCACCATCCTCGACAACAGTTCCATTTGAAAGCATGGACGATTGTTTCCTATCAATCGGTCAAGGTTTTGGTGCTCTTCTAATGTGTATAGTAGCACTCTGGTCAAATCATCGGCGATGATACTTTTTAATAGTCGATTGTTTTTAGTTGATTTTATTCTGATTGGGGGGTTTGTTTGTAGAGATTATGAAATTATTGATTTATATATATTGATTTAAGAAATTAATTACGATTGGGGTGAGTTCATTATTAGAGATTTAAGCATGTTATATCCTTGATATTTTCTTTATATTACATTTAAATTAACAGACACTTTAAAAGATAATGTTGATTGGAATATCTAAGTGTTAAGGCTTTAAATCAAGCGATAACTTATCTTAGGGTTATAATCTCAATCAGAGCTTTTTTAAATTAGTGTCTTGATAGTTCCAATAATACATGGAAACCAAACATTAAACAAAATATTTCATTAATCCATGACATGTTAAGTCCAACATACATAATTCTAAATTAAAGAATACTCATCGATAAAATACTCTCAATCACTTGACATCCCTAAATTTTGACACTACCAATGGTATATTTACTCTTCCATTAAGAATATTATAATTTTGTTAATTATATTTATGATCATGAGTTAATAATAGAAGAAAAATAATGGGATAATAAAAAAGTTGTGCGCCAAACACAAACACACAAACGGTGATGATAATTAAAAATACAATTTTTATTGAATGAGGAAGAAAAAGAAGGAAAGGTGATTCAACCATATTAAAACTATTTTTAGAACATAAATATTCAAATATAGAAGGTGGATGAGAATAAGAGATATTGAAGAAGAAACATTCATTAAAACATAATTACAAAAAAAATTACAAGATTACAATAATGAAGAACACAAAAGTAAAAGGAAATAAAGAAAGGAGGAAGGGTATCTCAAGTGAAAACTTGAGTATGGAAGGTCCTCCCAAGCCCTTGGAAAGGATTTGGTCATGCCAATATGTTCTCCTATCTTCTGAAATTCCAACCCCT
The DNA here is from genome assembly GCA_963277665.1 of Viscum album. Classification (NCBI taxonomy): domain Eukaryota; kingdom Viridiplantae; phylum Streptophyta; class Magnoliopsida; order Santalales; family Viscaceae; genus Viscum; species Viscum album. The sequence goes on from OY728145.1 coordinate 70,814,185, forward strand.
TTGAAAGAGAAAAGGGGATGTATTTATAGCCCAAGGAAGTGGACTGTTTGCATTCCCAATATGTCCCTCCACTTGGATCAACTATATGGAAATCCATACAGCTGAATCTCAAGATATCTTCTTTTTCAAAGTTGTATATAATAATGCTAGCCGACTACTATCAAACATGGGAGGAATTTGGACTTATGGATCTAATGTTATGGTTGTTTAAATAAACAATGTTAAACTATCCATTTATATCCATGCTTTTTCGATGGCCAAAATGTGAATGGATTTTGGGATTATAATATCCCTTCAAATCCAAATTCTTTATTCAACAATGTCACCCGACTATATCGTATCTTTCACACTACAAAATATCACCTTGATTTTATGACTATATCAGGAGACATTTCAGGAATAATTTACTAGTTTTAATTCCCATCCAGAATGGTGGGATGATTTAAAAAGAATAATCTGGGCCTTTTTTTATAGCATTTGGCCTTGAAATTATTATCCAAGACTACTTACATTGTCCCCTGAACGTTTTAGGAGAATAAAAGAATTTGGAATTACTAATGGAGCCCAACAATTAAATCTTCTTGGCGGGTCCAGTTTCTTCACATATTTTGTAGGCCATCTTGTGTGGTCCATATGGGCCATCAAATGGCTGACGTGGCCCATGATACCTTATAATGAAATATTGTATATTGAATTATGAATCCTAAAAAACAAAAACTATACAATTTGGATCCGTAGGATGATACTTATAAATAAAATAGTTAAATGACTTAATTGGAGTACTTCTAAAAATGCTCAAAAATTATACATAGTATTAAAACATTAATATTTCACACAAATTATGCACACTTCATATAAAATCAGTAAAGGGAGTATATAATAAGTCATGAAAATACTAAAAACATCAGTAGGTTATACACATAGTTGTGGAAGAAGAACCAACTCATGTTACATAAGAACCTCATAGGTCTGGTTGGTTTCATTAGGTGCTCGTGAGATATGTATTTCTCATGTATAATTATATTGAAATAACATTAATTAAGATAGAACTACTTCCTACCAATAGGCCATTAATATTTTTTATTCTAAGAAATGGTTAAAATCTATGGAATATTATATAGAATTTATGTGAACTACCCAATTTTGGAACATGGTGGATGCACATGAAGGGGTGATAATCATAAGTTGAAAGTGGGTTTTCTAAAAGAAAAATGACATGGATGGTAAAGTGTCGACCTATACAACACACCTGGTGGGAAAGGGTTATAAACAGGTTTATAGAATTGACTATGGAGAGGTTGTTTCACCTATTGAAATGATAAATTCCATTTGGATTTTCTATCCATAACATCTCATTATGATTATGAGATATATCAAATGGATGTCAAAATTGCATTCCTTAATGAAAATTTATTATAGGACGTGTATATGTTACAATATGAGGGTTTTGAAGTTTCAAATGATAATGACAATCTTTTCAAGTTGCAACAACATATATAAGCACAAAAGAAAGCTTCTCAATGTTGTAATATTTAGTTTAATGATACAGTCTAAGAGTTTGTTTTCATTAAGAACATGAATGATTACAGTGTATATAAATGCATTAGTGGGATCATACTAGTGTTTTTAATATATTATGTTCATGAAATAATTCTTATGTAAAATGATGTCCAGACACTTCACTTTGTGAAGATTTGGTTGGGTAAATGTTTCTCAATGAAAGACATTGGTGAAGTATCATACATACTTGGTATGAGGATATATATTGTGATAGGTCAAATAAGTTTCCTAGACTATATTAAAAAAATATATTGGTAAATTTCTAAATAATTTCACCATGGAGAACTCAAAGAAGGAGTCTTTACTAGTATTGCTTGACACAAATCATAGAAAGATTTAGTATCCTTCTAAAGAGTTAGATTTGTTGGATAATATACCTTGTTCATCTATCATAGGATCTATCATGTATTACATGTTGTTTACTTGACCTAATGTCTCATATTATTTGATCAAAACAAGTAGAAACCAATACAATCCTAGTGAAAGTCACTGGATTACCATGAAGAACATCCAAAAGTACTTAAAAATTAAAAAATATAAGTTATTTTTATTTGTAAGATAGGATTAGATATGTATAAAGGGTTAAATGCATTATAGTTTCCAATTTGATAAAGATAATATAAAATCAAAATATAGATTTATGTTTTTAATAAATGATAGAGTTGTTAGTTGGAAGCGTTCTAAACAATCCATTTTAGTGGACTCAAAAATAGAGAAAAAAACATTGATCCATCAGATGTTGTGAAGGAAGTTGTTTAGATCAATGAGTTAATTTCTGAACATAGAGTGTTTCTTAGCATAAATGGAGAAATTAATATATATTGTAATAAATATGTCGTTGTTTCTCAGGATAAGGAAAAACAATCACATCAATGGACCAAAGATATACATAGAAAATAACATCTCATATAGGAGACAATTTAGAGAGGGAGGTAAAGATACGTTGGGTGGATATACAATAGAATATAGTAGATCCATTGATGAAACCATCATCACAACAACAACATGAAGTTCATGATGAATATATGTGTGTTAAAAACCTATGATATTAGTTATAATGTTTGTAAATGTATCATGTTATTATAATAATGTCAAGCCCCATTTATTATCCATTCATGTGTGTTGTAATTTAGTTTACATGAATTGTTGAATGAAAAATATCACCTGAAAGTACTACTTTGAGTTGTCCCTAACCGATTATCATCATGGTGTATAATGGGTTTTAATGATATGTAAAGTTTAACTTGAATAAAATAATGTATTCATTACAAATAGTTATAGATAAGATATGAAGAATTGATTCATAAGTTAATAATTAGATACATATTAATTAGATTTTCCTACCAAAGTATATATCGTGTAATGTGAGACAATAATTGATATACTTAGGGGTATATTTTTATTATCAATCCTTTTTACAAAAGGTTGGGAAGATACCTAGCATGAAACCCTTTATACTTGGATACCCTACATTCATAATTCAATATATAAAATTAGTTAATCAGGGGTGGTTGATTATGTTCCTGATCATGTCATCATTTAGAGTGCATCAAAAATGTGATTTGTCCACTTGTATGAGAAGAAAATAAATTTGGACCTTGATTGAATTAGACTGAAGAAATGTAAATCCATGGTTATTTATTTCACATGTGATGTGTTAAATTACTTGGATAAGTGATATGATATGTTATTATCACATATTTGAATGAAATATGATGTATTCGTCGAATTTGTTATCCTTTTTCAGAGAACCAAGAAATTAAGATATTCTAATACTATATTGACATTTTCTATGTCTAGTGGTCTCCTAATGTCATGAAAATAGTGATTATATAAGATACATGTGATGTACATGATAAATATTATGGTGGAAACATTCATATAGATATATGAGTATGTTTGATGAAGATCACACTAGAACCCTTAGTAGCTTAAGTAGCACTGACACTTTGTGGGAGGAAACTATTTCGTTACATCTATGATTTGATAGTTGTTTTCAATGTTTATAAGGCTCGTAGAGTCCCATATTTAGGACTTTGGATAAAGATAAAATTTTGGAATTTTTTTCACTCAAAATGTTGAGTGTTTGATGAAAAATCATATCAAAAAATGTTTAGATGGATTCACAAAGAGCTGTGACGTTTTTTTATAAAGTACTTATGGGATTTAGTGAAAGTGGGTGATTTTTTGATGTGAACTAAAATATATATGTATGATATGTATGTACACATGAATATGATGCATTTTATTTATATAATATTGGATTATATATATATTGTATGTTTTAATATATGCATATGATTCATAGATTTATTATGCATGCGATGCATAAGAATAATAAGTAAATATGTGTGATATATATTTATTATTATTTATTTTGAATGATTTCTTCTTGAGTTATATTTTATTATGAGTGAATAAAATATTTTCATTAAATTATTTGAATTATTTCAGTGAATTATCCCCAATACTTCGAAATGAATTTGATACGAGGAGCCTCAGACATCAACTATAAATTAAGTTAGGGTACTATTTTATTAGTTGTGGTGGATATTTCAAGATCTATTCCTCTCATATTATTGATTACCATTTCAAAAATGAAGGTGATAATACCCATTCATAATTTGGGTATCCTCATGATATGATCAAGGATCCATTTTTCTGGTTTATTCCCTCAAAGGGATGGTGCTTTTGTTTACTTCTCCTCATGATCTTCGTAAAAAATTCTCCATGAAGGAAGATAGAAGTTTCTACTACCTTAAAATACCAAGTAATCTATTTAAAATATTATTTACATGTTATTATTCTTGAAGATAGATATCTTATTTTGGGATTTCTTCCACTATTTATGATTATACGATGTTCATACAAAACCCATCAATGATCATAACTGACCAATTAGTTTTTAGATACACATTATTGAATTCAAAGTTCATAAAGAGGTGACAATAATTAGGGATCACTATCCCAGAGGATCATGGTGATGATCTTCCTTAGTTGATGGAGAAACAATAATTATTATGTGATCTTTATTATTCTTGTTTATTCATACTAAAAAGAGAGTTATACTAGGTAAAACCCATTTGGATGATAGATAACTCAAGGACACCAGATGATCCGTTTCCTACATACATGTATTTAATGAAACCAATCTAGTGGAAAATCCATAGCTGAGTATAAAAACCAAAAATAGTAAGGATTAGGTATCCACATTGGAAATGAACCATGTAAAAAGTGTTGCATTCCTTATTATTTTCATTTATATATTTATTCTCAATAAGATGTTAATAAATATTTATGTGGATAGAATCCAAACTAGTTTTGATGGTTTATTTAAATTAAAATAAATTATAAAATATTTACACCAATGATTCACCCCTCCAGTGGTGTACCAATTACTATGGAATCTAATTGTTTTCCAACGTCACGTCAAACAATCTACCAGTCAAATTATATTCTCATGCTTACAAAAAATTACAATTGGCTCACCATCCATTCACCCTTTTCAATACCCCCATGGTTACCCTATATATTGCTTCCATTCATCTAAAAACATTTGAAGAAATTACCTCCTTTGACCTCTAGGCCATGATCTCATCTAAATGACTCCATGGAATTACTCTATAGTTAACATGTCGGAGTTTCATCTAAATCATGTTGAAGTCTCATCAAATAACTATGTTGTTTATTCTTACCACAACATTGCTCATTCCAGTGTGACACCCTAAGATTTTAAAAATAAATTGAAATGCATGAAAATTTGTTTTAATTAGAAATTTATAACTAGCCTCTAAACATAATATTTCCACTTCTAAGTTTTGAATTTTTGATAACAGTCATCTAAAAATATTTTGAGAAAGTTATTTGAAGTCTGATGGAACCAGCTTTATTTTAAGTGAATAGTAAAATTCCCTTATGAATATTAATATGACAATAATGAATATTAAATTGTATTATTATTTTATTTTCATAAGTCATTAATATATTGACATCTTGATTAACTTTTCAATGTAATATAAAAGTAGTTATAGAATTAAAATTGTTAATTTTTGATAAATTATGATTTTATTTAAAAATTAAATTAATAATATATAGAAATTTAGTTTCAAAAAATGGAGTTCCTTTTTTAATTCTACATGTGAATAAATGGTTTGGGTGATTTTTTATGAACTTATTGACTTTTTAAAGAATAGTGAAATACGATTAAATAACGTATATTCATATTATCAGTTAAATACACTATTTATGACATAATAATTGATGTAATACCACTTTATTGGAACTTACATCCCATTACTACTATTTGGGGTCACATTAATTATGATTATCCATATTATTGAGAAACCTTATTATAATAATGATTTAAATAACGTAAAATACTGATTCTCCTCCACTATAAATACCACCCCCATTCCCCTCTTCCTCCAACACCTATCAAGCCTTGAGAAATACCTAATATCTTCCAAAAACTCCTCCCATGTCTATTACCCACGTCCTATATCTTCTGGCATCATCACAAGTCTAAAACCAAATGCCTTAAGAATTATCTCAAGGAGAAGAGATCATGTGGTAAACATATTCTTTTGTTTTCTTTCTTTTCTTTTCATTTTCTTTTCTATTATTCTTATTTCATCAAATAACACTATAAAAGAGGAATTAATGATCCATTATCTTAATTATTATTCATTTAATCATGTTTATGGAAGATTAATCATTATAATTCTTCTCCTCTCACACTTATTCAAGAAATTAAAACATCGTTTGTGATTTGTCGATTTACCGACATCTTGGACGATGCAATTTAAATTTATTTTAAATCCTTAAAAAACTAGTCATGAAGCCATTTTATGGATTAACTAGATTATAAATTATGTATCATAGCTTATATATGGGGTTTAATCATTTTTTACACATGTTATTAATTTATAATACAGAATGAGTTCATTGCGATCGAAGAATCCCTAAAATGACCTAAATGAATATCAATAATGTTTTAACTTATGAATCATCCTCATGTCAAAATTAAAAATGAGAAATGGTATAATTTCTGGTTCAAGAATTATTTATATACAATCTAATTCTAATTATATATTTCACTCCATATCAATAAGAATATCCATCATGAACCGATCTTGTAAATCATGTAAAGAACGCACCAAAAACAATGCAAGGAACAAAATACTAACAATTAAAGGGTAAAATGATGTAATTAAATGAACATATAAGATATTTTAAAGATGAATATATTTCTTTAAGATATTAATAACTCTCTTTTAACCATTATTCTTGAGGTTTAAACAAGTTTGAATTAAGACAAACCTGAGGTAAGGGAATTCTTAACCCAATTTTCATTCTTTGGGTTAACATTGAATTTCATTATTTATGTTTTATTTAAATTTTTTCGTGATGGGTTTTGTTTATATAATGTTGAATTATGTTTATCGATGGTTTTTATACATATTTAGTACACTCTATTAAGTCTTAATAGAATTATATGATATTTGTATGAGGCTTTTCTTTTAAAATCCTCTTTTAAAATTCAGTTTTACAATATTCAAAAACAATGTTTTTATACAATTATTCATGTTGTAGGATTATGTTCTAGTTATTGGGAATTTTTTATGATGAATTTTGAGACCTATATATCTCTCCAATTCATTGGGTATGATTATGTTTGTTTTCGGCCATATGGTTACTCCAAGTGTAACTACTGTAGTTACACAAATTGTAAGGTAGTCACGAGGGTCGTAAATTATATGGTAGCCAAGAGGGTTACAATATTATGCAATTAATTCCCCAAGATACCTTTATAGTTATATTTATTTTCTTTAATTTTTGTTTGGATCTTTTTGAAATCTCATGTTTCACGAAGTTCGTATATATGGGTGACAAGTATGTCTTTTGAAAATGATATCATATGTTGCAAGTATTCATGGACTAATGTGTTATTTCCTTCTTTAATATTCCTTACTGAGCTTTTTTTGTGGCCATCCCATGTTATTAAATAATTTTCAATGGTTATATAGATGTTTAATAAAGGTAAATACTCCATGTTAAATGTTTGATGAATTTTCAAAGAAATCATGTTTTTTTGAAAACTTGTATATTTTGGAAAAAATGAATACTGTTTTTGTGGTATCCACATTGTAATAATGTGTAATGTTATGAATGTATTATGACAAAATTCTATAAATCTATAAACTTTAAAATATCCTCAATGAGAAAGGATGTGATTTATTGACTAAATTCAATAGTATGTAATGTAATAAGGTCTAGTCCTTATAGTTTGTATCAGAGGATGGATTAGATAACTTTATGGGTTAGAGTGATGTTAATAGAATACCATATATAATTTTTACTCTATGATTAATTTGAAATGTTATAAAATTTAATGATTATCATGTTGATTAGACTAAGATATGTTTGTTCAGAATGGTTTTCTGCAGAAGAAATAGGGAAGCTGGAGAGGATAGGCACTGACATAATTACCTCCTACCGAATCTCTAGTCCTAAATGATAGGGATTAGAACTGAGTAGTTTTTGATAGTAATGGATTAGTTAACACATCAAATAAATGGTGGTGGAAGCCATGAAAGATAAAAACCAGAGGCACTACAATGGAAGATGACTGTAGTGGATCATTTTAGGAGACAACATCCTCCTATTTTTAATGGATCTTCTAACCCAGTAGTAGTGGAAGGATGGATTAAATCCAGTGAAATGATATTTGATGTTATGGGATGTTTAGATATTAAAAAGGAAAGTGTATCCATTTATCATTTTTAAGGTGAATCTAATCAGTGGTGGTCAATGGTAAATAATATTAGTGATAGAGAGGATATTGATGCCTTAGAGTAGGGTGAATTTAGAAGTCTTTTCCTTGAAAAATATTTTCCTAATGTGGTGCAACTTAGGATGGATAAGCAATTCATTGAGATAAAGCCAAAGGAGTAAGATTTAGTGGCTACGTGTGAAGTGAAATTTACCCGACTAGTGAGGTATGCTCCAAATATTATTCTGGATCTTGATATCAAAATCAACCACATATACTCAGGATAGAATCCAAGGTATCGAATGGCGTTGGACTCTTGTGAATTAAAAAGTTATGAGAAACTTGTCTGATGTGATGAGATGGTAGAGATGGAATTTTTTGATGATCACATGAACTTTGACAACAAATATAATAATAGGTATATATATAAAGAGATAGGTAAGAATCAACCAAGGAAATCTGATGGTAAGAAAATCCAGATTCCGTTTGTGAAAATTGTGGTAAGAAACACCCTAGGTAATGCCTTACCAAAACTAGGATGTGTTTTTGATGTGGTAAGTTTGGACATATGGCCTGATATGGTAATGAAACTTATTCGAAGACTAATCATGATAAGAAAACTGTAAAATGTTTTAAATGTGGTGAGATGGGTCATTATGAAAATGTCTACCCAAATAGAGATCAAAATGACTCAAAGAAGCCAGACTATAAGAAAAAAGCTGTAGTGATATCCTTTGAGACTATGTCAGTAGATTACGTGCAACCCAATGATGTTTTATCAGGAACATTGTTTGTTTACTCAATGTTTTCTTAATATTGGTTCGATATGAGGTCTACACATTCCTTTATTTTTGAGAAATTTTATTATAAATTGGAAATGTCACCTCAACAAATGAGACCATAAATTATTATTAAAACAGTAGGGGGAAATATTATATCATATAGAAATTATAATAATCATTCCATTATGGTATTTGAATATAATTTAACTAAAAACCTAGTTTCGTTTCCCTTAGTAGAGTTTATGTAATTCTAAGAATGGAATGGATTTCTATTTATCATGCTAAGATTGACTATACAAATAAAGAATTTTTTTATTCAATTTTTTTTTAGTTTGTATAAAATAATTAACCCATATAATTGATAACATATCAAGAAGATGTGAAATTGTTGAAATATGGAAATGAAATTGATCTTGCTCATATTGTTGGAAACAAGTTAACTGTTCAGATTAATGATTCACTAGTGGTAAATAAATACCTTGATGTTTTTTCTGATGAGTTACCCAGTGTCATACCTGATCGGGAAGTCGAACTCACAATTAAGTTAGTTCCTGGTACTAAGACAATTTCAAAACCCCCATATAGAGTGGCACACATGGTACTTCTTGAATTGAAAAATCAGTTGCATGATTTGTTTTGATAAATGCTTCATTTATCCTAGAACGTCACCATTGAGTGCTTCTGTTTTGTTCGTTAAAAAGAAATATGATTCCATGAGTTTTTTAATTGATTATAGATCCTTAAATAAAATAACTATTAAAAATAATTATTTATTTCCTCATATCGATGACTTGTTTGATTAGCTCCAGGGAGCTCAGTACTTTCCCAATATTTACTTGAGATCCAGATACCATCAGCTGATGGTGAAGGATGATGACATCCTAAAAATAGATTTTCGTACTTGATATAAGAATTATGAAATTGTTGTTATGTCATTTGGGTTAGCTAATAAACCTACTGTATCCATGGATATTATGAATATAATATTTCATGAGTTCTTGGATAAGTTTGTGGTTGTGTTTATTGATGACATTCACATATTTTCTAAGAGTAAAGTTGGGCATGAAAACCATATAAAGGCTATTTTGGAAACCATAAAGGAAATTAAATTTTATGGAAAATTAAGCTACTATGATTTTTTGTTGCAAAAAAATTCTTTTCTTGGGAACATTGTAAATAAGGAGAGAATAATAGTAGATCCTTCCAAAACAAAAGTGGGTTTTGAATGGAAAAGTCCTAAAATTGTTACAGAGATTTGTAGTTTTCTTAGATTATTGGGTTATTACTGATAGTTTGTTAAACAAATTTCACGGTAATCTATCCTGATAACTAAGTTAACATGAAAAGGGGTTAAATTTTTTTTGGACAAAAGTATGTGATGTTTGTTTTCAGGAACTAACGAAAAGATTGGTGAATGCCCTAGTTTTGGACTTTCCTTCCAAAAATGGTAAGTTTGTCATCTACAATGATGCTTAATTGAAGGGACTTGGTTGTTTCTTGATGAAGAATTATCTTGTAATTGATTATTCTTCAAGACAACTAAAACATCATGAGTTAAATTATCACACACATGATTTGGAATTGGTAGTTGTGGTTTTTAATTTGAAAATTTGGATGCATCATTTATACATAGCCAAATGTCAAATATATACTGACCATAAAATTCTGATGTATATATTCAACCAGAAGGAATTAAACATGAGTTGTAGAAGATGTCTTGAACTGATAAAGGATTATGATTTCATGACCAATTACTATCCAGGAAAATAAAGCAATGTGGTGGATGCCTGGAGTTGAAAACATCATGAATCATTAACCAGGTTACATTTGGCACATGATCCATTGATTAATGATTTGATGAATTTTTTCTTAGATGTTTCTAGTGCAGGAAATACCTCTTTTTTGTTTCCAGTTTCAGTGCAGTCAAAATTGTCATACATAATTAAGTAAGCGTAGAAGGAAGATCGTGATCTTCATAAAAAAGTATAATTGGTTAAAATGAGTAAGTTTCCTGAATTTATTCTAGAAAAATATTTTTTATTAAGATTTGGTAAAAGTTTCTGTGTGGCTTATGATTCCCAGTTGAGGAAATATTTTTTGTGTGAAGCTCATAGTTCTCCATTTTCGGTTCTTACTATAAGTACTATAATGTATAGATACCTTCAAGAGTATTAATTGTTGGATTGAATGAAAAAGGATATAGGTGATTATATCATGAAATCTTTGACATGCCAATAGGTTAAATAAGAGCGGAAATTACCTAAGGGGATGATTTAGCCTTTTCTAGTTCTAGAGTGGAAATGGGAGAATATATCCAAGGACTTTGTGGTGGGACTACCTAAGACTTCTCGATATAACAAAACGATTTGGGTTGTTGTTGATTGATTGACTAAATTAGCATAGTTTCTTTTTATTCGATATATAAGTTCTTTGGATCGGCTTTCTCTAATATACCTCAAATATATTGTCAGGTTACATGGATTACCTCTTTAAATTGAATTTTATTGGGATTCCAGGTTCACTTATAACATTTAGAAAGATATTCTGAAGTCCCTATGCACATAATTAAATTTCAATACAACTTTTCATACTCAATCAGATGGGAAGTTAGAACGAACAATTATAACATTGGAGGATATGCATTGATCTTGTTCAATGGAATTCCAGGGATGTAAGGATCAACATATTTGTTTAGTTGAGTTTTCTTCTAATAACAGTTTCCATTCCATTATACAGATGAAACCATTTGAGGCATTGTATCAGAAGCGGTGTCGAACTCCGGATTTTTGGGATGAATTCTGGGAAAGGAAGTTTAGGGGACTATAATTAGTAGAGTAATTGGATGATAAAGTGAAGATGATCCAGCAACACATGAGGGTAGCTCAGAGTAGGCAGAATAGTTATGCATACAATAGGAGGAAATACTTTTCTTTTGTGGTAGGTGATCATGTTTTTCATTGAATCTCACCATGGAAAAGTCTTATGAATTTTGGTAAGAAAGGAAATCTAAGTCCATGGTTCATTGGACCTTTTGAAATTCTAGATAAATATGGAACATTCACCTAGCGAGTATCTTTTCCTTTGAGTTTATCTCAGGTATATAATGTTTTTCTTGTTTTGATGTTGAAAAAGTATGTGCTAGATTCATCTCATGTATTGATCATAGAAGTAGTTCAGATGGAAGAGAACCTTTCTTATGAAGAGAAACGAATTTAGATTCTTCATCGAAGGGAACATGTATTTTAGAATAATATAGTCTACCAAGTAAAATTTTTATGGAGAAATAACATGGTTGAAGAAGCAATATGAGAATCTGAAATTGCTGTGAGCGAAAGGTAACCTCACTTGTTTAATGAGTAAAAAAAATTGTGAGGGCACAATTTCCCAAAGGTGGGGATAATGTAACACCCCAAGGTTTTAAAAATAAATTTAAATGCACAAAACATTATTTTAAGTAGATATTTATAACTATCCATTAAACATAATTTTTCAACTTCGATGTTTTGAATTTTGAAAAACAGTCATCTACAATTAGGATCAGTAAGTTATTTGGAGTCTAATGGAACCAACATGATTTTTGGAGAATAGTAACATACCTTTAGAAATAGTAATATGACCCTAATGAATAGTAAATTGTATTATTATTTTATTTTCTTAAGGATTTAAGATAATGGAATCTTGTTCAACTTTTCAATGTGATATAAAAGTAGTTATAGAATTAAAATTGTTATTTTTTTAATAAACTGTGATTTTATTTAAAAATTAAATTAATAATACATAGAAATTTAGTTTCAAAAAATGGAGTTCTTTTTTGAATTATAAAAGTCAGAAAATGGTTAGGGTGCATTTTCTGGTATTTTTATGAAATTCTTGAATTTTTAACAAATAGTGAAATATCATAAAATACCGTATATTCAAATTATCAGTTAATTATCCTATTTATGGCATCATAAGTGATGTAATACCACTTTATTAGAACTCACATGCCATTATTACTATTTGGGGTCACATTAATTAATATTATTCTTAGTATTGAGAAAATTATTATAATAATGATTTAAATAATGTAAAATACCTTCTCTCCTCCACTATAAATAGCACCATCATTCCCCTCTTCCTCCCACACCTCTTAATCTTTGAGCCTCACCAAATATGTGCCCAATAATCCTCCATAGTCTCTTACCCAAATCCTAGAACTTATGGTCTCACCAAAAGGCCAAAAAAAGGCCTTAAGAAGGATCTCAAGGGGAAGAGATCAAGAGGTAACCATCCTTTTTTTTCTTTCTTTTATTTTCATTTTATTTTATATTATTTTTCTTTAATCACATACACTCATCCAAGAGGAATTAATGATCTATTATCTTACATATTCTATATTTAATCATGTTTTTGGAAGATTAACCATTATAATTACTCTCATCTCCCACTTATTCGTGAAATTAAAACACCGTCTATGATGTGTCGATTTACCAACATCATGGACATTGTGATTTAAATTTCGTTTACATCCATAAAAGACTGGTCCCAAAACCATTTTATGGTTCACCAAAATTATAATTTATGTGTTATATTTTATATATGGTTCTGTAATCATTTTTTCCACATGTTATTAAATTATAAAACAAAATGAGTTCATTACGATCTAAGAATCTCCAAAATGACCTAAACGAATATCAATAATGTTTTATCTTACGAATCATATTCAGGTCAGAATTAAAAATGATAAATGGTATAATTTATGTCTCTAGAAAGAATTAATTATATTCCCATTACAATTTTGGAGTTTCACACACAATTGATAAGAATATCCACCACGAACTGATCATGGAAATCATGTAAAGAACGCACCCAAAATAATGCAATGAACAAAATACAAACAATTAAAGGGTGAACTAATGTAATGAAATGATCATATAAGGTATTATATAACTGAATATGGATCTTTATAATATTAATAATGATATTTTAACCATTATTTAGGAGGTTTAAACAATCTTTATGTAATAAAAACCCGAGGTAAGAGAATTATTAACCCGATTTCCATTCTCTGGGTTAAACTTCTACTTCGTTATTTCTATGGTTTTTAAATTCATTGTGTGATGGGTTTTTTTATATAATGTTTAATTATATTTATCTATAGTTTATATACATATTCCATCAACTATATTAATTCTCACTATAATTATATGATCTTTGTATGAGGTTTTTTCTTTTAAAATCCTCTTTTAAAATTCTATTTTACAAAATTTAAAAGAAATGTTTTTATGAAATTATTCATGTTGTATGATTATGTTATGGTATTTTGGAATTTTCTATGATTAAGTTTGTGACATATATCTCTCTAATGTTCATTAGGTATGTATAATTTGGAGGTCAGTTGTATGCTTAATCCAAGTGTAACTACTATGGTTACACAAATTGTAAGGTAGTCATGAGGGTTACAAATTATATGGTAGACAAGAGGGTTAAAAGATTATGGAAGTAATACCCCAAGATACCTTTTTGGTTCTATTCATCTTCCTATGTTTTGTGTGGATCTTGTGGAAATATCATGTTTCACAAAGTAAGTATATATGAGTGACAATTATGTCTTTTGAAAATGATTTCATAAATTTCAAGTATTCATGGATTAATGTGTTCTTTCTTTCTTTAATATATCATACTAAGATTTTGGTGCTCATCCTAAGATTTTAAATGATTTTCATAGTTTATATTGAATTTTAATTCAAATAATGAATCCATGTTAAATGTTTGATGAATTTTCAAATAAATCATGTTTTTTTAGAGGTTTTATATTTTAGACGAAATGAATATTGTTTTTATGCAACCCACTCTATAATATTGTGTAATGTTATTAATGTATTATGTCCCAATTATCTAAAAATATAAACTTGAAAAGATATTCAATGATAAAATAATTGATTTCATGACTAAATTCAGGATTATGTAACGTAATATGGTAGGGCCCTTATATCTAGTCACATATTCTTCTAAATACTCTTCCATCGAGATCCCATAGAACTGAGAGTCTTCAGGTACAAAAAATTCCAATGATACCATCAGAACCAACCACTATGTTGAGCCTTAAATTATGTATAGTTTGATATCATTTGAGGATGAACTGTAACACCCCAAGTTTCCACGGTACGCTTCTCTTAGAATAACACAGTAGCGTGTGTTGTATGCAACTTCGAGTTATAACACACACCACAACCAATCAAACTAGCCATTATAAATAGTAATACCTACATTTTGAAATTTTATAAATTTTTTGTTTCAAAATGGACTTCATTTTTGGATTTGGAATATCGAATTTAGCCTAGGGGAAATTTTGGAACTTTTCAGATAACTTTTATATTTTGATGAATAGTGAAAAATACTTAAAAAACGTTTTAAATAAAAATAATTTATAGTGATAAATTATACTATTGAGTGGTTTTAAAGAAGAATTAGAATATATTTTTACCATTTTATCCAATGGTGGTCATTATAATTAATTTCAATTTGAAATTGGACATAAACAAATGTCAATCTTTTGATATATATTGTTTCTTAAAAACACGCTATTTGTTGTAACATCGGGAATTAATTATTAAATTAATTAATTAAACTTGTATGTTCTGGATTTTTTAAAATAGACATCATTTTTGAATTTTGAATATCAAATATAGCATAGAGTAAATTTTTTGTATTTTTCTGAAAAACTTCAATTTTTGATGAATAGTGAAACCACTAAGTGGTAGTTTAAAAACTAATTTTTCATGTAAATGAATCATTACCACTTCTGTGTATTGAATTTCAAAAATCTGACATACATGGTTGTCATTAGGAAGAAAAATGTGGTTCAATGAGATGAAAATATTATTTGGTGAATAGTAACTTTTAAGTTTTATTAATCACGATTAAAGGTAATTAGTGAAATTTAAGGCAAAAATGATATTATAAAAATATGAAAATATCTTGAAACAGGTCCTACCATTATTGGATGAGTCATGGATGACCAAGAAAATCCTTGGGTCATCTTGGGGGCCCCATTGAGCCACTTGGGTAAGAAAATGACATTAATAACTTTTTATTTAAAGTAAAACTAAAAATGTCACAAACATGTATTAATTTACTAAAACAATTTTTAGAAGAAGTTATACAAATAATCTTTTTGACTATAATTATTAATTGGAAATATAAAAATATTTCCTACATAATGGTAATTTTTTTTATAATTTTTAGGCATTAAATAACTAAATTTATTTATCACACCATGATGATGTCGCGATTACCTCATTAATTAACGATTTAAATAAAATGAAAAGATAACGTAAAATCAAAGAAATAAACTTGTCAAAAACCTATTGGATGGGTAGATTTCGAACCCTTATCACCTTACCCTCGAAATATATAATTGTGGGACATTTTAAATCTGAAAAGCACTTCATAATAATTTAACATTTCATTACTTTCCAAGAGTGCCCCTCCTCTCCTCTTATAAATGGCCCCCAACTCAACCACCATATTCACACCTTCAAATCCATTTTTCTCGGCCAACCTCTGCCCAAATACTCTTTCAACATCCCTCTCTTACTCCTAGAAGCCCCAATTTGGGCAGAAGTCTTCCCAAGGAAGCCTTTGGCTCAAATCAAAAAGAGTTACCCGATTTTACGGTAATGTCTTCACTTGTGTTCTTTTGTTTTATTTTGCTTCTCCAACCCCTTAAACTCTTTTTATTAATTTATTTTGTAACAAAACCAGTATATTGAATATAATAGGATGTTTTTATGAGATTTATTTGATTTACACTTACACACACCTTCGTCGAATGGTTAAAGAACTTACTGTTTCTGTGGGTGGCGAATTACTGCCTCACGAAACGATGATTGTTCAATCTTCTTTTAGCACCTCTCATAGTGGACATTAAGATGTAACTATATTTATCTATGATATATATTATGTTTATTTTTTCCCCATTCTTCTGTATTTATCATTTATGGAATATCTTTATGATTTCCATTATGGGTAAACGCGATAATTTCATTTTAGGAAGTGCGGACTACCTCCCCCTCAAAGTGATTTGAATTGTTAATGCTATATGTGGGCCATATAAAGGATGACGTAAATGATATTACATATGATATTATACTGGAATTATAATATACCTTTATATAAATTATTATTTCATTCCATTAAATATGAAATAGAAATGAAAGTAGCGTTCATGCGTACGTACAGCTTACCGTCTCCATGAATGGTGCATTTCATTTCATACATCTAAATGTGATGTAATATTATAAATTCATATATTTATTGGATATATGATATATATGATATCAAAATCATGAATATAATTCTGGATATAATGGATATTTTACCACATGAACAACTTGAAATTATAAGAAGTTTATTTTTAACTCAAGTACCAAGGATCGACAAAACGACTGTTATTAACATAAATAATTACATAATGTTCATAACATGGTAATAAGTGATAGAAAAGTAATAATGAACTTGAAAAATGTTCTTAAGCAAGTATAAATTAACTCTAGTTTATTATTCATGAAGTTAAAGAACGATCGAGTCAAGTCAGACACGATATAAGGGAACTTCTTAACCCAATTTCTGTTCATTGGGATAATCTTCTAATTTCAAATTATGTCATGATATTATTATGAACTATCTTGTATTTGTAATTTATTTATGTGTACTTATAGTGAATACACATAATAGATCTATTTTATTTAAAAAAATGATCTTTTTAAGGGACTTTGTCTCAATCTCCTTTCATTGAGGCATATTTGTTTTTATACACAGCTTTCCTTTATACGGTGTATAAACCCCTTTGACTTTTACATTTATTCAAAAGGATTATTTTTTATATGAAGAATTTTACTAAACAACAAAAGGGAATTTTTTTTTCGTACGTATGTGGAGACAATGACTTCTCCGCCGCCAAGACCATTATTTGGGATTCGGCTTCCTTTACAAGCCATAACATTTTTTTAATGAAAAATAAATACCAAGTTTTAATTTTCTTTTATTTTGGTATTGAAAATGGTTTTGATAATGTTTTTATTATATCAATGTGTTGTATTGATGTATTGTGATTGAAATGTGGAAATGTTATGTTTCCTTTATTCATGTTTTATGTGATACGAATATGTTATGGTTTATGATATGTTTAAACCCGTTCATATGAGGAATGCATTGGACTTAATAAGTGACGGGTGGAGCCCGCTATAGCTCCTCGATGCATTGGTAGGTCTCATGAGACAAAATAGTGTCCTGGCACGAGACCTTGAAAAAATCTTATTTGTAGTCTTGGCACGAGGCCTTGGCTACGTGGTTATGATAGTCTGGCATTATGCATTCCATCATTATGAAAGTGGTTATTGATATTGCATGTGATTATTAGACTAGTATAATATCCATGTGAATAAGTAAATGGAATTATTTCATTTTACTTTTTCCATATTACGCTAAAGTTCAAGTTTAAAAGGCTTTTGTTTTAGTTATAAATTGCCTTAAATATTTATGTTTATTTATGAAAGCTTCCTCAATATTGTTATCCTTACTAAGCATCTGATCTCACCCCTTTCAATGTTTTAATATTTTCCAGGATGTGACGAAATATTTTATGAATGACCTGCAGGGATAGTTAGAAGGGGATATGAGTGTGGACTATGGAGACCATGTTATTGTAGTTTTTCACTTTATGATGTAATGTAACTTTTATGAATGTATCTAGTGTTTCTAAACCTACTAAACTAATCGGTCTTTTGAGACTTGATCTTTTGTGATCATGCCAATGTTATGCAATAATGCACCGACTCTGGGTAACTCGGGTCGCGACATTACAGTTGGTATTAGAGGCAGTTTAGTATTAACCTTGGAAGCTAGATTTATATAAACTCTGATTAGAGCACATAACCCTAAGATATACTTTGAGGATTAGTATAGAAGAATTTCTTAGAATTTTGGTATTATAGAGATTTTGTGTTTTTTCCGAGCAATACATCCCTGTCTGGATACGAGCAGGTAGAGGCGGTTCTGGCATAGATGTACCTAGGGTTAAAACCTGAAAACACCGCTTTGAGCTAGACTCGAACGGGAACTGGTGCACGACAACGGGCCTTGCGGCACTCTTGGTTACGACACTCCCGGGGGATATTCTTATGATAATTCATGAGTTCTTTACAAACCATTATCATGGGTTTATGAGTATATACTTCCTCAAAGAAAACATTTATTTTTTTAATTATGGATTATATCCATAAATAGTTCAATTTATGTTAAGTGTTTTACAAGTATGGAAATATGTATTTTGATTCAAAAACTAATCTAGTTTATGCCATTGTTTAGAAATGGTACCTAATGGAAGGAATGGAAACTGTATCAATGCACACACTCCATGTAGGGATTATCCTTCTGCTCAAGATAATTATAGTGGAGATGGTGATACGACTGGTGTTGATCAGCTTATCACCATACTGGGACAACTCACTCAGGTTATGAATAACAACCTTACTCGTATGGATCACCCTTATTCGCAACGTGGAGGATCAATTTTAGACCGTTTCATGATGCAACAACAACCAACATTCAATGGGAGTACAAATCCCTTAGTAGCTGAGAAATGGATAAATTCATTAGAGAAAATATTCCATGCCATGGGGAGTAGTGAAATAGAAAAGGTTATCACTGCAGTTAACTGCCTCACTGGAGATGTTGATCAATGGTGGTCACTGATAAAAAACACAAAGCAAGATGATGAAGTATCAGATATGGAATGGAGGGCGTTCAAAGAGCTTTTATTAGAAAAATACTTCCCTCGTGACCATCGAGCAGATATGGAAAGGAAATTTCTGAGTCTGAGACAAAAGGAGGATGAGAATGTCGCAAAGTATGAGGCTAACTTTACAAGGTTAGCGAGGTATGCATCAAATTATATACGTAACCCAAGAAGTAAGATTGATCGTTTCTTTGATGGGTTAAAACTATTTCTCCATCGAGCCTTAGTCTCACAATATTTCTCGTCGTATGAAGATATTGTCTCATGTGCTATCATGATAGAAAAGGAATTCTCTAAATCTTATGACAATAAAGTAAAGCAAGAAAAGAAGAGAACAGTGGAACAAGAGACAAATAAAAGGAAAAAGTGAATGAAGGATTTTCCAGTATGTTATAATTGTTCGAAGAGTCACTTTGGTACATGCCAAAAAGGAATGGGAGTTTGTTATAAATGTGGATAAAAAGGTCACCAGGCTTGTGATTGCAAGGGAAAGAAAGAGGCTATAAATGTTGAATGCTACAATTGTAGAGAAATGGGGAATTATGGAAATTAATGTCCAATGTGTCAGGGAAACTTACCTCAGAAAAGGAAAAGGTATTAAGGCCAATCTTATGATGTTACTACAGTTGAAGTGGAATAATTAATGTATTAGTGCTTTTGGACTCAAGGATTATATTCTGGTTATAAGAATAATGTGATATATATAAGGATTGTACTGCAGTACTTTTTGTTTTTATTAAGGTTTTAATATGATGATGGTAATCATATTTTTAGTATGTGACAGTAAGAGAAACTATACTTTGTTTGTGGAATCTGATGTTACAATTGATTTTGGAATTTAGAGACCTTTAAGAGAAAGTCTGGACAGAGGTATTTTGGACAACTATAATGGTTGGAATGGATTAAGTTGAACTTTGGATAGTATTGTTTAAGGTTAAAACATTTTTGAATATTATTTTTGGAATATTATAATACTATAGTTCTAGGAAAAGGAAAACCTGTAGGTTGGGGGATAACTCGTCGCGTCGGACAAAGCTGCAGGAATCGAACCCACAACCATTGTGCAACATGCCTTTATTACCTACCACTAACTTATAGGAAGTCCCTGGTTATTAAAAAATAGTTTTCCTAATCTAAATGGTATCTGTTAATATTTAGAACCTTATACAATTATGATAAATAGAGTATTTTTGAGTTCTATTACCTTTTGGAGTGAAAGATGGGTTTGTGGTAAAAATTTATGACAAGTAAGTATATTTCCTTACGTTCTTAGTAAATCTCCTAAATAAATTCCTCAACTTTAAGAAAGGTAACTTAAAAAAATGTTGTCGGTTAACTTTTCCAATTGGGGAATCGATGACCATTTAACCAATAAAAAGTTTGTGATTTTCTTGTAGTTAACTTTCTCCTAATCCTATTTTCTATAACTCTCCATCAGACCTTGATGGTTTGTTTCTCCTCCATATCCATATTTTCATATAATCCAAGTATGGGCTATCTCGGGTGACCTTTGTACTTCTCTTTCTTTATTTTAAAGTTATATTTTTATTAACCCTATTTCTAATGTGGGTTTTCCACAAATTTATTTTCTATTTTTACCCATTTATTTTCGAAGAACATTTTCAAATTGCGAGGATGCAATTTATTGAAGGAGGGGAGAATGTAACACCCCAAGTTTCCATAGTACGTTTCTCTTTGAATAATATAGTATCGTGTGTTGTACGCAACTTCGAGTTCTAACACACACCACAACCAATCAAACTAGTCGTTATGAATAGTAATACATACTTTTTAAAATTTTATAAATTTTATCTTTCAAAATGGACTTCATTTTTGGATTCGGAATATTGAATTTATCCTGGGGTGAAATTTTTGAACTTTTCGGATAACTTTTATATTTTGATGAATAGTGAAAAATACATAAAGACTACATTTTTAATAAAAATAATTTATAGTGATAAATTATTCTATTGAGTTGTTTTAAAGTATAATTATAATATATATTTACCATTTTATCCAATGGTGGTCATTATAATTAATTTCACTTTGAAATTGGACATAAACAATTGTCAATCTTTTGATATATATTGTTTCTTAAAAACATGCTATTAGTTATGACAACGGGAATTAATTATTATATTAATTAATTCAAATTATATGTTTTGAATTGTTTAAAATAGAAATAATTTTTAAATTTGGAATATCAAATATAGCGTAGAGTGAATGTTTCGTATTTTGCTGAAAAACATTAATTTTTGATGAATAGTGAAACCACTAAGTGGTAGTTTAAAAACTAATTTTTCATGTAAATGAAACATTACCACTTCTGTGTATTGAATTTAAAAAATCCAACATACATTTTTGTAATTAGGAAGAAAAATTTGGTTCAATTAGATGAAAATAACTTTTGTTGAATAGTAACTTTTAAGTTTTATTAATCGCGAATAA
The DNA here is from genome assembly GCA_963277665.1 of Viscum album. NCBI lineage: Eukaryota > Viridiplantae > Streptophyta > Magnoliopsida > Santalales > Viscaceae > Viscum > Viscum album. The sequence continues at coordinate 70,836,527 of OY728145.1, forward strand.
ATGTAATTAGTGAAATTTAAGGTAAAAATGATATTATAAAAATATTAAAATATCTTTAAACATGTACTAACCTTATTATATGAGTCATGGCCGACCCATACAATCCATGGGTCAACTTGGGGACCCCATGGAGCCACTTGGGTAAGACAATGACATTAATAACGTTTTATTTAAAGTAAAAATAAATATGTCACAAACATGTACTGTTTTACTAAAAAATATTTTATAAGGGGTTACACAAATCTTCTTTTTGACTATAAATATTCATTGGAAAGATACAAATATTTACTATATCATGGTAAATTGTTTTATAATTTTTAGGCGTTAAATAAATAAATTTATTTATCACACCATGATGATGAAGTGATTACCTCATTAATTGACGATTTAAATAAAATGAAAAGATAATGTAAAATCAAAGACTTACACTTGTCAAAAACCTATTGGATGGGTATATTTAGAACCCTTATCACCTTATCCTCGAACTATATAATTGTGGGACCTTTGAAATCCGAAAATCACTTCATAATAATGTAACATTTCATTACTTTCTAAGAGTGCCCCTCCTCTCCACTTATAAATGGCCCCCACCTCTACCACCTTATTCACACCTTCAAATCCATTTGGCTCAGAAAAACTCTCCCCAAATACTCTCCCAACATCCCTATCTTACTCCTAGAAGCCTCACTTTGGGCAGAAGTCTTCCCAAGGAAGCCTTTGGTTCAAATAAAAAAGAGTAACCCGATTTAAAGGTAATGACTTCACTTGTGTTCTTTTGTTTTATTTTTCTTCTACAACCACTTAAACTCTTTTTATTACATTATTTTGCAACAACACCAGTATATTGAATATACTATGATGTTGTTATGAGACATATTTTATTTACACTTACACACACCTTCGTCTAATGGTTAAAGAACATACTGTTTCTGTGGGTGGCAAATTACTGCCTCACGAAACGAAGATTGTTCAATCTTCTTTTAACACCTCTCATGGTGGCCATTAATATGTCACTATAATTATATATGATATATATTATGTTTATTTTAGCCTTATGCTTCGGTATTTATCATTTATGGAATACTTTTATGATTTCCATTATGGGTAAACGTGATAATTTCATTTTAGGATGTGCGGACTACCGCCCCCTCAAAGTGATTTGAATCGTTAATGCCATATGTGGGATGTATAAAGGATGGAGTAACTGATATTATATATGATATTATACTGGAATTATAATATAAATTTATATCAATTATGATTTCATTCCATTAAATAAGAAATAGAAATGAAATTAGCGTTCATGCGTACGTACGGCTTACCGTCTCCATTAACGGTGCATTTCATTTCTTACCTCTAAATGTTATGTAATATTATAAATGAATATATATACTTGATATATGATATATATGATATCTAAATCATGAATATAATTATGGATATAATTGATATTTTTCCATATGAACTACTTTTAATTATAAGAAGTTTATTTTTAACTCAAGTACCAAGGATTGAAAAAACAACTGTTATTAACTTAAATAATTACATAATGTTCATAACATGGTAATAAGTGATATAAAAATAATAATGAACTTGAAAAAGGTTCTTAATAAAGTTGAAATTAACTCTAGTTTATTATTCAGGAGGTTAAAGAACGATCGAGTCAAGTCGGACACGGGGTAAGGGAACTTCTTAACCCAATTTCTGTTCTTTGAGATAATCTCCTACTTTCAAATTATGTCATGATATTATTATGTCCTATCTTGTATTTTTTACTTTCTTTATGTGTACTTATAGTGAATACACATAATAGATCTATTTTATTAAAAAAAATGATCTTTGTAAGGGACTTCGTCTCAATCACCTTTCATTGAGGCATATTTTGTTTTATACACAGTTTTCCTATATACTGTGTATAAACCCCTTTGAATTTTACATTTATTCAAAAAGAATATTTTTTATACGAAGCGTTTTACTAAACGACAAAATGGAATGTTTTTTTGTCATACGTATGCGGCGAAAATGACTTCTCCGCTGCCATGACCATTATTTGGGTTTTGGCTTCCTTTACAAGCCATAACTTTTTTAAATGAAAAATAAATACCAAGTTATAATTTTATATAATTATGGTATTGAAAATGGTTTTGATAATGTTTTTATTATATCAATTTGTTGTATTGATATATTTTGATTGAAATGTATAAATTGTATGTTTCTTTTATGAATGTTTTATGTGATACGATTATGTTATGGTTTATGATATGTTTAAACCTGTTCATATGAGGAATTCATTGGACTTAATAAGTGATGGGTGGATCCCGCTATAGCTCCTCGATGCATCGGTAGGTCTCATGAGACAAACTACTGTCTTGGTACGAGGCCTTGAAAAAATCTTATTTGTAGTCTTGGCACGAGGCCTTGGCTATATGGTTATGGTAGTCTAGAATTATGCATTCCATCAATATGATAGTGGTTATTGATATTGCATGTGATCATTCGACTAGTAGAATATCCATGTGAATAAGTAAATGGTGTTATTTCATTTTACTTTTTTCATATTACGCTGAAGATCAAGATTAAAAGGATTTTGTTTTAGTTATACATTGCCTTAAATGTTTATGTTTATTTATGAAAGCTTCCGCAATATTGTCATCCTTACTGAGCATCTGAGCTCACCCCATTCAATGTTTTAATATTTTCCAAGATGTGAAGAAGTATTTTATGAATGACCTGCAGGGATAGTCAGAAGGGTATATGAGTGTGGACTATGGAAACCATGTTATTGTAGTTTTTCACTTTATGATGTATTGTAACATTTATGAATGTATCTAGTGTTTATAAGGCTACTAAACTAATCGGCCTTTCGAGACTTTATCTTTTGTGATCATGCCAATGTTACGAAATAATGCACCGACTCTGGGTAACTGGGTTCAGGGAGTTACATGAACTCCCACTGAAACTCACTAACACCTTTTGGTCACCAATTCTCAATTCAACTAAAACATTCGTGGAATTTTTCTCTCACTAATCCTATCCTTATAGGACTCTTTAAGAGATCATATCAATTATAGAGATCATCTCTATAATATGATGATATTCTGATAAATTTTTCATAGACTCTAGAACCTCCAAATTATTAATTGACTCCCTTAACAATGAAAACATGAACCTAGGACCTAGGAGTGTCCTCCTTTTGGATTTAGCGTGATTGTGGATAAATTCTCCAAATACATTATAGATGAGAGAAGAACAAAATCTTGTTACCAAACTTGGATTACCTATGAAGGATACTTCCCAAAATGAATTAATTTTCTGATCCATCAAACCTTATAGTGTTCCAGGTCACAGTACTCAAACTATAAAAAAACACAACTAATACATCTTTCTGAACTCCATGAACTCTCATATTACAGACCAACATTTGATCCTCCTATTCATCCTGGTTCTTCATGATGAATGCTCTGATTTATCCTCAGAATTATGCTTTGAGTAACCCACACTCACACCATATTGTGTTGCCTCATCGATGAAGATATGACTGCACCAAAAACTACATTTAGATAATATTTAAAAAACCTCCTCTAAATAGTTACCACACTAACAAACCCTTCATGTGTTGACTAAAAAGACCTTAATATACTTATACATATACATATAAATATGTTTTAATACATAGAAATGTGTGTACATATATTTGTTCATAATTTATAAATATGTACATAAAAAAATATAATTACATATATATATATATATATATATTTCTACATATACAAAAATAATATATATACATATATATACGTATATATATATGTATATAAATATACATAAATAGATGTAAATATCTATAAATATATATAAATATTTAAAAAATTACATAAATATATATAAACACAAACACACATATATAATTAAATACAATTATTCATAATATTTCTAATTTTACATTTTTTACTTTTGAATAAGATATCATTTTAACGGAGTTGAGAAGGAACTCTTACCTGACCTGAAGACCCTGAATACATGAACGAAAGTAATAAAGGTGTAGAGGAATTACAAATTTGACCTGGCTACATTGAAATATCACTTCCCCAGGACTTCTTCAACATTTATGCCTCAATCACCGCCCAACGATGTTGTCGTCTTGTCCTTTCCTCATGTAGAGCTATATGAGGGCTAAACCTAGTGATGTTTCTGCAGTGTTCGTCCACTGTTATATGTCTGGTTAGATTTTCATGGTTACTCTTATTTCTTTGATACATTGTCCTATGGATATTACAATGTAGTCAAACCACATTACATTGATTCCCCAAGGTTCCAGTGGCCCAGAGACCTAATACATGCCCTGAAAGCCCATTTAGGGTGAGTGGTACGACTACTAAAATACCCCACTATAGTGCATGCTACAATTTCTGAATTACTACAGTGGTACAAGTCCTCAGAAATTCAGTCTCATCCAGTTCTGAACCCAAGTTTTATGAAGGATTATGAGGAGTCTTTCCCACTTGGGTATGGAATAAACTTTATAAATAAATTTAAATATATATAATTATATTTAAATAAAATTAAAAATAAATAGATAAATAAATATAAAAATAAAATTTTGAAAATATATATAAATACAGACACACACACATATCCACATAATATATATATATATAATGAAATATAAATATTTATAAATATCTATTAGTACTTATAAATATCTATAAATATATATATAAACACACACACACACACACTATGCCTTTCGGTCAACCTCCCAAATATCTAGGGATCTTCAAGGTACAGAAAAACATGGGCCTTTGGGTTAGCCAAGCAAAGGGATATTCAAGACCATGTACTGAAATTTCACCACAGTGCCTTTAGAAAATTAACATATAATAAAAATAGGTTCATTTGGTGCTTTCCATTCCTTTGGGGGAGGGAAAGAGGGAATGATCCATTGAGAGTCTGAGTGTGTGATTGGTTTGTTGTAATCATATCTTCCTATAAAAAAACAAAAACAAACAAACAATTTCACACACATGTATGAATATATATATATATATATATATATGTATATGTATATATAAGTAAATATAAACATCTATAATTATAAATAAACACTGGTAGTCTAGAAAATGCATAGTGTGATATCTGCCTATACCTCATATCCCACATTTCATTTAACGGTCAGGGTCCCAACCAAGTGGTAAAGGCTACCCCATAATACAACATCAAATAGGGTTCAAACATTGGATTTCCCCAGTTTGGGTTTATTTTCAGACAACACCACAACACAAAGATGGCGACCATAGTATAGTGAAGCAATCACAGTGTAGGACAAAGGGACACAACGCAGGAAGTCAAGCACTACAACATAAGAGGGCATGTCGTGTCACAACATAACACAATGGGTGTAGAGTGTTAGAAGCTATGATGTGGGAGGGAGAGCCACAACGCGGGATGAATGGCTTTTTAGGGCGCTACAATGAAGACGAACATGCCATAATGTAGGCGTCAGGAACTATGATGCATGAAGGATGGACTCAACACAGTGACAAGTGAAAACTAAAAAATTGGTCTTTGAGTTGTTGTGCCTTTGAGTTTCTATTTAAATACCTCTGTGTATTTGGTTCATGTATGGGTCCTGTCTCAAACAATTTAAAAAGCGGTTTGTTTTCTTAATAAAAGGGCTTAAGCCCAGCTCATTTCATTCTATATATGTATCCATATATCAACGCATATAGAGATACATAAATGCACATACCCACACCCACATAATAAATATAAATATACATTAAAATTTATAAATATATATATATATATATATATAAATATACATAAAATATAAAAATATCTATAAATAAATTTACATATATATATAAATACATACATACAAATGTACATATATATAATTGAATATAATCATATATATATAAACACATAAATATATACACATATACATATAATTATCTATATTTATATATAAAAACATCCACATAATATATATAAATATATACAAATGTAGGTAAATATATATTAATATACAAAAATATAAAAAAGTAGATAAATATCTATAACAATATATAACTATAAATATGTCTATATAAAAATATAAAGATACATATATTTATAATTAAATAGATTTACATAATGATAATATATATATATAGGTATTAGTATGTATTTATAAGTAAATATATACATATATAAATAATTAAATATTACTAAATAATTAATAATTATTTTACATTTTCGATAATTAATTATTATTTAAAATTTTATATAATAAATATTAAATAAATATAAATATTAAAAAATCATTGTTAAAAAAATACTTAAATTAATAAAAATTATTAATTATTAATAAGTAATTAATATTTTAGTTAATTGATAATAATAATAATTAACTATTATTAACTTAGTGATGGTTTTTAAAAAACCACCCCGAAATTTTTAAAAAAATTAAAGTTTCAGATTTAATGTTGGATACACACACACACACCCAAACCCACATTATATGGACACACACACACAGACACATAAATACATATAAATATCAATCAATAAATTTTCATATATATAAAATTGAATATAATTATATATATAAATACATTTAAATATACACATTTATACGTGTACAAATAATTATCTACATATATATATACACCCACAATATGAATATAAATATACATAAATATACATAAAAACATATAAATATCTATATATATACATATATTTACCTAAATATATATAAATACTTACATGTATACATACATATATATAATTAAAAAGAATTATATAAAATTAAAAATAATATATATATAGGTATATGTGTCTATATTTATATGAAAATATAAGCATATATAAATAATTAATAATTAATAATTAATAGTAACTACAAATTTTATATAATAAATAATAAATAATAAATAATTATAAATAATTAATAGTTATTAATAAATGATAAATAAATAAATATTACTTATTAATTACTAATTAATAATAAGTAATTGAAATTTTAATTGATTATAATAATAATGATAATTAAGTATTAATAAATTTGTAATGGTTTTTTAAAAACCACTGCTAAAATTAAAAAAAAACTTAAATTTAATGTTGATTTTAACTGTTGCTAAAAAGTTGAGAAAAAAAACGCTTCTAAATGGTGGAAATTTCATTACTAAATCATAATGAATTAGAAATATTATTGTAAATCCACTGATAAATCTTGTTTTTATGGTAGTGTACATTATTGAAGTATAATGGTACTCAAAGAAACAACTATAACTACCCAAGTTTTGATCCTTATGTTTACTTATTCCAAAAAAAGAACACCAATCACTACATCTGAAGGCTCATATCCTCGATTTTATCCTTACTTCTCTCATCCAATGGACTAATGAGATATATGTCATAGAATCCGTTTTACAATAGTCTTCTATTCCTGAATGTCAGTTTTCCACACTTCTTCATAACCATGATGCTGCTAGTGTGAGTCCTATAATGACCCAAATTTTTTTAATGAAAATTCGTCATGATCTGATTAAATGTCTTGTTACGTAAATTGGTTATATAATGCATATATACTTCCTTTGTTTTATGATTTTTGATTTTAAAATACCATTATGAATTGTTACCTTTGCTAGTATTGGAGTTGAACAGTGATCACATGATTAGTAGAAATATAGGGCTTTAACAAATCCAGTTGACTCAGAAAAAGGAAGTGATTGCCTCATCTAGTAGAACTGTTGAAACACCCTGATATTTAATGAAAAATATTCTTTTTAATTTCATTAATGTCTTGTGTTGTATGATACACCAAAAAGAGCTTTCATGACACACATCCCTGACTTAGATTGCATTACACGCAATAAAGACCTTCCTTGATAGCGTGTGTAGTACGCAATACCGAGTTTCACTAAACGAGATATTATTATAATATTATTTTGAACTAGCAATTATGAATAGTAATACCCACTTTTTGAAATTTTATAAATTTTATCGTTCAAAAAGGACTTCATTTTTCGATTCGGAGTATCGAAATTAGCCTAGGGTGAAATTTTGGTATTTTTCTGAAAACTTTCAATTTTTGATGAATAGTGAAAACACTGGGTTACAATTTAAAAACAGACTTTTTATTTAAAAAAATATTTAGTTTATTTAAATTTATTTTAGGTCAAAATTGATACATAATCCTATATGAGTCAAATGTAATTCATTGGAGTCATTTTATAATAATTCTAGATATATAAAATGTTTATTGAACTTTTCACCGTTTTATACCTACCTCCTAGGAGAATTTGTAAATTCACATAAAACATAATTTTACCGCTTCTGTGAGTGTAATTTCAAAAATCCGAGAGACACGGTTAATATCAAGGACTAAAATGTGGTTCAATGAGATGAAAATAATTTTTGGTGAATAGTAACTTTTTACTTTTATTTACCACGGTTAAAGTAAATAAGGTAATTAAGGGTAAAAATGATATTATTATTACCTTAAAACATGTCCAAATTCTATTGGATAAGTGTAATTTGACCAAACACAACCTTAGGAATAACATATGACCATTTAGGTCCACTTGGATTAGATTAGAACATTTATTATTAATTTATTTAAAGAAGGGTTACAATAGTTAAAATCAAAGGATTATAAGTAAATCATTTTTTAATATAGGGTTATAGATAAGATCAATTCAACTATAAATATTCACTAGAAAGATAAACAGATTTCCTACATAGTGGTATTTTGTTTATAATTTTTAGACATTAAATAATTTAAGTTATTTATGACACAACAGTGATGAAGTAATTACCTTATTAATGAAATATTAACATAATTGATGTTATAAATACCCAAATAAATGTAATTTTAGACTTAATATGAATTCCACTAATTTTATAGGTTAATATGACATGTTAGTATTGATTTAATTAACATTTTTAGAACTAATCATGCTGTTATGATTTTCAAAAAAATCAATTACCAAATAGTTTCAAAATGGACATAAAATAGTTTTTAAAACAAATATTATATTATTAATTTTTATTTTATTACTAAAAATATATGGTTCGGCCAAATGACTTAGAAAAGGATAGATATATTAGTAAGGAACCACTTGGGGTTCTTTTGTCTTGTTATTTTATGTTTATTAACCATATAGTGTAAGAAAACAAAAAGACACGGTACAATTTAAATTATTTAACTTAGAGTTAAATCTAAATGATAAGGTTAAAATGACAACCAAAACTTGTCCAAATTCTATTGGATGAGGGTATTTAGACCCATACCCACCTTAGATTCTAAATAAATCAATTTGGAGCTATTAAAAACTGAATATGACTTTATAATAAAATAATATGTTTAGTTTTTCCAAAGGTGCCCCTCTCCTCCCTTATAAAAGGGAAACCCTTCCCTCTTCTCTTCACACCCTTATGGAGCCTTGAAGCTCGGCCAAACCCTGCCCATTTCTCTTCTACACTTCCCTAGAAACATTCTGGACATTCTTTCCTTCTCAAAAGACCAACTCTACTTCCTTAACAGAAGGCTTAAAGGAGGTGCGTCGAAGAAGAGGTAATCTCTTCTTTCGATTCTCTCATGTTTCTTTCTTCTTAAACTTCTTCTTATTTAGTTGTTTCATTATAAAGTAATAACATCAGTATTACTTATATACTGATAAGTTATTATAAATATGAAACAACCATATTTCATCTTCAATCCATCCTATGGAAAACAAAATCACCGCGCGTGCGTACGTACAGAATACCGTCTCCACGCCATGGAGTAATCTGTTTTTGACCACCACCTTACTTAGATGTGTATAATGGTGTAAATAAATAACAATATATGGTTATTTTAAATTTATATTGATTCTGTAATATTATACATACACTTCAATTCAATTCCATGATCATGTGAATGATATCATCGCTCTTGCGTACGTACGGACTACCGTCTCCACGAATGCGATGAGATGCATTTTCCATGATTAACCATTCAAGAATGATTATAAAGTATATATAATGAATAATAATTAAATATATGACATAATTAAGCTACTATATTTATGTATATATATATATTTCATCTACTTACTTCTATTCAAGTCAATAAATAAAGGAAAACAGCTTTCATGCGTACGTACGGCCTACCGTCTCTATGAACGGTGTGTTTCATTTAATTTATCTATCTATTATATATATATATATATATATACTGAATATATATGATATATAAATCATGTTTTAAATTTTGGAAGTAATTAAATCATGATATAAGTAATAATAATATCAAGAACAACAAGTCCAAACACGTACGATAAATGAAACAATTTTACCCAAAACGCTACTTTAACATAGAAGTTACAAAAGAACGGGTAATATAATGTCATAAGTGAACCATATATGATATCATAATAATAAATATGATTCATTAATAAGTCAATGGCATTATTTGAATCATTATACAGGAGGTTCGGATACGTACAAAGCATATCAGACCTAAGGTAAGGGAAAATTATTCCAATCTCATTATTATCCGAGATTGTTTATTCATAAGTATTTACTGGGGTTATGTTTATCATCAATGTCCATGTTTTCTCAAAATGATTTCATAAAATGTTTACTATTCTTACATGTATGTTTAAATTCATTTTTACCCTTTTTGACTTTCACCACAAGGTATGTAAGGAATTTTTCTTTTTTTACCATATGAGGTACTTTTTGACTTTTCTGACAAAAGTTCGGGGAAAATGTCATTTTTAACTTATACGGTGAGAACAGATTTTTATGGTTTTATAACGCCTTATTTTCATGAAGCTCCCTCTACACTATTTAATAATTATTTTCAACAAAATCTTTTTCTTTTAAAATTTCATGGCATTTTGTTAAAAGAAAATGGTTTTGGAAAAGAAAGGATATTTTCCTCAAGAATTCATTTCAAGTGTTTTATCAAAACCATTTTCAATATAAGAAGGAATTATTTCATATATGTATGTTTCAATTATAATGTCTATATTATTTAAATGGATTCAATTTTTTTATGATGAAATGATATCCATTTGTTTTATATGGATTATTTTATGATTGGATGATTTTTATGAAAACCATTTAATTCTTTGTGTTGTGATGAATGATTTATGTTTATGTTGTGACACACATATGAATGATTTAATTATGAGATAGGTGGGAACTATATATCCCTCCAATGCATTGGGTAAAGATTTATATCTCATGAGATAAACATGGCTGGAATGGTAAGTTAATCTGGTTCAGTGTTACAGGACTGAAACGAGGAGTGAACTCGATTCAGAAAAGGACTTTATCCACTAAGATGGTCATGGCAGCAATGCCTTGGCAACCATGGAAATCATATCATGTGATTAATTTTTTCCCACAATTAAAAGTTTTATTCCCGAGCTATTTTATCATGATTGATGTTCTATTATGATATATGCCTTACGTACTTCCATGTTTTATGTCATTGCTCAAGATTTCAATGTTTAAGCATTATGTTCATGTTTTTATGTTCAAATGTATATGGTTTGTTTTATTTTCACCATGCTTACCATTATTGAGCATTTGAGCTCACCCTTCATATGTTTTCATTTCCCCAGGATATAAAGTAAGGTTTTAGGTACGAAAACAAAAAATGGAAGATCTTTATGGGAGATGTTGAAGATCTTTCATCACGATTAGAAGATTATTTTCTGAGTTTCCAAAGACACTAAACTATTAAGGTCCATTGGTGTCTGTTTTTGTTATGTAATAAGTATTCTGAAAATGTAATGTAATGTACTTGTGTGTCAAGATTTGGGTCTCTACAGTTGGTATTAGAGGAATAGTTTATTTAACCTTTGGAAACTAGGATGCGAAAACTGTAGTGAGATCCCTAAAGATATTTATAAGGTATGTCTCGGGATGAACCTAAGGTTAAGAATAAGTATAGGTTATAATCCTAGAATTATGTTAACGATCTTAGAATTTAACCTAAGATGCTAGATATTGAATGTTATACCCATTGATTATGATTTTGGCCTCTCACACTATTCTTTTTGGGTTTTAGAAAATGGCTGGAAATAGGAAGATTCACGATAATGGAGGATATGATGGAAAATGGAATGATATTCTTCATGAGCAACCAAATTAAATTAGATCTGAAAGTCCAAACATCGTTATTATGCATAATCATAAATCTCATAATATGATCAATAAAATAAACATTGGTAAGTATCCCGACTCAGCTAATAAGAGAAAGGAGGAGTTTCATGATGATCATAGAGGGAAGAAAGATCAATTCCCCTCATGTAAATCATGTGGGAAGAGGCATCAAGGATAATGTTTCAAAGGAACTGGAAGATTCTTTGGGTGGGGAAATGAAGGAAAAAAATCCAGTATGTGAAAAGGAAAAGGTTAAGTTAACACCATGGAGAAGGATAATGGTATTGCTATGACATCAACAATGATTAGATATTTTAAATGTGGAATGTATGGGCATTATGCAAACCAATGCCCTAAAGGAAAATCTCATGAAGAGAATCAGCATGGTAAAATGGGTAGTATTTATGTGGATGATGATGAGGAGACTACAAATGATATATGAGATGAAAGAAGTGTTGAAGCTCAGTCAGTTGTTTGAGAAGGTAGTGGAATGATTGTATGATTATCAAGAGTTATGTTGTATATTAAATGGTACTATAGAATAAAGAATGATCTAAGGATTGGTACACTATTATTTTTCCAAAAGTATTTGAAAGTATATGTTTAATGGTACCGGTAACCATGAAAGGTTATTCAGATATTTTTGGAAGGAATATGATATGTGGATAAGGAGAAAATAATATGTTTGATAGTATTCATGAGCTCATGATTGATATAAGGACTAAGTGATATCATGGTTTCAGTATATAGAATTTTTGGGATTTTGGCATGTGGAAAGAGTTAACTTTTAACTGCATCCATGTTTTCACTATGGATGAATGTGTATTCATTTTTCAAGAGAATACATTATTAATGAATTCACTTGTTTGGAATGTGACCAACAATATATATCGCAAATGATGGTGTTGACGTTCTTGTTATGTGACCTTTCTAGTAATCATTTTCTTTATACTATAAGATTGGACAAAAGTATTTTTGATAAGCTTAAAGGTTGGAATGGATTAATTTGGAAATAATATAGAATTGTTTAAGGCTAGAACTTTTTCAATATTATTTATGGAATTTTATAATAATTTAGTTTTAGAAAAAGGACAACCTGCAGGATGGGCGACAACCCGTCGCGTCGGACAAGGCTGTGGGAATCGAACCCACAACCAAAGTGTGACAGGCCTTTATCACCTACCACTGGCCAACATGAAGTCCCTGGTTAATAGAAACTAGTTTTATTATATTAAGTAGTATGATAGAAGAAGTATAAGTCAATTTTAGGAACCATATATGATTAATCTCACTATAGATGGACTTATGTATTTTTGATAACTTTTTATAACGTTTTGTTTGAGATAGATGGAATGACTCATCATTCTATCACATGATCTGCTAACACTTCACGAATGAAAAATTCAACTTCATTTCTATATGATATGAAGTGGATATTTTCCATGGAACGACCAATGGTGAGACTGTACCAAAATCAAGAAAGTATTTCTTCTAATTCCAATTTCTTCAACTTTAGGGAAATGATCATGAAAACCAAAATTGGTATCCTATGTGCCCTTATATCTGATGAATCAGATGGTACCTTAGATAATCACAAATCTATGGCTTTGTTATTGTTGGCTTTTTCATAGCCATGTTCTATACCACTCTCCATCAGAAGTGATGGTTAGATTTCTCTTCCATATCCATATTTTCACCTATGTTATCCTATGTGGAAACCCAGTGATTAGTTAATTTGGGTAACCGTTACATTTCATAACATAGTTTTTTAAAGATAATTTTTGTTATTCCTTTTTTCAAAGTGGGTTTCTATTAATGAAACTTTCAAGTAGTAATCTATTTATAACCCCGATGAATTTCGAGGGCGAAATTCATTTTAATGGGGGTAGGATGTAACACCCCGAGATTTTATGAAAAATATTCTTTTTAATTTAATTAATGTCTTGTGTTGTACGCTACACCAATAGGAGCTTTCACAACACACATCTCAGACATGGCTTGCATTACACACAATAAAGACCTTCCTCAATAGCGTGTGTAGTACGCAATACCGAGTTTTACTAAACGAGATATTATTATAATATTATTATGAACTAGCCGTTATGAATAGTAATACAAATTTTTTGAAATTTTATAAATTTTATCTTTCAAAATGGAATTAATTTTTGGATTCGGAGTATCGAAATTAGCCTAGGGTTAAATTTTGGTATTTTTCTAAAAACGTTCCATTTTTGATGAATAGTGAAAACACTAAGTTACTATTTAAAAACTAACTTTTTATTTAAATAAATATTTAGTTTCTTTAAATTTATTTAAGGTCAAAATTGATACATAATACCTATATGAGTCCAATGTAATTCATTGGAGTCATTTTATATTAATTTTAGATATATAAAAAATTTATTGAACTTTTCACTGTCTTTCACCCACTTCCTAAGAGAATTTGAAAATTCACATAAAACAAATTTTTACCGCTTCTGTGAGTGGAATTTTGAAAATCCGAGAGACACGGTTAATATAAAGGACTAAAATGTGGTTCAATGAGATGAAAATAATTTTTTGTGAATAGTAACATTTTACTTTTATTTACCACGGTTAAAAGTAAATATGGTAATTAAGGGTAAAAATGATATTATTATTACCCTAACACATGTTCTAATTCTATTAGATAAGTCTAATTCGACCAAAAACAACCTTAGGAATAAAATATGACCATTTAGGTCCACATGGATTAGATTAGGACATTTATTATTAATTTATTTAAAGAAGTGTTAAAATAGTTAAAATCAATGTATAATAACTAAATCATTTTTAATATAGGGTTATACATAAGATAAATTTGACTATAAATATTAATTAGAAAGATACAAATATTTCCTACATAATGGCATTTTATTTATAATTTTTATATATTATATAATTTAAATTAGTTATGACACAATGGTGATGCAATAATTACCTTATTAATGAAATATTAAAATAATTGATGTTATAAATACCCAAATAAATGTAATTTTAGACTTTTTATGAATTCCACTAATTTTATAGGTTAATATGACATGTTATTATTGATTTAAGTAACCTTTTTCGAACTAATAATGCTGTTATGAGTTTCATAAAAATCAATTAACAAATATTGTCAAAATTTACATAACATAGTTTTTAAAACAAATATTATATTATAAATTGTTATTTTATTCCTAAAAATATAATGTTTCGCAAAATGACTTAGATAAGGATATATATATTAATAATGAACCACTCTGGGTTCGTTTGGCTTGTTATAGTATGTTTATTAACCATATAGTGTAAGAAAACAAAAAGACACGATAAAAGTTAAATTATTTAACTTAGAGTTAAATCTAAATGATAAGGTTAAAATAGTATCCAAAACTTGTCCAAGTTATATTGGATGAGGGTATTTCGACCCATCCCCACCTTATCTTAGAAATAAATCAATTTTGAGCTATTAAAAATCAAATATGACCTTATAATAATATAATAGTTTTAGTTTTTCCAAAGGTACCCCTCTCCTCCCTTATAAAAGAGAACCCCTTCCCTCTTCTCTTCACACCCTTTTGGAGCCTTGAAGCTTGGACAAACCCTGCCCATTTCTCTTCTCCACTTCCCTAGGAACATTCTAGAGGTTCTTATCTTCTCAGAAGACCAACTCTACTTCATTAAGAGAAGTCTTAAAGGAGGTGCGTCGAAGAAGAGGTAATCTCTTCTTTCGATTCTCTCAAGTTTCTTTCTTCTTCAACTTCTCCTTATTTAGTTGTTTCATTATAAAGTAATAACATAAGTATTACTTATATAATGATATGTTATTATTAATATAAAACAACCCTTTTTCACCTTTTATCCATCCTATGGAAAACAAAATCACCGCGCGTGCGTACTTACGGAATATCGTCTCCACGCCGTGGTGTAATCTGTTTTCGACCACCACCTTTCTTAGAAGGGTATAATGGTGTAAATAAATAACTATATATGGTTATTGTAAATTTATATTGATTCTGTAATATTATACATACAATTCAATACAATTCCATGATCATGGGAATGATATCATCGCTTGTGCATACGTACGGACTACCGTCTCCAAGAACGCGATGAGATTCATTTTCCATGATTAACCCTTCAAGAATGATTATAAAGTATATATAATTAATAATAATGAAATATATGACATAATTAAGCTACTTTATTTATGTATATATATATATATGTTTATGTCATCTTCTTACTTCCATTCAAGTTAATAAATAAAGGAAAACATCATTCATGTGTACGTACGGCCTACCCTCTCCATGAACGGTGTGTTTCATTTCATTTATCTATCTATTATATATATATATATATAATGAATATATATGATATATAAATAATTTTTTACATTCTAGAAGAAATTAAATCATTATTTACGTAATAATTATATCAATAACAACAAGTCCAAACACGTACGATAAATGAAACAATTTTACCCAAAATGCTACATTAACATGGAATTTACAAAAGAACGGGTAATATAAAGTCATAAGTGAACTATATATAATATAATAAAAATTAATATGATTCCATAATAAGTCAATGAAATTATTTAAACCATTATATAAGAGGTTTGGATACGTACGAAGCATATCAGACATAAGGTAAGGGATAATTATTCCAATCTCATTCTTATCTGAGATTGTTTATTCATAAGTATTTACTGGGGGTTATGTTTATAATCCATGTACATGTTTTCTCAAAATGATTTCATAAAATGTTTACTAATTTTACATGTATATTTAAATTCATTTTTACCCTTTTTGACATTTACCACAAGGTATGTATGGAATCTTTCTTTTTTATACCACACGAGGTACTTTTTGACTTTTCCAACAAAAGTACAGGGAAAATGTTATTTTTAACTTATACAGCATGAAAGGATTTTTACTGTTTTATAATGCCTTATTTTCATGAAGCTTACTCTACAATATTTATTAAGTATTTTCAAAAAATTCATTTTCTTTTAAAATTTTGTGGCATTTTGTGAAAAGAAAATGGTTTTGGAAAAGAAAGGATATTTTCCTCAAGAATTCATTTCAAGTGTTTTATCAATACCATTTTCAATATAAGAAGGAATTATTTCATATGTGTATGTTTCAAGTATAATGTCTCTATGATTTACATGGTTTCAATTTTCTTATGATGAAATGATATCCATTTGTTTTATATGGATTGTGTTATGATTGGATGATGTTTATGAAACCCACGTTATTCATTGGGTTGTGATGAATGATTTATGTTTATGTTGTGACACACATAAAAATGATTTCATTATGAGATGGGTGGGACCTATATCTCCCTCCAATGCATTGGGTAAAGATTTATATCTCATGAGATAGACATGGCTGGAATGGTAAGTTAATCCGGTTCAGTGTTACAGTACTGAAAAGATGAGTGAACTCGATTCAGAAAGGGACTTTGTCCACTATGATGGTAATGGCAGCAATGCCTTTGCTACCATGGAAATCATATCATGTGCTTAATGTTTTTCCACAATTAAAATTTTTATTCCCAATCTATTTTATCATGATTGATGTTCTATTATGATCTATGCCTTATGTACTTCCATGTTTTATGTTATTTCTCAAGATTTCAATGTTTAAACATTATGTTCATGTTTTTATGTTCAAATGTATAGGGTTTGTTTTATTTTCTCTATGATTACCCTTACTGAGCATTTGAGCTCACCCTTTATATGTTTTCATTTCCCCAGGATATAATGAATGGTTTTAGGTAAGAAAACAAAAAGGGGAAGATCTTTATGGGAGATTTTGAATATCTTTCATCACGATTAGAAGATTATTTTCCGAGTTTCCAAAGATACTAAACTATTACGGTCCTTTATTGTCTGTTTTTGTTATGTATTAAGTATTCCGCAAAAGTAATGTAATGTCCATGTACTTCAAGCTTTGGGTCTCTACAACTGCTCCATATGAATCCCGTTTATGGAATCTTGTAAAGGAGTAGGTGTAACTTGGGTTTTCCCTTGACCAATCCCAAGCCCAGCTTTAAACCATTAATCTTGAATGAAATCACATATGACGGAAGTGGAAGTTGATAGAGATTACCACTAGAGCGATGTTATCTGAGCCTCCCCAAGAGTCTATCACCCCTGCACACCATACCATTAGGACTTATGAGGGTGTTATAAGGGGTTATGTAATAATATCCTAGAAATATTATTATGTTCATTATTTTTGTATAAAGAATATAGATTCATTTTATCATTGTTACTTTGTAAGTGAATTTTAAATCCCAAATAGTATTTTTAGGTAATATTATAATTCAATTGTGAAATATATTTTTATGAATTATTGTATTTTTAAATTAAATAATATTTTAATAAAATATTATAACTAAATTAGTTTTTATTAAATATAAATGATCATATAATTTTTATGAATTCAATTGTAATTTTTTTAGGGTTTGAAAACTGTTTTTGTCAAAATCCATGAATATTCAATAAATGTTGGTTTTTAATTTAAAAGTGAAAGTAAAAATATTTAGAAATTTTTTTAGATAAAATGAATACCATGTTTTGATTCAGGACATCAACATTATCTAATAGTGAATTGTTCATAATTTTTTGAGAGAGTCGAATTTTTTGGGTAATAATTAAATACTGTTTAAATATATAATGCATTTTATGACATCATAATGACTTAATATTGAAGTAATAAAATACTATAAATAGTATTTTATACCAATATATGTTTTATTTTTAAAATAAATTGATTTTATATTTGTTTGTTTAATTTTATAGTGTCTTAGTGGACCCTCTAAGACTTAATAAAATATTTTAACTTTTTAAAATGATTTCCTTGAGGGTGTAAATCACCTCCACAAAATTAAGCCTAATATTTAAATATGTTTGGCCATTATCCTTATAAAATAGTTTCTTCCACTCCCCTAGGGAAAAAATTATTCACAAAAATGATGTTTTCATTTGTGTTTTTTGATTACTTTAATGTGTAGTGTCCAAAACCTAAATATTAAATAATTCTACCTCCATTCCAATATCAACCCACTAAACCTCCAACTTATCTTCACTAAAAAACATTAGAGATCAACCAACCCAAGACCTCCTATATCTATAATCCTCCCAAGGCCTCCCAAGGCACCCCAATCTCCCTATAATCCTCTCTCAAGCCTCTCCCAAGCCTTTGGGATCACACTTCCAAGTAAGGGATCCTCACTTTCCTTCAATCCTTATTTATGTCCATGTTTAATTATATTGTTATTCCATTTTTTTCAATTAAAAATTTTGGGGTATGATTTCTAACCTCCCCTATAATTCCCTCCTTATGTTTTAATTTTGAGATACCCCTTTCCCTCCCATTAATTTCTCCCATGTACACCCATTACCATGCTAAAATTTTGTAAGAGATTTCTATCTCCTCATTTACATTCAATTTTTTTTATATTATGAATCTGTATTCCTTTAAATATGTTGGGATATAATGTTCTAGGACCCCATTACTGTCCATTTCATGTATAAATTATGATATACCCCTTTCTCCCTCATCAACCTATTTTAAGATTTCTTTTCGATGTCGTTATGCTGTCGAAGTTCCACCAAAATTTACATTCCAAACTCATCATGTAATTGAATACCATACCCTTTTTTCTATCATGGGTATTAACCATTAAAAACATTTAATTGTTTATTGAGTACATAAATTTATGTATTCCACATCTCTTATTCATGTAATAAAAAATTATGTTTAATGAATCTCTGTTGTATGATCTATGTGGCACAATAATGAATGAAATGAAATGTTTAAGAAGGGTGAGCCCTGATAGCGCTCTAATGTAGTGGGTAAAGATTAGTATCATGATACGTTAAGTTCAATGATGGTTTACTGATTCTAATTCAAGTGTAATTAGGTTTTAATCATGCTCCATGTGTAATGAGCCTTGGATCCTGCTAATATCATGTTAAATGTTGTTGCCACATTTCCAAGCTATGATAGTCATGCTATATCACGCCTTTATATTCATATTTCTCTTGTTCTATGTTGTTATTACTATTGTCTAACATTTACTATATTATTCATTTTATGACTTGTTTACACCCTTATTGGGCTTTATAGCTCACCATTTTCTTATGCATGTCTGCAAGTTATCCCATGCAATGCTATGTATGAAAGAATATTGTGGTCATGTAAAAGATGTTTTCAATAAAGATGTCGTGTTTTATGTTCTAAGTTTTTATGTAATGTTCCTAATTTCATAGGACACTAAACCTATAGATACTTGGATTTGTCTTATGTGAATGTTTATGTAATAAATCATGTTTATGTGTGTAATAAAGAGCAGGGTTGTTTTAAGTCCCACGTCTCCTGAAAAGACTTCATCCAATTACCAGATGATCATCAAAGTCACCTTCTGGTTGTTCAAGACCATGCCACCACTAATAGAAAAAATATTTTTCACATCAAGGGATTAAAATTAGTGATTTAACTAACCTCCATTAAAACCATTTTCAAAATGTTTCTTCAATAAATAACAAAAATTAAAATCCATTGCAAAAGGATTTTAAAATCAGTTATTTATATAACCAATATTAAAACTAATTGGGAAATGTTTTAACAATATATTTTTAAATAACTGATTTAAAAATCCGGACATCATAAATTATTTATATAAATGATGCTAAAAGTTAAATTTCTGTCATATTATAGGGATATTTAAATTTTTTTTAGTGTTGTTTCAATTTTTATAATATCTCCAAAATGTTATTACATAATAGGAAAACATTTTAAAGTAAAACATATAACTTGTCTTTCTCCCTCTTCCTATATTTCCAATCCACTCTTCTTCAATCTACATCTATGTTCCATCTATTTTTCAAATTTTTATAGAAAAATGGAATTAATCATTATTCTCTCATCATTTAGTTTTTTTATTATTGATTTTATTAATTGGTAAAATTTTTGATGATTTATTAATGATGAAGAACTATTCTTTTGACTGAGTCTAGAACAAAAAACATTCACATGTGATTTACCAGTTGGAGTTTAAAATTCCTCAAAAATCGTATTTTTGTATACCAAACCTCAAAATAAGATGAATATAAACAATATATATATATATATATTCAATGGATATCTCCACAGGAAGAGAAATTAAGACAAATCATTGAGTTTATTTTTCATGTTCACATTTAATTTATGAAATTTTTAGTTTATCTGCATCATTTTTCTACCAAGTGAGTAATCTACATCTAAATATTTATATTATAAAACAATTTTGACAGTAATTGTTCAATAAATTATCTATAAAATAAGTTATAACATTAGTTATACTTATAATCGATGTTATATAAGAATTATAATGTTAGTAACTCAATAACCGACATCGAAAGTGTATGTTTTTTTATCTTTTGATATTGGTTATGAAAATAAACAATGTAAAAATAATTAAAAACAATTATTTTAATGTTGATTTATTTGACCAAAAATAAAAATAACACTTAGAACATCATATGTATTTATGTAAAATAAAAAATCTACATTAAACCTCAACAAAAAAACTGATCTTAAATTTTATTTTTCTAGTAGTGCACACACATATCAATTCATGTCCAGATGGAACCACCACATCCTTGAGAAATCTATAACATGTCACCAAATCCTTCTCGGATTTTGATTGATGAAAAAAAATCCCTACAGTAACTTCTCCTGACTTGATGTGGGATGATGAACACATGGTAGCTTTGGAAACCACACTCTTCAGCTGATGGGGTTTTGGGAACCTCTATAAGTTATACCCTATAGGAACAAACCTTTTTGTACAAATAGTCCTACTAAAATCTCTATTTCATTGTTACCATAATTCTAATCAACAAAAAATAGGGGTACACTACATAAATGGCATAGACTTTAAAGTACAAAACAGGATCAGTCGTCTACACTGAGAAGGGGGTGGGGTGGGGTGGGGGTGAATCAATAGAGGGTAGTTTTTATAATTTCATTTAAACAAAAATAAAAATCCATTGCTTGTTAGATCCCAATCCAATAAAAATATAAATATATTATCCACACATGATCATGCATAAAATAAAATGAAAAGTAGCAGAAACTTTTTATAAGGTTAAGATCCATTGTGAAATCCTACTTCTTATCATGGTTGGGTACCCTCCACAACCACATATTCTCTTCATTATAATGAAAAGTGAGTTCCAATTAAAATAATTCATGAAGAACACACCACACATGTCAGGAGTCACAAAAACAATACAACTTCATTATTTAGTACAAATAAGGTGAATTCAAGATTAAGAATATTGCTAAATAAATCAGGTTTCCATAGAAATAAAAATTTAGATATCCTTTTCCAAGAACATCCATAATTATCAAGATATAATTTTCAACAGTGTAGACTTGAATTACGCAGCACAAATATTCTTAGACTCAAATAAAATATCTTGAATCAATAATATTCATTATATTCTGAATGTTTAAACTACAACCCTAACCCCAGACTCTTCTTTTTATACCTTTTTCTCACAACATTAAAACTACACACAATAGCCACATTATCCCACACCAACACTTCCTCGTTATTTAAAATTATTAAATCACAATCAAATATTTTTTATTCAAAATTCCCAAAGACATAGAATTCAATTTTCTCGTGATATATATATATATATATATATATATATATATATTATTGTACACACCACCTAATTTAAATTCCTAATAGAAAAAGGAATTATTTTCTAATGTGATATTAACATATCACAATATTCAAAATCCAAAAAAAATCTCTATTTAAAAATGAACTAGAATTTCCCAAAAACTAACTTTTTTTAAAAAAACATCCAATATTTCCATATTCTTAGCCTAATACATTTCTACCATATATAACTTCCCTTCTCTAAATTTCATGTTCTAAAACTCTCTCCCAAAATATAAGGATAAAATCCCTTATGTGTTTCTCAAATACCTATGTGGATCCTATATGAGGCTATGGAGATTACCTCATATACACTAAAATAAATGGTTACATGACTCAATTCATCTATAAGAATAATTCTGATACATTAAAGTTAATATTTTTCGTGTATAGAAGAATTTGGATACGTTTTTTCGGCTATGTTGATGAAATAAATGCGTAAATCCCTTTAGCTACGTTGTTGCATTCTATTATGTCATTGATTTACCTATGTGATGGTATCTAAAATGAATATATAGTATATTTGGATACTTGATATTTCTATATGAAAAATTTGGCTACTTGATGCTACCCAAAACACCAACATAGCATATTTGGCTATGTGATTCAGCTACCTGATTGAGTTGTATAGTTGATGTTGTTCAAAATGTATATGTAGAATATTTGGATATATGATTCAACTAAGTGAAATATTTGGAAATTTTGATTTCCTACATAATTTAAATGCTTATGTGAATCTTCAAAATTCTATATTTCAGTCAATGTCACTCAGATCCTCTTCAACCAACATCCATCCAACCTTAAAAACACTGTTTAGCATCTTGAAACTATGTCCCCTAATATATATCCCTACAAAATATATCATGATTATTCAAAATGGGTGAGAACCTCAAAATATAGATGTCAACAAATAAAAAACCAATACTGACCAACATCCATGGGATCTTTAACCATTCTCAAATAAATCCAGAAATCAATAGGATTCTTTATCTACCACTTTGGACTTGTGGATGATAATATGAACCCCCCCTGACCTACCATGACTTAATACACAAATCATAAAATCATATCTAATCTCAAAGTGATGTATCCTGACACTAAATTATATCATAAGGTTGTGTTTTTGAGATATTTTCATCCCCCGATGATAAGCATGTTTGGGTCGAGTGATTCAAATAAATATAATCCAAAAACTCCCCTACCACATACACTCCCCATACATAATGGAATAATCTTCCACTTTATCAATATAACAAAAGGAATATAGGGAGGGGCTCTCAAGGAAACAAAAATAAAGTGTGTGTGGAAGGTTGAACGTGTAATTTTGGCCTTAACTCTAAAAATATCTCAAGTGGAAAAGTATTTGTAATAACATATGAAAGCTACCGCATTGCGCTAAAATTAAAAGTTTTATTTCACCGGAAGAAACCTTCTCTTTTATAAAATGACATTGAATGTCTATATTTTTAGACTAATAGTGTTCAAATGTATTTTTTAGAAAGATCAAAATCACGTTTACTGTAATAAAGAAGCTTCAACAGTCTCTAAACATCAACCCAAAAATCTACGAGTTGAACCTACATCCATTAATCCCATTAAACTACATCAGTTGCCACCACATAATCTAATTTATTTTTACTCAGGGTCACTGAACACTACTTCTTACTGTACCAGTTAATAAAACTACCATCAATGAAAAACACTTCACCTAATGTGGATCATTGATCTGTACAGTCACTTATCTAATCTACATTAGTGTAACCAATAAAGTCTAGATCAATAATGTATCTGTAGAGAAATACATAAATCAATATTCAATTTTTTAATGGAAATAATGGGTTGTCTATATGACCAATGATTGATTGTGACAGGGGATTAAATATGATTCACAATTCTTCATGTAGGGTCCACCATGTTTGACTTTCACAGAAACTCCCAACAGTTTCCATATCCATAATTGGTATGGCTATACTTTCAAAAGATAGGCAGTCAATTGGGGGTTTAGACCTAATGAAAATTAGTAACTCACATTGGATAAGATTATGGGAGGTTGGGATCATCACACCTTTTGGGGGGAAATTGGTTCATACTTCAGTACTCTCTTATTGATTTAAGATATGTTGACGAATATGTTTCTAATTCTGATATGGGAATGATTATTCTAATAAAATGATCATGTTTTGAACCCTACCATGTGTAAAGTGGGGTCTATTAATGATTCCATCTATATGTATATGAGGTTCTTCACTTGTTTCCCATTAATGTATGGTTTTTTATTTTTTTAAACCAAATAACTAGGAACTCGAAAGTTTAATTCCATCTAGAGAGGTGATTAATATACTAAGGATGGGATAGAAACTTTATGAGGTGTAATACATATCATATTTATAATAGAAATAAAAACCCACATAGTTCATTGGACCCATTTAACTTAACATAATTTAAAAATAATTTTTATGAGGGAACTTAGGAATCAGGTGTTATTCTCAAGACTTAAGAAGAAATCCTATATATCCTAGTTATAGAAGGAATCCGAGTCATTGTAGTTTGATCATTCCCCCAGGAATTACCCCAAGGTGGATTTCCCTGTATAGGTGATATCATATCATGCCCCTTAATGGGGCTTACACAATGTGGTTTCCTTGGATGGTAGGGATTCATGATGAAAATTATATGATCATTGTGAATCCCTAGTCCCACATGATCCATGATAAGTGTGATAAATAATAGATAACTTGTAATGAGTCTCACTGCATATAGAGGTTTAACTTTTTCACTAAGGAAACAAAGATGGTGGGTTTAATATGGATCTTGTGCCTTATAAAGGCATCCTATATATCCTAGTTATAGTAGGAATCATAGTTCTCATAGTTTAGCTGGCTCATTGATTTTATAAAGGATGAGAAAGAATGACTGACCCTTTAAGGATATTGGGTCCCAATGGGTTAGGTTGCTGGAGATATGAAGGTACTTACACAAAGGTAGATGTACATTAAGCTCGGGACTTATAAAGGAATCTTGTGTATCTTAATTATATCATGAATTGGAGTTCTCATAGTTCAAATGGGATATGTAGGGACTTACACTAAGATGGATTCCCATTAGATATTTGGACTTGGGGAGGCATCCTACGTACCCTGGTTATAGTAGGAATCATAGTTATCATAGTTCAATTTTGGGGTATTCATGAATATGTTCAGTGAGAATGATTATGATATCCCAGGGTATCTTTCTGACATGCCCTAATTTTCTTACTGACATGTCATAATTTTCTTCCTGAAATGTCATGATTATCTTCTTATCTTGTCTAATGGTATTTGGACATTACCTAGTTTCGTAACGGATTTATCGAATGACAATCACATTATCTAACTTAATTTTTTATGGATATTGCATGATATAAATGGAATGTCTAGAATACATTTCATGATCAAGGTCTAAACATATGTAGGATGTCACAAGATATGTCTAGAAAGCCCATAGGGCTTTATAAGACCTAGATGACATGTCTTGGAGTTATTGAGAAAAGTATTGTTTTCAATAATGCATATTAATGTTATTTAAAGGGGGAGGTTATTGAAAATAATACTATGTCTCTTTATGATAATTTTTATGCTCACAAATACCCTTAGTTATTTTCTAATGATTTTACTTAGTATTTTTGCAGGAGGTTATTAATTTATTTTACTCTTGAAATAACGAGAATTTATTACTTAGCGCGGAATCTGTTTTAGCGTGTTCTGGAAACACTGTTCACATCATACGTAGATGAATATACCACAGAATCTGTTTTAGCACGTTCTGGAATCACTGTTCATACCCTACATGGATAAACATAGCGTAAGGATGAAAATCATGTATACTTTTTGAGATAAGAGAAAAGTATGGTTAAAAAACCATACGTTTTCAGCAAAGTATGGAAGAATAACATTACGTTTTGAAGGAACCCAACGTTTTGGTTATCAGTAAAGTATGGAAGGAGAACCGTACGTATATTCTAAAGGTTACTTTTATTTCTCAAAACTATGGTTCATCAACATTACTTTTTTAAACAATCATACGTTCTTGGAAAAGTATGGATCATGTAAAAGTATGGATCTTTTACCGTACATTTGAATGTTGAAGAAAAAGTATGGATGATCAACCCTACGTTTGTCATCAACCTTACGTTTTCAACCCTACTTTTGAAGACTATGTTATTAACCCTACTTTTGGAGGCCACATCATCAACCTTATGTTTGGCGTCAGAATTTTCAGCAGACGGTTTTTATGTACAATGATCAGTAAGCTGATTTCTGGGCGGATTTCAAGACGGATTTAAAGTAATTTTTAAATTATGACTTTGAATGATTCAAAGACATTTTATTAATGGATTTAAGATCGAATTAAAAGGATCTTTTTATGCTGAGTCTTAAGGGAGTTTATGACTTCTCTGTAAATTCAAATTTTTGAATATCGCAAATCAGAAGGAAACTTTTATGGATCTAAATGTGCAGGAGATATGTTTTATTATATATGCTCTCTCTGAAAACACCAGAAAAAAAATAAAAGATGGTATGATCAATCTATTATTGAAAAAGGTGGAAAATAGAGATTACATCTATTCCTGATTGATCTGATAATTCAACAGGAGTGTGAAATCTTTATTTGTTCAAGAAGAAGGAACTTGATAGAAGATTCACCTGTTCTACATCGAATATCTTCTGGGGATCTACAACTTCTGAGGTTGTGAACTGTATCTCTATATCTACTACCACTGGATCAACTCAGAATTGCTTCGTCTTGAAGGTCAATATTTCTAGAAACTTCGATGCATCTGCTATCAATTGCATTCTGTTGCAATTGTGAAGATCAACCGGAAATTTCTTTTTGAAATTATTTTTATTCTTGAGTAACCAACTTCTCGTTCTAAGATGTGTAGGTTCATGTTTGAACCAGAAGGATTTGTTTTTCCTTGGATTGTAAAGGTGTCAACTGCTTGTACTCAGTTGTGAACTGGTCTGTGGAAAAGAGAACCATATATTGAAAATCAACAAGCTCGTGGAGAAGAGTGTTAGTGGAGTGGACTAGGTGACTTCTGTTCCCCGAAACACTATACTTCTTTGTGTTCTTGTTTTTACTTTTTCCACTGCACGATCAAATATGATAAAGTATAAAGGATAGAACTCGTCCAAAAGAAGATTTATTGAAAAAATTGTAAAAGACACAATTCACCCCCCTCTTGTGTATAATCTATAGATTCAGATCCAACAATTGGTATCAGAGGAGGAGCCTCTGACAGAGCCTTAGAAAGCTAGAAGAATTTAAGGATTATTCAAAAGAGAATTATGACTGATACAAGAGAAGGGATGTCGACGGATAGAGCACCATATTTTAATGGAGACAACTATGGTTGCTAGAAATCACACATGATAATATATCTGAAAAACCTCGGATATAGAGTCTGTTCAAAGATTCTGACTCCTTATGAAATTCCTGAAAATCCTGAGGCATGGAGTGCTACTATAGAGGCAGAGTATGATATGAACTCGAAGGCTATGAATGCAATTATCTACAGTATAGGACCAGATAAATTTAACAGAGTATATCAGTTCCTCACAGCATATGAGATGTGTCAAACAATAGGTGTGGCATATGAAGGAACAGATAATGTAAGGAAAATGATATATGAAACTGCAAAACTGAAATGTGATACTTTCAGAATGATTGAAGGTGAGAGAATTAACCAAATTCATGGGATATTGACAGAAATTGTCAATAACATAACTGCTATAGGAGCACCTATCAAGCAGGCTGATCAAGCATTAAAAGTACTGAGAGTACTTCCAACTAGATGGAATGGTATCTCTGCTGCAATCAGACAATCAACACATGTCAAAGATCTAACTATGAGAGAGCTGATTGGTACACTGATGATGTATGAAGCTGAAATGCAAGATAAAGCTAACGAACATAAAGTGCTTACCAAAAGAGAAGATATTTCCATGAAGGAAACTTCGCTACAAAAGAATAGAAAGACTAAGAGCAAATAAGTCAAAGCTAAATTAGAAAGCTCTGACTCATCCAACTCAGATGAAGAACTGGCTCAACTAGCCAGAAAATTTAGAAAATTATACAACAAGAAAAGAGGCTTCAAAAAATCCTTTAAGGGAGATAATAAGGAAGTGAGATGTTATGAATGAAAAAAGATGGGACATATCAGACCAGATTTCCCACAATTGAAGGATGCAAAGAAGAAGAAATTCTTCAAAAGAAATGACTTTGAGCAGAAAGATAAGAAAGCTATGAAAGCCACTTGGAGTGTATCTGAAGACTCTAGTAGCTCTTCTAAATCAAGCTCAGAGAAAGAAGAAGTCAATCTAAAGGCAAACATGTGTTTCATAGAAGAAACTGATAAGGTACACTCATATTACTCCTCTGAATCACATTCTGAATCAAGCTACGTAAATGAAAAACTTGCAGCCTACTGTAATATGCTTGAAGAAAGATATGACTCACTATTTAAGAAACATAAGTCACTGAAAAATATACATAAAGCCATTTCAGATGAAAGAGACACAATGTTGAAACAACATAAAGAATTAACTGATAAATACAATTTGATTAACACTAACTATGTTAATTCTGAATCAATAATAAAATCACTTCAGGATGAAGTAGAATCTTACAAATAGGCTGCATTGGTTTTTACAAAAGAAGATAATTCATTAAATGAAATTCTTAGAAAAAGTTTCATTAAAAAGGAGAGATTTGGAATTGGATGTAAATGAGAAAAACCAAAGCGATATAAACATTATTTTGTTCCTAGCTCTAAAAATCATAATTGTAATTTTTGTGGGGAAAAGGGACATGTAGCTAAAAACTGTTTCTTAAGATAACCTCAAAATTTTTTTATTAAGAAAGCCTATGTTTCAAAAGACTTATATGATTCAGCTAATTTTAAATGAGCAAAGCAAATCTAGATACCCAGATCATTGCTAGCTAATACTCCTGGACCCAACAAAATATGGGTACCAAAGAAATTTGTTTTAATGTCTTTGCAGGTAGCAGGTCACCAGAGAAGAAAAGATATATGGTACATGGACAGTGGCTGATCAAGTCATATGAGTGGAAACTCATTGAATTTTTCTTCACTCACTCAAAAGGAATGAGGACTTGTCACATTTGGTGATAATTCCAAAGGAAAAAAATCATTGGCATTGGAACAGTTGGAGATCCAAAAACAGTCTCAATCACCAAGTACATTATGTACAAGGAATAAACACAATCTGATATGTATCTCTCAACTTTGTGATGATGGATATACTATTGATTTTACTAAAAATTGTTGTACTGTTTTTAAAGATAAACTGTTTATATTTAAAGCACCAAGAACTGAAAATGTCTATACTTTGGATTTAAATTTCTTGTGTTAACAACATGTAAACTACTTGACTGCTAAAGTAAGTGAATCCTGGATCTGGCATAAAATACTTGGTCATTGCAATGTATATGTTTTACATAAGTTATCCAAGAAACGTTTAGTTTCTAATTTACCTTGTCTCAAATTTGAAAGTGATAGATTTTGTGATGCATGTCTACTTCACAAGAAACACAAATCATCCTTCAAATCATTTAATAAGGTTGATACATCTAAACCTCTAGAACTTATTCATATGGATTTTTTGGAACTTCAAGAGTAGAAAGCTTAGCCGATAAATTATATATATATATATATATATGTTTTAGTTGATGACTATTCAAGATTTACATGGATTTTTTTTTTTGAAATTTAAAAATCAAGCTTTTACTTTATTTGAAAGTTTCTGCAAATCTGTTCAAAATGAAAAAGGTTTCAATATAATCTCATTAAGAAGTGATCATGGTGGAGAATTTGAGAATCTGGAATTTCATTCCTTTTTCTCAAATATGGGTATTAAACACACCTTTTCTGCACCCAGAACACCTCAACAAAATGGGATTGTTGAAAGAAGAAATAGAATAATTCATGAAATGGCTAGAACTATGTTAAATGAATATAGTCTACCTATATATTTCTGGGCAAATGCTATGAATATAGATTGTTATATAATTAATAGATTTTTAATTAGACCTATTTCGAAAAAGACACCCTATGAACTACGGAATAACAGAAAACCTAAAGTAAATTACTTTAATGTTTTTGGATTCAAGGTTTATATCTTAAACACCAAGGATAATCTTGGTAAGTTCTATCCCAAATCTGATGAAGGTATTTTCTTAGGATATTCTGCTACCTCCAAATCCTATAGAGTTTATAATAAGTAGTCAAGGATTGTTGGAGAATTAGTTCATGTGAAATTTGATGAATCTGATATTTTTGAGAAAAGGAAAGAACAAATGGATGAATTTGACTCTAATGATAACATGAGACTTGAGAATTTAAATAATTATTTTGAAAATGATATGAAATAAATTCAGTCCAGTTTAGAGTAACATGATACTGAAGAACCTTTAAATATTTTACCTAGACAGTCTAGAACCATAAAGAATCATCCTTTAGAAACTGTAATAGGTAACTCAGAAACTGGTGTTCAAACTAGAATAAACTTAGTAAACCTAGTGGGATTCTATGCCTTCCTATCTCAACAAGAACACAAGACTATAGAAGAAGCTTTATATTATGAAAGCTGGGTAATAGCAATGTAAGATGAATTAAACCAGTTTAAAAGAAATGAAGTTTGAGATTTAGTGGAAAGACATAAGAATTATCCTATAATAGGAACCAAATGGGTTTTTAGAAATAAATAGGATGGCCAAGGCACAATAACTAGAAATAAAGCAAGATTAGTAGCTAAAGGATATAATAAAGAATAGGGAATAGATTATGATGATACTTTTGCACCTATAGCTAGGTTAGAAGCCATTAGAATCCTTTTAGCCTATGCATGTTATATGAATTTTAAATTATTTCAGATGGATGTCAAATCTGCCTTTTTAAATGGATATTTAATGGAGGAAGTTTATGTTGAGCAACCTCCTGGTTTTGAAAACTCTCAAAAACCTGATTCTATTTTTAAGCTTACTAAAGCTCTTTATTTCTTTAAACAAGCACCTAGAGCTTGGTATGAAATATTAGGTTCTTGTCTTTTGAAAAATGATTTTACTGTTGGTATGGTAGATCCAACACTATTTAAGAAAATTGTGAAAAATAATGTTTTGTTGGTTCAAATTTATATTGATGATGTAATCTTTGGATCAACTAATAAAACTCTCTGTCATGATTTTTCAAAAATAATGCAAGAAGAATTTGAAATGAGTATGATGGGAGAATTAAATTTCTTTTTGGGTCTTCAAATATTTTAAAAATATTTTGGAAATGTTTTAAATCAAAGCAAATACTTTTCTGATTTACTTAAGAAATTTGGACTTGAGAATAGCAAGACATTTACAACTCCCATGTGTACTAATATAAAACTTGAATTGGATGAAACTGAGAAATCAGTTGACAAAAAGTTATATAGAGGTATGATTGGTAGCTTGTAATATCTTACTGCTAGTAGACCAGATATAATGTATTCAGTATGTCTTTGTTCTAGATTTCAATCAAATCCTAAAGAATCCCATCTAACTGCTGTTAAAAGAATTTTTTGATATTTAAAATGAACTATTTTTCAATCTCTTCTTTATCCTAAAACTTCTAATTTTATTTTGATTTCATATTCAGATGCTGACTTTGGAAGTTGTAGATTAGATATAAAAAGTACATCAGGTACATGTCACTTTTTAGGAATGTCCTTAGTATCATGGTCTAGTAAGAAACAACATTCAGTTTCCATGTCAACAGCTGAGGCAGAATATGTTTCTTCTAGAAGTTGATGTGCACAGGTTTTGTGGATGAAAAACACACTTATGGACATTGGATTGAATTTTAATAATACACCTATTTTATGTGATAATACGAGTGCAATTAATATTTCAAAAAATCCTATTAGTCATTCTAGAACAAAGCACATTGATATAATGCATCACTTTTTAAGAGATCATGTTATTAAAAAAGATATATTTTTAGAATTTATAAATACTGAAATTCAATTAGAATATATTTTTACTAAACCTCTTCCCACTAAACGGTTTGATTTTATTAAGGGGGATCTAGGTTTATTTAATTTTAAATAATTTTTTGTTTTTTTTATTTTATTTTTTTATTGAATACTGTTTATGTTTTTCTTTCTTTCTTCATATGAAAATTGTATTTGTTTTTAAATATATGTAATGATGAGTGATTACACGGGAATCAAGGCTGTCAGAGCCTTTTCGAATTCTAAACCCATTTACTTCTATCAAAACCCTTTCGAAATCCGAAAATTGCATTTCCTCTTCTGAAACCCTATCCTTCGAACTTTTGAAACCCTAACCTTTGAACTTCTGAAACCCTAACCTTCAAACCTTCAGAGACTCTCGCATCAATGGTAAGGACTAAAAGAGCCAGTGAGGCCGAGCCGAGCAATGCTAAGAGACAATGAACTGAAGGAAGAAAAATCGTACAATATAAGGTAATCGATCTTGACTGGTTATTTTAGACGAATCTGTTGTTGAAGCAAGCACTGTCGTTTCAAAATCTTGAACAGATGTTCAATAGTGAAAATATGGAATTTCTGTATGAAGTAGAACTTAGATACTTCTACAAATCTGTACAGTTTAGTCTTGGCGATACTGAAGACAGTATGATGGCTAAAATAGAGGATAAGGATTTCTCAATTTCTTCAGTAGAGATTAGTCAGATTCTAAACTGCCCTCATGAGGGAGTTTTTCATTTTTAATTGAAGAATATAGGACATTCTGTGCATAAATCCGAAGACATTATGTCTTTTCTTTTCGGTACCAAGAAAATAAAGAAAATGTTTGTTAAGGATTTGGAGCCTGATCAGAAGATTTTGGTAAAATTTATTTGGACCGGAATAGCTCCACGGATGGTAGAAATGGAGAATATTTTGTACCCTGATATGTATATATTGTTTCTTTTGTTAAGTGATATTAAGTTAAAATTTCCAAGATACAAGATAAGGTATCTCAGTTATTGCTATCAAAGCGAGGCCAGGATGAATTTCTATCCCTTTGGTAGATTTATTTCTAAGCTGTTGTTTAAGAAAGACATAGTGAGATTAGTGGATGCAAGAGTTAACTGTCATCATAGTAATATGATTAATGCTGGAAACTTGAGAAAAATTGAATATTTTTGGAGCACAATTAAAGGAAAACTTTTACCAGTAGGAGCTGAGGAAGACTTAGAGAGTGCTCAGGCTCAACCTGCTATGTCCAAGGAGGGACAAGCTGAATCCAGAGTCAGCAATGTATCATGAAGGATTCGCTTTGAAGTGATAGATGTTGAGGAAGACAGAAGCCAGGAGGCACTTCAATCAAGAATACAAAGACCAATAAATGAGGAAGTCACTTCGAATTCTTTGGAAACTCCAACATAACCTTTATTTTCTTATTCTTTTGTGAGAGAAGCTTTTGATGATAAAACCATGGAATATGTTACTGAGAGAATGGCTCCAGTAGAGAAATTAGGAGCTCATAAAGAAGCTCAAAGGGAAAATCAGGAATAGATTGTTGCTGGTGTTGAAGTTTCACTTCAACAGGAACAGGAGATGGAGGAAGTGCCTGGTGAAGAAGTGGCCAGACCTCAGCAAGCTTATGAAGATATTGTACTTGAAAATTCAGTGGAAGACAAAGATGTAGATGAATGTGATGAGAATGCTTCTGAAGCTCAAATAGAGGTACTTCAAGAGGATTTTTCTGTGGAGGAGTTTGAAAACTATAAGGAAAAATCTGTGGACCAACCTTCTCAGGACAAAGAAAAAGAGAAATCTGATACTAAATAATTTCCTCTGGTATTGCTGCATCAACCTTAGAATGTGAATCAATCTCAGGGTGCATCTAATTCAAGGAAAGAAGAAGTTGAATAACTGTACAGAAAAGTATCTCAGTTGGAATTTGATAATGCTTCTCTTAGAAATGCTTTAGACTTAGAACATTTGAAGTTTCAAAATCTGATGGAGTGTACAGTTTCAAGGCAGGATGTTGAAATGTTTAAAGAGGATATGCTGACTCCTATTACTCAATTAAAATCTAAAATGGTTATGAAGTCAAATTTATCAGATCTGAAGTTGTTTATGGAGAACTAATTTGCATCAGTTGCAAATCATACTATTAGTGGATCAAGTTATTCACCTGATTTTATTAGATGGTTTCAGGATATCATAGCTGCGTTGAGCAATATGAATGACAGGATACATGATCTTCAATATAATAGTGCTCCTCTATCAGTGTTGCTGGACAATCAGAAATTCTTAGTGGATCAACTGACATCTAGTGAGCCATCAATCAGAATTATGTTAGATCGGTTATCGGAGAAGCTGTCAGTATTTGTTGAAAAAGAGGAAAGGATGCATGAGTTTTTCAGAGTCAATTTAATTGAGGATATTCATATGACTCAAGAGAACAGAGATCTCATTATCATTCTTGGAGATGGGATGATGAAGAGACTTCAGGAACAGTTTATAGAAATCAAGTCTATAATTCAGAGGAGATAGACCCTATTGCCTATCTTACCCAAACCTTGATTCCAGTGTATATCATTGTCATGTATATACTACTGTTTTTGAATGAAAATTTTCTTTATTGTTTATTTTCCTCTTTCCTAATTTGTTTTACTGACTTTATTTTTAATAATCCAGTACTCTAGATTTAATTATTGATAAATAGTTCGTAATAGCATTTACTAATAGTTAAGTGCAATATTAAACGTGTTAAAATCCATGATTTTTCATTCTTTTTGATATCACAAAAGGGGGAGAATTTGGATAAACACAACATCCATTTTTAGGGGCTGAATTCATTTTATTGAGAGAGAAAATTAGATGAGACATTTAGATTTATAATTAACTTTTTGGTGGAGAAGATTTTATTTAAAACTTTATAACAAATTTTGAAAGTTAATTTTGTTTTGTTTAAATAATTTTAATTATTTTATGGGTTTTGTGATCATCAGAAAGTGAAAGATTGTTGAGAAAATTATTGTTTTCAACAATGCGTATTAATGTTATTTAAAGGGGGAGGTTATTGAAAATAATACTTTGTCTCTTTCTTATAATTTTTATGCTCACAAATACCCTTAGTTATTTTCTAATGATTTTACTTAGAATTTTTTAAGGAGGTTATTAATTTATTTTACTCTTGAAATAACGATAATTTATTACATAGCGCGGAATCTGTTTTAGCGCATTCTAGAAACACTGTTCAAATCTTACGTAGATGAATATAGTGCGGAATCTGTTTTAGCGCGTTCTGGAATCACTGTTCATACCCTACATGGATAAACGTAGCGTAAGGATGAAAATCATGTATACTTTTTGAGATAAGAGAAAATTATGGTTAAACAACCATACGTTTTTAGCAAAGTATGGAAGAAGAACCTTACGTTAGGAAGGAACCCTACGTTTTGGTTATCAGTAAAGTATGGAAGGAGAACCGTACGTAAATTATAAAGGTTACATTTATTTCTCAAAAGCATGGTTCATCAACCGTACTTTTGTAAACAACCGTACGTTCTTGGAAAATTGTAGATCAATTAAAAGTATGTATCTTTTACCATACGTTTGAATGTTGAAGAAAAAGTATGGATTATCAACCCTACGTTTGTCATCAACCTTACGTTGTCAACCCTACGTTTGACGACTATGTTATTAAACCTACGTTTGGAGGCGAGGTCACCAACCTTACGTTTGGCGTCGGAATTTTCAGCATACGGTTTTTATATACAACGATCAGTAAGCTGATTTCTGGGCGGATTTCAAGCCAGATTTAAAGTAGTTTTTAAATTACGACTTTGACTGATTCAAAGTCATTTTATTGATGGATTTAAGATCGAATTAAAAGGAGATTTTTATGCCGAGTCTTAAGGGAAGTTACAACTTCTCTATAAATTCAAATTTTTGAATATCGTGAATCAGAAGGCGACTTTTATGGATCTAAATGTGCAGGAGATATGTTTTATTATATATGCTCTCTCTGAAAACACTAGAAAAATAAAAAGAAAAGATGGTATGATCGATCTATTATTGAAAAAGTTGGAAAACATAGATTGTAACTATTCACGATTGATCTGCAGATTCAACAGGAGTGTAAAAGCTTTGTTTGTTCAAGAAGAAGGAACTCGATAGAAGATTCACCTGTTGAACATTGAATATCTACTATGGATCTACTACTGCTGAGGTTGTGAACTATATATCTACATCTACTACAACTAGATCAACTCATAACTGCTTCGTCTTGAAGATCAATATTTCTAGAAATTTCGATGCATCTGCTGTCAATTTCATTCTGTTGCAATTGTAAAGATCAATCGGAAATTTCTTTTTGAAATTATTTTTATTCTTTAGTAACCAGCTTCTCGTTATATTCTATGTAGGTTCGTGTTTGAACCATAAGGCTTTGTTTTTCCTTGGATTGTAAAGGTGTCAACATCCTGTACTCAGTTGTGAATCGGTTTGTGGAAAAGAGGACCAGTTAGTGAAAATCACCAAGCTCGTGGAGAAGAGTGTTGGTGGAGTGGACTAGGGTATTTCTGTTCCCCGAACCACTATATACTTCTTTGTGTTCTTGTTTTTACTTTTTCCGTTGCACGATCAAATCTGATATAATATAAAGGACAGAACTCGTTCAAAAGAAGAGTTATTGAAAAAATTATAAAAGACACAATTCACCCCCCTCTTGTGTATAATCTGTAGATTTAGATCCAACATTGGAGGTTATCACATGATCAATACATACATGTCTTGGTGTTTTCTCATGACCCAAATGACATTTCTTGAGGGTGTCATAAGACTTGGGTGACATATTTGAGTGTTGCTTCATGTAGTATATGACATATCCTAGGGTCATCTCATGTCATGGGTTACATGCTCGAAGGGAACTATGAGACTTGGATAACATGTCTTGAGGGATTTGTGAGAATTTCTTGACATGTATGAGTGCCATCGCGTGAGCTAGAAGACATATCTAGGTGTCATCCAATGTCTTGGATGACATGCTCAGAGGGACCCATGATAGTTTTATGAATTTTTTGGAGGGTGTCTTAATAATTTTTTAACATGTACTAAGGACATAGAAAGACTTGGCCAGTATGTATGGAGGGACTTTCAAGACCTATTTTATATTTGCGAGAACCTGAGGTCATGTCCTGTAACTATCTCATGATCGGGAGAGATCCTGCAAAGAACATAATAACTTAGCATGAAAAATAGTGTATTCATATGTGCATAAGTCCTCTATAGTTTTTCAGTATTTATCTTATATATTCCCCATGGTTTTTCAAGCATTAGTTTGTGTATCTTTCACATGACCTAATGACATGAAGAAACCCCTTCACATAATATGGGTGACATATCATAATTCCATCACATGATATATGAGGTGATCAAACAAAGCACATATTCATGCCACATGATCCTTTATTTATTCCTTAGGATTTACTTATTGAAGGACCTTGCGATCGTATGAACTTTCACTCAGAGAAATATTCTCCTATGGTCTTGTGCATCGGTTTCCATCGGTCGTCTGGGTGTGATTTTACTCCTTATCTTTATCTTGAGGGGGGGGGATTTACAAGCCTTTCCAGCCCAGTTATATTCCACCTAGTGTGGCGTGTATCTCGATAATATGAGCTACAGGTAGTGGAGTGATGTTTGGGACACACAATTCACATAACTCTACCATGGGTCATCCATGGATCATTTGATATTCAATGACTGGGATAACATTCATCCATATCAATGTTTATTGGACCCCATCCGATCAAATGAATTTCACCTAACCATGATGGCATGTCAACTGAAATTTACAATGACTAACCGATATGCAAAGGAGTATTTGTGTGGTTAAGAAACTCGTGGAAAGGATTTCATATGATCAAATATGTCTTTTCTGAGGTCATTTGTGAGAATAAGGTAGTTCATCATGGGAGCCTCCATGAGATCAAGTCAACGTGTATAAGGGACCTTGAAAAATCACATTTTGTTATCAAGGGGGAATTGTGTAATATGGTGATCTCTCAGGGTGTATTACCCCATTTACATGAAGGAAAACATATAATCACTTTTCAATAAGCCTCCATCATTACATTTTTAATCCCCTATTTATTAAACATGGACGATAGATCTCACGTAGCTATTCAATTGTTGTTGAAGATAACCACTCTCCTTGTTTTGTGATGCATTGAGTAACCAATAATGGATGCTGCAGTGATGTATGAGCATTGTTATAGATAGGCCCACTTCTTTTCTATAGATCCGGAGGGGTAGTGCATAATCCAATGGACATGTTCGATACCGTTCACATGATGAAGGTGACATGAAAACTTGATCTTGAGTGATAAGGTGGATTTGTTTCTAGGGGATTCATGAGATTTTTCAAATTTAATGAGCACATATCATTAAGTTCAAATAATTACCCATAGCATAAGGCTTATTCCTATCTCTATCTTTATTTTCTAATGGGGTTTTAGTTGATTTTCAGACATCCATCGGTTGAAAATTCATTTTATTGAAAGAGATTGTTGGGAATCCTTTACATGATGATCAATGATTGTATCTTTTCCTTCTTAATAACATAGATGCTTGTCAAAGGGTCCTCACATAATCAATAGTATTTCATGCACTACACATTATCTTCTTGCATGAAATTTTGAGGGTCATGCGATCACGTGTCATTCTAAAGGTTACATGACTGTGAGAGTTCTTCACTTTCTCTTCCTTTGCTCGGCAGAGAAAATAATCATCATGATTTAGGTATTTATTCCCATGTATATTTAATTATTCTCATTTATTGGGTGTAAAAAGATTCCCCCTACAATAGCAATGTCCACAAAGACAAGGAATTAGTTATAATGAATGTAAATTCCCACATAAGTCTTTATGGCTGCTACCAATCAGTGTCTTGTGAAATGTTTTGTCTTTCGAGAGACCCTAGTTATACCCTAGAGCACCCTATATATAGTGAGATGAGGGACATATCATTTCTTCAGTGACTCAGAATCTCAAAAGCTATCTCACTTGATTCCATCACCTTATCCCTTCTCTAGACCTTGACACAAGATCTCATTTTCAACACCTCTCCCTAAAAACATATCATGATAACTGTTCATGAGATTTGATCACAAGAATTATTTAGTGGGAACTATTTCTTGAGATCTTTTCATGGGAACTACTTTCCATAAACACTTGTTTAGATGAACATAAAAAAAATCTTCTTAATTTATTGATCCTTCTCTAAGATACTTGGCCTCATGGCTATATTTTCATGTTTCTCTTGAGTTTCTAGATCGATCTCATGATTTCTCAACCATCATGAGGTTTGTGTGACTATCTCCAGGTCATGTGATCATAGGTCTAATGACTGGTCACATGTTGAAAAGATTCCCCATGGTTCATGTGTTTCATGATAACTTTATATGGTATGTTGTTCATAGAATCTCCATGGGTCATGCGATTCACGTGACCTGTGTTAGGTCACGTGATCATGAATCCCTTCATGGTTTATGGGATTCAAATAATTATACTAGGGTTATGCATTTCTTTTGATGGTATAATTATATTATCTAACATATGTTTTTTTTTGAATATTGATTCCAATTATCAGGAAACAACCAAAGGGATCTAATTTACTGGAACCACAATGCTGATCCTTGGCATCCTATGTCTTTTAACAATGAGGCTTTGAAGGGGGTCCTCCTGCCTAGACTTCAGATATAATCCCCTATCACAATAGCTTACTCTTTATAGATTTAGGCTATTGGATGATGTTTTCATTTTATTGATAATATGTTGTATAGATCATCAATGGTACCCATACTTTATATGATATCATGTAAAACTACATTCCTTGATCTGAATGCTTGAATAACAACATATATTTCCCTATAAATTCTCATAAATTCCGACCAACATGATATTCCTCATCAATATACCCACTCTAGCTATCTTGAGATCACTTTATTTATAAAAGGATAATTTGGGTAATGTATATATAACATAGGGATAATTTTTTGTCCTTAGATGATGTCAATAGACTTAGTGATCATAGATTTATTTTTTTTATAATTCCATATGATGGTCCACAAAATATTTATATATTATTAATTATATTACCTTAATATTTACCTAATCATCATATATGGGAAGGCTTAGTGGGCATGGACTTGGATTTTTCTTGGGATTCCCTTATCAGGTTTTCAACCTGGAGAGCATTGTGTCTCTTTCCAATTTTTCAAAATAGACCATTGATGATCTTTAGTTTTGGTTCTTCAAGAGCAGACCTTCTATTGATGTAGTTTTGAGTCTTTTAGTTCGAACCTTTTATTTTTGGTAATATAATGTTTGTGAAGTAGTGTTCCCTATGCAGTTTAATGTCTTGTAGTAAGGAAATATTACGTGTAGTTTAATTTCATGTGGTAAGGACATATAATATGGCCTGTAGTCTAATGTCTTATTGCGAGGACATAAAATAATATTCAGTTTAAAGTATTTCTTCTAAGAGTTAAATGATTAATATGAAATGGGAACACATTCCAAGCATGACCCAAAACACCCTGAGGTGATGAGTTCCACCGCATTTTTTTCAGGGCTCACAAGGACTGGAGTTCCTTTCCTACAAGGAAGAGATGCCTCTAGTTGGTAGGTCAAAGTCCTTATGTGTTGATATCATGGAAAAATATAAGTTTCTACACTATTTTTTGGGGTTCATGAGAGATTGTAGGGATGGTATTGGTTGAGTGTAAAATATTTGGGTAGTCAGGTCCACCTAGATAGTGGGAATACAAGTGGAGTACTTCATAACGCAAAAGTTATAATTGAAGAATATGGAATGGGGAAGACATACCAAGGATTAACCACAAAATCATGAGGTGATGGGTTCTACCATGACATTTCTAGGTCTCATGATGATTGGAGTTCCTTTCATGAAAGAACGAGGA
Organism: Viscum album; assembly: GCA_963277665.1. Classification (NCBI taxonomy): domain Eukaryota; kingdom Viridiplantae; phylum Streptophyta; class Magnoliopsida; order Santalales; family Viscaceae; genus Viscum; species Viscum album. The sequence goes on from OY728145.1 coordinate 70,878,399, forward strand.
TACTTTAGTTGGTTGGTAAAATACCTTATGCATGAGCCCATAGGGATTACAAGATTGGTCAAGAAAAGAGGATTCTCACTCTTTTCCATAGGTCCTGACATATTTTTGAAGACTCAAACATTAGGGTGATGAAGTTGGATATTGATTCAAATATATTTAGGAAGGGTTCTATCACCCTATAGAAATTTAGGTTTATCTGTGGAGGCTCGGTCCATATAACACGTGGTTTTGAATTACATGTTCTATGCCATCAAAATGTTCAGGAATATAGGGTTACATTCCTAATTTGAGAAAGGGTAAAAAAACAAGATTATGAAACCTTAGGTATTTTAAATCCACTTGAATAGTTCATTTATGGGGATTTTAAATCATTTTATAACATTCTCAGGTCATGAGGATGTTATAGGGAAGTTATGTCGGGGATGACCCACAACACTCTAAGGTGCTGAATTCGACCATGGTGACATCATGGCTCATAGGGATCATAAATAAATTTTTGGAAGATAATGAAGCATTTGGTTGATGGTTGAGATCTCATATGAAAGATCCATACATAGAAATGCATAATCAAACATAGTATCCCTTGAACTTGGGTATCATTTTCCAATGGCCATGAAAGGTTCATAGTGATCTGAGGCATTCAAATAATGAATTGCGCCTTATGGAAAATGTAATATTAAAGGATGGTTCGAGCACCCTAAAAATTGTGTCACCACCTAATGAACATGTAATTATAGTTAGTTGATGTGAGAAATAATTACTCTAAATTTTTCCTAGAATAGGGGTCCAGAGAAAAATTATTAATGTTTACTAGGGCAACAAAGTATTCCCTATGAGCATTATGACATGTGCATTTACACTCTAATTTTTCCTCAACTACGACGGTAAAGAGTTTAGAGAGACTATACCTTAATTTTTTCTCAGGACACCCTTTTCAGGTTTTCATCCCAACAAGTTTCATGTATCTTTCCCTAGATGTTTATTATCTTGCAATTTAGATCATATAAGGCTAGAGTTTAAGGTCGTGCAACTTTAACCAAAGTTCATACAAATTAATGTATTGAAAATCATGAACATAGTATGAGTGGAATGTCACAAAACAACCTAATTAGAATTCCAAGGGTCAAGATTAGTCTAACATCCATTTGAGTGGGAGGTGGAAATGTTGTAAATCATGGTTCAAGGTTCTTCGGTCATGAGTAATGGTATGGGACAATCATTCCAGGGGTATCCCAGAACACTCTAAGGCACTGGGTTCTTCCATGGTGATGTCAGGATCAAAATGATTAGAATACCTTATCATAGGTCTAAGATGTATCTAGTTTGAAGGTTGAATACCTCATGCATTAATATCTTGGTCAAATAGGGAGATCTGTTTTACATTACAAGGGTTATGAAATATTTGAAGAAACATGAGGTTCTCAATACATGAAGGGTTGTTTATGGGTTGAGGTGCTCAAACTGATGATGGAAGAACCCCATTATCTATTTGATAGAGCTTAGGCTCTTGTGGTATTTTGTTAAGGAATGATGATGGGAGATGACCTACACATTTTAACATCATGTAGAGGGGATGTATCATTTTTTTAGTTCAGTGTCCTTTGATAAGGTTTTTTTCCTCACAGTTAATGTCATTTGGTATGGTTGTTTTCCATGTAGTTTATTTTCATTTGGTAAGGAAGTTTTTATGATCTGAAATGTGCCTTAGTCAAGGAAGCTAGAGCATATTTCCTGATCCCCTAAGAATAGATGATCCATGCACATCATGAGAAACAAGGGATAAGTGGGAAGATGGTTAGAATCTTCTAGAGTAGGTATTTGTTGGATTACTATATAAGTTCACCCCATATGTAGTTATGGGTAAATTTTTTAATCATTTTATATATTGTGGATGGACCAATATTGATTAATCTGGTGTCACTATGTATCACGTGATGGTAGAAATCAATCCACTTGTAGTTATTTCATGAAATTTTTATTTATAGGTTTGACCCATATATAAAAAGTGGGGATATTTTTATGTTGGTTGTTGTGGTTGGAACCAGGATTAGATATTTGGGTGGAACTACATGTCTTGTGATGACATGAATCAAGGCAGACATAGTTCTTGAATAGGAAATTCTCCACGTTGGTTTAACCCATACACATAGGGGGAATTATTCCTACTTATTGTTGTGGTTGGACCTAGTATTAGAGATCTGAGCGTCACTACTTATCCCTTAATGATTGGAATCGGGCCACACATAGTTCTTGAATAGAAAAATATCTACATAGCTCAAATCCATACACATAGGTGGAATTATTTCCACTGATCTTTTATCCAGACCTAGGATTAGGGTTTTGGGATCTGATATATATCCTGTGATGATATGAATTAATCCACATATACTTCTTAAACAGAAAACACTCTATGGAGGTATAAACCACATACAGAGGGGGGAATTGTTATTGTTTATTATCTGTTTCCTCTAGAAATGGGGATGACCTTTTTTGTTTAATGTTCAAACATTCCAATCGGTTTCTAACGGGTTTGTTCATAGAACTGGAAACATACAATGATTCTATACCCATTTGGACCTACTTTCCAAAGGTAGGTGATCATTAGTAGTGAACCGATGAGGCTTAAGAATTTTCATTGGTCGAGAGGATGGGAGCTTGGAATCATCACACCTTTTTGGGGAGAATTATAGTCTACTTTGGGACTCTCTTTATATATTTGAGTTATGTTCGTGAATCTTTATTAAATTAAAAAGTATGAAAATGAGCATTCCATTAGATTTGACAATCAATGATTGATATGTATGAGATTTAGAGAATCTTTTATTTGTATTTGAGGTTCTTAATCGATAGATAATCATCTGTATTTGTTATAGATTCTTAGTCAATGGTATCCTTAAACAGATTATATAGACATCTCTTGGTCATTATGATAACCATACTTGTTTTAAAGCCACTCATTGGGGAACTTGATGTTTATTGCCATTCAAAAGGACTTGGATTATTTCAGAGTTGGGATCGTACCCGCAGATGGGCTACCTACGTATACTTATATAGAAAAGGAATCAGAACCCACGTAGTTCGAGTAAAGAAGTATGAGGATTATACATGATTGATGGTCCACAAAAAATGTCATAATTACTTTTACACTCTAAGATCACATGAGTCATGCTCGGTGTGAGAAACAAGAGGTATCAGTAAAACCTGACGATTGTGACACGAAAGATGCAATCATAAGAAATAATGTGGGGCTTATGTATGTATGACTGCGCAGATAGATAAGGATTGGGATTTACTTCAGGGAAGAAACCTAGGAAAAAGGTCTATAAAGGTATTTGTTATTTATGGAGGTTTTGATACTTAACTTAGGGCTTACTCTTGAGAAGGATGACCAAATTATAGGAGACTTATGATTGGGTTTTACCCCTGATAAGGAAGCCCAAATCAAAAGTAAATTATGACTGGGGCTTAATCCTAAATAGGAGGCCCAGGTTATGGGGAATTATGACTGGGGATTACTTCTGAAAAGGAGGCCCATGTTAAGAGGACTTGAAACTTTGGGGCTTACTCCTGAGAAAGATTCCCAAATTGGGGAACTTGGGCCTTACTCCTGAGAAAGAGCCCCAAATTATGGAACTTGGGGCTTATTCCTAAGGAGGATGCCCATATTAAAAGAATTTGATATTGGGGCTTACTCATGAGGAGGATTCCCAAGTTGAAGGAAAATTATGACTGGGGATTAGTTTTTAAGAGGATGCCCATATCAAGGGAACTTGGACTGGGGATTACTCCTGAAAAGGAGTCCATGGTCGGGGAACTTGGGGTTTACTCATAAGGAATATGCCCAGATTAAAGATATTATCATCTTTAAAGGATGCGGTTGAATGAATGAAATCTCTAACCTTAGTGACATTAATATATGTAAATCACTAGGTATTGAGAGATGATCCACAGAATTACTTTCAGATAAGGAAGGCAACAAAGGAACTATGCCAAAAATCGCCTTGAAGAGGGTTTTGAAGGATAAATCATGAAGATGAGTGGTGGATTTGAAGAAAAGAATTGAATAAGCAGGAGGGCCACTCAAAAAGGGGTAGGCGAACAAGTCCTAATGTGGCGTGCAAGTAATGGTCAAGCATGTATACTTACGCGACACATGTGTACTTGCGCGACGGTTAACCCATAGGTCAATACTTGGGCGAGACATCACTCAAGCCCTTATTATTATCCCTAAAGGCTTCCGAAATTGTGGCGCACAAGTTTTGTTGAAGGGATAAGCTGGTGCACTAGTGTCTTCATTTCCCTTAAGGGTTAAACACTTAGGTGTGCAAGTGTTGGTGAATTTCAACACTCGGGCCTTGTTCCATCACATTAGATCTTCCATTCTAGGTAAGAAATTGACTTAGATGTGTTCAGAAGATGTCAAGTAGAGAGTAGGGTGCGAGGTGCTTAAATTTGACTTTTGGAATTTTTCATCCCAGAAATGGGGGGCCCACAAGGGATATTTATAGGCTACTGACGACCTTGGGAGAAAATAAAATAGGGCACTCAAGTCACCTGGGCGGACAATATGTGGCACACAAGTATACCAGCGCGATACTGATGAAACTTGTGCGGCCCATGCTCAAACAAATCCGTTTTCATGCCTTTTTCAATTTTTGATGTTTCTTCAAAGGATGAATCTCTTTGTGCTAAGGTATTCCCATTTTTCAGTCGTTTAGACTCTGTGATGGAAAGGATTTTCAACAAAAGACCCCCCTTAGATTTGGATCCTAAAGGAAGGAGGATTTGACTCTGAGGTAAAGGAGAAAACCAAGGAAGGGTAGCATGCATGTTTTGAGTGCGCAGGTGAGAGTCATGTAGGCTTCAGCGCACAGGGGTGCGGCCTTACCTATAAATATGCGGCACCACTTCATGCAAAGAACTTGGTTTAAAATGCTCTTGAGCTCTTGGCACGCAAATAGCTCTCATCGCGCAGGTGTCTTGGTTTTCCACTTGTACACGCTTCTGTTCATGTCGCGCTTCTGCTGTGAGTTTCTGACATGCGTCCCAGTACTAGCACAGTGAAACTTGCACAACCAACTTGGACTTGCACACCAATATGGGACTTGCGTGCCTTAATTCCTTAGCCATTTTTTCACTTTTCTTCACAAATTTTATGAAAAATCAACTTACTTAAGAGTTAATTATTTGACCTTTATGCAGATAAAATGGCTCCCAAAAGAATCGGATCGGCTGATGAGTTGGCTAGCAAGTGCATTTATGATATGATGAACATCGTTTACCATGTTTACTATGATATTTGTGACATCACTCTTCTAGATTTGGCCGAGTACTTCAAGAAGTATCATGTTAATTTCCGACATAGAATTTATCTACCTTTATATGTCCATGGTCATCTAGAGGGTGTCAACATTCCAGATGCAAAGATTTATATGCCCGAGATGCAGCCGCATTGATACTCCTCTATTTCGGTTATGTTGTGCATTAAGAGCAACAACAATGGTGTGAACATTCGAATTTTTACTCCATGCCATTTCTTTTCATATATGAAAATGGAAAACCCATGGGCTGAAATGTTTTCCGCTGCTTGTTGGTGGAGAGAAGACTACCATGACATTAGAACAATATCTGAAAAGAGTACACTCTCCAAATGGCTCTTTACTTCCAATGCTCTATTATCAAATCCATGTATCCATATTTCAAGTCTCTTGGACAGAAACAGAGTCACTGCTTGATCAGCAGAAAAGTTTTTCAAACCGCACATAGGAACATTCTTTTACAATTGTTCCAATAACAGATAGTATCACTGCATCTCTTATTGTATCCAGCTAAATTAATAAACTCCAGGTGGCTGCTGATGAAGCTCAGGATGTCGTATGTCAAATGAAGAGTTATGTTGAAAGCCTCTTGTAATTCTCGAAAAAGAGAAGAGACTCCAGTCTATGGATGTCCTTCTATCTCTTGTGCATCAATGAAAAACACTTTCATCTTCAATCATTTGTGCGTTTATTTATTTTCTACCAACTTTAAAATTTTACCTAAGCCAATGGGCCTAGTAAGCATAGATTGATTTTTTTTCTAGGATTACAAAAATAACCCTACAAACTTTGAATCTTTTTATTTCTCAATATTACATAAATTATACAAAATGTATGTTTAGTGAGCTTGTACTTGAATTTTTTTCAATGTTCCCTTTTCTTTTGTGGGCAGTTTAAAGTCATGCACGTCGGACATAAAAAGAATGCCTAATGTTTAAGGTCTAATAGCTTTGACCGAATGTTTTAATATTGACTCAATTCCTTTATAATTTATCTGAAATCATATTACCACACTCAAGTATGGGGTAAAACATGTAAACTATGACTTAATAAATTTTGAATCTGAGGAATGATATGAAAAAAGTACTAAGAGGCATTAGAAGAAGTATTTCCTATGAGTGAAGTTACCATTATTTAACAATCTCGTTAGGGGGTTGAATTATGCAAGGCCACCTAAGGGCATTAGATGAATTGTAAAATAATAGAATATTTTGGATGATAGGTCTATTACGTAGACTACTAATGAAAGGCCTCCTAAGGGAACATGCTACATAGTCAGGAAAAACAACTCTCAGAAATTTTACTTTTCTATTTCTAAAAATCCAGTGAAAGTTTATGGGGATTCAGATTTTCCAAAGCATAGAGTCTGCTATATGGAGAGAGGTACTTGAATATGGAGAGGATATTTCCAGTCAAGATTATCAATGAATTGGATGAATTTCACTCCTACAAAGGTCTGACTGAAATGTAGTGAAGGGAAATATAAACCATAGACATGAATACATTCAGATCATGAAAAAGAGTATGAGACAAATATGCTAAGGATGGCTATTTTTTATGGATCCCTACATATTTTCATTAAGTTGAATAAGTAAAAAAGAGGTTTCCCCCCAATAATGAAGTTACAACTATTCGAAAAACCCGTTAGGGGGTTGAAATATGAAGGGCCACCTAAGTCCATTGGCTGCATAGTCAAGTAATAACATCTTTTGGCTGACAGGTCCGTTATGTAGAATGTTTATGCAAGGCCACCTAAGGGAACATGTTGAATATTCAAAAAAAATAATTCTTTAGTATCAAAAATTTGTGATTAGAAGTCAAGAAAAGGGTTATGGAGATCTGGAAGTATTTAAGTTTAGGAGTATGACACATCAAAATTGGAATTGTTCAACTTATGTAGAGATACACAGACCAATGCTAACCACAATCGTGTTCTTGCTGGGTCCTGAATTGAGATGTTGGACTTCACCACATATCTCATTAGAATGGGAATCAAGCCAAATGTAGAACTTGAAATACAGTTTAACGTTATGTGGGATGAGAGTATAGGAGATCTTTGTTTAGGGTCATAGAGCTCGGACCATAATAATGAATACAAAGTGTGTGTTTTATAAACCTGATGTGAATGAAAACTAGGGTGTTCATACCACATTCATGTTTTCACAGGGGGACTTTTTAGCCAAGGGACTAAAAGTGAAATTTGGGGTTAGGCCCAAAGACTTGGGGTTGGATTCGTGGGATGCTCTAACGTTCATACTTATCCCATAAGGATGGGAATCAAGCCACATATAGGTCTTGAAATATCCTCTATACAGATTTTGTTTGTACATATAAAGGGTGAAAGGGGACTTTAGTTAAATGATTGTTTGACCCAAGATTAATGGTTCGATCAATGCCATGTATGCACATAATCTTTTGAATATAACATGATTGGAGATCAATGTAAATAATTATTCCCTCTCAGGTGAGGGTGTCATACAATATTGTAGTTTATTGTCATATAAGAAAAAACGTGTGAATAGTTTAACGTCATATAGCAAGGATGATGGTGAACCAATGTAAAAAATATTGGTTCTCGGGGTGGTTTCACGAATCAACATCATATGAGATGGAGGTGAACCGATGTGAAGAAATTGGATTTGGTCTTGAACCTAGGGAGGTTGCCTACGTACCCAGCCTAGAATCCAAGGATCAAAGTCCACATAGTTCAATTGAAGAATTAATTGGTGATCAAGTTGTTCTTGGGGACAACAACCTAAAAAATGGTGTTGGGACTTACACATGGTTAGCGGCCCAGAGAGGGTGTCGTGGTTGAATTTTCCTCTAAGCTCACATGAGTCATACCAGTGTGAGAAACAAGAGGTAGAAACAACCCTAACGATGCACAGTTTAGTATCATGTTGGATGTATAAGGGACTGAACACAGTTTAATGTTATGTTGGACAATGGGGGACTATGCAGTTTAATATCATGCAGTAAGGACATTGGGGGGACTATGTAGTTTAATTTCATGTAGTATGGAAAAAGAGGGGAATGTATTGTTTAACGTCATATATATAGGACAAAAGGGAAAATTATGTAGTTTAAAGCCTTATAGTAAGGACTTTGGGGAATGTGCAGTTTAATGTCATGCAATAAGGAAAACACTGTTTAACGTCATGCTGGATGAAAATGGGACAATATAGTTTAACATCATGTTGGACGATGGAGTGTTGTACAGTTTAGCATCATGTAGCTAGGATGTATTAGGGACTTTTTCACAGTTTAACGTCACGTGGGACGAAGAGGTGCATAGTTTAATGTCGTATATCTAGGAAGATGGTTATGCAGTTTAACGTCTTACTAGACATGGACTGTATATTTTAACGACATATAGCAAGGAAAACACAGTTTAACGTTGTGTTGGACGTAGAGGTACACAATTAAATGTCATATAGCTAGGATGATGGTTATGCAGTTTAACGTCTTGCTGGACGTGGACTGTATAGTTTAACATCATATAGAAAGGACGACATAGTTTAACGTCTTGTTGGATGTATAAGGGTATTTGTTTTACAAAAAATATTTCTTTATGAATCTTTCATTTGTTAGAGTCGTGATGAGTTCTCCATCCATTAAGATTAAAGAATACTCTCCATTAGAGTATACCTTATGTATTGAGTGAGGTCCTTCCCACTTTGGATCAAGCTTGGGAGGTTTCTTTCCTGGTATCATTGGAGTTCTGATAACCAATACCAATTCTCCTTCAATGAATGAATGAAGATAATCTTTTTTGTTGAAAGATCATGCTATTCAATTCTGATATATTTCCAAGTGATGTAGGGTGCACAATATTTTCTCATCTAGTCATTCCAATTCATCCAATCGCTTTTGAGATTTTTCATCCGTAGATGAATAATCACAAATGGATACTCTGAGCAAGGTAATTGAACTTCAATGTGCAAGACTGCTTCTGTCTCATATACCAATGAATATGGAGTTGACCAAGTTGCAGTGTGGGTGGTGGTTCAATAAGCCCATAAATCATGAAACAGTTTATCAGGCCATGATTTCATATCTTTATCCACTATCTTTTGTAGTATATTTGAATGAGTCTTATTGAAGGATTTTATTTGGCCATAGTCAACTGCATGATACCGAGATGAATGATTGGATTTGATGTTGTATTCCTGATACAACTTCCTTACCTCGGATGAATAGAAGTTGGTGCCATTTTCCTTCAGTACGGTATGAGGGACACCAAATCTGGTAATGATGTTAGACTTGATGAAGCTTAAAATGCTTTTAGAACTACCTTCTTTTAGAGGTATTGTCTCTACCCATTTGGAAAAGAAGTCAGTAGCAGTAAGAATATACTTAAACTACTTGGTTGTAATTGAAGGATAAGATCCTACTATATCCATTCCCCATGTGGAAAATGGCCATGAGTATTTAGCTGTATGAAGAAACTATGGGGGCCGATGAATGAAGATGGAACATACTTTCCATGAATTACACTTCATCATGAAATCAACACAATCTTGTATCAGTGAAGGACAAAAGTATCCAAGCCTTCAAATTTTATTAGACAGTCTTTGTCCAGACTGGTGGGCACCACAGACTCCTGCATGTACTTCATTCATGACAGCCATTGTCTCTTCAACATCAATGCATCTAAAGAGAATTCCATCAAAACCACTTTTGTAGAGAATTTTTTCTAGGTGATCAGGGCTATCATAAAGAGTAAAATTGACAACCCATCGCTAAATTTGTTCTTTCCCAAATCTATCAGGTGGAAGTGTTCCATTATGAAGGTATTCCATGATATGTGTCATCCATCATGTAGTATGACCATATGGTTCTGAAATGGGACTAATTTCATTGATTTCATCTGTTCTGGTTTGAACATAAGGTGAAATTGTACGATGGTGGGCAATACTGATGATTGTTTTGTCCCGATTTGGATCTTCTAGAGCTGTGGCTATATTAGCCAGTGCATCAGCTTGGGAATTTTGTTATCGCGGGACATAATAAAATGTCCGCTTTGAAGGAAATTCTACCATTAACTCTTTGACATAATCATACAAATGTATTAACTCTTCTTTTCTGATGGCATAATCCCTATTTACTTGTTTGATTACCAGGTCTGAATCACCTTTCACCTTTAAGTGATTCACTTGTGCCTGAAGCGCCAACTCCAATCCTGTGATGAGAGCTTGATATTCTACTTCATTATTTGTACCACCATCCCATAATAAGAATGAATAGGGTAACACTACCTTTTTTGGGGAAATAAGCACGATTTCTAACCCAACATTGTTGAATTTAGGATCTTCCATTTTCTTCTCTGCTGGACTTCTGGAAGCACCATCAATGTACATTTCCCATGTTTGAATATTATCTTGAATATTAAATACTTCCTCATCATGATGTTCGATATCTAAAGATGTATCTTCTACTGAAGGGTGTTCAGTAAGGAAATCATCCAGATCTTGGCCCTTTATTTCCTTTAGAGACACATACTGGATATCAAATTGCTTCAAAATAACTGCCCACCTTGCCAGACGTCCTGTAAGAATTGGGCGACTAAGGATGATTTTGAGTGGGTTATTACAAGATACTAATTGGACCTCATGATGTTTCCAGTAGTGTCTCAATTTCTGAAATTCAAAGATTAATGCCAGGAAGCACTTTTCAATCCTTGAATATCGGGTTTCTTCTTCTATCATAGTCTGACTGAGATAGTAAAGGCTTTTTTCATTCCAAGCAACATTCTTTTGGGCAAGGAAGGCACCAAATGATCGCTCAAAATATTTCACATAAAGAAGAAGTGGTCTTCCTTCTACAGGTGGCATTAATACCGGTGGAATCAAGATATATTTCATGAGAATATTGAGTTCTTCTTGACATTCTTTAGTCCACTGGTAAGTGAGTCCCTTCTTCATCAATTTCGTGAAGGATAAAATTTTTCCTTCCAAATTGGCGATGAAACGCCGAATATAGGCTAAGTGTCCTTCAAATACTCTCAATTACTTCAAATTTCGAGGAGGTGACATACCAAGGATTGAATTTGTCTTCTCAGTATCAACTTCGGTACCACGATAGCGTACAACAAAGTAGAGAAATTTTCCTAAGGTTACCCCAAAAGCACATTTTAAGGGGTTCATCTACAAATTGTGTTGTCGATGTTTGTGGAATATGATTTCCAAATCTACCAAGTGATTAGAATGTTGTCTGGATTTAACCACCAAATCTTCCACATAACATTCAACAAACTTCCCTAAAAAGGCTTTGAAGATATGATGCCTGGAACGCAGATATGTTGAGCATGCATTCTTCAAGCCAAAGGGAATTACCTGATATCAAAACACACCCTGAGGGGCTCTGAAGGATTTAGATTCATCATATTCACGAGCCATTCGGATTTGATTATACCCAGACTGTCCATCCATGAAGCAAAGTGCTTCATAGCCATCTATTGCATCAATTAAGAGTTCTGTGATTGGAACTAGAAAATATCCTTGGGTCAATTCTGATTAAGATCTATAAAATAAATGCAAACTCTAATTTTTCCATTCTTATTTTTCACATGGAAAATATTATCCAACCATTTAGGATATTGAACTTCTCTGAAGAAGATAGCTTTGTTAAGCTTATCCACTTCAACTTCAATTTTGGAAGCATAAGTTGGGTGTGTTCTTCTTAAGGCTTGCTTGAATCCTTGATGTTCTTCTAGAAAACCCAAATAATGAGTAGAAACATCCAGATCATGGCCTGGCATCTCGGTATAGTTCCAAGAAAATATATCTCGATTTTTCTTTAAAAATGAAATATAAATTTCTTGCTCTTCAAGATTCATGTACACAATAATTAAAGTGGGGTGTGGATCTTCTTCTATACCCAGATTTATTTCACTGAGTTCATCCAAAGTGGTAGAGATAACCTCTTCAAAAGTTGGAGGAGCATCTCTGAGATATTCCACTTCTTCTTCAACATGTGTTATTTCTTTTGTTTCTACTTGCATAGTAGATGATGAAACAAAATTTCCATGATCAATAGAGATGTTAAAATTTGAACATCTTGAAGAAAAAGCTTCAATTTATGACCCTATTGATGATGAAGGGTCTTACATGGGTAATAAAGAGGAGATAATGGATTGAGAATCGACATCATCATTCATCTCTGACATTGCTATAACTTCTATGGCCTTGTTGGCAAAGTATAGACTTGCTGGATTTCAGCGGATGAAATGAACACATCTTCATTTGAGCTTTCATCATTTTTTGGTGAATCACAAATTTCTCCCATGTTGTCTGGCTTGATTGTCGTAATTGACATTATGAAAGTTTTTATAAGAGTATTTGTATTTGGGTTTATCCTATCAATTTGACTAATAGGCAATACATAATCTATACTCACATGTATGAATGGGTTTACTGGAATCTTTTCCAAACCATATGGATCATTAACATTGGTAACCTCCCTTGTTGTGGATTTCTCTTACCCTTCATGTGATAGAATTCCACCTCAATGTATTGAGATTCACATGTTTTGAATGGGGATTTATCACCATACAATGTCCCAACTTGACCATTGAAAAAATATTTGATACATTGATGATATGATGAAGGGATAGCGGCATGTTGATGTAGACAAGGTCTTCTAAGAAAAAGGTTGAAAGCTGTGTCATGACAAACAACCATGATATCTGAATTGGATATAGGATCTCCAAACTGAGTTCTGAGTTTGATCTCGCACAGAGGTTCTTGTTCACTTTTATCATATCTTTGCAACATCAAAGTAGATGGAGAAAAATCAGATTCGGTGAGGCCCAATCGACGAAGTGTACGAATGAGGATGAGGTTGACTCCTGAACCATTATCAATGAAAGCTCTTCAAATTTCTACATCATTGACCTTTCCAGATAAATACAAAAGCCTAATATGTCCATGAACAACATCATCTTCATCTTCATCTCTGAAAGATATCACTACATGGCATTCTTCTAGATTATTCTCTACATGGTAGACTTCAGCCACAACAATTTCAGTTTGGAATTCCTGAGGACTTGAAAAAGCCTCGATGAGTGCCTCCCAAAGATCCTTTGATTGATTCAAGGCATCCAAAATTGATAACGTGGTGGGTAATTGGGCCAAATTTTTCAAGACATCATACTTTTGGTCCAAAGGTCTGTGTTTCCCAATAGGAACATGTGGTTTCACAAGTGCCTTAGAAGCTGATGATTTGGAGGTAGATGCTTCTTGTATCAGGGTAGGAGTAGGAAATACTCCTGGATTTGGAAGATTAGATAGACTAGGTATATTTATTTTCTGAGAGGAAGAAGGTGTAACCTCCAACCGATCCTCCAGAATAATTGTGCCAAGACTGAATCTGTCATGCATGGAAGAACATTATTCTTCTTGTTGAGCTTGATGAAGGGATCTTCCATGAGTTTCTCCTACATGCATAGTTCTAGCAGGGGTATAATTAGAATAGTAGCTTCTGGGATATCCATATCTTCCTCTGTATCCTAGACCTCTGGAACTCCCTCTAATTACTCTATTTGATATAGGGAACTCAGGTTCATCATGATCAAAACTGTGACTAGCATAAGGATTTGTTAAGTGAATCATGTTAACAGAACCAAATATCAACTCTTTATCTGATGAAAACCTTGCCTGATTAGCCAATTTAGGTTGCTCCATTTGGTGGGATGGTGCATGTGGCTTTGAATTAGATGGCATAAAATCTTCCAGAGTTAAAGACAACTTAGGCTTTGACACAATCTCATCTTCATCTGACCGTTCTTCTTTCATTGAATTATGTCGTTTCTTTGAAGATTTTCATTCTGATGAAGGGGGTTTTGCTATGGCATTCATAGAAGAAGACACAATTGGTTTCTTCAATTGTGTTCATAAAATGACATGAGTTCAGTTGATCATTTTTCTGACCAACCAATCATCATATTTCTACGCATTTTTTCTTTTGACTTCCTGCCACTCGCCATCTTCCTCTGGAGCTGTAGTAGTAACACATGCTACCTGAGTTGAAGAACCATTAAATTTGAATTGTCCCGAGTCCACCATTTTTTGAAGTAGGTCTTTGAAGACAAAACACTCCTGAATGGGATTCCCCAACATCTGATGAAATGTGAAATAGTTGGGATGGTCTTTATCTCCTTCCTTGTTTGGTCTTTTACGCCTTGGAAACTGAACCAAATTATTTTCGAAAGATGAAATTAAGTAACCAGTAACCAGTTCATTTCAGAAAGAGTAAACTTTTCTTTTCAACTAGTCAAATTGTTTCCATCTTTGATATATTTGATCATCTTGATGAAATGGATTCTGTTGTTGATGCTCAGGAGGTGGATCCCTTCGGTTAGATGAAGGTTTTGAAGTGGAAGCAGGTGTAGGTTCTTGTTTAAGCATAACTATAGCAGTCTATGTTCTACCCTTTCTCCTCCTAGAACTGATGTAATTACACGAGTTTTATCCTTAGTCTTTGTAAGAGGGTCTTCAATATGTTGAGTGATTGAAGTGAGGTCTTCAAACCCTCCAATGTATTTCATAGGGATCAACGGTGTGTGTAATTCATCACACAAATTTTCCACACAGATTGGCAGCAACTCTTCTTGAGGGAGTGTTAAGCTTAGGAAATATGTTAATCCCTTCCAGCAAGCAATGAAATATTAAACCCTTTCATTCTCCCTTTGCTTAAAATTTGTAAGATCAAAAACTGTTGTCTTTGTCAACGTTGAGATGAATTTAAGAAGAAATCGTTGGTGGAGATCTTCCCAGCCAGTAATTGAACGGGATTACAAGATTGTATACCAGACAAAAGCAAGCCCTTGTAATGCCTATACAGAACACCTGAGCTTAACTACTTCCTATTGCTAAGGGTTTCCCATCATAGGATCACAATGAGAAATAAAATGTGTTAAGTATTGCTCTGGGTCTCTTGAACCATTAAAAATTTGGAATGTGGTACTTGGAAAATTTGATGGGGGAGGAATTGCATCAACCCATTCAGGGTAAGGTCTCTTTTCTGGTTTAATTTGTGCATGATTTCCTTCCATAGCTTCCAACTAAGGTTTTAATGACTCAATTGTAGTTATTAACTTTTGAAAAACATCCGGTTGAGATTGGACCTGAGCAGGTGCAATAAGTGGAGCATGGACAGGTGTGGTGCCCGGTAATGCAACTGAGGGTAGTACCACAGATTTTTGTTCCACATGACCCATAGGATTAGACCTATGAGGGATAACTGGTAAAGGTGGATATTCTTGATCCATCTATGTAGCTACAAAAAAATTACTTTGGACGACTGACTTCAACACGCTTAGGAGGAAGACTACCTTGAAGTAGTTCTGCATTCAACCTCCTTAATTCCTTCAGTTCTTCCTCCTGTTGTCCAAATCTTTTCTCTAGTGAGAGTGATTGACCTTCTCTAGAGGAAGGGTGGAATGTAACATGATTCTTTCGTTTCCCCATGTTGGATGCCTTTCTAAGAGGGGAAAGTTGATTATTTGAAGAGATACCTAGATTCTGGGTAAGCCATTGATTTCGTTTACACACACCTCCTTCATTTTCCTCTGTCTGTGCAACCTCTTAAGTAGGAACTTCTTCATCTGATCCCTCTGAGTGAGCCTCATGTTCTGGAGTATTAGCAACAATGGCGTTGCAGACATTTATTGATGCATAACACATTTCATCCCTTCTATTTCCATTTCTGCAATACTATGTTTTTCCATGTCTCAGATGAGACACTGCCTTCTGTTGAGTTGATCTCTGGAACTTTTTGACAAACTGTAATTTGGAGGGAATCTACTAATAATTTTCCTCTTCATTCCCCTTGTGGATTCTTCCCTAATAAGGAGAATACTAAATTTCTCTAAGTAATTGATTGAGGATTTGAAAAATTCCTCAGCCCAGTGGACTAGGATTGTTCCTGTTGTTCCTGCTCAACTCCTCGAATAATATTTGTTGATTCTGAGGGTTGGGTTAAAAGAGTCCACAGTCTGGCAAGATGGGGTGGTTCTTGAGCTACATCATCTGAGACTTTCTTAAAATCTCTCATGATCATGCCGACATTAGTCTGGAAATTGGCTTGATGCATCACCCTACATCCACTCAAATCGCCTGGCTCAAATGACCATTGTTTGATTTCTGACAATTTTGTCACCTGATGATGCGCCTGCTCTAAACAAAATCCTATTCACTATTCTCATTTTCCGGATGCAAGAGTAATTCGATAAATTTTTATTTGTATGCCTGACTTCGGGAAGAACTAGTTGAGGCATGATCCTGAGAAAGCCTTTGATTACAAACAAAACCAATTGGTTGTGGCCGGCCATGGGCAATAACATTGCATGAGTCCATTTTTCATGGGCTTTGTTGACTAGAGAGTACAGTGAAATTCAGTGCTCCATGAACACCCCATCCCTTGATATGAATACTAGATAGGGCATTGGAAATTAACTTACACAATATTTTTAATGTTCCAAGTCATGAATACTGAAGGGCTCTTTGTTTCTTTTCAGCCTTCAGATATTGAGATACTGAGAGAGAGGCCAAATCAATTTTTCATTGTAACCCATCTATTATCTTAACAAGATTTTCATATTCATCATAAAGAAATATTTTCTTTTACAATTGATAAAGAGTTTTCCACATTTTGAGACAAATATCGTGAATATAATCTTCCATAAACATCTCTGGATTGTCATACTGAGAGTTAGCCAAAGGCCAAAACATAATAGACACTTCACCTTTGCCAGTTGTTTTCTCATATTTCACAATTCCTCTTTATCATTCAATGAAGATTCTTCTACCTGATTAGACCAGAGCTAGTGCTTTATTGTTACTTCATTAGATTGAAGAATATTTGTAGAGAATTCATTCACTAGACTATAAGATGAATGACCCATGGGTGGTTTGGAGAAAGACCTACACCCGAGGTTATCTTCTGATTGAGAAAGTATTTCACCTGCTAGCGGAAAAGCATCAGACATGACTGGATTAACATTTTAAAGTGCCTCAAGATAAGGGGGATTTCTCGTTACTGCATTTTCCTTTGAAGAATTTTCTAGGAAATGCAAATTACTACTACATAGAGGACCTTCGGAGGTAAATTCATCATCATGCGGAGGACCACTATGGTGGGTTACAGCAAAAGATGAAACTGTTTTCTCCTTGATCTTCTAGCCACCCAGAGTGGTCTTATGGCTCTCATCAGAAGATGATACTTCGAGATCGACCGAACTATCAGGAAGAAAGCCTTCATGAGGAAGTGTCTGATGAAAACCTTCGGAATTAATGTTACCACTATTGGGAAATGAGAGAGTAGAATCTTGAGTTCCAACAAATAATTGTATGAGGGCTTCAAGCACTCCAGCATCGAGCAAGGCCTTGTTACAGATTGGCCCTTGACTTCATGGCTATGTTGAATGAGTATTTTTCTTAAACGCCTTCTTTCTCACATTGGTAACCACTTCTTGATGAAAGTGGTTATTATGGGCAGGTGTATGTGCTTGCTCAGGATAAATAGTCAGGTTAGGCTAATTATCTCTATTCAAATTAGGTGTATGTTCCTGACTTGATTGTCTGTAGACATGGGGGAGTATGCACCAAAACCCTCTTGGACTGGAACATTGGTGTGTATCTGTTATGAAGTCATATGTTGATGTGTCACTCCACTAGTAGGGACATATTTTCATTTCTTTCCCTGGGATGCTGCTAGAGCTATTATAATATTCTTACAGGCATCCAAAATATGAGCAGGGATTTGCTTCTACTCTTTCACCATCATCAGAATATGCTTGGTGACTTACACTGTCGGAATGGGAATATATGTACATTCCATTCTTGGCGTAGGTGTGTATTCCTGCTCCTATCCTCCTTTTCCTTCAATGAATTCTGACAGTACTCATGTGTGGGGGAAGGGAGTTGGGTCAGCTCCAAATTTGTTATCGGAGATTTCTGAATGACTTCTCCGAATGCTACCAAACGAGACTATTGGAAAGAATTATTAACATTGGCAGGCGTATGTTCCTGTTGTGTATTCTTCTTCATGTATGGTTGACGACTTTCCTTCAATACTAGAAGACGATACTGCTGACAGAATTGTTGATTGTAAACAGGTGTATGTTCCTGCTTATCAGTTGCCACCGTATCAGATTGGTGATCTTCTTTGGTTGTAGTCAGACGAGCCTACTTACTAATTGATGAGTTATAAATAGGTGTATATGCATGCCTATAATACTCCTCTAGAATTGGCTGGTGGGATTAATGTGTTGCTTCTAGACGAGTCTGTTGTGTAGTAACATCAGGACGGACGAGTGTATGTTCCCGCTCATTGCATGCCATCAAGTTGGCTTCATGGACTTCTCTGGAGGGGGAAGAAGTCAGAACCTACTCCCCATTGACCAGATTTCGCCTCTGGTGGTTCACATTGTGTGCTTGGGTCTGAGGGTCCTAAGCTGAACCCCAAAAGGTGATACCTCATCATGTTGAGGGCGCAGTACCGCACAAGTCTGACGATGATTGTTGATGGGATCCCGTGGGAAGGACTTCTGTCTCATGGAATTAAGGCCTTGAGTGACCTTCTCATTCACCTCCCATTAATATGGGAGTGACTATTGATTGAGTTCTGGGGATAATAACCCTAAATGGTTGGAGACGGTGGTAGGCACCACCTGCTTCTTGATCACTGGTCATCGTTGTCTGGACAACCAAGGCAAATTATTAACTTGGAGGGATTGTCGAGTAGCCTCCAGAGTCGTAATGGTACTGTGTTGACGGTATTACTTAACCAGTGAATTTCATATCAATCATTGAAGATGTTGAGTAGGTGATGTCGTCCAAAGAGTGGATGAAGATGCAGTAGGGGTAGCAGTAGATGCATTCATAGGTGTGAAATTTAGAGAAGCCATTTCTGTAATGCAGAGAGATCTTGGAAACGTGTTCCTGTTTGATATAACAAAAATAATAAATATAAGTTCGGCCACTACATATTTTGGATGAGAACATATGTTATTGATTGTTTTTGTCCCTCTCATTGAGTTTAAATCGGGGCCTAACAAATACGTAATACATCAATTTAACTTGGTTAAGGATTCACATTGGTTTCACCATTTTTTTTTCCTCTAGAAATGGGGATGACCTTGTTTGATTAAGGTTCAAAAATTCTAGTTGGTTTCTAACTGGTTTGTTCATTGAACCAGAAACATCCAATGATTATATATCCATTTGGACCTACTTTTCAAAGGTAGGTGCTCATTAGTTGTGAACCGATGAGGCTTAAGAATTTTCATTGGTCAAGAGGATGGGAGTTCGGACTCATCACACCTTTTTGGGGGGGGGATTATTGACTACTCTGGGACTCTCTTTATAGATTTGAGTTATGTTCATTAATCATTATTAAATTACCAAGTATGAAAATGAGCTTTCCTTTAGATATGACAATCAATGATTGATATGTTTGAGATTTAGAGAATCGTTTATATGTATTTGTGGTTTTTCATCGATAGAGAATCATCTGTGTTTGTTAGAGATTCATAGTCAATGGTATCCTTCAACACATTATATAGAAATATCTTGGTCATTTTGATAACCATACTGGTTTTAAATCCACTCAGTGGGGCACATGAAGTTAATTGTCATTTATAAGGACATTGATTATTGCAGAGTTGGGATTGTACCCATAGATGGGCTACAAACATATCCTTATTTAGAAATGGAATCAAAACCCACGTAGTTTGAGTAAAGAAGTATGAGGTTTATGGATGATTGATGGTACATAAAAAAATTTCATAATTACTTTTACACTCAAAGCTCACGTGAGTCATGCTAGGTGTGAGAAACAAGAGGTATTAATAAAACCTGACGATTGTTCCACGAAAGATAAAATCATAAGAAATAATGTGGGGCTTATGTTTGTATGACTGCCCAGATAGATGAGGATTGGGATTTACATCAGGGAATAAACCCAGGAACAAGGTCCATAAAGGTATATGTGCTCTATGGAGGTTTGGATACTTAACATAGGGTTTACTATTGAGATCGATGCCCAAATTAGAGGAGACTTGTGATTGGGTTTTACCCCTAAGAAGGAAGCCCAAATCAAAAGTAAATTAATACTTGGGATTACTCCTAAAAAGGAGGCCCAGGTTAAGGGGAATTATGACTGGGGCTTACACCTAAAAAGGAGGCCAAGGTTAAGAGGACTTGCGACATTGGGGCTTACTCTTGAGAAGGAGGCCCAAATTGGGGAACTTGGGGCTTACTCCTGAGAAGGAGGGCCAAATTAGGGAACTTGGGGCTTATTCTTATGGATGATGCCCATATTAAAGGAAATTGAGATTGGGGCTTACTCCTGAGGAGGATTCCAAAGATTATGGTAAATTATGATTGGGGCTTACTCATGAAAAGGAGGCCCATGATAGAGAACTTGGGGCATACACCAAAAGTAGATTCCTAGATTAAATATCTTCTCATCTTTAAAGCATTAGTTTGAATGAATTAAATCTCTAACCTTAGTGAAATAAAGATATGTAGATCACAAGGTTTTGAGAGATTTTCCACAGAATTCCTTTCAGATAAGGAATCCAACAAAGGAACCATGCCAAAAATGGCCTTGAAGAGGGTTTTGAAGGCCAAATCTTGAAGAGGAGAGGTGGATTTGATGAAAATAATTGAATAAGCATGAGGGCCACTCAAAAAGATGTAGGCGCGCAAGTCCTATTAGGGAGCACAAGTACTGGTCGCACAAGTATACTTGTGCGACTCATGTGTACTTGCACGACGGTTAACCCATAGGGTAATACTTGGGAGAGACTTGGCTCAAGCCCTTAGTATTATCCCTAAAGGATTCCATTAGTGTGGTGCACAAGTTTTGTTGAAGGGATAAGGTGGCCAGCATGTGTCTTCATTTCCCTTAATGGTTAGACACTTAGGCGCATAAGTGTTGGTGAATATCAAAACTTAGGCCTTGTTCCCCTTCTTTAGATCTTCCATTCCAGGTATGAAATTATGTTACAAGTGTTCGGAAGACATCATGTAGAGACAAGGGCGCCGGGAGATTAAATATGACTTTTGGAATTTTTCTTCCCTAAAATGGGGGCCCCACAAAGTGTATTTATAGGTTACTAAAGATCTTGGGAGAAAATCAAATAGGGCGTTCAAGTAACCTGTGTGGCCAATATGTGGCGCGCAAGTAAACTTTTGCAACCATGAGGAAACATGCGCGGCCCATGATCAAAAAAATCCTTGTTCATGCCTTTGTCAATTTTTGATTTTTCATAAAAGGATGAATCTCTTTGTGCTATGGTATTCCACTTTTTCAGTTATTTAGACTCTATGAAGGAAAGGAGCATCAACATTATTGCAGCTAGACCTAGGATTGGAGATCTGGGCATCACTATGTATCCTATGATGATAGGAATCAAGACACATGTAGTTATTTAGAAACTATGCAATTTAACGTCATGCAACAAGGATATTGGTTCCCTAATGTAAAAAAGGAAATATTACAGTTGGAACCAAGACTAGAGATCTAGATGTCACTATGTATCCTATGATGACAGGAATAAATCCACACATAGTTCTTTAAGGGAGGTGTGGTTGGATACCAACACCAAGTATAGTGGTCCTCTTTGGTGTGGTCTATAGTAATATGTAGTTTTAGGTCATGCAACAGACATAAACTATGCAGTTTAATGTCATGCAGAAAGGACTCATTGAATTCATATTGAAATATTTCATTGAGGACTATATTAAACATGATATGAACCTCTATGTTTTGATCATGTGTGGGATCATTCACTGGAGTTATTAATCCCACATGAGCTATGCTTAGTGTGATAAATAAGGAATGGAAAAGGGTCCTTTCACCACATAGAGGTGATTGGTGAAAAGGAAAAGGTTATTCTATACCATTTTTTGGTTGGGACATGATATAAAATTTAGATATCCATATATATCTCATTTGAATGAGAATTAAGCTGTATCTAGTTTTGGAAAAAAAATTAGTTTAGTGTCTTGGAGTGAGGACATAATCCATGAAGATTAACATCATATGGTAAGGATGAATATAACTCGACACAAATAAATATCATGGATATACCCAAACTATCACTCTTGGGGTCACTACAAATCCTATTATTAAAAGAATCAATCCACTTGTATTTCATTGAAAACTGTGTAGTTTACTATCATGTGACGATGGAAATCAGCCTTCCATTTTAATTTAATACGGTAAAGATGAAGGTTACCTTTCATAAACATGAAATATTATGGCTGGACCCAAGACTAGAGATACAGGTATCACTACATATCCTATGATGATAATAATTATTACACACATCGTTATTGAATGGGGGAATACCCTATATGGGATTGAATCTCTCATAAGGATGGGGTCACTTCATTTCTCTTTTGCATAGATCTTGATTATGTGCCCTGAATTTTCGGTGATACGATGCTTCCCATTTAATTTAATGTCACGCAGTGAGGATGTCTTCCATTCAGTTTAGCACCAGGATGTATGGACATATTATACAGTTTAATGTCAGGTGATTAGGATGAAATACACTATGTAGTTTAAAGTCTTGCTTCTAGGACTTCTTCTGTGTAGTTACACATCATGTGGTCAAGATGTATCATGTAGTTTTAACTTCATCTGATTGGAATTATTTCCTTGTAGTTTAACATCATGCAGTCAGGACATGGGGTGCTTTAACAATAGATATGCAAATTATTTCTTGAGGAACCTCACATTGGTGGGGGCGTGACATGTTTCCCATCCATTGTGTCTAGTGAGTCAGCGCCATTATGACAGACCTTGTTTTTGATATAAGGCCCTTCCCATTAGAGTTTTAGATTGGGAGTATTCTTTACTAGTATCATTGGGGTTTTAATAGACAATACCAATTCTTCTTGATGTAATGAATTGAGGTGAGCCTTTTAATTAAAGTCTTATGCGATCTGATTCTAATGGACTTCAAGGCTGTGCAGCATACACAACTTTTTCTCATCAATCCATTCCAACTCATATAACAACATTTTTTGTTGCTCATGTTCTGTGATCTATCCCCATGTAATTATCCATAGTGAGGGAAACTATAATTCTTTTTGAAACACAACCTCAATTCTATACAGTAGTAAATATAGACTTTCTTGTGTAGGGTACAGTTAGTGGTATGGTAGGACCATAAAGAATGGAGGATTTTTTCCATCTTAGACTTAATGAATTTTTATACCATATTCTGGATTATATTCCAAAAAGTATTATCGAATGTATTAATTTGTCTATTTTCCTCTACATGATAGCGGGAGAAATTATTTGACTTGATGTTGTTCTCCCGGTAAAATTTCTTCAACTCAATATAATAGAAGTTGGTGTTGTTTTTCTTTAGTAACATGTGAGGGACTCCAAATATAGTGATTAAATTAATATTCATGAAGTTAATGACATTCTTTATTTTGACTTCCTTGAGGGTTATTACCTCTACAAATTTGTAAAAGAAGTTGGTGGTAGTAAGGATTTACTTATTTGGAAGTGATTGGGGGTATGGACAAACCACATCCATTACCCATATGAAAAATGATCAGGAATAGTTAGTTGTATGTACCAATTGTGGGGGATGATGGATGAAGATTTCATGAATTTGACATGTGTATCATTTCCTTGTGAATTCCACATAGTTTTGTATCATTTTTTCATAGTAGTAACACAACCCTCATATTTGTTGGGAGATACAAGTCATAGACTAATGGGATTCATAGGAGCATGCATGGACTTCATTCAATATGGTGGGAACCTCTCTTTATGCTATTCATATGAGGAGGATTCCATTGATTCCTCAGTTTTAGAGGGATTTTTCTCCTTTGGGCCATCAAAAAGGGTAATGTTCACTGCTCAATGCTGAATCTATTACCTTATGGACTGGTCTATCTAGAGGGAACCATTTGGGGATAATCAATGATGGGATCCATACATCCATCTGTGGATATATATTAATCACACTCTAAGAAATGTTGATATGATTTATTTTATCCATGTCACAGAGGATAAATGATGAGATCAGCCTTCAATTTATAATGTGAAAGACCATATAATCCTAATTAGGGTAGGCTAGAACCAAAACCTCAATAGACAGTGCGTCAACATGAGCATTTTGTGATTGGGGGCATGATGTAATATGTGTTCAAAAGGTAAATCTACCATCATTTCTCTGACATAAATAGTGGGATGGTCCAAATCTTAATTTTTATGGAATATTTTATGTTGATCTATTTTATCACTAGCTCAAAATACCCTTTGATGTTCAAGAAGGCTATCTGTAGCATTCAGGCCAATTCCAAGCTAGAAATGAAGGCTTGGTATTTTGTCTCACTATTAGTATGACCATCAAATAGTGAGAAAGATTATAGAGATATTTCTTTTTTTAGAGAAACAAATAGAATCCCTATACTAACCCGATTGATCTTATGGTTATCTACCCTTTTTGCAATGGGACTATGGGAGGTACCAAAAAATAAACATCCCATGTATGGGTAGTGTCATGGGCATAGAAAACCTCCTTATCTGAGAGTTCATTTTCCACTAGTTTACTTTATATGGTGGGATGTTTTTTGGGTAAATCAGTTTGGGCCATCCCTTTATTCAACATATTTGACACAAACTAGATGCCAGATTGTTACAGAATGACTACCCATCTATCCAAATGATCAATTAACATAGAAAGAACTTGGATATACCTAAGTGAGTCAACACAAGAGACCAGTTATACTTCATGGTGTTGTAAGTAATGCATAATATTTTTCACTGCATATATGAGCATCAGGAATTTATTCTCAACATCAAAATACCGATTCTTAGTATATAACATCGTTCAACTGAGGTATTAGAGATTATTTTCACTCCCCACATAATTTCATTTTTTGTAATGAGAGAACAATGCAATCATTTCATTGTAGCCACATATAAGATTAGTGGATTTCCATCCACATTCTTCATTATGACCAATGGGTGTAGTAGGTACTTCTTAAGACTCTCAAATGGTTCCTGGAATTCCTCACCCCATTTATTGGAAATTACCTTCTCTATTAGCTTGGTGAAGGGGAGGGATTTTCATGCCAATTTAGCTATAAAATGTAGAATTTAAGTGAGGTTCCCCTGAATCCCCCTTAGTTATTTGAGATTTCAAGGGGTGAAATTTTCATAATGACACTAGTATTTTCAGGATCGACCTCAATGACAATGTGGAATACCAAAAATACAAGGAATTTCCCTCAGGTTACCCTAAAAGTTTATTTCAGCAGATTCATCTTTAGGTTGTGATGCTGCCTCTTGTCAAGGATTATTTAATGATCCGTGAATTGATCACATCACTATCGGGATTTTCTAACAAGTTCATCAACATAACATTCTTCTATTCATCCAAATAAGGTCTTAAATATTTTATGCATGTAATGTTGATATATAAAGATAAAATTATTTAATCCAAAAGGCATGACCTGATAGAAAAATATCCCTTGAGGTGATATAAAAGAAGTGTCTTCATCGTCTTTAGGAGACATCTTTATTTGATTTCACCCTGAATACCCATCCATAAAGGAAAGGGAATTGAATAAAAGAGTTGCATCAATTAAGAATTCTTTGATAGGAAATGGGAAATTAACTTTTGAGTAGTGTCGATTAAGGTCTCTTAAATCAATGAAATCCATAATATTCTCTTCTCTTTCATTATGGGGATGATGTTGGCATGCCATCTTGGGTATTTATGCTCTCGGATAAAATTGCATTTTATCAATTTTTCCAATTCCAACTCGAAATTAGTAACATGAGAGGGGTGCATCCTCTTGGATTCCTGCTTGAAACCTTGATGGCCATTAAGTAATACAAGATGTTATATATCCATATTAGGTTCCAGTATATGCATTTATTTATAATTCCAAGAAAACACATATCAATAAATCTTTATAAATTCAATGTACATATCTTTCTCTTTGAGAGGCCTTGAAACACTAATCAATATAGGCTATGGGTCTTCTTCAATTCCTGTAGTTATCTATCTGAGATCATAAATGGTGGTGGAGACACCTTCCTCAAATATGGGAAGGTAGTTTTTGAGTTTATCCTCTTCTTCTTCCACCTTTGAGTCTGTAGAGTAATTTTTAGGTATAATAGATAATCTGATGGTATCTTTATCACTTTTTGGATGAGATAGGCCATGGGAAGACACATTTTCATATCTTACTAATAGCCATTGTAGAGATATTTCAGAGATGATTGTTTTCTTTTATACTATCTCTGGGGAAAAAAGGAGCCTAGATGTTTATGATTATGTCTATTACCTCAATCATATTTATAGGTAGAACATAATCATTTTCAACCATACTAAAGGTATTTTAAGGGGTGTTCCAAAATTCGTTGGGTGCTAAAACCTGCATTTTTTCATGCACCATTGGTTATTTTTCCTCCCTATTAAAGAAACATGCCTCATCATATGTGGCTTCACATGGCTTGAAGGGGTCAGAGTCACCATAGAGTAGGCTGAACTTTCCATCGATGGGGCTTTTCAAACTCTAATGGAATGTTGAAGGTAAATACACATGGATGTGAAGCTAGGGTCTTTCAAATAAGAAATTGTATGAAGATTCTTACTGGATAATCATGAACTCACCATTAGACGTGAGGCACCCAAAATGATCACTGAGATTGATCTAACAAATAAGTATTTTCTCGCTCATATTATATATTTTAATGGTTTTATTTTTTGGAGATAAAACTCTATTTATATATCCCAAAAGTCAAAGGGGCTGGATTAGGATAAGGTTGATCCCGAAACCATTGTCAATCTGGGCCCTTTATATGTCCACATTTTCATGATTTCCTAAATATATGGGGTATGATGTGTCCTTGGATGACATACTTTTGATTTTTATTTTCAAATGAGATGATTACATTTATCTCAAACTTCTGTAGGGTTTTGAGTGATTCAATGAGTGCCTTTATAAGTTATGTTTATTGATAGAGTGCATCTAGGGTTGAGAACTTTCCTGGGAAATTCGCTAACTATTTTAGAATTTCATAATTTTGTGCCAAAGGTCAAAAATTAACAAGGTGGGGTTTTTCCCTATTATGTGGATCATGAGATGAGGTTTTTTGGGTGGAAATTCTTGGTTCTTGGGCAGAGGTTAAAGTATCCTCTATGTACAGTGGAGTAGGTCATGCCGGACTTTCCCTTTTTATGAGATTATAAAATAACTTCCCCCATGCCAGTCGGTCATGTATGATAATTGGGATTGTATGACCGTTGGGGGGTTCTACAACACCTATGTGTTTCTTTTGGGCTCATTGGAGTGCTTTCCCATGGGTATAATTTTTATTTATGTCTTTTTGTGGGTATGTGATTGAGATATTATATCCAACCATGCCCGCACTGTCATCTTTATCCTTTTCTCCTACGCAATCATCCTCTGAATCCTGAATATGCTACAGTGAAATCATATTAAGATGTATATTCATCATCATAGAAGGGGTATTCTAAGTCTATCATGTTCATAAAACCAAATATAAACTCTTCATTCGATGAGAGTTTCATTTGGGGAGGCATTTCCCATTATCCAGATGTTGAAATAATGAAATATGCAAGTTTTAGGGCCCATGTAAGAGCTGAATATTAATTTTCCTCTTCTGTATATTCAGGTATTGGATGATTATGTTTTCCTCAAGGAGTCTTTTTAGATGTCACCTATCTAGGTGATGAAATATTTATAATTTTGTAAAGTTGAACACTCAGGGTTTCATGATCTCAATCAACTATCATTCGAGTTATCTAGTTATCAAAGTTCTATCCACACCAGGCCATATATTATTCCCAATCGCCTTCTTTTCTTGATTGAGTGATGGTTACATAGGTCACCTATGACAAGGAATTTCTCATCACCACTTGTTATGAATCGACTATTCTCTTAAGAAAATCATTAAATATGAAGCAATCTTGGATGGTGTTACCCATCCTTCTATGGAAAGGGAAGTTTTTAGGTTGATTAGTGAGGTTGACCTAATTGGGTTTCCTAGGTTATGGAATCCTGATTAGGTTATTTTCTAGAGATATAAGGAAATAAATATGGAATTTCTCATTTTGGAAGGAGTATGATTTGGTCATTTGTTTCCCAAATATCATGTGACCATGGATTATTTTTTCTTCTAGTCGAGGATTATTTTTATGTTATTGTTGATCGATGGGAGGCTCTAGATTATTCATGTCTTGATTATGTTATTGGATAGGCACTACTTCTAGTTTGAGGGAAATAATGGTAATTTCTAACTTTCTCAGCCCTTTCCACTATGTTGAAGGTATAAACTGATATTTATCTTATAGAGACCCAAAGCTTGATGTACATGGACATTAAATTACTATTGTGGAATACTTAATAAATAACAAAAACAGACACACAAGGATCGTAATAGTTTAGTGTATTTGGAAACATGGAACGTAATCTTTTAATCATGGTGAAAGATCTTCAACATCTCCCATACAAATCTTCCACTTTTTGTTTCCTTACCTAAAACCTTTCTTTTACTCCTGGGGGAAAATAAAACATAAAAAGGGTGAGCTCAAATTCTCAGTAAGGGTAAGCATAGATAAAATAAAACATACTATATACATTTGAACTTAAAAACATGAACATAATTTTTAAACATCAAAATCTTGAGCAACGATGTAAAACATGGAAGTACATAAGGCATAGATCATAATGGAACATAAATCACGATAAAATAGAATGGGAATAAAACCTGTAATTTTTGAAACCATTAATCACATGTAGTGATTTCCATAGTAGCCAAGGCATTGCTACCGAGACCATCTTAGTGGACAAAGTCCCTTTCTGAATCGAGTTCACTCCTCGTTCCAGTCCTGTAATACTGAACCAGATTAACTTACCGTTCCAGCCATGTCTCTCTCATGAGATATAAATCTTTACCCAATGAATTGGAGGGGCATATAGGTCCCACCCATCTTATAATGAAATCATTCTTACTTGTGCCAAAAATAAACATACATCATTCATAAAAACCCAATAAATAAAATGGGTTTCATAAACATCATCCCATCATCACATAATCCATATAAAAGAAATGGATATCATTTTATAATAAGAAAAGTGAAACCATGTGAATCATAGAGACATTATACTTGAAACATACACATATGAAATAATGTCATTTAGATGAAAAGTGGTTTTGATAAAACACTTTAAATGAATTCCTGAGGAAAATATCCTTTTTTCTTCAAAATAATTTTCTTTTCATAAAATGTCATGCAATTTTAAAAGAAAATGATTTTATTGAAAATAGTAATGAAATATTTTGGAGGAAACTTCATGAAAACAGGGATTTATAAAATCGTAAAAATCCTTTCATGCCGTATACGTTAAAAAACATTCTTCTTGTAATTTTGACGGAAAAGTCAAAAAGCACCTCGTATGGTAAACAAAAGAAAGATTCCTTCCATACGATGTGGTAAAAGTAAAAAAGGGTAAAAATGTCTTAAACATACATGGAAGTAAAGTAAACATTTTATGAAAACATTTTGAGAGCATATAGACATGGATAATGAACATAACCCCCAGTAAATACTTACGAGTAAACAATCTCAGATAAGAATGAGATTGGAATAGTTATCCCTTACCTTAGGTCTGATATGCTTCGTACATATCCGAACCTCCTGTATAATGATTTAAATAATTTCATTGACTGATTACAGAATCATATTAATTGTTTTGATATCATATATGGTTCACTTATGACTTTATATCACTCGTTCTTTTGTTAAAGAGCATTTTGGGTAAAATCGTTTCATTTGTCCTCCGTGTTTTGACTTGTAATTATTCATATGATTACTTAGATCATGATTAATTAATTTTAGAATATAATACATGATTTATATATAATATATATTCAGAATATACATATATATTATATATCAAAAATGGAATTAAATACACCGTTCATGGAGACGGTAGGTCGTACGTACGAAAAAACGTTGTTTTTGTTTCCTCATTGAATTGAAAGGAATTAATTGGATGACATACATATATATATACATAAATATAGTATCAATATTATGTCATATATTTCATTATTACTTATTATATATACTTTACAATCATTTATGAATGGTTAATCATTGAGAATGAATCTCATCGCGTCGTGGAGACGGTATTCCCTACGTACGCACGAGCGATGATATCATTCCCATGATCCTGGAATTTTATTGGAGTGTATGTATACTATAACAGAATCAAAATCACTTTAAAATAATCATATATAGTTATTATTTACACCATTATACCCATCCAAGTAAGGTGGTGGTGGAAAATAGATTACACCACGGCGTGGAGATGGTATTCCGTACGTACGCACGCGCGGTGATTTCATTTTCTGTAGGATGGATAGATGGTGAAATAGGATTGTTTCATACATAAAATAACATATTAGTATATGAGGGATACTTATGTTATTACTTCATAATGAAACAACCTAATAAGAAGAATTGGAAGAAGAAATAAAGTTGAAAGATTCGGTAACAGACATTACCTCTTCTTTAAAGCGCCTATTTGAGACCTCCTCTTAGGGCACTAAAATTGGTATTTGAAGAATACCAGGTCCTCTAGGATGTTTCTAGGGAAGTTTAGACGAGAATTTGGCAGGGTTTGGCCGAGCTTCAAGGCTCAAAATGGTGTGAGGAAGAGAGGGAGGAGGTTCCCTTTTATAAGGGAGGAGAGGTGCAGCTTAGGAAAAACTAAAAATATTATTTTATTATAAAGTCATATTCGGTTTTTAATAGCTCCAAATTGAGTTATTTCTATGATAAGGTGGGTATGGGTCTAAAGCATATAATAAAATATAATTTAGACAAGTTTAGGATTCTATTTTAACCTTATCATTTAGATTTAACTTTAAGTTAAATAATATTTCTTTTACCATGTCTTCTTGTTTTCTTACACTATAAGGTTAATAAACATACTATAACAAGCCAAAATAACCCCAAGTTGTTTATTATTAATATATATAACCTTATCTAAGTCATTCAGCCAAACCTTATATTTTTAGGAATGAAATAACAATTAATAATATAATATGTATTTTAAAAACTATTTGATGTCAATTTTGACACTATTTGGTAATTGATTTTTCTCCAAATCATAACAGAATGATTAGTTAGAAAAAAGTTAACTTAATCAATACTAACATGTCATATTAACCTAGAAAATTAGTTTAATTCATAAAAAGTCTAAAATTACATTTATTTGGGTATTTATAACATCGATTATGTCAATATTTCATTAATAAGATAATTACTGCATCATCATTGTGTCACAAATAAATTAAATTATTTTAATTCTAAAAATTAAAAATAAAATACCATTATGTAGTAAAGAATTTTATATTTCTAATGAAAATTTATAGTCGAATTTATCTTATGTATAACCCTATATTAAAAATGATTTTGTTATTAAACTTTGATTTTAACTATTTTAACCCTTCTTTAAATAAATTTAAAATAAATGTCCTAATCTAATCCAAGTGGGCCTAAATGGTAATATGTTATTTATATGGTTGTTTTATTACGAATTACACTTATCAAATAGAATTAGGACATGTGTTAGGGTAATAATAATATCATTTTTACATTTAATTACCCTATTTACTTTTAACCGTGGTAAAAAATGTAAAAAGTTAATATTCACCAACATTTTAGTCCTTGATATTAACCATGTATCTCAGATTTTTGAAATTCCACTCACAGAAGCTGTAAAATTATCTTTTATGAAAAATTCAGTTTTTTAACTACCACTTAGTGGTTTCACTATCCATCAAAAAATGAAAGTTTCCAGAAAAATACCAAAAATTAGGCCTAAGATATATTTGATATTATGAATTCAAAAATGATGTATATTTTACCAAATTCAAAACATATCAGTTACATTAATTAATTTAAAATTTAATTCTCGTCGTCAATACAAATAGCGTGTTCTTAAAAGATAATGACTATCAAAAGATTGACAGTTGTTTATGTCTAGTTTAAATGTGAAATTACATACAATGACCAACATTGTATTAAATTGTAAAAATATATTCTAAATATACTTTAAAACCACTCAAATTAATAATTTATCACTATTAATTATTTAGATGAAAAAAGTTGTTTTTAATTAAAATTTAGTAATTTTCACTATTCATCAGAAAATGAAAGTTATCTGAAAAGTACCAAAATTTCACCTTAATCTAATTTAGATATTCCAAATCCAAAAATGAAGTCCATTTTGAAAGATAAAATTTATAAAATTTCAAAAAGTGGGTATTACAATTCATAACGGCTAGTTCATAATAATATTATAATAATATCTCGTTTAATGAAACTCGGTATTGCGTACTACACACGCTATCGAGAAAGGTCGCGATTTCATGTAATGCAAGGCAAGTCAAGGATGCATGTTGTGCAAGATCCTATTTGTGTAGCGTAAAACACAAGAAATTAATTAAAAAGAATATTTTTCATAAAACTTGGGGTGGTACATTCTACCCCCCTTAAAATGAATTTCTCCCTCGAAATTCCTTGGGGTTATAAATGGTTTACTACTCGAAAGTTTCTTTAATAGAAACCCACATCGTAAAAAGGAATACCAAAACTTGGCTTTAAAAATTAATGTATGAAATGTAACGGTTACCCAAATTAACTAATCACTGGGTTTTCACATATGAGAACATAGGTGAAAATATGGATATGGAAGAAAAATCTAACCATCAAGTTCTGATGGAGAGTGGTAGAGAACATGGCTATGAAAAATCCAACAATCACAAAGCCATAAATTTTTGATGATCTAGGGTACCATATGATTCATCGGATATATGGTCACTAGGACAACATTTTTGGTTTTCAATATCATTTCCCTAAAGTTGAAGAATTTGAATTAAAATAAATACTTACTTTATTTTGGTAAAATCTCACTGTTGCTCATGCCTTGAACAATTTCCACTTCATCTCTTAAAGAAATAATGTTGAATTTGTTATTCGTGAAGTGTTAGCAGATCATGTGATAGAATGACGGGTCATTCCATCTGTCTCAAACAAAAGGTTAGCAAAAGTTATTAAATATACATAAGTCGATCTGTAGTGAGATTAATCATATATGGTTCCTAAAATGAACTTATACTTCATATATCATACTTCTTAATATAATAAAACTAGTTTCTACTAAACAGGTACTTCCTGTAGGCCAGTGGTAGGCAATAAAGGCCAGTTGCCCTTCGGTTGTGGGTTCGATTCCCACAGCCTTGCCCGACGCGATGGGCTATCGCTCGTCTTGCAGGTTTTACTTTTTCTAAAACTACATTACTATAACATCCCATCAATAATATCGAAAGAAGTTCTATCCTTAAACAATACTAACTTATGTCCAACATAATCCTTTCCAATCTTTAGGATTATCCAAAATACTAATGTCCAATCTCATATTATAGTGAAAACGATTACCAAAGAGTTCATATAACAAGCATGTTAATACCATCGTTGATCCCCGTATATCATGAGATATGTCTTTTTGGTCACATTTCAAACATTCGAATGCCTTGATCATGTATTCTCTTGAAATATTAATACCCATTGAATCTTAGTGAAAACATGAGTGCTGTCAAAAGTTAACTCTTTTCACATACCAAAACCTCAAACCATGATATAACTATTTCCTTATATCATTCATGAGCTCATGAATACTGTCAAACATTTCATTTTCTCCTTATCCCTTCATTATGCGCATATCATCTTTTTTCCAAAAATATCTCAATCACTTTCCATGGTTACCGGTACCATAAAATTATTGAAAACCACAATAGACCAATACATAAATATTCCAATATTCCAAGATACTATATACAACATTATTTTGGAATCCCATTACATAAACACTTAACCATTCCACCACATCGTTGTCATATTCAACATCGACAATAGTGATCGCATGTGACTTCCATTTGTACTTTGCATTAAGTGTTTGCTCATGTCAATCATCACTAACCCTTGGATTAGGGCATTTATTAGCATAATGCCCCATTTCCTTGCACTTGAAGCATTGAAGTGTTGGTGGTGCCTTCTCTGTAGTCTTTTCTTTATTCACATCATTAGAAACCCTTTTCCATTACTTTGACACTTAGCTGCTCGATGACCTTCTTTTCCACACTTAAAACATTTTCTATTCCCTTTAAGACAATATCCACCATGCTTCTTTCCACACTTTGAGCATAAGGAAAAATTCATCTTCTTTTCACCATTATTCTGAGATTGCTCCTTGAACTCCATCTTTCATTTCTTATCAAAACTATGAGATGGATAAGTAACACCAACTTCCATTTCTACCTTGATAGCACAACACACAATTTCTTCATAGCTACTGAAGTCTCTTATATCTAATGCCCTTCGAAGATTTGGTTTTAAGCCACTAAAGAATCGATCAACTTTACTTTCAGGTTGGATGAAAAAGCCAGATGCATACCTTTCAAGCCTTGTAAAATTCGCTTCGTATACACCAACAGATTCATCATCCTTTTTCTTTATTTCAAGAAACTCCTTCTCTATATTTGTTTTGAAGAATATGAGGGAAGTACTTATTGAAAAATAAGTTCTTGAACTCGTCCCATTCCATGGACTCAATTTCATCTCTTGGCCTCATATTCCTGATAATATTCCACTATTGATCAGCTTCAACTTCCAAACGATATACTGCTAAGATGACTTTATCATGTTAAGAACATTGAAGAACTGAAAATATATTTTCAGTGGTACTGATCCATTTTTCAGCAACAAGTGGATCAGAAGACCCACTGAAAGAAGGTGGATGTTGCCTCATGAAGGACTCAATAGAATATTGTTCCCTTCTCTGCTCATTTGGAAGTCCAGAATGATTCATAGCTTTTGTAAGTATAGCAATAAGATTTTGCACTCCATATCCCATAACATTTGTTTTTTCATGAGGACAATCATTGCATTTTCCATTGCATTGATCAACATGGTTCCTTCAGGTTCCAGCCATCGTGTAAAACCCAAAAAGAATAGTGTGAGAGGAAAAAATCATGCTTGGGAAAACAAGATACTAAAGGGAGAGTACCTTCAATATATAACAACTTACGTTTAATTCTAAGATCGTTACCGTAATTCTAGGACTATAACCTATACTTATACTTAACCTTAGGGATATCCATAGACATACCGTAGAAATATCTCTAGGGATCTCACTAAATTTCTCGCATCCTAGTTTCCAAAGGTTGACTAAACATTTCCTCTGATACCAACTGTAGAGACCTGAAGCATTACGTACACGGAAATTACATTACTTTTGCGGAATACTTAATACATAACAAAAACAGACACACAATGACCATAATAGTTTAGTGTCTTTGGAAACTTGGAACATAATTTTCTAATCATGGTGAAAGATCTTCATCATCTCCCATAAAAATCTTCCACCTTTTGTTTCCTTACCTAAAACCTTTCTTTTAATCCTAGGGGAAAATAAAACATAAAAAGGGTGAGCTTAAATGCTCAGTAAGGGTAAGCATGGATAAAATAAAACATACTATATACATTTGTACTTAAAAACACGAACATAATGTTTAATCATCAAAATCTTGAGCAACGATGTAAAACATGGAAGTACATAAGGCATAGATCATAATGGAACATAAATCATGATAAAATAGCATGGGAATAAAACATGTAATTGTGGAAACCATTAAGCACACATGTAATGATTTCCATAGTAGATAAGGCATTGCTTCCAAGACCATCTTAGTGGACAAAGTCCCTTTCTGAATCAAGTTCACTCCTCGTTCCAGTCCTGTAATACTGATCCGGATTAACTTACCGTTACAGACACGTCAATCTCATGAGATATAAATCCTTACCCAATGCATTGGAGGGAGATATAGGTCCCACCCATCTCATAATTAAATAATTCTTACTTGTGCCACAAAATAAACATACATTGTTCATAAAAACCCAATTAATAAAATGGGTTTCATAACAATCATCTCATCATCACATAATCCATATAAAAGAAATGGATATCATTTCATATTAAGAAAATTTAACCCATTTAAATCATAGAGAAATTATACTTGAAACATACACATATGAAATAATGTCATTGAGATGAAAAATGGTTTTGATAAAACACTTGAAATGAATTCATGAGGAAAATATACTTTTTTCTTCAAAATAATTTTCTTTTCACAAAATGTCATGCAATTTTAAAATAAAAGGATTTTGTTGAAAATATTCATGAAATATTATGGAGTAAGGTTCATGAAAACAAGGCTTTATAAAACCGTAAAAATCCTTTCATGCCGTATACGTTAAAAAAACATTCTTCTCGTAATTTTGTTGGAAAAGTCAAAAAGTACCTCGTATGGTAAACAAAAGAAAGATTCCTTCCATACGATGTGGTAAACATAAGAAAAGGGTAAAAATGTCTTAAAAATACATGGAAAGAAAGTAAACATTTTATAAAAACATTTTGAGAGCATATGGACATGGATAATGAACATAACCCCCAGTAAGTACTTACGAGTAAACAATCTCGGATAAGAATGAGATTTGAATAATTATCCCTTACCTTAGGTCCGATATGCTTCGTACATATCCAAACCTCCTATATAATGATTTAAATAATGTCATTGACTTATTACAAAATCATATTCATTGTTATGATATCATATATGGTTTACTTATGACTTTATATTACCCGTTCTTTTGTTAAAGAGCGTTTTGTGTAAAATCGTTTCATTTGTCCACCATGTTTTGACTTGTAATTATTCATATGATTACTTAGATCATGATTACTTAATTTCAGAATATAAAACATGATTTATATATAATATATATTCAGAATATACATATATATAATAGATCGATAAATGGAAAGAAATACATTGTTCATGGAGATGGTAGGTCGTACGTACACATGAACATTGTTTTCGTTTCCTCATTGAATTGAATGGAATTAATTGGATGACATACATATATATATATACATAAATATGGTATCATTATTATGTCATATATTTCATGATTACTTATTATATATACTTTATAATCATTTATTAATGGTTAATCATTGAGAATGAACCTCATCGCGTCGTGGAGACGGTATTCCGTACGTACGCACGAGCGATGATATCGTTCCCCTGATCGTGGAATTTTATTGGAGTGTATGTATACTATAAAAGAATAAATATCACTTTACAATAATCATATATAGTTATTATTTACACCATTATACCCATCCATGTAAGGTGGTGGTGGAAAATAGATTACACAACGGCGTGGAGACGGTATTCCGTACGTACACACGCGCGATGATTTCGTTTTCCGTAGGATGGATAGATGGTGAAATAGGGCTGTTTTATACTTATAATAACATATAAGTATATTAGTGATACTGATGTTATTACATCATAATGAAACAAAGTAATAAGAAGAAGTGGAAGAAGAAATAAAGTTGAAAGAATTGGTAACGGACATTATCTCTTCTTTCAAGCGCCTCTTTGAGACCTCCTCTTAGGGCACTAAAATCGGTCTTTGATGAAGACCAGGACCTCTAGGATGTTTCTAGGGAAGTGTATAAGATAATTTGGTAGGGGTTGGCTGAGCTTCAATAATCAAAATATTGTGAGGAAGAGAGGGAGGAGGTGCCCTTTTATAAGGGAGGAGAGGGGCATCTTAGAAAAAACTAAAAATATTATTTTATTATAAAGTCATATTCGTTTTTTAATAGATCCAAATTGAGTTATTTCTAAGATAAGGTGGGTATGAGTCTAAATATTATCATCCAATAGAATTTATACAAGTTTAGGTTTCTATTTTAACCTTATCATTTAGATTTAACTTTAAGTTAAATAATTTTTCTTTTACCGTGTCTTCTTGTTTTCTTACACTATAAGGTTAATAACCTTACTATAACAAGCCAAACGAACCCCAAGTTGTTTATTATTAATATATAACCTTATCTAAGTCATTTTTTCGAACCTTATATTTTCAGGAATGAAATAACAATTAATACTATATTATTTTTTTAAAAAAACTATTTGATGTCAATTTTGACACTATTTGGTAGTTGATTTTTTTGAAAATCATAACAAAATTATTAGTTCGAAAAAAGTTACCTAAATCAATACTAACATGTCATATTAACCTAGAAAATTAGTGTAATCCATAAAAAGTCTCAAATTACATTTATTTTGTTATTTATAACATCAATTATGTCAATATTTCATTAATAAGATAATTACTGCATCATCATTGTGTAACAAGTAAATTAAATCATTTAAGTCTAAATATTACAAATAAAATACCATTATGTAGGAAATATTTTTATCTTTCTAATGATTATTTATAGTAGAATTTATCTTATGTATAAACCTATATTAAAAATGATTTTCTTATTAAACTTTGATTTTAACTATTTTAACCCTTCTTTAAATAAATTAATAATAAATGTCCTAATCTAATCCAAGTGGGCCTAAATTGTCATATGTTATTCCTAAGGTTGTTTATGGCCGAATTAAACTTATCCAATAGAATTAGAACATGTTTTAGGGTAATAATAATATCATTTTTACCCTTAATTACCCTATTTACTTTTAACCGTGGTAAAAAAAGTAAAAAGTTACTATTCAACAAAAATTATTTGCATCTCATTGAACCAAATTTTAGTCCTTGATATTAACCGTGTCTCTCGGATTTTTAAAATTCCACTCACAGAAGCTGTAAAATTATGTTTTATGAAAAATTCAGTTTTTTAACTACCACTTAGTGGCTTCACTATTCATCAAAAAATGGAAGTTTCCAGAAAAATACCAGATATTAGGCCTAAGCCATATTTGATATTATGAATTCAAAAATGATTTCTATTTTACCAAATTTAAAACATATTAGTTACATTAATTAATTTAAAAATTAATTCTCGTCGTCAAAACAAATAGCTTGTTCTTAAGAGATAATAACTATCAAAAGATTGACACTTGTTTATGTCTGGTTAAAATGTGAAATTACATCCAATGACCAAAATTGTATTAAATTGTTAAAATATATTCTAAATATACTCTAAAACCACTCAAATTAATAATTTATCACTATTAATTATTTTGACTAAAAAAGTTGTTTTTAATTAAAATTTAATAAGTTTCACTATTCATCAGAATATGAAAGTTATCCGAAAAGTACCAAAAGTTCACCATAAGATAATTTCGATATTCAGAATCCAAAAATGAAGTCCATTTTGAAAGATAAAATTTATAAAATTATAAAAAGTGGGTATTACTATTCATAATGACTAGTTCATAATAATATTATAAAAATATCTCGTTTAGTGAAACTCGGTATTGCGTATTACACACGCTATCGAGGAAGGTCGCGATTGAGTGTAATGCAAGGAATGTCAGGGATTCGTGTTTTGAAAGCTCCTTTTGCTGTTGCGTACAAAACAAGACATTAATTAAAAAGAATATTTTTCATAAAATCTCAGGGTGTTACATATCTCATGTCCACTAAATGGAATCTTCTATGTGTTGTGTAGTTAATGAAAATTCATAGAACCCACCGGGATACTTCATTGGGATCAAATGTGATTGCATCTCATCTCGAATATTTTTAGGACAAAGTTATATAAATTTATCTAATGTGAGAGGATGTGAAGTTAATAGGTTAAACCATTACATATATCTATGATGTTATAAACCCTCTCATTCATGCATTGTTTGCAGTTGGTTAGGTCAAAAATTACCATTTTACTTAGTGTAGAGCTAAACCGGTAAAGGAACTGATAATGAATGTCTTCTTATCTACAAGGTATCTTGATAGAAAGCTGTTTTACCAAACAAATTTTGGCCCTATGAGAGTCTGTACAAAACACCACAACTTGATCTCCTCCTACTGATCTCAGGGGCCCCTCATTGGGGAGCATCATGACACGAAATGTGTGTGATGTTGTTCTGGGTCTCTCACACTATCAATGGTTTATAAGGTTGGATTACCAAAGTTGGGTGGGGGAAATGTATCATCCAAACACTCAGGATATGTCTTCTTCCTGGACTTATCATGTGCACAATTCCCTTACATGGATTCTATTTGATCATTTATAATGATAATGAAATTAAGTAGTTCCAGTATTACTTCTGTCTAGGCCTCCTCCTATCTATAAAGAGTGGGAGGGTCATGATGAGGTGGACTTATTTTCATATCCTGCTGATTTTTTAATCATGATAAGAATGAATTATCACCCTAGTATGGGATTTGATGTTTTCATAATAGAAGGAAGTCATGATCATCTTCAAATTTATCATTTCTGTAGATCAGATGAGTAGATATCGAGTCATCCTAAAGTTCATATGCCTCTCTTATAGATGGATCAAGTATTTCCTTCTATACGGGATGAGTGATATTCATCCTGGTATGAAGATGATGCCCAATGGGAATGTTTCTCCTCAGTAGCTCTTCCTTGAGAGGTCTAAGATTTTGAATCTCTTTTTCATATTATACCATCCTTTCCTCTATGGAAGGAATTTTTTCTATTCTGGGTGTTGATTAGAATGTATCTACACATTTTCCTTTATCTTTGTAAACGTTCTTACATAGATGTGGAAAATCAATGTTTGGAGGTTCTAGGACTAGGATTCTCCTTTGATTCTACACATGTCTGGGCTATGTTGGTGCATCCAGATCACCCTCCTCTTAGTGTATGTATTCTATATTGTGTCTCTCTTTATTTTCATCATGATCCACATTATTGTTTTGTTTATGGTAATGATATTCACAAGGGAGTATCTAAAAAAATTCGTTGTATCGTTACTCTCGAAAAAATAAGAAGATTATGTACATCTTGAATTAGAGTTGTTTTTATGACCCCTACTCATATTGGACCTTTTGTATTACACCTCAGATGAGGTTTAATTACATTTTCTATAAGTTCCTTCCGTAATGTAATATGAACTATAAAAGTGAGGTAGTTTCCATCCGTGCTTTTTGAATGGGATCCTAATAGAAAAGGTTCGTGTTGAGGTAGGAGGAACATATCAGATACTAACTGTTGATATTTACCTCCTATATTAGAGAAGACTGATTCCCTCTACAGTGATGATGGTGATAAAAATTATCCCAACCCTATAATATGGGGACTATTTAGGGACACCATTGTATATTTTTAATCTTGTTTTTGTAGATTTTATGATTCTAGTCATTTAGTTGATGACTCATGGGATGGGAATTGAGATATAAATGCCCACAACCCAGTGAAATGGGGTTGATCAGGAATCGCTATTGATTATTCTAGGACATTTTTGGGGTTTGATGAACCTTGTGGTGGTAATTGAGATAAACATTATTCCATCCCAATGGATTGGGGTTGATTTATAACTACTACCAATATGCCCTAGATACTCTTAGGGATTTATGGACCAAGGGTGAAGGTGGTGGTAAATATTCCCCTAGCTTGATGGGCTAGGTTCACTCCTGGACAGATGATATCTATTCTTAAATTGAAATTTACTTTATTTGGTGTAATTATACTCTTTTCTATGTTGGGTGTAGTGGAAACCCATTGAATGAGTCATTCTCTACATAAATTTGTTGGATTGGTTGAAAATTCAGATTATGTGTTGGAAATGAATTCTCATTGCTTCTATGGGGCCTCTTCAAAGATATGTTTAAATTCCCCTCTCTATCTGTCTCCCTTTGTGATGCCTTGACATCATTACGGAAGGGAAATTCAATTATAGTGACCAAACAGATCACGTGTTTCCTAGTCCTCTGATTTCATCAGAGGATATGAAATTGTAGGAATCCATATCTAAAATAATATGCTTTTCTAGGGGTGCAATGAAGTGTAACTCTCCAAAATTTCTACATAATCAGATACATATGTTAGATTATGATCTAGAAATCAGTCAACAAATAATTTTCATAATATGGAGACAAACTCTATATAGGTATTTTTCATTCCCTTCCATTCATAAAATTTGGGCTATAAAAAAGGTGTCTATATCCAGCTGAAAATAGAGTGCATATATGGTATGAAGATGATAATCATATCGTGGATGAGGTAGATGTTTAGTCTTTAATCACTGATGATTTTCCCATATATTTTGGCATAGATAAGGTATTCTATCTTTCTCCAACTCATTGGAAATATCATAGTAGGAAGTGGGGAGGGTATAAATCCTATTGGGGAGATTTTTCCTGTTATATATCACTATATATCCATGTAGGTCTCCTCTTCATCAAACTTACACACCTCTATTTGGTTAGACAATAAATGTTTCTTCTTAGTGTTTCCTAATGACTGTGGTGAAGGGTTGTAGGTAGTTTATGAGGAACTATATATGGTTGACATAGATGTTTCAAGGACCTCTATATATCATGGTGTCAGTGTTTTGAGTACCTCCATATAGGGAGGTGTTTGGGAAATGGGACGATTTCCTTTTTTTAGGGATATATCACTATTGGTAGGTTGACCATGATGAATGTCAGGAGTAGGGTCCCTGGAATCCATATCCACCAAACCACAAGAAATACTATCAAGGTAATGATTTCCTTATTCTTCTATTGAAGAGTTGATGAACCCATGATGTGTTCATAATGTGACTTAAATGGACTCAAGGTCATTCAAATTGAAAAAATTAGGGATATGATCCTCAATATGTATCATGGAAGGAATATACCAACATTACTTTTGGGATTAAGCAGGGATATGAGCATATTGTATGATGGT
Source organism: Viscum album (assembly GCA_963277665.1). Lineage (NCBI taxonomy): Eukaryota > Viridiplantae > Streptophyta > Magnoliopsida > Santalales > Viscaceae > Viscum > Viscum album. Next base: position 70,921,528 of record OY728145.1, read on the forward strand.
TTCGAGAATATAGTGATAACCATTTAGTGTTGTGAGAATCTGAGCTAACCAATAAAATGCTACTAGAGTATTCTGATGAGATTTTGTATTTTCGGTCAGAGTTTGAGCCTTCTTGTGTGTGTTTATTAGAATATACTGGTCAAACCTAGCTAAAGCCGGAGTATGAGTTTGGTTCTAATATTCATTCCCCACCTAAATATGCCCATGGACCTATGGAATGGGAAAACAAATATGAGGCTCTTCTTTTATGGCCTTAGAATGATGTTTGTGCATCCGTTCCTTGGTTGAAGTATGTATATTATCCTAGCTTCAATGAGATTCTAAAATATACCTAGTAGCTTCACTGATAGGAACATGAACATGCCCTAAGGCAATTGCCACTCTCACATGGTGATCCCTAGTTAGATCAGGGTTATATGCCCAATCTTCTTTCCATTGGAGTATATATCCAGTCTTTTTTAAAATGAATATGATTTTATCATGAGGCATGTACTTCTCTCACATAGAAATCCTCAGTTGGAATATGAATATAATCCCGATATGGTGCATTTGGAGTATGTCAATGGTCTTTTTTGACAAGAATATGATCCTATATTCAGGTATGTTCCACTCTCACTTAGTGAGACCTAGTTGGAATTGTAATATAATCTTGGTCCAGTGCCTCATCCTTTATCAGAATATGCTTATAATCCTCCCAGATAAGAAAAAGAATGTGTGCATACTCTAGACTAACCACTTGTTCATACTGATCCGAGTGTTGTGCTTCACTGGATATAGGGATAGGAATTTCTACCAATCCATGTATCCATACCAGTGTAAGAATATGCCAGCATAGTTCTTCAACTATTTCTAGAATATAGTGACATTTTTAGAAAAGTGTGAATAGTAATATAGCATTATACATTTTTTTCTTCGAGTATATACTGAAACATATCATCCATTGGTGTATAAATATAAGCCTACTCCTATCCTCCATTTTCCACTAAAAAAGTCGATGAAATTAATGCATTGAGGTAGGTATATGCACCCCATTATTTCTATAGGAATATCCCAGAATAATTTCTCTGAGTGAGAAAGAAAATAAGCATACTCAGTGGCTACCACTAGAATATACTTGTGGGATTCTTTAGTAGAACTGGGGATATGAGCCCAGTCCTGGTTATCCAATGCTTTACACACCTAATATGTGTTCCTTGGTTCCCGTTCATGGGGATTAGAGTTGTAAATGCATCTTTTGGTTCCCTCAACATGAGATTGTGGGGCACCAGAGAGATGGCGCTATTGAAGAAGGTTAACAAGAGACCTCCTTAGCGGATCCTGAACTAGAATGGAGATGTAGTTGACTCCATTATCCAAATTCATTAGATACTGAAGGTGGTGATTGTTATTCTTCATGGATAATATTTTTATGTGATTGGATATGGAAATGAGCACCACTGGATTTACTATATATCTATCTGGAAAATGAAGGCTCAACAGTTTCTGCATCTGGATACCCTTCTATAAATCCACATGGGCTGGTATAATATCATGTCGGTGGCACTCCTAGACCAACACATTTTCCAATTCAAACTGAATTTGTAGGGAAGGTGTGGTTTTCATGTGACCTATACGGTTTTTATCCATTATAGATTTTATAAAATAGTCTCTAGATGAATACTTGAGCTCATATTGAAGTATTTTTTGTGATAAAAGTATTTTTAGTCATTCACACAACAAGGAACATGGTAACATGATCAGTGAATCATTTCAAGTATAATACATGCTCAATTAGATGTGCACAAGTAACACAATTGTATTTTTTCATTCCCAGTTTGGCCATACAACTTGTGTGTACTAGTCACAGTGAGGGTTAAATTATTTCATGATAACCCTGGAAACATTTGGTCAACTGATCATTATTTTCATTTCATAGTTTCACATACGGTTCATCATTTTTTGTTTTTTGTGAAAAATGTGTTATGGAGGTGCATGAAAATTGATTGTGTGGGTGATTGAATGTGTTTCACGATTCTTCACATCAGGTCCACCATGTTTTCTTTTAACAGAAACTCTTAATGGTTACCACAACTATAACTGAGTATGGAAATACATTCAAAAAATAGGTAGTCAATTAGGGTTTTATACCCAATGAAACATAGGAACTCACATTGGAATCATCACACCCTTTTGGGGGGAAATTGTTTATTACTCTAGTACTCTCTTATATATTTAAGATATGTTATTAAATAACTTCCTAATCCTAATATGGGACCCTTTACCCTAATAAAAATATCACGTGTTGAAACCTTCCATGTGTAAAGGGGGTCTATTAATGAGTTCATTTATATGCATCCAAGGTTAAAAATCCATTTCCCATTAACTGATAGCTTCTTATATTTTGAAACCATATAACAAGGAACACCTACAATCTAGGGAGGAAATTAATATCCTGAGGATGGGATTAAATCATTACGAGTAATCCTACATATCCTATTTATTACAATAATCCACACCCATGTAGCTCATTGGATCCTTACAATTTAAAGTCGTATAGAAAGGAAATTTATGAGGTCACATAGGAACTGGGTGTTGAGCTTGATCCTTATGAAGGCATCCTATATATACTGGTTGTGGATGTAATAAGAGTCATCTTATTTTGATAATTCCATAAACTGTACCATGAGTTGGATACCATTGTATAGGGATTTTTATATCATACCACTGAATGAGGCTTATACACTATGGTTTTCCTTGGTGGTAGAGGATCATATAATTAATGATATGATGTTTTCAAAACCCTTAGCCCACATGATCCATTCATGGTGTGAAAAACAAGGGATAACAAGTAATAATTATCACTGCATATGGAGTTGGGACTTATGCACCAAGAAAATCCTAATGGGGTGTTTAATATGGATCTTGGCCCTTATAAAGGATTCCTATGTATCCTGGTTTCGGAAGGAATTAGAGTTATTATAGTTCAGTTAGATCCTCAATTAGTTCATGGACGAGGAATAATAAATAAACCCTAGGGGAGATTGCGTCGCCAAGGGTTATTATGTTTGATATATAAAGGTACATACAACTTGGTGGATGAACCTTGATCTCAAGACTTAGTAAGTCATAATATGTATCCTGGATATAATAGGAATCATAGATCTCATTGTTTAGTTTATATATATAGGGACATACACTGAGGTGGATTCCCATTATAGCTTGGGCCATAGGGATGTGTCCTATTAATCCGAGTTATAGCTGGAATTAGATTTTTCATAGTTCAATTTTGGTTTATGCTCGAATATGTCCCCCATGAAAGGTTATCATGTCCTAGGGTATCCAGTTGACATGTCCTGATTTTCTGCCTGATATATCCTTATATTCTACCAGACATGTCATAATTGTCTACCTGACATGTCTAAAGCTGTATTTTCATGCACCTATTTCCTAACAAACATTTCCAAAGTTAATTGCATGATCTAGTTCACTTGTCTAAATGACATTGAAAGATCCAGATAGAATGTATGGAATACATTTCATGATCAAGGATGATACATCTAGAGGATGTCACATGATCTGACTAGAAATCCCAAAGGTCTCCATAAGACCTGGGTGACATGTCTAGGAGGTTGTCGAATGATCAACAAAAACATGTCTTAGTGATTCTGCATGACTCAGATGTCTTGTCTGGACGATGTCGTGAGACTTGGGTGACATGTTTGAGTGTCATCGCATGAACTCGATGACATGTACAGGGGTCATCACATGTCTTTAATGACATACCCAAAGGACACTGTGAGACTTGGATGACATCTCCTGAGGGATTTGTGAGACTTTATTTATAAATCTGAGTTCCATCGTGTAAACTTGATGACATGTTCAGGGGTCACCACATAGCTTAGATAACATTCCTAAAGGTAACAACATGAATTTTATGGAATGTATATAGGGTTTCTTAAGACTTTCATGACATGTATTGATGTTTTATAAAGATTTGGATGACATATATGGAGGGATTCAAAAGACCTGATTGATATTCACAAGAACATGGTGAAATATCCTGGCACCGTCGCTTGATCAGGATAGATTATGCAAAGCACATGATTCCTTCATTTGATAATTTTTGTATCCATATATGCATAATTACTCCACATTTTTAGTATTTATAGTATATGTTCCCCATGTTTTTTGATGAATTAGTCTTTTTTAGTTTTTCATGAACCAATCAATATACAGAAATCTCTACACATAATTTGGATGGCACGTCAGGAGTCCTTCGGATGATCTACAGGGTAATCATGTGAAGGACATATTCATTCCCCATGATCCTTTAGTCAATTACCTAGGTTTTACCTTGTGGAATATTTTATGATCCCATGAACTTCTGCTTATATAATTTCCCTCATGCACTCCCATGTCGCGGCTTCTGTTAGTTGTGTGTGATTCTACTCATTTTCATTATACTGATGGGGAGGTATTTATAGGCATCCCCACCCCAGTTATACACCAACTTATATGGAATGTATCTTGAAAATATTATTAGGAGTCGGTGGAGGTACTTTGGTGTCATGTGAATCATATGAATCTGTTATGGGTCAACCTTGGTGTCACATGATATTCTATTATTGTGAGAATGTTTTACCATCAACATGTTTATTGGACCCCACCCAATCAAAACAATTTCTCCTAACTCTGATGACATGTCAACAACCATCAAAAAAGTTAGGTGACATTCCTTAGAGTCTTCACAAGATCAGGATGCTCATGGAAAGGATTTCATGTGATCAAAGATGAATTGTATTGTTTCATTTGAGAAACTATGGCAGCTCATCAAGGTAGCCTCCATGAGATCATTATAACATGTCTAAGGGTGCTCGCAAAATTATGTTATCCTGTAAAGGGGGGTAATGCATGATTAGTGGTGATCATCAGGGGTGTATGACCCCTTTCATGTGAAGGAAGAGATTTCCTTACTTCCCAATAGTCTTCCGCCCTCCCCTTATTATTCTGTTCTTTAATCTATAAGGACATGAGATCTTTTGTAGTTGTGTGAGTGTTATCAAATACAATGACTCTTTTTTTCTCTGATGCATCACAAGAAAAATAATGGATCTTGTAGTGATGTGCAATCATGATCATGGAAAACTGAAATGCTTTTATATTGAGTTGTAGGGGAAACGCATAATCCAATGGACATGTTTGAGACCCTTATTATGATGAAGGCGACATTCAAACATTTTACTGGATAACAAGGTGGAAATGTCTCTAGGGGATTCATATGGTCTTATGGATCGTATGATCACATCACATAAAGATAAAAAAACTCCCCATCACACGAGGCTTCCTCATTTATCCACATTTATTTTAAAAATGGGTTTTGGATGATTTTCAAGAATCCAATGGTTGACTAGGCACGTGATCAGAAGAGGTTGTTTGGAAGCATTCACATGATCTTTAGTGATTTTCTGAATTCCTTTGCATTAATTGAGGGGATTGTTAAAGGTCCCTTGTGTGATCAATAGAAAATAATGCGCAACGCATGATATACTCACATGAACTTATAAGGGTCATGTTATTGTGTGTCCTTGTAAATGTTACACAATCTATGAGAGTCGGCCTGCTTATCTTCCTTTGTTTTTCTATAGAAAATAATACACATGCTTCGAGTGTGTCTTCCCTTGTATATTTATCAATGATCATTTGGTGGTAAATAAATAGCCTTTTACATAACTTTGAATTATATTAATTGTAAGAATGTGTGACTCCTCCAATTCACTTTAGTACCTTGTAACCAAAATCACCACATAGGAAATATTAGGTTTAGATGTTGTGAGATATAAAAGGTTAGAAATCATAATTTTAAATTTCTTCTAATCAACATTGATACCATGTTCATATTTTTTCAAATTTATAACAAATGATATAGGTGTATAAAACAATTTTTAATATTCTATCTAAAACATTATCAATATTTCTTTTCTATAATTTTCTTGTGAATACAAAAATAATATAAATTTTGTTTAATTTTTAAACTCAAAAAATAGTTTATTTCCCCCAACATAAACATCTCAAACTGTCTTTTCATCTTTGTTATAAATTCCCCAGACAAGTAATTTTTATTATTTGAAAAAATTATGTCATCCAGTTATACAATCACCGTCATTGTGTCTAGAAAATCATTCACTTAGTATAATTTCTTAATCAATACTTCCTTTAGAAAAACCCATTTTTCATAAATAGTCATAAATTTTAAGATAATATGACCTCGGATCCTATTTTAAGCCATAAAATTATTTCTTAAATCCATATTCCATCATTCAATCATTATTATGAATGAAAACTTATGGTTGTTTAAGAAATGATTTTTCTTTAAGTTGACCATCTTGGAACACATACATTACATCCATTTGATATACCCTCTAAGATTATAAGCAAAAAAATAATGAAAATTATTGTTTCCTCAATTCTATAAACTATAGAAAAAGTATCTTTTAATTCTATGCCTTCCATTTGAGAATAGCCTTTGAAAAAAATTCTATACTTTTTCCATGTGACTTCACCATTATAATTAATTTTTTAACAAAAACATATTTTTTTCTGATCAATTTTTTTTAATTTATGGTGTTAGAAAAAGATACAATATAAATTTATTATCATGTTTATTGAGTTATAAATTCATATATTTTACAAATTTCTTATTTTTAATAGCCTCACCCAACATTCTAGGCTCAACCTATTATATAAGAGAGGTTTGGTTCTATACTCTTAGCCTCCTTCATGTATGAACCAGTGCATCTTAATTCCAAATGATATAATTAGTTTATATATTTGTCTTTATCCTTTGAAAAAAATTTACTTCACCACCAAAACGTTACTTATCATCATTGGAACATTTGAATTTGTATCAATAGTTTTTTTTTATGATTTTGACTACTTTCAAACAATATTTTTTGACCATTTCTCAAAAGTTTCTATAGGTGAATCAAAATTCTTTTGAATATGCTGATTTTTTACAATAATTTCATTAATTTTCACGTATAGAAACTCAAAAATTTTATTCAATCTCTTATTACTACATCTGTATCCATTTCCATTAGATAAATGTACCATAAAGACTCTATCATCAAAAATTTCTTTAAACTTTCCTAGTCTGCTTACTTTGATTTTAATATAATAATGAGTTATAAAGACCATGAAATATTTCACTCTAGGCTAATTTTGGTACCACATATCATAGGGTGTATCATGTTTCTTATGTCTCAAAAGACATATTTTTTTAACAATCACCACAGTACTCATTGCTTCTCTCTAGATGTATTTGGAAAAAATATTCTTATCCAACATTGTTCTTCCAATTTCAACAATGATCATATTATACTTATCTACAAAACATTTCTACTATAGAGGATAAGGTGAGATATACTGATTCTTGATTCCATGTTTTATAATATAAATTTCAAACGCGTCACTTGTGTATTATTTCCTGTTATCATATCTTAATTTTTTGATACTGAACCAAACTCTTTTTTAACATGCCTTATAGATTTTTTAAACTTCTTAATAGACTCAGACTTGTTCTTGATGAAAATAAAATTGGTTATCTAAGTGAATTTATCCATAAAATTAGTGAAATAAACATAATCTTGGGTAAATATTTTTCCCATGGGACCACAAATATATGTGTAGACTAATTCCAAAGGACTTGTGAAAGTAATATCCACATTCTTGTGAGTCATCTGAGTTATCTTTACCTTCTAACATGTTATATAGATTCCATATTGATCTCTTTTTTTCATGGGAAAATCTATTATCACTTCTTTTTTCACAATCTTAATTAGTATTATTTTACAATATGAGTAAGTCCTCAATGCCATAACATGTTCTAATATTTCATGATCAGGTAACATGTATTGGAAGGATCAATAATCAAGAATAAATTTTAAATTTTTCTACTAACTTGAGATAAATTTCTTTCATCACTTATGTTTATAATTATTCATGTATTTTGAATTAATTTTACCTTATTTCCATTATCAAAATTTTGGCTAACACTCAAAAATCCATGTTTTATCCCTTCAACATAAAGAGAAACATCTAATTTAAAATTGACATTCTCAATTTGAGATGGGACAATACATTTTATTTCTAAGGAATATTCATTACCCAATGTTACCAATCCTCCTTCATGTTTCTTAGCATTCATTATAATTTTAGTATCACCATTCATGTGTGAGGAAAACCCAAAATCAAGTATCTATGTCATTTTATTCTTTCTATAAAATAATCTTTTGCTAAACAAGAAATTTATTCATTGTGTACTTGAACTGATTTCCATTTACCTTTGAGAGGGAAATGAACAGGTAATATTGTAATTAATTTCTCTTGTCTATGACACTTTGGATGACACCATCCATATATATTATCAAGACAATTAAATCCATCTTCTATTGTATGATTATTTCTAGTTCCCATCTACATTCAATTTCTCCCAAAAACTACTTCCTTCTCATTGAAACTGCTCCCACTAGATTCTTTCCTTCTCCTAGATAAAGGCATGTTGTGCCAACAAGTATAAACTTTATGTCCAAACATATCACAACACCAGAAATATCCCTAAAATATGAATTTTATTGACAAACTAGAGTTGTATCCATAAATGTTCTGTTCATAATTGGACATCCACTGAATTATTAAAGTATGATTTCATCTATATTTTGAAATAGAAAAGTCGTTAAAGATTCTATTTTTATTAGGTTCTCTTGGAAGAAATTTATCTCCATTTTTATTGGTCCATATTTAACTACAATTAATATTTAAACATGAATTTTTAGTCCCAAAAATTCTGTAAACAAATTTTTTAGATTAGTATATTACCAGAATTTTCATAGTATATTTAGTGGATTTTTGTTGAATTTAGTAAATATATTGATGTTCAACACGATATTTATCATTTATTTCTTAGATTCAATACACTTTGATCATGAAATTTATAATTATTCATACATCATTGAAAAATTATATTCTATATCATTCATCATATAACGACCCACACTTTACATACATTGTTAATACTTCAAAATTGAAGCACTCTTATTACAACATATGACAAAACCACAAAGGACCGTATAGGTATAGTGTCTTTAGAAACTGGGGAAACATAAACAACTGGTTCATAAATCTTCTACAGTGTCTCCCATTTATTTCATCATATCTAGGGTCCCTTTTAGCATATTCTACTTAATATCCATCTTCCTGACCTAGGGAAAAGAAAACATAAAAGGGTGAGCTCAAATGCTCAGCAAGGGCAAATAAAGGAAATAAAAATCATATCATATCTTTATGAAAATCAAAACCTGCAAAAGAGATCATAATATCTTAACATGGAATAAATCATAGAAGTGAAAAATGAGATCCCCATAATCATAACATAAAACTTGAATCTTTGTGGCATGCACACATAATCATGGAAAATCATTTCTTGTTAGTCATGACTCATTGCCAAGACTATCTTAGTGGACAAAGTCCCTTTCTGAACCGAGTTCACTCCTCGTTTCAGTCCTGTATCACTGAACCGAAATAACCTTCCGTTCCAGCCATGTCTATCTCATGAGATATAAAATCATTACCCAATGCATTGGAGGGAGATATAGGTCCCACCCATCTTATAATGAATCCTTTCTTATGTGTGCCACATAATCATAAAACATGCATCATCGCATAACACATGTAACAAAAATGGGATTCTTGAAACATCATGACATCATAAATCAATTCATATATGATAAAGGAATTCATAAACATAATTCCATCACAACATAGTCAAACCAATGTAAAAATATGGATAGAAACAGAACCCTTTATTATCTTAGATGGAAAATAATTTTGATAAAACACTTGAATTGAATTCTTGAGGAAAATATCCTTTCTTCTTCAAAAACATTTTTCCTTTCATAACATGTCATACAACTTTAAAATAAAAGAAGTTGATTAAAAATAAACTTGAAAACTTGTAAAGGAAGCTTCTTTGAAGTAATGTTTTAAAAATCCATTCATGCCGTATAAGTTAAAAAAACATTCTTCGTACTTTTGTCGGAAAAGTCAAAAAGTACCTCGTACGGAAAAACGACAAAAGATTCCTTTCATATTCTTTACTAAAAACTCACCTAAGGGTAAAATTGGATTTAAACTATTTCAAGTGGATGGAAACAATATTACATATTGAGGGAACATGGATGTGGATGATAAAATACACCCCAGTAAATACTAACGAATAAACAATCTCGGATAAAAATGAGATTGTGATATTTCCCTTACCGTAGGTCCGATTTGCTTTGTTCGTGTCCGAAGCTCCTGTATAATGGTTTAAATAATGTTATTGACTTATTCCAGAATCATACATATTGATATGAGATCATATATGGTCATATTATTAGCTTCTTGTTAGTAATATTTCATTGTTACTTGTTACTCGGGTCTTTATAACTTTTTGTTCTTATGCGTGTTTTGTCGAATAAATTCTTATTATTATCTTTATGTTATAGATAATTCATTTCCAGAATGGTATTAGTGTAGTATATACCATATTCATCCATTCAATTCATTTATACAATCATTATGAAATGAAGATCATGTAGAACGAGTCGCATCACATCGTGGAGACGGTATTCCGTACGTACGCACGAGTGATGATATCGTTCCTATGATCGTGGAATTGTATTGGAGTATATATATATATTATTTCAGTATCAATATTACTTAATAATAATCATATATAGTTACTCATTACACCATTATACCCATCCTTGTAAGGTGATGGTGGAAAATAGATTACACCACGGCGTGGAGACGGTATTCCGTACGTACGCACGCGCGGTGATTTCATTTTTCCGTAGGATGGATAGAAGGTGAATTAGGGTTGTTTCATATTTATAATAACATATCAGTATGTAAGTAATACTGATGTTATTACTTTATCATGAAACAACTAAAGAAGAAGAAGTTGAAGAAGAAAGAAATTGAAAAGATCGGTAATGGATATTACCTCTTCTTTGGAACGCCTTTTTGAATCCTCCACTTAAGGAACTAAGATTGGTCTTTGGAGAAGACCAGGACCTCTAGGATTATTCTAGGGAAGTGGAGAAGGGAAAATGGCAGGGGTTGGCCGAGCTTGAGTTCTCAAATTGGTGTGAGGAGGAGGGGGAGGAGGTGCCCTTTTATAAGGGAGGAGAGGGGCACCTTAGGAATATCTCAAAATATTATTTTATATTAAAGTCAAAATCGGTTTATAATGGTTCCAAAGGGTCTTATTTCGAAGCTAAAGTGGGGATGGGTCGAAATCCTATCAACCAATAGAATTTAGACAAGTTTAGGATATTATTTTAACCTTATCAATTAAATTTAACTCTAAGTTAAATAATTTAACTTTTACCATGTCTTTTTGTTTTCTTTCACTATATGGTTAATACACTTACTATAACATGCCAAACGAACCCCAAATTGTTTATTATTAATATAGATATCCTTATCTAAGTCATTTGGCCGAACCTTAGATTTTTAGGAATAAAATAACAATTAATAATATAATATTTGATTTAAAAACTATTTTGTGTCAATTTTGACACTATTTGATATATGATTTTTGTCAAAGTCATAACAGAATTATATGTTCGAACCAAGTTGATTAAATCAATAATAATATATCATAGTAACCTAGAAAATTAGTGGAATTCATAAAAAGTCTCAAATTACATTTATTTTGGTATTTATATTATCAATTTTGTCAATATTTCATTAATAAGATAATTACTGCATCATTTTTGTGTCATAAATAAATTAAATTATTTGATGTCTAAAAATTACAAATAAAATACCATCATGTAGGAAATCGTTTTAGCTTTCTAATGAATATTTACAATCGAATTTATCTTATGTATAACCCTATATTAAAAATGATTTACTTATTAAACTTTGATTTTAACTATTTTAACCCTTCTTTAAATAAATTAATAATAAATGTCCTAATCTAATCCAAGTGGGCCTAAATGGTCATAGTTTATTCCTAAGTTTGTTTTTGGTCGAATTACACTTGTCCAATAGAATTAGGACATGTGTTAGGGTAATATTAATATCATATTTACCCTTAGTTACCCTATTTACTATTAACCGCGGTAAAAATAGTAAAAAGTTACTATTCACCAAAAAATTATTTTCATCTCATTGAACCACATTTTAGTCCTTGATATTAACCGTGTCTCTCGGATTTTTGAAATTCCATTCACAGAAGCGGTAAAATTAAGTTTTATGCAAAATTCAGTTTTTAACCTACCACTTAGTGGTTTCACTATTCATCAAAAATTGAAAGTTTTGAGAAAAATACCAAAATTTCACCCTAGGCTAATTTCGATATTCTGAGTCCAAAAATGAAGTCCATTTTGAGAAATAAAATTTATAAAATTTCAAAAAGTGGTTATTACTATTCATAACGGCTAGTTTTAATAGCATATTGTTGTTTAGTGAAACTCGGTATTGCGTACGACGCAAGCTATCGAGGAAGGTCGCGATTGCGTGTAAAGCAAGCCAAAAAAGTGTTGTGTAGAAAAAGATTCCTTTGATGATTTATATAACATAAAAGTCTCGGGTGTTACATTCTACCCCCCTTAAAAAGAATTTCACCCTCGAAATTCGTCACTTTGCAACAAACAAATGAGGATACTTCTCCCTCATCATATCCTCAAGCTCCCATGTAGCTTCTTCAAGTTGGTGGTTTCTCCATAAAACTTTCACCAAGCGAGTGGTCTTGTTTCGTAGGACTTTTTCGCTACGATCCAGAATCTCTATCGACTGTTCTTCATAAGAAAGATATTGCTCCAGCGGTACAACTTCTGAGCTGAGTACATGTGAAGGATCTGGTATGTACTTTCTCAGGAGAGATACATGGAACACATCGTGAACTTGAGAGAGATTCGGTGGAAGCACCAATCGGTAAGCTACCTTCCCAACACGATCCAGTATTTCAAAAGGACCGATATATCTAGGGCTCAACTTCCCCTTCTTTCCAAATCTCATAACCCTCTTCCAGGGAGATATTCGTAAGAACACTTTATCACCCACTTCAAACTCTAGGTCTTTTCTTCGGTTGTCGGCATAACTTTTCTGTCGACTCTGAGCTGCTCTTATGTGTTGTTGAATAGATCTGACCTTTTCTGCCATTTCATCAACGAGATCAGGTCCAAATAGCTTTCTTTCCCCAACTTCATCCCAGCAAGTTGGAGTCCTGCATTTCTTTCCATAGAGAGCTTCATAAGGAGCCATATGAATACTGGAGTGAAAGCTATTATTATAAGAAAATTCCACCAAAGGTAGGTGTTGATCCCAACCTCCTTTGAAATCCATAGAGCAAGCTCTCAACATATCTTCTAGGGTTTGAATTGTTCTCTCAGACTGACCGTCTGTCTGGGGATGATAAGCAGTGCTGAAACTCAACTCTGTATCCAGAGTATGCTGAAGACTTCGCCAGAACTTCGAGGTAAATCTCGGATCCCGATCAGATATAATAGAAAGTGGTACTCCATGCAATCTTACCACTTCCTTTACATATATCCTGGCAAGCTGATCTAGAGAGAAATCCTCTCTAATAGCAATGAAGTGTGCAGACTTTGTAAGATGATCAACTATGACCCAGATAGCATTATTGCCTTTGGATGTTTTAGGAAGTCCTGTGACAAAGTCCATAGTGATGTTTTCCCATTTCCATTCGGGTATGGGTAATGGTTGTAACATCCCCTTAGACTTCTGTCTCTCAGCTTTAACTTGTTGACAAACCAAGCATCGAGAGACATATTCAGCAACATCTCTTTTCATGCCATCCCACCATAAGTACTCTTTCAGGTCCCTATACATCTTCGTGCTTCCAGGATGAATAGAGAATGAAGAACTATGAGCCTCATCCAGCAGCTCTTTCTTTAATTCGGGGATGGGAGGAACACAAAACCGATTCCTGAACTTTATTATCCCATCACAATCAAGGTTGAATTCAGGAACATTTCTCACCTTCTTTTGTAACTCGACATCTTCTTTCTGTGCCTCTTTAATCTTCACATGTATAGATGGTTGAACATTCATTTGAGAAAGATAAGATTTTTCCCCTTCCATTATAATTCCAAGATCCATCCTTTGTAAATCCATAAATATTGGATCTTTTGTGATCCTCATCATGGATAAACTAGCATGGTCTTGTCGACTTAATGCATCTGCCACCTTGTTTGCTTTCCCAGGGTGGTAATGGATTGAGCAGTCATAATCCTTAATCAGCTCCAACCATCTTCTTTGGCGCATATTCAACTCCTTTTGTGTGAAAATATACTTTAAACTTTTATGATCAGTATAAATATCACACCATTCACCATAAAGGTAATGCCTCCAAATCTTTAATGCAAAGATTACCGCAGCCAACTCCAAATCATGTGTTGGGTAATTTTGCTCATGGATTTTCAACTGTCGTGAGGCATAAGCTATCACCATATCATTTTGCATAAGAACACACCCCAATCCCTTCTTGGATGCATCACTGTAGATCACAAACCTTTCTCCACTACAAGGCAGTGTGAGCACAGGTGCACTGGATAACCTTCTTTTCAACTCCTTGAAATTCTCTTCACATTCCTCTGTCCAGACAAACTTAACTCCTTTCCGAGTCAACTTGGTGATTGGATTAGATAACCGTGAAAAATCTTTTACAAAACGTCGATAATATCCAGCCAAACCAAGAAAACTTCGGATCTTAGTTACTGTTGTTGGTCTTGACCATCTTTCGATAACCTCTGTTTTTGCTGGATCCACAGATATCCCCTCTTTTGAGATTATATGACCCAAAAATGCAACTTTTTGAAGCCAAAATTCACACTTGGTAAATTTGGCATAAAGCTTCTCTTTTCTCAGGGTCTTCAATATAATTCTCAAGTGATCTTCATGCTCTTCCTTGCTCTTTGAATAGACAATAATATCGTCTATAAAGACTACCACAAATTGATCAAGATAGTCTCTAAAGACTCTATTCATTAGATCCATGAAGATAGCAGGGGCATTAGTAAGACCAAATGGCATCACTATAAATTCATAGTGTCCATACCTTGTACGGAAAGCCGTCTTTGGTATATCCTCCCTTTTGACCCTTAATTGATGATACCCTGAACGAAGATCAATCTTGGAAAAGTATTGAGCTCCGCGTAGTTGTTCAAATAAGTCATCAATGCGTGGGAGAGGATATTTGTTCTTGATAGTGATCTTGTTAAGTTCTCGATAATCAATGCAGATTCTCATTGATCCATCTTTCTTCTTAACAAATAGAACAGGTGCTCCCCAAGGTGACGCACTAGGGCGTATGAATCCCTTATCAATATTCTCTTGGAGTTGCTTCTTCAATTCCTGCAACTCAATTGGGGCCATTCTATAAGGTGTCTTTGAAATAGGCAAAGCACCCGGTACGAGTTCTATTGAAAACTCAACTTCACGATTTGGTGGAAGACCCGGCAATTCCTCCGGAAAGACATCATCAAACTCCCGTACAATGGGCATATTCTTAATCGTGAGTTTCTCACCAACCATTTGAGATAAATAACCTTCATTTAGTGGAATCAATACCCATAAGATGGAAGAAATTTCCACTGGAAGGTTATGTTCATCCTTGCATTGATAGACGATCGTAGGTTGATCTGGAATATGAAATGTGACTTCCCTTCTTTGGCAATTGATATGAGCTCCATGTAGAGAAAGCCAATCCATGCCAAGAATCACATCAAATTCCACTAAAGGAAGGATCACAAGATTTGCAGGAAGCACTTTCCCACAAACTTCGATCGGAGAAGAATTATAAACTTCTGATGCGATTGATGTGCCATTAGGTGTTGTCACAGCTAACTCAACATCTAATTGTTGAGGTAATACGGTGATACCCTTAGAAAATTTTTCAGAAATAAAAGAGTGGGTGGATCCAGAATCAAATAAAACATTTGCTACTTTAGAGTGGATGGTAAGTGTACCTTTCACCACATCGTTATCGTATTCCACCTCGCTGATAGAAATTGCATGTGACTTTCCTTTGTCTTTAGCCTTAAGAGTTTGTTGACGTCGACCATCATCATCAACCCTTGGATTTGGGCATTGATTGGCATAATGCCCCATCTCCTTGCACTTGAAACATTGAAGTGTAGCAGGTTCATTCTGTGTATCCCTTCCTTTGTTTGCATCATTAGACATCTTCTTCCCATTATCACGGCATTCAAATGCCCGATGACCTTCCTTTCCACATTTAAAACATTTACTTGTCCCTTTAAGACAACTCCCTCCATGTTTCTTTCCACACTTTGAGCATAAGGGAAAGTTCATCTTCTTTTCCGTGTGCTCTTTAGATTTTTCTTTGAATTCCATCTTCCTCTTCTTATCAAACCCATGTGACTGATGGGTTACTCCAATCTCCATCTCGACTTTGAGAGCACATCGAACGATTTCCTCGTAGCTATTGAAGTCCCTTATGGATAACGCCCTTCGAAGACTTGGTTTTAAGCCACTAAAGAATCGATCGATCTTACTCTCAGGTTGGATAATAATACCAGAAGCGTACCTTGCAAGTCTTGTAAAATTTTCTTCATAGGTACTAACAGATTCATCATCCCTTTGCTTCAGTTCAAGGAACTCTTTCTCCATCTTTGTTCGGAGAATACGAGGGAAGTACTTATTGAAAAATAAGTTCTTCAACTCGTCCCATTCCATAGACTCAATTTCATCCCTTTGCCTCGTATTCTTAACAAGATTCCACCATTTATCCGCATCTACTTCCAAACGATACACTGCTAGGATGACTTTATCATGCTCAGAACATTGAAGAACTGAAAATATCTTTTCAGTAGTACTAATCCATTGTTCAGCAACTAATGGATCAGTAGACCCGCTGAAAGATGGTGGACGCTGCCTCATGAAGGATTCAACAGAATGTTGCTCCCTTCTTTGTTCGTTTGGAAATCCTGCATGATTCATAGCTTGAGAAAGTTGTGTGAGCATGGCTACAAGATTTTTCATTCCAGCTCCCATATCGTTTGGTTTCTCAGGGGGACAATCATTGCATTGCCCATCTCATTCCGCATTAACACGGTTCCTTCGGGTTCCAGCCATTGACTAAAACCAAGAAGAATAGTGTGAGCAACACTAATTATAATAGGAAACCACATAATTCAAGAATAAAATTTTCATGCTTAAGGTCTTATCCTAGGTTATTCAAGGCCATTTCTAAAACACTAAGATTGTGTTCTATGCTTAGACTTATCCTTAGGGTTCTTACTAAGGCTTTCACATCCTAGTTTCCAAAGGTTGACTATACCCTTCCTCTGATACCAACTATAACGACCCACACTTTACATACATTGTTAATACTTCAAAATTGAAGCACTCTTATTACAACATATGACAAAACCACAAAGGACCGTATAGGTATAGTGTCTTTAGAAACTGGGGAAACATAAACAACTGGTTCATAAATCTTCTACAGTGTCTCCCATTTATTTCATCATATCTAGGGTCCCTTTTAGCATATTCTACTTAATATCCATCTTCCTGACCTGGGGAAAAGAAAACATAAAAGGGTGAGCTCAAATGCTCAGCAAGGGCAAATAAAGGAAATAAAAATCATATCATATCTTTATGAAAATCAAAACCTGGCAAAAGAGATCATAATATCTTAACATGGAATAAATCATAGAAGTGAAAAATGAGATCCCCATAATCATAACATAAAACTTGAATCTTTGTGGCATGCACACATAATCATGGAAAATCATTTCTTGTTAGTCATGACTCATTGCCAAGACTATCTTTGTGGACAAAGTCCCTTTCTGAACCGAGTTCACTCCTCGTTTCAGTCCTGTATCACTGAACCGAAATAACCTTCCGTTCCAGCCATGTCTATCTCATGAGATATAAAATCATTACCCAATGCATTGGAGGGAGATATAGGTCCCACCCATCTTATAATGAATCCTTTCTTATGTGTGCCACATAATCATAAAACATGCATCATCGCATAACACATGTAACAAAAATTGGATTCTTGAAACATCATGACATCATAAATCAATTCATATATGATAAAGGAATTCATAAACATAATTCCATCACAACATAGTCAAACCAATGTAAAAATATGGATAGAAACAGAACCCTTTATTATCTTAGATGGAAAATAATTTTGATAAAACACTTGAATTGAATTCTTGAGGAAAATATCCTTTCTTCTTCAAAAACATTTTTCCTTTCATAACATGTCATAAAACTTTAAAATAAAAGAAGTTGATTAAAAATAAACTTGAAAACTTGTAAAAGAAGGCTTCTTTGAATTAATGTTTTAAAAATCCATTCATGCCGTATAAGTTAAAAAAACATTCTTCGTACTTTTGTCGGAAAAGTCAAAAAGTACCTCGTACGGAAAAACGACAAAAGATTCCTTTCATATTCTTTACTAAAAACTCACCTAAGGGTAAAATTGGATTTAAACTATTTCAAGTGGATGGAAACAATATTACATATTGAGGGAACATGGATGTGGATGATAAAATACACCCCAGTAAATACTAACGAATAAACAATCTCGGATAAAAATGAGATTGTGATATTTCCCTTACCGTAGGTCCGATTTGCTTTGTTCGTGTCCGAAGCTCCTGTATAATGGTTTAAATAATGTTATTGACTTATTCCAGAATAATACATATTTATATGAGATCATATATGGTCATATTATTAGCTTCTTGTTAGTAATATTTCATTGTTACTTGTTACTCGGGTCTTTATAACTTTTTGTTCTTATGCGTGTTTTGTCGAATAAATTCTTATTATTATCTTTAGGTTATAGATAATTCATTTCCAGAATGGTATTAGTGTAGTATATACCATATTCATTCATTCAATTCATTTATACAATCATTATGAAATGAATATCATGTAGAACGAGTCGCATCACATCGTGGAGACGGTATTCCGTACGTACGCACGAGTGATGATATCGTTCCTATGATCGTGGAATTTTATTGGAGTATATATATATATTATTTCAGTATCAATATTACTTAATAATAATCATATATAGTTACTCATTACACCATTATACCCATCCTTGTAAGGTGATGGTGGAAAATAGATTACACCACGGCGTGGAGACGGTATTCCGTACGTACGCACGCGCGGTGATTTCATTTTTCCGTAGGATGGATAGAAGGTGAATTAGGGTTGTTTCATATTTATAATAACATATCAGTATGTAAGTAATACTGATGTTATTACTTTATCATGAAACAACTAAAGAAGAAGAAGTTGAAGAAGAAAGAAATTGAAAAGATCGGTAATGGATATTACCTCTTCTTTGGAACGCCTTTTTGAATCCTCCACTTAAGGAACTAAGATTGGTCTTTGGAGAATACCAGGACCTATAGGATTATTCTAGGGAAGTGGAGAAGGGAAAATGGCAGGGTTTGGCCGAGCTTGAGTGCTCAAAGTGGTGTGAGGAGGAGGGGGAGGAGGTGCCCTTTTATAAGGGAGGAGAGGGGCACCTTAGGAATATCTCAAAATATTATTTTATATTAAAGTCAAAACCGGTTTATAATGGTTTCAAAGGGTCTTATTTCGAAGCTAAAGTGGGGATGGGTCGAAATCCTATCAACCAATAGAATTTAGACAAGTTTAGGATATTATTTTAACCTTATTAATTAAATTTAACTCTAAGTTAAATAATTTAACTTTTACCATGTCTTTTTGTTTTCTTTCACTATATGGTTAATACACTTACTATAACATGCCAAACGAACCCCAAATTGTTTATTATTAATATATATATCCTTATCTAAGTCATTTGGCCGAACCGTAGATTTTTAGGAATAAAATAACAATTAATAATATAATATTTGATTTAAAAACTATTTTGTGTCAATTTTGACACTATTTGATATATGATTTTTGTCAAAGTCATACCAGAATTATATGTTCGAACCAAGTTGATTAAATCAATAATAATATATCATAGTAACCTATAAAATTAGTGGAATTCATAAAAAGTCTCAAATTACATTTATTTTGGTATTTATATTATCAATTTTGTCAATATTTCATTAATAAGATAATTACTGCATCATCTTTGTGTCATAAATAAATTAAATTATTTGATGTCTAAAAATTACAAATAAAATACCATCATGTAGGAAATCTTTTTAGATTTCTAATGAATATTTACAATCGAATTTATATTATTTATAACCCTATATTAAAAATGATTTACTTATGAACCATTGATTTTAACTATTTTAACCCTTCTTTAAATAAATTAATAATAAATGTCCTAATCTAATCCAAGTGGGCCTAAATGGTCATATTTTATTCCTAAGTTTGTTTTTGGTCGAATTACACTTGTCCAATAGAATTAGGACATGTGTTAGGGTAATATTAATATCATATTTACCCTTAGTTACCCAATTTACTATTAACCGCGGTAAAAATAGTAAAAAGTTACTATTCACCAAAAAATTATTTTCATCTCATTGAACCACATTTTAGTCCTTGATATTAACCGTGTCTCTCGGATTTTTGAAATTCCATTCACAGAAGCGGTAAAATTAAGTTTTATGCAAAATTCAGATTTTAACCTACCACTTGGTGGTTTCACTATTCATCAAAAATTGAAAGTTTTCAGAAAAATACCAAAATTTCACCCTAGGCTAATTTCGATATTCTGAGTCCAAAAATGAAGTCCATTTTGAAAAATAAAATTTATAAAATTTCAAAAAGTGGTTATTACTATTCATAACGGCTAGTTTTAATAGCATATTGTTGTTTAGTGAAACTCGGTATTGCGTACGACGCAAGCTATCGAGGAAGGTCACGATTGCGTGTAAAGCAAGCCAAGAAAGTGTTGTGTAGAAAAAGATTCCTT